>JAVIWC010000161.1:0-1200000 GCA_031894815.1 Creontiades dilutus
GATTACGAACAGAGTTATCGAAATTTTATAAGGTTGAAATTATGTTTATCTTATAGGAAATTTAATGCTGAATCCGAAAATGTATAATAAAATTAAAATGGACGTTCCAGTGTTCCAGAAAACTCGATTTCATGACGTGAGGAGTTGACCGTGAAAGCACTAAAAAAATCATAACTATCCAATGGACTGAGATAGGACCCCCATTCTGGCGGCATTCTACTCCATTTTCGATGTAGTTTTACCCAAAAAAATTTTCACACTGATCCCCATCCACCCTGTATACATATGATCAGCGAACTATTTTCGATATGTTGGCTGTTTCGAAGTGTTCCTTGTGTGTGTTCGACTAAGGATAATCGTTAAACTCATAGGTAGCATGTTTGTGGGAATAGTCTAGTTAGAATATGTTATAATATGTATCTATAATCAGGGAACTATTTTCGATATGCTGCCTGTTTCGAAGTGTATGAGTGTGTGTTCAACTAAGGACAATCGTTGAACTCATAGGGTAGGTGGGGGCAAAGGTTTGCAGTTTCGAGTTTTTGATTTTTAACGGACCACCATTAGGTCCTCTTCTTACCAAAAGTGGCTTATTTTGTAGCTAGGTATCTCCCCCATCTTCAGTGAAAAGAATGGATTTTTTCTTGAAAGATTTAGTTTCGAATTTTCCATTTTAACTCCCCACCTTTTTGCGAACTTTTACCCCCGTCAGTGGGGTAAAGGTTTGCACCAGGTTCGCCCTGCGAACCTTTGCCCCACTTGTAACTTCAGAGCTGGGTAAGCACAGAACACCACAAATTTAACTGTATAAAAGTTTTATTAGGTTCCAAAAATAAAAGGTAACCATGTTTAAAGCCAAACTAGGCTTATCACATCTCAAAAATCACATAAATAAAATTACATCGGCTCTAATTGTGAGAAATGCTAAAACGAAAAAAAAAGCGCTGCAAATTATAACACTTGGGTTTATTATTTTTTGATCAATGCGTGATTGTTCGTGGCATTGTGAATTCTATTTTAGGACGAATTTCTACCGCTTCCAGTCGATTTCAAATCCGAAAATACTGAAAAAATGCCTATCTATAAGCATAGGAAAATCAATTTTAGACCAGAAATCACGATTATTCCATTTGGATGAATTTTTACGGGTCTGAAACCCGTCCCAATCGATTTCGCGTCCAAAATTACTAGGAAAATGATACCAAACATGCCTTTTTCAGCAATACCTCGAAAAAACACGTTTTTTGCACGTTTTTGAGAAGTTTTTCGCCCATAGCATCTTTGCTTTGGGTTGGCTGGAAGTTAGGACCAACTAGACCCGAAGTGGAGTCCATGAGCGAAAGAACGGGTTTTTTAAACCAATTTAAAGGGCATTTATGGCCCGTACGGTGGACGGACATTGCAGATTTTGAATCTACGCACCTTGAAACGTAAAACAACAAAGTTTGAGGGGGGTTGTAAAAAATGTTTGCTGTACGATTACAAAGGCTCATTATTGAAAATAATAAACCAAAAATAAGAATTCCGGTTATAGAGCATAATGAACAAATAATCCTAGGAAGAGGGGCAAAGGTTTGCAGATGGGGTAAAAGTTCGCTGTGCAAACCTTTACCCCGTAATACCTGCGAACTTATACCCCATCACAACAGGTTTCGTTGTACAATGGATCGTCGACATTGTTGTTGAGTGAACTGTGGAACCAATTACAGAATCTGAAAGCTTATCAACCGCTCTTGCACACAAAAATAAGCCCAATGCTGTTTGCGCCTTTGTGCGCTGCTGAAAAATCCTCAAAAGTTCTGAAAAGTTACATCAAAAATGACAAAAATACACTTAGCTCATTTTCTTGGCATGAGGAGTTCAGGCCGCCATGAGCTTTCACGAGGTGACTGACGGAAAGTAAACAAATGCACTGCTTGCCCATTTCCCGCCAGTACTCTTCCCGGTCATTTTCAAACTTCATTGAGAACCTTTGCCCCATGCCAACCTTTGCCCCCACCTACCCTAGGCGTTAGCCGCTGTTTTCGATTTTGGCGCCCAAAAACAGAGATTTGTGCAAATTCGTATTCGTAAATACGAATACGAATCTGATTCACATCACCCTAAGGTGTGAATCCGAAAACGAATAAATTCACATTCACAAGTGTAAATACGAATGGATTTTTATTTGCAATTGTGAATAAGAATACGAATCTCTGATTCACACCTATGAATACGAATACGAATCAATTCAGATTCACATCTATGAATACGAATCTACTCAGATTCACACTTTGATTCACTAGATTCACATTTTGATTCACTGGATTCACAATTTGATTGAACTGGCTATTTTCGGGAGTAGATACAGCGAAGGAAGTTCAGCGAGATCACCCCCAATTTACCTTCGATGCTCGGAAATCTCTTGGTTTATTGCCTATTTATTTAATTATTTATTTCATTATTGTGGGGTACTTTTCGGCTTCGTATTGGCGTTTTGAGTTGAATTTTCGATGAATCAAACTGTGAATCCAGTGAATCTAGTGAATCAAAGTGTGAATCTGAGTAGATTCGTACTCATAGATGTGAATCTGAGTAGATTCGTATTCATAGATGTGAATGTGAATTGATTCGTAGTCGTATTCACAGGTGTGAATCTGAGATTCGTATTCGTATTCACAATTGCAAATATAAATCCATTCGTATTTACACTTGTGAATGTGAATTTATTCGTATTCGGATTCACACCTTAGGGTGATGTGAATCAGATTCGTATTCGTATTTACGAATCTCTGCCCAAAAACTTCGAAATACGAACTTCACAAAACACACTTTAAAATAAATGTGAAAACAGAGTACCATTTCCTACTCATCGAAAATAGGCACTTTTGGTGGAATAACTAATAATTCCCTCGAAACATGGATTAAAAATAACGTTTTTCCTAAATGTGCAGGTCCGTATGAACGATCACCGGAGAACAATGATACTGATCACATTCCCAAAGACATCAAGTGGTTTACATAGCGTGTACTGTAGGAATGTGATCCTATTGAAATTGTTTTGAGAGTGTTAAACCGTTCAATCTCGACTACCCTCCAAATTGGAGCAAAATCGGACCACTAGAACCTGAGGGAATGATGCTATATGGATTTTACGTTTGCACGTATGCATATTCAGTATATACACTATTCACTTTGCAAGGGAATCGAGATGGTCCCTACAATTGTATTGATTTCGAAAGATGTTTTTTTAGGATTAAAAGGATACGAGGGCGGTAGCAACTGGTCCACCATGACCGGTTACCAACCTATCTGGATTTAGAAGATATTGTCAAAAAGAAAGAATAGTGTTAGGAAGTTGAATCATTTGTTTCTCTAGTTGTTATGTTTGTTTCTAAAAGGAGGAATTTCCTGTTGCGATTTTTTTTTTCTTGCATGAGTTTTGAATGTGTTGTCGTTTGACTGAGCAAGATTGGATTAAAGTTGAATATTATTAAAGGTTGTTATTAAATTATGGGACTTTGTATTTGAACGTGTGAACTGTATAGCAATAGCATGACTGATGGTGCAGTTGATAATTATGACGTATACATATGAACATACTTATAAAGTATAAATGCAAACTTTGATCAAAAGTTAAGGTTATAAGCTGAGTTTATTACAATAAGCAAATTACAATAAGTTAGGTTTGACTGGACCTTCAAGTTTCGTTTCTCATCAGAATAAACAAGAAAGTGGGATTCACTTCACTTCTTTCCCCAAGTTTCTCCTCCGATAACAATGACAGCGCTAGTTCTTCAATTTTGAAAAAAACAAACAAGAAAACTTGAAATTTACGGGCACCGAGACAAAAATGAGTGTATTTTGGAAAATTCCATGAGTGATATTATTAGGTACCTTTATTGTCATCGGGTGGGGCAAAACAAACAGTGCAGTTTTGAAGAGTGGCTACATCTCTTGTGGTAGGGAAGGGTGAGAACCTGGGAGTCCCGGTTCTATGGTGTCCCGCCCTAACCCATTATCGGTCATTATCATGGTCTGGACTGGAGAGCATCGAGGCTTCGCCCAAAGAAATGATTCCCACCAAGGTCAACTTTTTTTCCTACTGGCGAAGCGCACTTCCATCTCTCTGGAACTGTGAACAAGCAACCTCACTAGAAACCTCACCACTTCCCGAAAGTTTCTGTAAGGTGTGTCATTTCGCAATTCGAAGAGATTGGCCTTTACTTTTTAAGGAAGGTGTGCAAAACAGGACCGAGGTGTGTAAAACAGGACCGTCAACGCTCAGTCCTATGTTTCCATGCTGAAAACGTTTATTGTGCCAGAATTATAGCAGGTTGGAGAAGAACAAGATCTGGGGGATATTTGGTTCCAGCCAGATGGGGCTAAGGTCCACACAGCGATTATTTAAATGACGAAACTAAGGTAGATGTTCCCCTTACGCCTCGTCTCTTTGAGGGGAGACCTGGGGTGGCCAAATCACCGGGTTTGAGCATTTGTCATTTTTTCCCGTGAGGCTACCTCAGGAAAAGGTCCTCAAACACCTTTGATAGGTCCTTCATACTTTGGAAGAACCGGAGACTCGAATTATAGGCATTTTGCCGCGATTCCTGCCGTTATGTGCCAGAAGATGGTTGAAAACTTCAAGAATCGCCTTCATCAGTGCATCGCTGCTGGAGGTCATCATCTTGCTGATGTGATCATTAAAACTTGAGTGAAAAATTAGGGTGTACTACTGAACCAAATTAAACAAACCGCATTTTTCTGAGCAGTTTTTTTTAAATAGTCCTTCAAAGCTGCACTGTAAATGTTGTCCCACACCGGTACTTTTGGTATATCTGTTATCCCAGCCTTTTCAGTTTTTGTTATCTACGCATTTTAAAGAAATATAGCTCCAATAGTTTGAGGTTAGTGTTTGAATAGGATCGTATGAATAGGATGAATACCATCGGAGACATGGCCCTACACAGTAATCTCTTCGGTAGAGTAAAGCTTATTTGTTATAATATGAATGACTCAATGGGAGAAATCAAGAGATTGGTTTCAGCAAAGATATTTTTTAAAAGCAGTTTTGGATGAGAAAATACCGTGGGGATTGACACAGAAGTTTTCCACATGGAAAACTGTTCCATATGGGTTCTCAATTTTTTTGTACTATGTTTTCACAAATAATGTGCCTTGAAAAATAATCAGCTAATTCAAATTTAGGATGAAGCAGACTTTCGAGAATGAAAACAATGCACTACACCCAGGTCCATTCAAACGATTTTTACCATTTTGTCAGAGATCATTTGGGTGTACTACAAGTACCGTGTGATTTTTTTTTCATGAGGTTCAACTTACATGTGCGCATGCTCAAATAAATACCATTGCCTATTAACTACCAGTTTCAACAATTATGATTCTGAAGAGCTGTTTTTTTGGACTGAGGTACTTTTGACTACAAACTTGAAGCGCGAAACATGATGTCCAATGTCCTGATTGATGGTTGGAATGCAAATCATCAACGAAGGACAGAGATCCAAATCACCAAATGTACAGATTTCTAGTCATTGAAAAAAATTTAATTTTTATTATTTATTTTTTTTTAGAACAATTTTTGAAATTTGAGCTAAAAAAGTGTTGTCTGATGGAACCATCATTTCTTGTGGAATGATTAATTTTTTGGGGAAGGAACGAAGTTTTTATTTCCATTCTTTCGACAGCTTTTGTTTGGAATGACAAGTACATAGGTAGTACCTATTAGGCACCTATAAGACGGTTAAATCCGGTTATAACTTTAAAATGGGAATCGAAAGGAAAAAGTTTCATTTTTAAAATTTTAAGAACCGTTACTGTAGCTTCGTTTTCCCT
This sequence comes from Creontiades dilutus, assembly GCA_031894815.1. NCBI lineage: Eukaryota > Metazoa > Arthropoda > Insecta > Hemiptera > Miridae > Creontiades > Creontiades dilutus. The sequence goes on from JAVIWC010000161.1 coordinate 5,833, forward strand.
GAATTTTGCTTAAAGCTCGATTTATATAATCTCTCTTAACACTTTTGGGAATCCTGATTCATAAAAGTAAGCTTTATTTGAAGTAAACGTAGTTTATTCAAGCAATCAATTATGCGCAAATGATTGAATTCAAGTTGCAACATTACAACATGAAATAATTTGTTGTTCTCAAATTTGATTATCAATAATTTATAGTCTACTACTGGTGATCTTGATTCAACGGAATATCCGACTATTGAAGGGTTTCTATATTTATAAGACTAACTTCTTCTTACCAATTCATCCACTGACTTTTAGGTAAATATTGATCTGGTAGTTTTATTCGTTAATTTTCTTGCAGATGGGTACTGTTTTTGAGTCTTGGCCTTCTGGAGGCTGCTAATGGAGCCAAGATCTTAGCATTCTTCGCCATGCCCGCTAAGAGCCATCACATAGCGATACAGCCGATCCTACGCGCACTGGCTACTAAAGGGCACCAAATTGATTTCTACTCAACGATGCCCATGAATAAACCTCACGAACTCATTCGTGAATTCTTACTCCCTTCTTCCATCCCACAAATAGCTGGTGAGTAAATATTTCTCTCTTGTTATAATTTTGAAGGGAATTTGACACTTGGAAAGTAATACGAAGAATAAAAATGATGGAATCAAGATTTCAGTGCTTTGATTCTGTAGGATCAATAAGTGCGTAAATTGGAAATAAGTGAGGGGATCAGCTGGTTGAATTAGTCGGGATCGGAATTCATTATGTCGTTCAGGCTCCCTCTCGGACTACTATATATATTAGTTACTCTTTTTACATATCACGTAAACACGTTTCGCAGAGATGTCATAGATTTTGAACTTAATCTCTAAGCTGTAGCTTCCAAGTTCGACCTGAAGAAGCAGCAGAAGTTTGCTAAAAGAAATCGATCTTCCACTGCTGCTAGCTTCAATCGTTTTAGACTACAACCTCACTCAACCCAAGTTTATCAACTCTGTTTAGAGCACAGAGCCATTTTGGGAAACCCTCACAATGGCAATGAATAATGCTGAAGTGGGCCCTGTAGAAGAGCAAAGATTTCATTTAAGAATTCATTTTGACATCTTGTCTATGAAATCGAGGTGTTGTTCGAAAAACCGAATGATTTCAACTTTCTGGAAGATTTGAGAAATGGGCGGTCTGAATTGAAAAACTGTATTCAGTTCTGGACAGCAGGATTGGAAAAAATCCAAAATAATCAGATTTTCACTTCAGATACGGGAATATATTTCTAGAGTTAGGAGGAGATGTAATGTCCTCCGATTCCGATGAAAGGAGCCGTAGATCCGATTCAGAATGAAAAACATGGTGTAACGCAATCATTGAAGTAGTGAGCATGGACGTACAAAACGGACGTAATTACAATTAGGGTTTCAAAAAAAGGCATGTTCACGACAAAACTTGTTCCTTTCTTTAAAGTTAGGCATAGAATCTGGAAATCATTTCAAAACGTTTAAAATCGAATTTCAATTACTCATACAAATTTTCGAATACTTCATTATCCAAAAATCTGAAACTACCGCAAAAATCTGAAACATTTTCTGAAAAACCAAATTAATCCGGTGATATCAATTTTAGATTCCAAGGCATTCAAGTTCAAGGCGTTCGGTCAAGTTCCAAATTTCATGATGTCCTCTATCATGTACCAAATGGGTTTGAAGAACATGGAAGGGATCGCTGAATCACCGGCGTTCATCGAGTTGGTTCACTCGGACAGAAAATACGACCTAGTTGTAGGTAAGTACACCAAATACATATTTACGTTCAATTTTTGATGTTTCGATGAATACGAGGAGCATTCTTAGCTTTGAAGCATTGCAGCTGTTTAAACCAGGTCGAGACTACCCGGAAAGGGGTACCGGGCCCACAGAAGTGGAAGGTAACGAACGTGCAGACCTGCTAGCACGAAGAGGGTCGTCAATGCACTTCATTCGATCGAAACCAGTCTTGGCAATAGCAGAGTGATCGGCTAAAACTGCTACATGGGGATAGTTAAGGTATTAACACACAAATGGACCTGATAAAACACACCAGAACAGAAGCACGAAAACTGGTAATGAAAGCAGCCTGACATTGCAAAAGTACCCCTCTAAAATCCCTAATATCTCTAAAAGACAAATGAGGCTCCTAGTGGGAACGGTGACTGGGCATGGGTGCTTCAGGAAACATCTGAACAGGATTGAAGCCTACACAGGTGATCCAGAAAGCAGTTGTGCAGGGACGAGGAAGAAACTGTCCCACATCTTCTCTTTGAATGCCCAGTACTCAGAGATAGACGGTTCACAACTTTTGGGACTTTCTGCCTAGAGGACAACCTTGTGGAGGAAATCCTCAGTCTGGTGAGGGTTGGTGATTGGGTCCAGAACCTAAAGGTTGGAAACAGAGGAGTGAATCGCGCAATAAACCACGGTTTAAGTGCGAAGGAGCGGAAAATGACCCCTCCCAAGGACTAGGAACTAAGTAATAACAATAATAGACATATGCATGTCAATATTGAAATATTAAAAAGCCAGGAAGTGACTTAGATCCTAAATCTTTTAATGGCAGTATAGTATTTGGACCAATTTGTTTTGCCGTACGAATGACGGATAATTATTATTTGGTAAGAAAGTGATCCAATTTCAAAATAATTTGAAGTGAAATACATATAAATTTAGAAGAATCACTCATACAATCATGATGCATATTGAAACTTTTATATTTCATTTTCAGGTGAGTTTTATTTCTCAAACGAAGATGGAGCTGCTCTTGTACACAAATTCAAGGTGCCCGGAGTCGTTATCCATCCCCTGGGAGACTGCGCCTGGGTCAACGAACTCGCCGGTATTCCAGACAACCCGTCCTACATGATCGACTTCAAGTCCCCTTACACCGATAGAAACATGGGTTCAATCTTCCGACGACTGTACAACACCTACACAACCTTCATGACGAATTTGGTCAGCTACTATTACGTCTCTTTCCCTCTCCAGAAACTGATGGACAGAGCCTACAACTACACTGGGTGGGAGACACGTCCCAGGCTGCCGCTCCTGGCGTCTGACATGGCTCTCGTCCTTGTCAATTCTCACCATTCTGTTGGATATTCCTTCCCGAAAGCGCCTCACGTCAAGGAAATTGGTGGAGTTAACATTGAGCCCAACAAACCTCTCCCTAAGGTAGGTAAATGGCACAATCGGCCTAAGATGTCATTAAATACGATATTCGCTAAACCAGCATTGGAGCGCTCATTCCAAGATGAGAGAAAAACAACAGTTGTTTTCAATAATTATGTTTTCAAATCTGTTGCTCGAGAGTTGAACTGTTTAGTTCCAAAAACTGCCACAACACAGCCATGTGATCTATTCAGTCATAATTGCTAGTAGATTGCATTTGCATCGAGGCCACAACACAGTTACTGTAAACTTATTTGTCTGAGAACACAACTCTGCAAACTTATTTCAGAGTAATAAAAAAGAGGTGAATCTGTATGAACTTCTCTTTACATAAATCTTTTTTTTTTTAAATCAGTGATTTAGCATCATTATTGAAACAATATTCAACTATCAATGTTTCAGGATCTCCAAAAATTGATGGATTCCGCGAAAGATGGCGTCATTTACTTCAGCTTGGGATCGGTTGTGAACATGGCTGAGTTGATGGAAGATGGAGCGTTCGATGCTTTCGTCAAAGTCTTCAAAGGCCTCAAACAGCAAGTTCTTTGGAAATGGAAGAATACGACTGATATCCCGAAAATCGACGCTCCTAACGTTATGGTGTCTGCGTGGTTCCCGCAGCAAGATATTTTAGGTACTGCCATCTATTCACTAAGCAAATTATAACCACTGAACTCTTTACTATCCATCCATTACTTATCAACAATATCACCTATATTCGACTTCACCAGTATTTGAGCTCAATATCTTGAACAAAAACATTTTTTTGGCTTTAATTTAGTAGCTGGGCAGCTACCATGGCAGACTTCGTAATTGTATAACTACAATTTTGTATAACCCTTCCGCAAATGTTTCCATTTTCCGTTTCAAGGTGCTGTACCAGTAAGGGCAGTGAAAGGTCTTGGAATTGAAGTAAAATTTCCGACTTTTGGGGTCGTGTTGGTCTGGACTGTTCTATTCAATATTTCAACTTGTTGTTTCTGTATTTTTGACAGCTCACAAGAACACAAAACTGTTCATAACCCATGGAGGGCTATTGAGCATGTCAGAAGCCGTCAACTACGGAGTTCCTCTCATCGGAATGGGCGTGTTTGGAGATCAACCGAAAAACGTAGTGACGATGGTCGAAGCCGGTTTCGGGTTGGAATTGAAATCTTCGAATCTCACCGAATCATCGATCTCTTGGACGATCAATGAAGTTCTTACCAATCCTTCGTAAGTACTTCAAGGTATTTGTTAGTTCAAAATATTCATACAACTCTTGATTCTCTCCTGAAAATTAACGGAACGTAACATTCGTTTCCCACTCACATTCCCCAACTTGTTGTAACGACCAATCTAGTCCCGCGACTTAACACCACTATGAAGAAACAAGTAGAATATTCAACACAAAATCCAACTATAGACATTTAAAATATTGTAACTCAAGAGTGATGAAATATTGATATAGCATTTCCAAGTCAAACGAAACCTTTTCCATAACAAATGAAACTATTGAGAAAACGAGTTAAATGAGGTACCTAGACAGGTAGGTACCCCGCAAATCGCAAGTAGATGCTAATGTGCCTATCGTAGGAAAAAGTTGAAAAAAATGGAAATTCCATGAATTTTATTATCGAAGTAGGTCTCAACCTAGTAGAATATTAATAAAGTAGATGAATTTGATAAATTTCTAACTGTTGCATGTTAATGGGTGCCTACCTACCCGCCACGCCCAAAAAAGAAATCGCTCAAACTTACCTACATGTTCCCTTTTCTACTAAGGTGGAACCTTCTTCAATAATTCTATGCCTAAAATTAATAGAACTTTCATTTTGTCAACTTATTTCTACCAAAGGTATGATTGTATCTACTTACCTGCAATAAGCTGAGTACCTATCTATCTAGATACCTCATGTCACTCATTTTGTCAATAGGTTTCATTTGAGTTTATATCTTTTCATTCACTTAGGCTCTGTTGGGCCTATTGGGGCTGGAGAAGGAGGCCGTTACCTCCAACTCCTTCCAAGACACATTTGACTGCCTGACCTGGGTACCCTGCCGAATCAAGCACTACATGCCCAGTGTACAGCACTTACAACCATCATCAGGAACTGCCTGGGACCCAAGCACTAACTTCTTCGTACGTGCAGGGTTGATATCCCAGTCTGTTGTTACGACCTAATGTCGTCGACCCCGGCCAGAGCTGGAAGGTCCACCCTTCCCCACCACGTTTTGGCGCACGAGAGGAGAGAGAGGCGAATGAGAGAATGGAAGTCTGTCCCACAGTTAGAAAACGCTGTATTGCCAGCACAGGGCAATGGCAGATCACATGACACGAAGCCTCATCCTCTGCCCCACAGAACCAGCATAGGGTGGTGTCAGATTTGCCCATTCTGTGGAGATAGCATCTAAATGGACAATGCCCGTTGGAAAAGGTTTCATTTGACCTGAAAAAATTGCCCAGTTGACTAAGAAATGCTATAGAATGAGATAAGCTTTGACCAGATCTACGTCGACGAATTAGGAAAGCGAATTGGTATATTGCAGCAACTTCTGTTTCAGTGAATGAAAGAAGTAAACTTGACAGGCACTAAGAAAACCCGACAGTTAGGTTTTGGATATTTAATAGAGCCTACTTATAACATACGTACTTTTGCTTGTCGTTGTTGACAAATATTCAGCAAGAGCAATCGTTAATCCAGTATTGGGTCCCTTCAGAAACTCAGAAGATATTTTCTCGAATTTTGACTGCTCAATTCTAAATGTGATGGGGAACGAAACCCCCGAGAAAGCTCTACTAATGATCGTCGGGGAACTTAGTTTCGGAGCGCTCAAGAGAATTGGCACAAGCAGTTAGAAAAAATGTTATCAGCTAGCGCAAAATACTGAAATACGAACTTATTGGAAATATAATGAAGGGAAGCTGTTCCGAGTGTTTAATGTAGATACCTACCCTAATTTGAACGAGTAACTTGAGAAGAGCTCAAAAGCTCTTTTGAGAGGTCAATATTACAAGAAAAATCGTAGTATGGTGAGGATTTGGAATGGAAAAAACAAAGTTTATGTGGAATTGTGAGATAAAAACGAGCTAATTTCTTACTTGAAAGGTCTTTACTTAGGCACAACTAATGGTAAGGAGTGCATTTTTAATATTGATAGTTTAGAAGTTCATCAATAAAATGTTCCGTTAAGACTTGAACATTAGGTAAGTGGCAATAGGCGCATTCTGCATTCGTTACTTATTGCCACTTTAAAGATAATGAAGCAAGGCAAATTTTTTTTACATGCCCACGTTGGGAGCACCTCAGGTAAGGCGTAACAGCAGATATAGTTGACATTCAATGCGATATTGGCGTATAGTAGCATTCGAATCTAGGAACTAAAATCATTGTAACAACTTGAATTATAAAGGATTCAACCAGTTTCGATTGTTTTTTTGTAATTTGGGTACAAGAAAGCTAGGAGGCTGACACAGCGTATCAACCGCTTTACGTCATACAGCACATCATTTCAATTGCCTAAATTGAAAAGAAGATCTAAAATCCATTCCGTTAGGCAGTTCTATTTATGTTTAAAAGTTTATAAACTACTGCTTCTCTATTATATTCTTCATTTTATTGCAGTTACAAAACTGAAGTTCTCAGAAGGCAAACCTTATTCAAAGACAGACCCATGAAGCCCGTGGATGAAGCTGTCTATTGGATAGAATACGTTTTAAGACACGGCAACGTGCTCCAACCAACCTCTACCAAACTCCCCTTCTATCAAATTTATCTGCTCGACATCCTTGCGGCGTTAGCTCTGACAGCGCTGGTTGGAATTTGCCTCCTGAAGAAGATCGTCAAGTTCGTGCTGTCGTTGTGCAGAGGGAAGCCCACAGTCCAAAAGACACCTCAATCAAAAAAGAAGCAATAATACAAATACCAGTGGAAAAGCCAAAGGTGTAGCTACGATGCACCAAGTTCAATCTTTCGATCTGTGATATTTTTACAATAATATTAATAATATTTTTAATTCGCTTTCATTTTTGTATCTTATTTAAGGAATTGCAATACGTGATGAAATTCGCCCTATAAACCAACATTGATCAATATCATCGTCGTATAAATATGTTTGTGTCTTGTAAGCAATAAAATATGAAGTTTGTTTTGTGATATGAGCAATTTTTTCAAAACCTATCGCTGGAAGCCAAGAATTTTGGTTCAGCTGTCATGCTTCTACATATGTTAGCCTTTGCCTTAATCAAGATTGTTACCTTACTGCTTACATAAGCCAACTAAGTACTCCATTTACTTTCCAATTACTTCAGACGGAAGTCCTACATTTGACCAGCTTTCTATCCTCCGAAAAAACTTTGAATTTTGTAATGAATTTGTATGAGAATTTCATTAGGAAATAATTTTGAGGTAACTATCTTAATTGGTTGCGCCACGTCACAAAAGTATCTATCTGTTATTTTTAGGTAGGTTGCAACATCTTTCATACAATTTAAACACAACTCATGAAGTAGTGAGTTGATGGGATTGGAATGCCAGTTAGCATTGTTTTAAGATAAGTAGTTCCCTCCTTGTAGGGAAGGCCGATAGTCGATAGTAAGATACTATCGATAGTTCGATACTATCGGTGACTATCTATCGTCCGCCGTACGCACGATTTCTCCCAAACGGCTGACGCAAAAAAAAGCTGTAATTTTCAGGGAAAATCTATGTTGGTCCGACGACGCACCAATTCTTGAGCCAGCTCTCTCACTTAATTTAAAGTGCCTTTTAAGGGTTGTCAAAGTTTTGTAAAATCCCTAAGAACCTCAAAAAATGTCAAGGCGGCCTGAATTTGGAGTCTTTTTGAAGAATTTTCTACGAGGAATCGAATGAGCTCCTCCCAGGTCCGGGGTCAAACCATTCCCGATGTTGGCTTATGGTGCCAACATTTACGTTATTTTGGTTTATTATTGTTTTTGTTTTGATAGCAGTAACTTAGTGACGTAGTGATGTAGTAGTGTGGATACTGGAGTTTACGCCAGTTCACGATACACGGGTTGAAACATTCTGATATGCATGAAACGCTGCAAATTCTTTCACTGGAGTTTATTATTCAATTGGCTCGCGCTCATGATTTGAATTTGCGTGGAGTGTGCGTGTTTCAAAAGTGATAGAGCGATTATTGAATTTCAGGAGGCACACGAATATAATCAGCTGAACAACCCAAATAGGTATTTTGGTTGAGAACAGATTTACGTGCGCACTCCAAAGATTAGTAGAAATTCAAATCATGAACGCAAGCCATTCGAATAATAAACCCCAGTGAAAGAATTTGCAGCGTTTTTTATTGAACCTCAATACCCCCCCCCCCCCCCCACAATAAAAACATCTATAATTTATCAAGTCCTTTGGCACTCGTATTGCTTTAAAACTTCCCCAAATAAAAATTTAAACGATGTAGCCAAAGGTAGACAGATGTAGAGGGGGCACACAAATATCATCAACTGATCAATCCAAATAGGTGTTTTGGATGAGAACCGATTTACATCGTCTATGCATATCTCCTGAAATTCAATAACCGCTCTATGACCTGTAAAACACGCACACTCCGAAGCTTAGTAAGATTCAAATCATGAACGCAAGCCAATTGAATAATAAACCCCAGTGAAAGAATACTTATTTACCCCAGTAATAATATTGAATAATATTTACCTATATATTCTCAGAATGCTTCAACCCGTGTATCGGCTACTAACTACACTACAAATATTCACATCGGCTATCACTCCACTATCCACATTCACTACAACTCGACGCTATCGGCCGGACATCACTAAGTTACAAACAAACAATAATAAACCAAAAAACGCAAATGTTGTCACCATAAATCGGGCCATACATCGGGAATGGTTTGACCTACGGACGTGGGGAAGGGCTCATTCGATTCCCCATGGTATGTTCTTCAAATAGGAAAATATTTAGGCCGATTCGACTAGTTTTGAGATGTTCAGGGATTTTACAAAACTTTTACAGCCCTTGGAACATTGATGTTAAGTGGTTCTATTTATTCAAATCAATTTGATGGACAAATTGTTATTTTTTGGTTGATCATTTTTCAATATCCTTTCAAGCACACGAGAATTCGAAGTTATTCATTATCCATGGAGGGCTGTTGAGTCTAATAGAAGCTATTTACTATGGAGTGCCCATCATCGGAACGGGAATATTCGCCGATCAACCGAAGAACCTCAGATTTGTGGAGAGCGCTGGTATTGGAGTGGAATTGAAATACGAAAACTTGACGGCCGAATCATTATCGTGGGCTGTGAATGAAATTCTCGGTAACTCCAGGTCAGTAAACCAATATAAATTTGTGTATTTGTGTGTAACAATATTGTTCAACTATTGAATCCAAGAAACTCAAACACCAAGTACATTTATATCGTCCATATACAATTGAATGAAATTATTGGCATTTGCTTGATTGTTATATGAATGTGAATATATTAATTTTGTATGTTATATAATTGTTTTGAAGGTCGTAACATATGTTCTTATTTCCAAGGTACAAAGAAAAAATGAAGAAGAGATCAGAACTGTTCAAAGACCGCCCAATGAAACCGTTCGACGAGGCCGTTTACTGGATTGAGTACGTCCTGCGCCATGACGACTGTATGGATTTAGGTGGAAAAAAGTAAGATTGTAGAAACATCATTTTCGCTACGAGAGTGAAAGGCCAAGGTCTCAAATCCGCAATAATGACATTGTTTACTCGCTGCTTGTCTCAACTGGATGGTCACCACTCAGATAAAGACGACTAGGTGAGTAGGTTCAACAGAATCTTGCCCCAGTACTCAAGTGGCATTTAAGGTTGACGGCTTACTTTTCTCAATTATTTTTGAACGTGACTGTTTCTACCAGTGTTATGGATGTTCCCCTGGATGGTATGAATGATTTACCCATCGTTAATGTTTTTATTTTTTCATTTCTTTATGCTTTCTTAGAGAATAGGAATTATATAGTTGTTTCACGTTATCGGTGGAAAAAGATGGAAGTACCGGTTTGTCAAGACAAATTAGAAGCATCTTTTAGAGAAATTGATGCTGTTTGCGAGCACGCAAACCGATTGTTTTGCACGACTTTGCAAGTTCTTTATTTTTTTTTTTTTCAGATGCACTTATCGCAATTTCGAGGAACGAATTTTTTGAACAATGGAGAAAATATCCCAAAACTGTTAGAAATGAGGAAATTTACAACTACGTATTGTGTAAACAGACTCAACGTTTCTGATAGTGGAAGACAGAAGTTGAAAAACAGTATTCGATTGTGGTCAGCAAAAATCTCTGATAAGTGGAATAGAGTGGGATGTCGAGTAGAGAGATTCATCTCTACGTATGAGACTTGGCTAAATGAAAACGATATTGTTTTATTACTCGGCAACTCCGAAGACCTCTATGTGCAGGCAGTAGAAGCTCCCCCAACATCCGAACTAGGTGTAGGTAGTGTATCAACGAAACTACAATTTTCTAGTAAAGTAGTACGATTATTACTTTGTTGACTTTCTTTTTTATATTCAAACTATACTTCCCAACTCATTGTTTGTTCATCCGTCATTACATTGCATTGAAATCCACCTAGTTAATACAGACCCAGAAGAACCTAATTTATTTTCTAAGAACTCGTACCTTTCATTGGAATAGTCGTTTATATTACTTGCCTTCTGTCGTCACCAAAATGGTCAATAAATATATTTTACATGCTTTAAAGTAGTTTGAACCTTTCTGTTGGACCTACTCCTTCGAGTTTCCGCTAATGAAAGGAATTCAGAACCGGTTTTCGTTGATTATGACTTCTTTCCACCTAAATCCATACAGTCGAAACACTGTGCGTCACGGCAAAGTTCTACAACCAGCTTCCGTGCATATGCCAATCTATCAATTCTACTTGCTCGACGTACTTGCCACGATATTGGCTTCCGTACTGGTCACTTTATGGCTGGTGAAAAAAACTCTGCGATTCTGCTGTGGCGGAATGAGTGGGAAGGCCGTCCCCAAATCGAAGAAGAGCCAATGAAAATAGATTTCAGTTTCGAACAACTGAGTGATCTCAATAGGTAAAATACTCCTCAAGGATGAATCCATTATTAAGTACCAAATAATTGATACGATCATATTCAGTTTACATGGATTTAATAAACAAGTTAATCCTGGAACTTATGAAACAATTTCTTCCCTCTTATGCATTTCAACTTTATAGCTGAATGGGGTAAATTATTGAATTTTTATTTTTTTTTTTACTGCAAGCGAGAGTCCCAATAAGTCTATAGTTGTCGTCATTTCATAGAAAAAGTCCCAGTTAATCCATCACATCGTTCATGAAATTATGGAGATTGAATTGGAGCCTACGTCTTATGACGTCTTAGGCCGCAGTGGGATCACTGTCCACGGATTTCCTGAATCCCCAGGATACCCTGCGAGATGATTATCACAGTGAATCCGATGATTATCGAATGTTCGAACGGCTGACAACAACTAAGACAATCGAAACTGGGCTAGTAGAATACTATTATTTTGATGGTTGGGGAAAGCAAACGATTGAAATTGAATCCATCTCAGCTTAGCCAGCCTTGGAAGCCGAAAACCCTAGGTTCGACAATCTCCTGCAGTACCACTTCAAGTTGTTGTTCAGGCACTTAAATCATCTAATCCTGTTTCCTGGAGAAGATTAAAAATTATTCCGACTGGATAAAAACTACTAGTACGCCATGCTTCTAAAACTGAAGCAGTGGGAAAACTTGAATTTTCCACTACACTTATAAAATCAATCAAAGATCCTGTAGTTTTGATAGTGTTCTATAATGTAATTCGTGTCTTGAATTGAACAGAACTTCATTTCAATAATTTTTGTTGTAGATAATAGTTTTGGTATCGATTAACTTTCTGCAACACTTCCCCCTCATTCTTGCCCTCAAGCTGTTCGTAAGTGGTCCGCATGTTCTAACTACTTCCACCATGCAAGACAAAGGATCCTGTATTATTATCTTTTTTTTAATCCCTTAGCCGATGAATTTTGAACCATTCATCTCCTTCAAAGGATTTACAGCGAGATAGTTGGTCGTGACGTACTCTCTGAGCAATCAACATTCGATCAACTTCGTTCGTAAGGTATGGTTTTAAAAGTGTTGCCTAGTTGCCTTCGCCAAGTGCTAGTGCTACCCCGTAACATATCTCCACGGCTTCTTCCAGCAGTTCATTAGGTTAAAACGTCTATAAAGGTGGGCACACATACGCGGTAACCACGTAGAGGATGAAAGAGGGTAGGTACTGAGAGATCATTGAACAGCTTGGCTCGTTCATTTGTGATTTGCCGAGCATCGAGCTCGTCTCTCTTCTTGTGCTGCGACTATTTAGTACAGGCTCTTCTCCTCTAGATGAATGGGGGAGGAAAATTTTATTGCTGCCATTGAGTGAATGGCAGTGGATTGATGCTGTGACGAGGGAATAGTACTCGTCTCCTTTTATGATGAGTGCCCTCGGATTCCTTAAAAGGAACACACGTGAATTCACGAGTATACTAGCCATTGTGATGGTCTACAAGACCTTGGTCCTCCCGGTCCTTGAGTACGCATCGCCGGTCTGGTCTCCTTCTTACGCTGTGCATAAGTACAGGCTTGGACGGGTTCAGAATAAATTCTTCCTGTTTATTGTGTTCAAGCTGGGTATTCCGACGGCCGATGTCGAGTACAATTTCATCCGCCAGCAGTGTCAACCGCAGCCCCTTGAGACTAGGCGTGCATCAGCCGATCTTTCCCTTCTTTTCAAATTATTAAACAGCAAGATTGACTGCCCGGCGCTCCTCTCGAAGATTGGCCTCCATGTTCCTCGGCTTGGCTCCCGCTCGCCTTTGTTGTTCCACGACCCTTTCTCTTCGACAAACTTCTTGCGAGATAAACCCTTACACAGGATTCCCCGCACCGCAAACCTCTTCCTGTCTACAAATCCAGATTTTGATTTTTTTTAACTCCTCCCTTGCCACATTGAAGTCAATAAGTTCCTCCCAGAACAATTATACTTACTAGCCTGAATTTTCAAATGTTATCTTCATGTTTTGTATTACAAATTGAATGACATAATTTTTTTTCGATGTTGTACATTGGGCTTGCCCGTAATAAATAAACAAATAATAAAAAGCCGGGTAGAAGCGGAGTACCCGACTGATCGATATTTGGCCACCTAGAGCTAGAGGACCCCACACACTACAACTGGTTTGCCTAGATTCGGCATGTCTATGCCCGACTTATGAATCAGTTCCAAGTTCATGTCCTCGCCTTGTCATGTTGGGGGTTCCATGCGTTGTGCAAGTAGGCACACATGGCCCTCCGTATACCCCATTCGATCGAGGGTGGTAAGGTGTAGGTGTTCGATTCCGTAATCACCTAAGAATTATTCAAAATCATGCCACCCGAACTGGGGTCCGTTATCCGATATTACCAACACCAGTTCCAGCCGGGACACCACAAGCATTTTGAAACGGCTCGAATAATGATTCCATCCTTCGATATTGGGACCAAAAGAGTTCACCAAAATCAGTGAATTTCTGCTGAACTCTGCCATTTGGTTCGTTCAACTTCTGCTCATTCTTGACTTTCGAACTTTCCTCTTTCTACTCATTGTTCATCAAAACATTTTCCTCGTCGCGAAACATATTATAATGAAACGATGCGAGTAACTGAAAACTTTTCAACAGTTTAAGTTTAGGAATAATAACCCGGTCTCGGTTTCCACGAACCGTTGTTAGTTATTATTACAAATGATAAAGAGAAAACTTTATTAAGAGAAAAACCTTTGTTAACGGAAAACTTTTGTTAGGAATAGAAAAGCGCTGCAAGCTACTACATATTGCTTTACTAAATGTAATGTTGAACATTACATTCTCATAGGTACGCTCACTTTTGGTTTAATATTTCCAATTATTAGCATTTGCATTAGTATAGCAAACAATTTGTATATTTGTAAACCTTTGTGGAATAGTTTCCAGCGCTTCCGATATGAATATGAAAACAGTGAAAAAAGCTGCCCTACTTCAGTTAAGCCTAGAACATAGAATTAACCCGCCCGTGGTTTACTTAGTTGAGGTTCAACATCAGTTTGTTATGGTATAATGGTAGTTGCTATCTTTCTTCCAAGGCATAGAAAATATAATTAAAAAATACAATAAATTTATTGTAAACTGCACTTGTACAGCTCCATGATGGAGAGAGCAGATTGAAAATGCGAAAAAGGAGAAGTGAAGGGAGAATGATTTATCATGAGAGGTAAAATTGGGTAAGTGTGGCCAGAAAGGACGTTATTCAACACACCGGGACATTGATATTATCAACTCCAAACTCGAAAAATGAAGATTTTTCCTTTTCAATATCAAATCATCTTTACCCGTTAGTATACATTAGATCGGCACCGAGCAAGATTATTCAACAAGAAAATTAGTTTCAGACCCTCAGGGAAAGGATGGACCTGGAACTTCTGAAGCTCGAAGAAGTTTCCAAGTTTCTCATCAAATTTGCCTCGTGCACTCCAGTGAGTTTCTTTGGCTTTGGGAATTACGAGAGAAGCTCTTGTGAATGTGGAATATTAACCATTTTCGAGAGGCCATCATTTCTTATTTCACCTGTTTTGAAGACTAACTTTTCGGACAAAGATGTAGTCACTGATGACCTTATCGTTTTAAACATAACTCCAAACCTAATCTGCCAATCAGAAGGTTTTTTTTCCAATCGGTCTCAGGTTAATATCCATGTACGTGCATGTTTCGACAGGAACGAGTGCCATTCAGGTTTTTATCTTGTCAGTTGGGTTCGTTCACAACATTTTCCGCTACTTTGCAGGACGAAAATTCGAATTCCCTCTCAGTTCTCATGTGTTCTTGCACAAAAGCTTGACGTGCTTAGGATTGCTGTCTAACAAAATGAAAACGCTGCAAATTCTTTCGCTGGGGTTTATTATTCAATTAGCTTGCGTTCATGATTTGAATTTCTACTAAGCTTTGGAGTATGCGTGTTTCACAGGTGATAGAGCGATTATTGAATTTCAGGAGATATGCATAGAGCACGTAAATCTGTTCTCAACCAAAATACCTATTTGGATTGATCAGTTGATCATATTTGTGTGCCTCCTGAAATTCAATAATCGCTCTATCACCTGTGAAACATGCACACTCCAAAGCTTAGTAGAAATTCAAATCATGAACGCTAGCCAATTGAATAATTTGCAAGCCTAGTGAAAGAATTTGCAGCGTTTTTTTATGGTTATCAGAATACTTCAACCCGTGTATCGGCTATAAAACCTTTTAGGAGTTCACTCCAGTATCCACATTCACTACATCACTAGGTTACTGCAATCAAAACAAAAACAATAATAAACCAAAATAACGGGAAATACATCGGGAATGGTTTGAGCTACGGACCTGGCAAAGGGCTCATTCGATTCCTCATGGAAAGTTCTTTAAATTAAGTGAGAGTACTGGCTAAAGAATTGGGGCGCTGTCGAACCAATATTGATTTTTTCCTGAAAATTGAAGATTTTTTGCTCCAGCCGTTTGGGATAAATCGTGCGTACGGCGTACGGCGGACGGACGGAAAATTTTTTATTGCAGATTTGGATTCTACACCTTTTGAAACGTAAACCATGAAATTTTCAGGGGGTTAAAATTTCTTTTCTAGAGCGATTACAATGGTTTATTATTGAATAATAAACCAATATATTTCCATTTTTATATGCTACTGCAAACAATTTTTTTAGCTGCACTAAAGCAATTTTTAGATTGTTCCAATTTTCGGGGGGTTTTATTAATTTATTACCTTGTTTCAATGAAATTGAAATTTCATGTCCGATCACTTTTTTTCTGAGAGTAGTACTCTGTGTTCGAAAATATCGTGTACTGTTCCTGATGTACGTGACACGGTTATTGCAGAACTTGAAATTCCACGAAATGTCCAACCGTCTACTTAGGGGGAATCGGCGATTCCTCCCCGACCTCTGAAAAGTATGGCGATTCCTCCCGGTCAAATTTATTGCCTTTCCTTTCGGTTACTCAATTCCTCCCGCTTTGCAATCCTCCATGTATTCAATTCCTCCCCACCGAGGTATAGAAAATTAATCAGTTTCAAAGGAAATTAATTCGTTTATTGCTTTAAACTTGTAATTTGTAAACTTTTATTTGTTAAAAGTAATTTTAATACGCAGAGGCACAAGTGTTAACACGTTCTGATCTATTTGTCCAACTGATCTATACTTTACTAGAAGGATTGATTTTTTTTTTTTTGAAATTTTATTGTACCAAGTAATAACTTATTAACAATATTATATTGAAAATAGGGATAAGTATACAAAACTAATATACATCACTGAGTTTTGTCCTTTCTGACTGATGGTTCTTCCACTGAACTGCTTCACAAATAGGCAAGATCAAGCGGTTTAGTACGCTTTAGTCTTCTGGTGACGTCACTTGTGTCAAGGAGATGGACAGCTTCCTCGTTGACGTGATATCTTAGCCGTTGGAGATGACTCACAGCTTGTCGCTTTATAGCCTCGCTAACTGTAGAAGTGATATTGGCCTGTATGAACTAGGTTCCTCAGGAGGCTTACCTGGTTTAGGAATCATGATGACCTCAGCAATCTTCCACAATTGTGGTACGTAACGGAGTCTGATAACTGCATTGATAATCATTGTTATTTTTGCAATGGCTTTACGTGGAAGGTGCTTAAGGATCTGTCCCGTAATAAGGTCGTAGGCTGGGGCCTTTTTCGGGCTGATTTCCTTATTGATGATGTGCATTACTTCTTTAATAGTGACAGGTGGAATGTTAGTTTCTTGATCTAGTGTGGTTGTGTCCTCTAGGGGTGGTTCATCTGTGCCTGCAGGATTCGGAGTGAATGTATTTGCTAGATGGTTTGCAAAAGTGGTTGCTTTGTCTTGATTGCTTCTTGCCCAACTCCCATCGGCTTTTTTTAAGGGTGAAGCTTGGATTATAGGCCTTTTAAGATATTTGGTAGCCTTCCAAAGAGAGTAATCCGTATCATGATGACTCGTAAGTCCCATAATATAGTGTTCCTGAGTTTCTTCGTTGATTTTCTGCATCAGGGACCTCAGTTCACTTTCTACCTTGTACCACGCTGTTTTATGGCTAGGGATTCTGGTTACCATCTCTTCCTGGCCTTGCGTTTTTCCTTGATAACAGATACTATTTCTCGAGGATAATTGATACCTCTTAGTTTCCGTGTAATCGCAGGTGTGTTTTCCCATACATTTTGTATGCTACAAACAAGATGTTCTAGTTCGTGTTCCTCTTCATTGGGTGTTTGTAATGACTGGCTCAGGTCGATATGACTGCAAATTTCCTGCTTGAAGCGCTCCCAGTCAGTCTTATGATTAGTCAGGACAGGGTTCAATGGCTTCTGAATAATTCTATCACTGAGCGTCAGTAAAATTGGTGAATGATCTGAACTAAGATCAAAGTTTTCTTCTACTAGAAGGTAGTTCGCTGATATGTTCTTCGCAATAAAGAAGTCAATCAGATCTGGTACTTTATTTGGATCAGACGGCCAGTAAGTCGGTTTACCAGTTGAAAATGCAGAAGGATATTTTTTTGTTTTTGAGATGCGAGCGTAGCGAGCATCCAGACCAGCAAACTAGACAGAACACATTCGAAAACACATCGAAAGCGTGGGTGCGGCGGGGAGGAATTGATCAACATCGGCTCAATGATGTGCTTTCCACCGGGAGGAATCGCCATCTCTCTTAGACCGTTACGCCCATCTTTCACTTTTTCTGGGGGGAATCGCCTGTTGCCCCTACTAAGACGGTACCACGGAAACTAAACCGTAGTTTAGTTCCCGTGGACGGTACGTTTAGCTACAGCCAAAATTCTTCACATGTGTGAGTCGTGTGATCTATTTTGTCAACTTATCTGTTTGGCTTCAATATCTGCAACTAGAGAGATTACAATGTTTAGTTCAAACATTTACTACTATAGTGATCCCTCACAAGATTTCTCCCTGTTCTCCCCTGCATCCAGCTCAATCCGAGAGTGGCATCAACTAGCTCATATTCCAAATCGACGCTGTCATAGCAACTGTTCAACGTCATTTTTATCGCTAATCGTAATCGATGCCTATGGTTATTTTGTGTTTCATCCCAATTTAACTTAAGTTGTGCAACAAACGTCATAGGGAGTAATATTGATAAATCGTTCTCTTCACGAGAGGCACTTCAATCGGGTGATCACCTCTCAGACGGTTCCCTCGATAAAAAATCACATTTACACTCGTGGCTACAGTGAAGTGGGAATCCTTCAACGACAAGTATCTCCAGAATACTGTCAACGTACTAATTTAATTTAATAGGGTTATTGAATTTACTAGGTCAATTGACATTCATATAGTTAGGTAACTCAGATTTCTTAAAATCAATTTTAGAAATACACAAATACGAGTAAGTAAATAAAAGGTATTAAAAGAATGAAGGTTTCGATGTATCTAATACCGGTACGAGGTGTCAGAGGAAAATCAGATGTCCGGTCCATTCAAACGCTTTTCATACTTACTTTATCTATTTGTCCGATTAATAATTTGGTCAAGTTTTAAAAAAACATTCATCGGTATTTATAAGCATGAACCGAATGGTTTCATTCAATTCAGGGGGCTAATTTCTGTCTTAATCAAACAAAAAACGGCTTTGGAGTGTGCGCGTTTCACAGGATAGAGCGATTATTGAATTTCAGGAGATATGCATGGAGCACGTAAATCTGTTCTCAACCAAAATACCTATTTGGATTGATCAGTTGATCATATTTGTGTGCCTCCTGAAATTCAATAATCGCTCTATCCTGTGAAACGCGCACACTCCAAAGCTTAGTAGAAATTCAAATTATGACGCAAGCCAATTGAATAATAAACCCCAGTGAAAGAATTTGTAGCGTTTTTTTATTGAACCTCAATACCCCCCCCCCCCACACACAATAAAAACATCCATAATTTATCAAGTCCTTTAGCGCTCGTATTGCGTTAAAACTTCCCCAAACCCAAATTTAGACGATGTAACCAAAGGTAGACAGATGTAGATGAGGCACACAAATATCATCAACTGATCAATCCAAATAGGTGTTTTGGTTGAGATCCGATTTACGTGCTCTATGCATATCTCCTGAAATTCAATAATCGCTCTATCACCTGTAAAACACGCACACTCCAAAGCTTAGTAGAAATTCAAATCATGAATGCAACTCGAATGAATAAAATTGATTCAAATCATGAACGCAAGCCAATTAAATAATAGAGAACCGATTTACCCAGTGAAATTCAATAATCGCTCTATTTGAAACACCCCAGCTTAGTTAATATTGAAGTAATACTTATTTACCCCAGTATATTAATGATTGAATAATATTTACTATATATTATATATTATCAGAATGCTTCAACCCGTGTATCGGCTACTAACTACACTACAAGTATTCACGTCGGCTATCACTCCAGTAACCACATTCACTACAATTCGACGCTATCGGCCGGACATCACTAGGTTGCAAACAAACAATAATAAACGAAAAAACGCAAATGTTGGCACCATAAATCGGGCCATACATCGGGATGGTTTGACCTACGGACGTGGGGAAGGGCTTATTCGATTCCTAATGGTATGTTCTTCAAATAGGAAAATATTTAGGCCGATTCGACTTGTTTTGAGGTTTTCAGGGATTTTACAAAACTTTTACAGCCCTTAAAGGGCACTTTAAATTGAGTGAGGAGCTGGCTCAAGAATTGGGGCGTCGTCGGACCAAGATGGATTTTTCCTGCAAATTTCAGAGTTTTTGCTCCAGCCGTTTCGGAGATATCGTGCGTACGGCGTACGGCGGACGGACGGAAAATTTTTATTGCAGATTCATATTCTACACCCTTTGAAACGTAAACCATGAAAATTTCAGGGGGGGTTAGAATTTTTTTTTCCAGAGCGATCACAATGGTTTATTATTCAATAATAAACCAAAACTAGGTTCTGAATAACATCGTAAGTTTTGTAGATTTCGATATTTTGACGGTTTGAACCTCAATTATAATCTCTTAGAGTTGATTGATCAAGATGCATGTGTTACTGGCGGGTGTGAACTGAAGAGAACTCGTGAGGAGAGGGAATTAACAGATTGGCTATAGAAACGAAGGTGTGGAGCAAGGAACTGGCAGACGATTGCTGCAGTGAAAGTCGACAGTGGCTCTTTGACGTCAAGAGTTTGAGACAGTCATTGCCGATAATGTGTACAAGTGAGTGCCGACAAGGGGAACCATCGCGCAAATCATACAAGTGTGGAGATCGGTCAGTAGACTACAACTACGCATAACTTCGTTGTTGGCCCCTTTGCAGTGTAAGGACAAAATAAGCATCGGGATGTTTGAAGTGAGGTTATATGTGCGTAGGTAGAGGAGGATGCTAGCCAAACGTTGTTGTTAAAATCCCCTTCGACTGTTGTATTACTGTTGACTCGGGTTCTATCTGGGTTTGAAAGGCACCCGCATCGAAGAAAGGCAGAAAGCTAAAGTGTAGTACCAGAGAGATTTGTTGTACTGTTGCCGAGACTATGGGTGTTGAAACCACATCAGTTCAAGTGGCTGTGGCAGCTATTACATAGAAGGGGATCTGCCATAAGCAATCTGGCCACGAATTAAACAAAATATGTGTTGGGTGGTAATTTTTCTGCACGTGAGCTTAATGGCAACTCCAACCTTCTCGTGAGGAGGTTTATCTTTCCGAACGACACTAGGAAGACTGCACATTTGATGTACACCTACTGAAGTACGATTGTAATTTTTATTTATTCATGTCAAATGTTCGTTATCTTGTAATATTGAAAAAGATGAAATTTTGTTAAATATGAACTTAGCAGGGAACTTGGGTTAGCCTACAGATCGTCCCCTATGTTTTTCATCTCTCAGCGCTTTCAAAACATTCCCACTGGCTACACGTATAATAGTCCAACATAATACGTTTAATATGTAAACCTCCCTGGGTCAGTTCCATGGTAGCATTGTCAGTGGCGTGGATGTATCGCAATTTTAATTTCGAGATTTTCTTTAATAACTATTCATCATGGTTTTCATCTGAGGAATGAATATATACATGGAAAAATAAGTTTTGAGCCCTCGCATTTTTCTGGAAGTTGGTAGTTTCTACTAAAAATTGCCCTTAGGCGAATGTGAAAACGTAAAAGACACCCTTTTCACTGGTTCCAGGGATTGTTTTGGCCTTCTGTGAATTGTGACGATCGCGGCGTGGATCTTCCTTACCAAAAATAGTTATCTACTCTATCTGAAAATTTCGAGATGACGTATTAAACAACTAATGAAGAGCTATTGAAGAGATAGCTGCAATAATAATAAATTAAAACTAAAACCTCGTGGTAGATATTTTAGTGACGTAGTGGATTTTAAGAAAAGAATTTCAAGAGAATTCGAGGAAATGTGAGGTGGGAGGTTGCCACAACCTCGGCCATAAATTGCTGCTCCCGAGATGACTAGAGTCACACCATCCTCAGGAGATTCAGTTATTTGGTGCCAGCCGACACATTCAATTCTCACCTCACAAAAATGAATTGGTAAGTAAAAAAATTGCATATTAGCTCAATCACAACACTGCCAGTCAAAAGTTTACTCTATCATTTGATTCCAAAGATTTCAAGTCCAGTAATGTTATTTCCTACGCAGGATTGTTCTACTTGAAAGCAATCGCGATTAGTGGGAAATTGGGTGCTAATATAGCTAGTAATATGCAATAATTGGAAGCTGTTTGTAAACGATCAGTTCATTGGAGTATTTTCATTGACAAAGAATGCGTTGTTCGGAAGAAAATGTTCTTGGATCAATGCTAAGCTGCAAACATAGTCCTATGTGCCTGTTTGTTTATTTAAATTTACTTGTAAGTAACTACGCAGGATCTTATTCATCGACATAGATACCTAGGAACGTAGGAAATTCTATCACTGCGAAGGTGATTGTCTTTCGCTTTATAACTGTCAACAATGAATGTTTCCAATCGAACATTTTTGATATCCGGATCGGGTGACATTTGCCTTCTGCTGTACCTGCTAGGGTGATTTTCACTTGATCACGGCTTGTTTAGGATGGACAGCATTGTTTTTCTATTATGTATCACACCATCCCACCTCTACGTACATAGATTTACTGTAAAGATTTAAACAACTGTACAAAATTAGAGGGCTACTCTACTAATTAGAGGGCTAAACTATTCTTCACTTATAATTTTCATCTGAAAAACGAGAATACACTTGAAAAAATAAGTTTTGGGTCAAAAGGGATTTTCTGAAAATTGGAAGCTGAAAACTTTCCTTCTACTGTCAGAAACCATCAAAATCTAAAATCCTAAAATCAACCTCATGCAAATGAGCCAACGTTAAATAAACCCTTACCGTTAGGTTCTAGTAATTGGTTCGATCTTGCGTGGATTGTTATTATCGTGACGTTCTTATCCAAAATATTTATCTACTCCTCAAAAGCATTCCGAGAAGACGTCTTAAAACAATTAATGAAGACATATTGGAGTGATTGAACGCGTCAATAAATAGTCAAGGGTGGAGATAAATTAAAACTAGAAACGCAGTAGTAGGTATCACATCAGAAGCAACGTCATTAAAAAATAGTCGCGTCATCGTGACCTAGAGCTACTTATTTGAATCATTTCAAGATAGTTTGAGGAGAATGTAAAGAGCGAGATTCGTAACATCCTTTGCAATAAATTGCTGCGGCCGCGACGATTAGGGTCGCTCCGCCCTCGAGATATTCAGTTGCTTGGGGCCCGCCGACACATTCGATTCCTACCGCGCGAAAATGAATTGGTAAGTGCTATAATTGCAAATCAGCACAATCAAGACACTGTCGGTCAAATGGCACTTAAACGTTCATGTAACATGTTCGTGAATTGAAAATCGTGAAAACAATCAGGTTTTTCAATATGTTTTTTGTATCAGCGATTCCTACAGACAACAGTGAGTCGTTTGACATGAATAATTTAGTGGTTTGAATGAGGTAAAATAGGAACATGTCGCATAGCAGAGGAAAACACTCATCTGATGTTCTGCGTAACTTTTTAATATTCCAAAACTTCAAGTAACAGACAGTTTTCCCAGCTCGAAAAAGTCTACAAAAGCTAAATTGTATGTACCAATCATTTATGGTGTTATTACCACCTTGTTGACAGGTACCTGTCGATAAATCAAGTTTATTGTATGTTTTGTTACTGTAAACAGACAAGATGATGTCAACGCTTGGTGATAAACACACAATATGATACACCGAAAACAGAAGTGTATCCCCCCTGCAAATTAGTGTTTGTTTTGAGTTTATACCGAGTGTGTTTTGTTCCAGCACTTTTTCTATTGACTTAGCTAATAAACATTGCATCATTTTACATAGAAAACTTGCAGCATGGGCATTTCCTGTTATGATTCAATTGACAAGGGTCAAAAACGAAATACATTGGTGTAAACCTTGGGAAGTAGTTATCACTATCCCACACGATCTTTGGCGGACCTCAATCGAACTAATATTGAGGTCGCTATGCAATTTTTAAGGGCATAAACCTTAAGAGTGGATGGGGGTGGATTCATTTAAATTAGAATGGACTAAATAGTCGAAATCTTGTTCCATAAAGTCTCTTGAAATCGCGACCATTTTGGTTATATTTTCGACAAACTTAGCAGAAAATATCGAGTTCGGAGGACGAACGTTTTGACGCGGAGCCTATCGTACTTTTTATCTTGGCGAGTCAGATGAAACCATATTGTCTCAGTTAAAAACGACTACCGCCTAGGTAATTATAAAAATGACAAGTAAACACTACATTGTTATCAATTGAATACTCGGAAACAATCGGTCAGCTGAATAGTAACTGACAAAGATAGATTGTATTTACTCTTTTAGTTGATATCGTCATGTCGTCATCGTTATGTCGTTATAATTTTTCTTATCACTCGCTGATTATCTGCGAACGTCTCAAAGTGGCGAATTACGTATTCTTGCGGCCCAATGATGCTCACCACTCGTGTTCGTCATGCCACCTAGTTATCGGGGATGACCAATGTTCAGATATGACGTGAAAAACGCCTTGACTTTTTTTGAGGTTTTTATTGATTTTACAAAACTTTGACAACTCTTAAAGGGCACTTAAAATTTGACTTGTTAAAAAAAAAACGTTTGTTTGGAAATCTTGAAGAGCTCCGACAACCAGTTTCAAATATTGATTTCACAAAACTTTGAAATCTCTTAAAGGGCACTTAAATTTGAGTTACCTTGTAAACATTCCCACTGGCTACAAGTATAATAGTCCAACACAATACGTTCAATATGAAAACCTCCCTGGGTCATTTAAATGGTAGCATTGTCAGTGGCGTGGATGTATCGTAATTTTAATTTCGAGATTTTCCTTAATAACTATTCATCATGGTGTTCATCTGAGGAATGAATATATACATGGAAAAATAAGTTTTGAGCCCTCGTATTTTTCTGGAAGTTGGTAGTTTCTACTAAAAATTGCCGGAAGCGAATGTGAAAACGGGTGTCTTTTAACCCTTTTCACTGGTTCCAGGGATTGTTTTGGCCTTCTGTGAATTGTGACCATCGCGACGTGGATCTTCCTTAGAAAAAATAGTTATCTACTCTATCTGCAAATTTCGAGATGACGTATTAATGAAGAGCTATTGAAGAGATAGCTGCAATAATGATAAATTAAAACTAATACCTCGTAGTAGATATTTTAGTGACGTAGTGGATTTTAAGAAAAGAATTTCAAGAGAATTCGAGGAAATGTGGGGTGGGAGATTTGCCACAACCTCGGCCATAAATTGCTGCGGCCGAGATGACTAGAGTCACACCATCCTCAGGAGATTCAGTTATTTGGTGCCAGCCGACACATTCAATTCTCACCTCACAAAAATGAATTGGTAAGTAAAAAAATTGCATATTAGCTCAATCACAACACTGCCAGTCGAAAGTTTACTGGTTCGTTTGATTCCAAACATTTCAAGTCCAGTAATGTTATTTCCTACGCAGGATTGTTCTACTTGAAAGCAATCGCGATTAGTGGGAAATTGTTTGCTATTATAGCTAGTAAAATACCTATTTGGATTGACCAGTTGATCATATTTGTGTGCCTTCTGAAATTCAATAATCGCTCTATCACCTGTAAAACACGCACACTCCGAAGCTTAGTAATATTCAAATCATGAACGCAAGCCAATTGAATAATAAAGAACAGTGAAAGAATACTTATTTACCCCAGTAATAATATTGAATAATAAACCCCAGTAATATTATTGAATATTATTTATCTATATATTATCATCGTTTCATGCATATCAGAATGCTTCAACCCGTGTATCGGCTATAAACTACAAGTATCCACATCGGCTATCACTCCAACATCCACATTCACTACAACTCGACGATATCGGCATCACTAGGTTACAAACAAACAATAATAAACCAAAAAACGCCAATGTTGGCACCATTAATCGGGCCATACATCGGCAATGGTTTGACCTACGGACCTGGGGAAGGGCTCATTCGATTCCTCATGGTATGTTCTTAAAAATAAGTTTACATTTAGGCCGTCTTGACTTGTTTTTAGGTTTTTAGGGATTTTACACAACTTTTACAGCCCTTAAAGGGCACTTTAAATTGAGTGAGAGACCTGGCTCAAGAATTGGGGCGTCGTCGGACCAAGATGGATTTTTCCTGAAAATTTCAGATCTTTTGCTCCAGCCGTTTGGGAGAAATCGTGGGTACGGCGGACGGACGGAAAAAATTGTATTGCATATTCGGATTCTACACCCTTTGAAAGTATACCATGAAATTTTCAGGGGGGATTAGAAATTTTTTTTTCCAGAGCGATTACAATGGTTTATTATTGAATAATAAACCAAAATTTCCAGCTGTTCTTGCACAAAAGTTTAACGTGCTTAGGATTGCTGTCTAACAAAATGCAACAAAAAATTTTCCAGCAACATGGTAGAGCTTTTGATGATATTTATTTTTATTTGTAGTAGGTTTATTCTCGTGAAACAAAAACCAAATTTAGAAGCACCAAGACTTCATTGATGATAGGTATTTGTATGGAGTCACAGATCGTCAGTAAATTCGGCTGAATGGATGCACATGGCTCTACAAGTTAAAACAGATGTCCACTCTCACCGAAGTTTTGAAATCATTAAGGGTTGTTCAATCTGATTTTTCGGAATTTTCGCCAGGAAGGTTTTTATGAACAAAATAAAAACTAAATTCTTAAACCCAAACTTGCATACTGGTCCTAATTGTGTTTCAATCATACACAATAGATAGCAATCTCGATGGATGAGTTTTTCCAATCGAAATTTGCAAATCTACTAATTCCGCCTTTCCTGTAAAGTCTAAAAAACTTTTCAATTTCTAGAAAATGTGTCTGATTTCAACGACGAATCGAGAATAAATTTTAATACCTTTTCTTGGGACATGGGTCGCCTTTGAGACCTTGCGACGTTTCTTCAAATATGGTGTCCTTCCTTAAGAGTTTATGAGGACAGTTCTAACCCTATTGACTATTTTTCCTTCGGGTGAATTAAGAAAAGACGGGAATTTAAATGTATAGTTCATATTTTGACGTATGAAAACTTAACAGTTCTATTATAAAGCGAAGATAACTTACAGCGTCACCGTATGCGTGAATGGTTACGTACCTGGAAACAGAAAAAATTAAACATTAGAATATATTTATGTAGATGTATAAAACAAGTAAAACAACAATTTAGGAATATTTCTGATGGTGCAATGTATTCTACGAATGATAACCATATGTCATTGACAGCATGCTTCTCCTAGAAGACCCCCTTGCAGAAGTACGAAGGAGAATTACTAAGCGAGCCTTTTACACTTAATTGAAGAAGAAATCCTTATTTCGTATATGAGGCTGTAGCGGTTTTGTTCTAAAACACATTTTTATACTAACAGAATATTATATTGTATTGGGAGAAAAAAATGGTTCGAGTAGTACAAATAGTCCGCTGGATTGTACTTTCGAGTGTTCTGGTGTTCTATTTTAGATGAAGAACGGGTCTTCGATTAAAATACACGTTTTATTGAGGTTTAAATCTTTCCAATTACTGTTTCAAAGCACCATACAGAACACATTCGTCACCGCTAAAGGTTGCAGGTGTACGCAGTCTCACGGTTGACACAGAAACCTTCACATTCACCCTATTAGATAAATTATTACATAGAGGTTTATAGGGATAGAAATGAAAACTGTAACTAAAACTCTTAAGCTCACTAAAATTAACTAAGTTAGCAGGTATTGAAGCACAGCTTGGTTTTCCTCAATATAGAATGTCTTTCTTAGACTCCAACATCCTTCTCAATCTTCTTTGGTGAGGACCTTCCTTTAGTTACAGTATTCTTTAAGTAGACAGATTTGGTACGTAGTTTCTTTAAAAATTCACTATAAATAATACTATAATTCACTATAAATTTGCTATGTCTCTCCTTTATCACTTAGTCCTTTTTCCACTCTGGTCACCTCTCACTTAGTTTAGTCTGTAATCTGATAAGTAAAACCTCGTAATTTTCAATTTTGTTTAGATATAGCTGACGATGACAATTAGAAGATTGTAGAAAGCTTCAACGGAATAAACAGTTTTCAAGAAACTACGGACCAAATCTGTCTACCTAAAGAATCCTTCTCAATCTTCAATGTTCGAATCAGGAATAAGCCCCATAACATTTTCGTCATTTTCATTGTAAAAACCTCCTCCTTCCAAGTTTTCCTGGGTGGGCTTTGATTTGACAACGAATCATACGGAATCGGTTGATACCGATCCCACGCCAGCCCCTCGCAGAGCAATCAATTATTTTAATTTACTCATTTTTCTCATTCAGTAAATCTATAGTCCACTTTGGTTAATTTCGTCAATTTAGCACGCAACGATCTGTAGTCATGAACTAATTGACCAAAAGTGTCACGGTTCATGTCACAAAAAACTGTCACACTAACTTTTTGAGGACTTCCATATCCAAGTAAGCCACAGGTGGGAAATAAAATTTTAATTTTGTACGTAGCCTCCTTAGAACTTATGTTTCAAGATGATAGGTCAGGTATCGAGTGGCTCCTAAAGGGAATTTCTATGAGTTTTTGATAGCCGTTTCGAAATGAGCAAAAATCCAAAATTTGGTACTTTTACTGTATGAAGCTGAAATCTGGTATATACTCGAAGATGCCAAAGTCCGGAAACGGATATATGGCTCCAAAAGGAACTAACAAGAAAAAACGGCTGAAGCATGTTCCAAGTTTTTAGCCAAAAGCTTCATTTTCTATAGAACAAATGAAGATTAACCCATTTCAGCGATGTCCTACCTCCTATTGTGAAGTAGGTAATGTAATAATATGTACGTAATACGGTAACCATGTTCGCTCAAATTTTGGCACTTCAAGATTACACAGCTGTACAAAGCGATGCTGTTCCCCTACCTTTGTTAAGTGTGTGACATACCGAATGCTCAACGCTTAACAATGAATTCGTTTCTCAAGAAAAACGCCGAGTTGAACGAAAAACAAATGATCGCTATTTCTCAAAAACGCGGTCCTTGGAGGTAGGTAAGTGGTCTTGCGTAAGGGATATCAAGACTGACACGACGGCCAACTTGACAATTGATAAAGTTGACCTTGGTCCGCCCTGGGAGCGGACAACGTTTAAACGACAAAAACCCCACATATGGGCAATTGAGTATTTCGGCTTATTTCGAACATGAAACCTTCGCGAGCGGCCTAAGAAAATGGTCAACAGCCCTTGACAGTTTTTGACAGCCGTTTCAAGATGAGCGAAATCCAAAATTTGGTACTTTTAAAAAATACAAAATACCTAGCAATACTACCATCCGGGCGTTCGTTGATCGTATCTTTCCTTCCAGTTGGAAGTGATTTTTAAATGTGTGGTTAACGAATTTCTCATTGGAATATTTTGAGTAGTGGAAATACCTTGTTGTTTTGAAAAAAATGTTCTTTTAAAGAACTTTTACATACAAAAATTCCTCAATGGTGAGTATTTCAACACCTATTTTCATATAAATCATACAAACAAACCTAACAAAGAGAGGTCCAACAACCTGTCAATCGTTACGACAGTGTGGGCAAGAAACATACTCTTGACACCTGTTGCAAGATGAAATAATAATTTCTACGTCTTTTGGGTTTTTGGCCAGTCCAAAACCTACACCTAAACCACTTTTGGACAGCTTCAAAGATTTTACATACGACATAAAGTACAAGTCAGTTCAATTATAGTACGATTAGTACAGCAATACAGAAAATATCATCATAGTATACCAATGAATGAGTGTGATTTACTCAACGAAAAAGCTAACACCAGAAGTACAGCAGTGAGTAATGGTGCTAAGTACATTGACATCATTTTGAATAGAGGTCTTCAAAAACGAGGCGTGTCCCCCCTTTCGTGTCTGATATTTCGGCTTTACCTATGCAACGGATGTGCCCTAATATTACTGATGTCCGTGGTCTACAGATCTATCGTAATAATCCTGTTAGACTGAATATGTGAATGAGGATTCGCAGCTCAGGTTCTCGCAGAACTATAAAGGATTACAGAGCTTATGATGACTCACCACTAACTTCCATGAAAAGAAGTACATTATATTATAATTATAAAATCTCGCGTTCCACTTCTGCGTGACATTTGTGAGGTGATGGAATGGTATAGTTGCCCCTTCCATTGAGCTGAATGCGGTAATAATGCTCCGCCACGCTCAGAGGAAGACCCTGACGGTTTTAGGCGTCTGTTCCATGCTAAAAGAATGGGGATATTGTATCAAATTTAACTAAGGAAGTCACACTAGAGGAAGAACAATGGATCAGCATATCTGATTCTGTAACATTGCCTGATAAAGTCGCCAAGACTGATATTTCAGTTTTAATTGACAAATAAATAGTTCTAGAATTCGTTCACTTCCGTCCAAAAGAAGGTGCTCTGAATGTCCTAGAATAATTGAATTAATTAAAAGCAACAGTGCTGGTAAATATTTAAAAGGGGATATTCCTAGATACATTCTCCCATTGTTAGATTCATTTCTAAAATAGATTTGAGATTGAACATTTCTATTACCTTTATCCCCCCCCCCCCTTCATTCCCCACGATCAATATTGGTTCGATTTCCCCTTTCACTTTCCTGACCAATAGAGTTCTGTCTCCTTCCATTCAGAAACCACATGATTGGCTGTACCCCGCACCTCTTGGCCAATGGGATTTAAGCTCCCTTTCACCTGTCACTACGTAACCACTGTTTTCTCCGAATGTACATTGTTATTGTTGTGTTGCTGAAGATGACTTAGTCGCCGAAATAGAATTGACATGTATAACTATTTCATTATGTAAAATTGAGTGCATTCTTTCCAAAACTGCATTTTTTCTTGGCCAACCTAAAACGTACAATGCCTAGACAAACCGCATGCTTTCAACGTTTACTTTACCATTCAGATTCTCAACATTTCACGAGAGAGATCAGTGAAGATTCAAAAACTAGAATATTCTCCCCCTCAATCCCTGTTCTAGCGACAACAAATCAACTACTGCGATAGGGCTTTACCCGTCAACCAAAATCATCTCAAGTTCGGTATATTGCGTTACTGGGATTTGGCTTTTGATCGAGAGTTAAGCCTCGTGTGGCGGTCCCATATATTTGTCAACAACGAAAAAACAATCCGATAGGCTTCCCAGACAGCTGTTCCTCATAAAAGGGGTATTTGGCCGCTGTCGAAAAGAGCTGAGCAAACGCCAATAAAAACGAAATCCGGCTTCAGTAAATAAAAGCATTTTTGTTAGACTTGATCAGATCTATAGATACACGAGTTTCTAAGCCTTAATGACAAGTTGAACTCGAATTCAGTATCAATTGTAAGTTAACTGAGTTCATGTTCGACGCTTTGCGTACACTTATTGACTTCGAGGGGGAATAAAACATCAGGTAAGTCCTATTCCTAGAATCTGCTCGTAATTCTCAACATATTATAGGAGTTCCGCAATTAACTATTCACTAAATCGGTGCGTCAGCACAATGAAAAAGACGAGAATTCACGCACTTCTTTACATTGGGATAAAATCATATTTAATATGATATGGACTAAATTTTAGTCCAACGCGTTTCAATCTTATCGAACGGAAAAATGGTTTTTCTAAAAACCTTTGGTTAACAGGAAAAAATTAAAACAGAATTTAAAGAAAAAATTGTCTATTTCCACCAAATACTGAGTTACAAAGTTAAATCGATTTCGACTGTTAGGTCATCATCAGTAACAAAATATAACAAGATGTATTGCGGAATATCCTTTCAGGACCATTTCCTGTTGAGGAAAAGTGGATGAAATAATTGTGGGAGTCGCAGAAGGCCGATTTTAGCACGCGACAAAAAAAGTCAGGGGAACAGCGGCAGTTCGTCAGTCCCTGACATCTCCTCCTAACGACCGCTTCGAACCACGAGGAGCACAAAATGGCCAGGTACCTGGAACATCCTCTCAACAGTCTACTGCTTTTTATATCTCTCTTAAGAACATTTATGCACTGCAAGAGAGAATACGCAATTGCTTGGGAGATTACGACCTTGATAGGTCGGTGCCACAGGGTGGTTAGTGGTTAAATAGCCCTTTCAGCATAATTTAATCTTCTGTTTTAAATAAACGCTACAAATTCTTTCACTGGGGTTTATTATTCAATTGGCTTGCGTTCATTCTTTGAATTTCTAAAAAGCTTTTGAGTGTGCGTGTTTCACAGGATAGAGCGATTATTGAATTTCAGGAGATATGCAGGGAGCACGTAAATCTGTTCTCAACCAAAATACCTATTTGGATTGAACAGTTGATCATATTTGTGTGCCTCCTGAAATTCAATAATCGCTCTACCCTGTGAAACACGCACACTCCAAAGCTTAGTAGAAATTCAAATCATGAACGCAAGCCAATTGAATAATAAACCCCAGTGAAAGAATTTTAAGCGTTTTTTTATTGAACTTCAATACCCCCCCCCCCCACAATCAACACATCTATAATTTATCAAGTCCTTTAGCACTCGTATTGGGCAAATCCAAATTTAAACGATGTAGCCAAAGGTAGACTGATGTAGAGGAGGCACACAAATATCATCAAATGATCAATCCAAATAGGTGTTTTGGATGAGAACCGATTTACGTGGTCTATGCATATATCCTGAAATTCAATAATCGCTTTATCACGCACACTCCAAAGCTTAGTAGAAATTCAAATCGTGAATGCAACTCAAATGAATAAAATTGAATGATAAACCCCACTGAAAGAATTTGGAGTGTGCGTGTTTCACAGGTGATAGAGCGATTATTGAATTTCAGGAGGCACACGAACATGATCAACTGAACAATCCCAATAGGTATTTTGGTTGAGAACAGATTTACGTGGTCTATGCATATCTCCTGAAATTCAATAATCGCTCTATCACCTGTGAAACACGCACACTCCGAAGCTTAGTACAGTTTCAAATCATGAACGCAAGCCAATTGAATAATAAACCCCAGAGAAAGAATACTTATTTACCCCACTAATAATATTGAATAATATTTACCTATATATCATCAGCGTTTCATGCGTATCAGAATGCTTCAAGTCGTGTATCGGCTATAAATTACAAGAATCAACATCGGCTATCACTCCCGTATCCACATTCACTACAACTCGACGCTATCGGCATCACTAGGTTACAAACAAACAATAATAAACCAAAAAACACAAATGTTGGCACCATAAATCGGGCCATACATCGGGAATGGTTTGACCTGCGGACGTGGGGAGGGTCTCATTCGATTCCTCATAGTATGTTCTTCAAATAGGTAAATATTTAGGCAGATTCGGCTTGTTTTGAGGTTTTTAGGGATTTTACAAAACTTTGACAGCCCTTAAAGGGCACTTTAAATTGGGTGAGAGAGCTGGCTCATGAATTGGGGCGTCGTCGGACCAAGATGGATTTTTCCCGAAAATTACGGCGGACGGACGGAAAAATTGGTATTGCAGATTCGGATTCTACACCCTTTGAAACGTAAACCATGAAATTTTCAGGGGGGGTTAGAATTTTTTTTTCCAGAGCGATTACAATGGTTTATTATTGAATAATAAACCAAAATGAATCCACTCCAATAAAATCAGATCCTTTTAACATTTTACTCCTTTTTTCATGTCTGTTAAGCAAATGTGTACACTGCTAGAGAGGATATGCACTTTCTAGTTGGTTAATTTAGTTCAGATTACCCTCGCTATAGTTAGATCCTCAGTAGCAAAATGTAGATCCACTCAATCGAAACTAGATCCTTTCAACATTCTAACACTATTCATGCCTCTTAAGAGAATATGTACACTTATCGAGAAAATATGCTCGTACACGCATCACAAAAAGTTTTGCATCATCTTGACTTGAAAAATGGACGGAAAAAATGTGGCTCTTGGATTTTTGAATGTGTATCTTACTGCAGTATAGAAACAACAGAAAAACCTGTAGTAATTTCGCTGTTAGAAGGATTGAGAGACACACGTACAAATAGACATAGAACGAACGTTGTTCAGCATGGTCTAAAACGCAGAATAGCATTCTTTGTTCTGAAAATTAGTGTCCTTGTAATGATTTGAATATTCGAAGTAATTTTAAATGAGTAGTTTTTGGAAAAAGTAGACGAGATCGACAAAATCTGTAATATACTGTACACCAACGAGAAATATCTATTAAGAATCACCTATTTTCTTGTATTTATTAGAAAAAAGTTTTGTTTGCAGAGTTGTGTTTTAATTCATACTTCGTAAGTCACAATTTTCCATACTGATAAACTGGGTGAGCGAAACTGTCATGATCACAAGTGGAAGTTGAAATTTTATGGTGACTACTGGAGGATTCAGAAGCGATGTGTCAAAAATGAAAAAGCCATATCGGGTGTGTTGCTGCTTGCGAGACGTATGAAGGTTAATTTGATTCGTTGCTCTTCGGTTTAGTATGCGAGCACCGATAACACATAAAAGCACTCAAGTCATTGGAAAAACTCTGGAAGATGAAACTTGAAATGTCATTTTTGGTCCAAGTTTTTTGCTCTATGTACGTAAACGTAAACAACGAGATTTGAAACATCAGAAAGGTCAGGGAATTAAGTTTTCCTTTTCGGTAGAGTTTAACCAAATAATGTTTGTGTTTAATGTATGTTTCTCATTATACTACCCCATTAATGTGATGCGTGAAGTATGGTAGGAATTACCAAACAATATTTGAGCTAAAAGAAAAGGCCCCTAATAAAATGAAGCATTTCAGAAGATATGCTTGGGAAAAGTGATCAAATGTTAACTGTTTTGCCAAACAAATCACAAAACATACAAAAAAAGTTAAATTACAATTTTTCATCATAATAAAACTCGAAAAAAGTTTATCGACACTGAATTGGCCATTTAATAATTTAAACTCTAATCGATGCTCAAAACTGTACTTACCTTTCACCAAAACGTGCTAAAAATTAATAAAACTGCAACAAATTCTAAAATCCTCTGTTTTAATAGAAGAATATTATTTAGAATAGGTTTTGTAAACAATAAAATGTATGTTAAAATTTGTTTCTCACAAATTGTTCAAATTTCAACACAATTTGACAAAAATTCAACACGATTGTTCCGGAATATTTGCCCACACGGTCATGCTACATAACTGGAACTTTTTTGTTTTAACCCTTCTGCAACCAAGTACAAGTGGGGTTAGGGTTCTGAAGGAGTGCGTCAAATACTGTGACTTTCACTTACAAAAGAAGCGACAGGGTTGACCCAATCATACTAAATAACATAGTAGTACCACAAAATACAACGGTTAAATACCTCGGCATCAGGTTAGACACAAGATTAACGTTTAGTAGTCACATAAGTGACCTGGTGAAGAGACTAAGATCTCGAATTCACCTCTTGAAACCACTAATTGGACCCAAATCTCCGCTCACATTGTCCAATAAGAAACTGATATACCTCACCATGATTAGGCCTATTTGGCAATATGGATGTTCAGTTTGGGGAACGGCAAGCACCACACAAATCAAAAGAGTACAGGTTCAACAAAATAGAGCATTACGCGTGATAACGAATGCAGAGTGGTACGTTAGAAATTCCGTAATACACCGAGACTTGGATATTCCTGAGGTTAAAGAAGTAATCAAAGCAACTTTCGAGCGACAATTTAATACAATTTCATCGCACCCAAACCTAGTGTTCAACGGTTTCACTGATCAAATGCTAAACCAGCGAACTGGAAGAAGGCTAAAAAGGAAGAGACCGGTGGATCTTCTTGCATAGTACTATTGAAAAACAAAAAAAAAAATATATATCCTATTATAATAAGGCGAATTATATTCCAATTAAAAAAAATTCATATTTCCAACCGTTTCCATTTTAGAATATATGTTGTAAGTTATTGAAAAACTCCAAGGACTTACCGATGGGAAGGCCCCTTGAATCATGTGCCATTATACGATTTATAATTGTATGTTTAAAATAGTTCTGTATTTATCTAAACTGTAGAGTAATTATTGTTACAAAAAGTTATCGATTAATAAAATTTAAAAAAAAAATAAAGAAGGAGTGCGTTTCTTGTGGGATCTCGCCCAGCCTGAACCTGGAATTAAGAGTAACCGACAGCATTCCAAGTTCTGGCTTTTGAGGATGTGCAACTTGCAACCTCTCCTGGGGCTCCAAATTACGCAGCACCAACAGAGTTTCCTGACGAAATAGTCGAAAATGACGAAAAACAGAGATAACTCGGGGATGATCGTGGAAGGGTTAAGCGATTGTATACCTAGATATTATTTTCTCTGTGATTTCTCTTTGAAAAAACATTGTCTCTGTCACAGGTTAGGGATGGCGATTCTCCTGGTATCGTTGGCATGGCTGGAGGTCTGTTCGGGAGCTCGGATCCTGGCTTTCCTCCCAATGCCCTGGCGGAGTCACCACTTCGTGTTCAGGGCGTTCATGAAGGGACTCGCCAGCAAGGGCCATCAAGTTGATTTCTACACGCCCCACCCCATGCCCGACCCTCCGAGCACCCTTAACCAAATACAGGTCAAAGACCGTTTGAACGACGCCATGGGTAAGCAATCGAATGTCTGACCTACCTCACTGCACACTAATCCAAGCTAACAAGAGAAAGAGAATTTACAATCACTGTTGTTACTCATAAACGGACCTTGATATTTGTATCTACTTACAGGATGTTCACAATTGTTATCTCTTACCAACTAGAGGTTGATTTTAAACCTACTTTCCAACAAAAAGAGAGTCAGGGAATTTTTTTCTTTATAGATCTCGTTTTCGAATAACATCAATTTCAAGATTTTGTGAAAATCCCGCACCGATTTGTATATAAGGTTGGAAAGAGAGATAAATTTCCTTCAGGAGAACCAACACAACGTGTTGTATAATGTTTCAATAGGATAATGTCATTAATTTGAAGTGTACTAATAACTCGATTTTGATCCTATTCGCAGAGGTGATAGACGACGAGGAATTCATGAACGCCAGCCCTCAACGCGCCGTTCACATCGTTTACGATATAACGCTGCACTTTCTCGAAAAAATGTACTCGGAAGAGCAGCTGTATAAGGATTTGCTCGAGTCCAAAAAGGAATACGACCTCGTCATCACGGAGTACCCAGTAGCGAGTGAGCACTCGGCGTACTTAGCCCACAAATTTAAGGTACGTGGTCAGTAGTCTAGGAAATAGATAACACGAGGAATATGGTCGCACAGCAAGTCAGCAAATCTTCGTCATTTTAGGCGTTATAGTTATAACTATATTTTGTATATTTGAGTACCCTCGCATGAGGGCTAAATGTCTTCAGTGTATTGCCCCTTGAATATTTTATATTACCCTCAACGTGATTATCACGAGTCAACCCCCCTCCTCACAGCTCGTTCTAGAGCAACGGTAGTATGATGGATATTGATAGTTCCCTCTTCCCTATTCTTAATTCGCCACCTCTGGAAGCACTTTAACGTCTGGGAAATACTCTTGAGTATTGCGGGCATTAATCGCCTCACCCCTTGGAAGGGGTAGTTATACCGTCATCTCCTTTATTACATGCTGGAACCTGTTCTAAAGCCTTGGAGCTTGGCGGTGTATTTGATGA
This sequence comes from Creontiades dilutus, assembly GCA_031894815.1. Classification (NCBI taxonomy): domain Eukaryota; kingdom Metazoa; phylum Arthropoda; class Insecta; order Hemiptera; family Miridae; genus Creontiades; species Creontiades dilutus. Next base: position 43,228 of record JAVIWC010000161.1, read on the forward strand.
CAACGTTTGTTCACTTGTTGATGCTGTGTTCTTTGGTGGTGAAGTAATCATTCTTGGTGAAGGTGGTCGAGATGGATTCAAGCGAGATTTGAGAGCAGTTCTTCTTCTTGCAAGAGTATTTCTAGGATTTGTTTCAGTCTCTTGAAAAGTTTTGGGAATCGGCTACGCCTTTGTGACAACGTTTTTTCAGTTGGTGATGCAAGGGTCATTTGTGGAGAAACAATCAGTCTTGATGAAGTTCGTTGAGGAGTTGTCAAAGAAGATCGATGTGACAGCTGTTATTCCTCTCATATATTTGCATGCCTACGTTGGCGGAGCCATGAACCTTTAGTGTGGGGTATTCCATAGAACGTTTGAATGATTTAAGAGTTAGATCCTTTATTGATCTAAATCATTTCTGCTGGGAATCCAGTTGAAAATGCTTTTCTCCGTACTATCCAAATCAGACAATACGTGATCATAGTGTATTGTTCATACCTATTGTTTTCCCAGAGCTCTGACAGTGCCAATGTTGGCTAAATCATGATATTGTCAATTATAATAACATTGAGGACTATATAGGTGAAATAGAGCATGAAGTGATTATAGAACTGATAGAGATGTAATTCATGATCATCAAAAAGTTTTAATACTGCAATTTTTATGAGATAGAATGCAGGAAATGATGAACCTCATTGTTTTGTATTCCAGGCCATTACGAAAAAATAATTAAAACGTATTAAGTAGGCACTTGAGGGGAATGACATTTTTGTTGATTCCGATGTTTAGTTGCACAATGATTGTTATTTGAGAAAGAAATGTTCTGAATCGAAAGAGTTGAAAATACACTCCCTATTTTTTTCCTTCATCTTCATTCTTAAGTTGATCCGTGATATTACATTTTGCGATTGATGGCCTTGGAAGCTATGAAATATCGTTCAAAATAATGAATTCAAGTTTGTAGCAAGTCTGAAATGTAAGGTAATGCAACTATAATTCAGAAAGAAAGAAAATAGCACTTCCAGCTTTAAACATTGGGTGACTCCAACCCTAAGGCATATTGAATATAAATAATACAAATTATCCAGGATTTAAAATTAATTAAAAGTTTTAGTGAAGCTAAAAAAAAAAAAAAATTAAAAGTTTAAGTGAGAAGGATTTTATTAACCAATAGGCAGTGTTAACTTGTAATACAAAATTAAAATTGAAATTGTTTCCGCCCGGGATCGAACCGGGGACCTTGTGCGTGTGAAGCACACGTGATAACCACTACACTACGGAAACTACATGCATTATTGATAACACTATATAACAGCCGGTGAACGCTGAAGTGTTTTCTATCTCGAAAATTCAATTCGGTTTTGATAAATATGGTGTTCTTATTGATTTCGTCGTAAACAGCTCTGCTGTCCTGAACGCCAACTGGTATGTGTGAACTGTTTAAAATATGAAACTGGGAACTTTTTTTAGCCTTAAATCTTTCTATAAAGGTAACGTACAATCACATTGTTCTCAACAAAGCGATCTGTCAGATATTGAGTGGAGATAGGAAACAGTCGTGAACATGTTGTGTTTTTCTGCTCTGTCAGACCTGGAATGTGACATTATGACTAAGGAAGGCTACCACCTCAGTTAAGTGCATATTTATCCATCGATTTTTAGCGTGCCACTCTGATGCAGGGCTTCTTAAGTAGAGGAACACTTATAACAATTGATCCGCGCGGGTGTGGGACAATCAAAATATGATAGAAAGAGAAATAACTGCCTAAAAATCCATTGAAGACCATTCTGAAACCGAATCCATGAAAAAAAAAACGCTTCAAATTCTTTCACTGGGGTTTTTTATTCAATTTTATTCATTTGGCTTGCGTTCATAATTTGAATTTCTACTAAGCTTTGGGGTGTGCGTGTTTCACAGGTGATATAGCGATTATTGAATTTCAGGAGGCACACAAATATGATCTACTGATGAATCCAAATAGGTATGTTGGTTGAGAACCGATTTAAGTGCTCGATACATATCTCCTGAAATTCATATGTATCGACATATCGGGAATGGTTCGAGCTATGGACCTGGGGATGGGCTCATTCGATTCCTCATGGAATGTTCTTAAAAAAAAAGTCCAAATTTAATCCGCCTTGACTTTTTTTGAGGTTTTTAGGGAGCTGGCTCAAGAATTGGGGCGTCGCCGGACCAACATGGATTTTTCCTGAAAATTTCAGCTTTTTTGCTTCAGCCGTTTGGGAGAAATCGTGCGTACGGCGTACGGCGGACGGACGGAAAAATTTGTATTGCAGATTCGGATTCTACTCCCTTTGAAACGTAAACCATGAAATTTTCAGGAGGGGGTTAGAATTTTTCTTTCAAGAGCGATTACAATGGTTTATTATTGAATAATAAACCCAAACGGCAGGTGTATGTGAACAATTTTGTTGAAACTGCTCAGCCTTTAATTCTTAACTGATTTTCGTGATTCTTTTTTCAATTCAATTCAATCTCAATGTTATGCACTGTAATTATTTAAGACAGAAGAGGAGATTCCAAACATATGGATAAAGAAAAACTTTTTGGTCCGTTCCGTAAAGATACGAGAACGGCTTGAGATATAAAAATGACGTTGTCATTCCATTTAGGGACGCAAGTTTCTTTAAAAAGAATCGATTTAAATCGTATCGATCTTTTTGGGAAGAATCGAAAAATATCGTATCGATTTTTTTTATAAAAAGTATCGATTCTTTAAGAATCGATACTTTTTACAATAATTTTTAAATGAGTCTTATTAGCATGAGAAAATTCATTTAGAATCGATTTATTTAGAAAATTCAACTACAATAGATACTTTTTTTGTAATTTTTAAATGAGTCTTATTAGAATGATAACATTTATGATTGATAAATTATAATCTTTCATGAAAGTATAGATTTTTTTCAAGAATGGATGAGTCTTTGAATTTTGATACGAGTCAGAGTGCATTAAATGCACTGTAAAGTTTACTAGAAACTTCTAATGACTTCTCAAAAATGTACCAATTTAAACTGAAATAGTTTCTTTCAATACCCCACTAACTATACCTTTTGTATTCAGGTTAATTCGTGGCATAAATTATTGGTCTCACCCACCTCCAACCTAAATTACCACTAACCAATAAATTTTTCTTCATGAACTGTCTATCAACTCATCAGTTGTGTAAAAATAGGGATAATTGAGGACAATGTAGAACTATAGAAATGTGTTCATCTCAATCCAATCCGCATATCTGTCGGTTTGTTCTTTACACGGTACCCCCGATGAGATGGTACTCACTGAAGCAAACTTTGCACAGAGCAAACTTGTTCATTCCTTACGGGCACAATTCGGAAACAACTTCTTTCACATTTTTTTGACCCACCATGGATGATGGACAGGGTTTTCTTCTTCTAATTTCAACGTCTTGACCCCAGTCATGCCGGACATAATTAATGTGTATGGGGAGATAATAGTTGATTTATATGAGTAACAAGTTGGTCATTCGATTGTAATAAGCAATGATGAGTGTTCCTGATTCTTGAGTATTTTCACTTCTGGCTCCTTTTCCATTGTTATTGTTGGAATTGTCAAACATTTCCTACAAAATGAAAAGAATCGGGCCGATTCTCAAAATTTTGAATCGGTTCTTCGATACTTGCGGGAAAAAAAAAGAATCTAAAAGTACCAATACTTTTTTTTAAATCGATTCTTTAGAGAATCGATACTTTTTTGCATCCCTAATTCCATTTCACTTCACAAGCACTTTCACCCAAATGTTTACTGACACTGCTTAGAATCCACACTGTATTATAGTCAAATGTGTAACTGATGGCCACATTCTTGTGTACCTATATTGAACGGGTTACGAGAACGTTTGAAGCCTCGCATTTTTATTCTATTGTTACGGTTGAAATTCCAGGTACCCTCTGTGGCCATCATGGCCTACCTGGACCAACCGTGGGTGAACGAAATCGCCGGAGTCCCGGATAACCCGTCGTACATGATCAGCTACCATGCGCGGACCAGCGACAAGATGTCATTTCTTGAGAGGCTTTACAACGCCTATTCCACAGCGACGATGGTGCTTCGGTGCTACTGGGAAACGTCGGGGCGGCAACAGGAATTAGCCGATCGAGCATTTAAATATGAGGGCTGGGAGTCGCGGCCCAAGCTGAGTCAAATGGTGTCTCAGGTAAGAATAGGAACTTCATTACGATACCAAATGATCCTAGGTCGAACGTCCACAACCAGTTTTGTAGCATTATTACTACGATTACAATATTTTGGCGACATAATGACTGCTCTCCTCAGGCAGGGAATTCGCGTACCTGACATGCACCATCACCCAGGATGATTAAATCATAAAATTTTTATGGACAATTATAAAACATGAAAATGATTATGAAACATCACCATTTTCTGTACTGATGAGTGAAAGCGTACTAAATGAATTTGGTTCAATGAGGAATGTAACTGTGGTAGAAAACTCAAGTTTTTCGAGGGGAATCTCTTTCAGAGGCATGAAATAGTACCAGTTGTTTTCCAGTATGAATGAGTTCCAGTCCTCTAGAGAAAACAAGAGGGGTTTGAGAATAGCCAACGTTTGAAAATTTAGCGTTTGAACATTAACATCAATTGGTAGTACAATTTTTTTCGCGAAATAATGACATGAATAGTCTTAATTCGCCTCAAATTTGCAATAAAAATAGCTTATATACCCTATCTACAAAACCTTTCCGAGTGTCAGTGCTTTTTTTGCGTAAACAATATCTTGATTCGTTTACAGTCATCCAAAATTTTTTATACAGGGTGTACAGCGTATGATCCGAAAATCTTCGCACACGTGTTCTACAACTAGTTTCCAACAAAAAGTGCCTCTTAGAGATTTTTTTTTAGAGGCTTCGTTTTTGAGTTATTTAACTTTTAAGATTTTTTTCGTGTTTTCGAACTTACGTCACTAAAACAGCCGTAACTCCGGCGTTTTCAAAGTATTTGCAAATCTAAGTATGCCGTTGGAAAGAACATAAAATTATATATCGTCTCAGTTTTTAATAATAATTTTTTTAAAGGAACTAAAGGGTAAAAATGAGCCTGAAAAGTAAATTTTGTTAGATTTTGAAAAAAAATTATTTTTTTAATGGCTCATTAGTCCCCCTTAATTTTAATGATACGTTTGAGCCTGTAAGCTTAAAAAAATGAGCAAAAGTCTCAGCTTTCCAATGGTATATTTAATTTTTAGGTTTTAGAGGGAATTTTTCTGAGGAAATTGAGATTTTATGCAAAAAAAACGTGTATTTTCAAGCACATTTGATGTGATCGAAAGGGTGTGTGGATCTACCTTTGACCGTTAATCACATTTTCATACTCAACATTTTGCTTGTGACCTTCCATCAACGATAAGAAGAGGAAATCATAACAAACAACGGGATCAAACCTCACGATATCAGCAAGAATGGGAGACATTTAACAGTTGATTTACATCAATTCATTCCGCGGATGCTCTCACTCAAACTTAAATTTTTTAGGTAATGCCGTTGACATAATACATTCTATACCCAGAAAAAGAAAAAAGTTTTAGTTATGTAGGTTTTATTCTCTTTTTTAAAAAAAACCCTCAAATGTGCTAGAAAATACACGTTTTTTTTGCATAAAATCTCAATTTCCTCAAAAAAGTTCTCTCTAAAACCTAAAAATTAAATATACCATTGGAAAGCTGAGACTTTTGCGCATTTTTTTAGCTTACAGGCTCAAACGTATCATTAAAATTAAAATTGAGCTTCTGGGCGAAAAATACGGTCGTCAAGATCCGGAAAACTTTGTTGCCCAGCTTCAGGCCACTATGAATTCCCTGAAACCCGTTCCAGTGGATCATAAATCCAACCGCAACATATTCGTGCATAAAGATCTGGCCTCCTGTACGCATGTGTTTGTGAGGATTGATCGAGTGAAAAAAGCTCTCGAGCCAACATATGAAGGTCCTTATGAGGTAATAGGCAGAGGAGACAAAACCTTCCAGTTGATGATCAAAGGCAGTGAAAAACGAATATCGGTTGACCGGCTGAAACCTGCATACCTATTGAATAACGAAGAGGATCAGCATACGAATACAGCGAAGAAGATCGAGCAACCATATTCAAGCCATCAGAATGAGAAAACAAGAAGTGATGAAGACGTTCCCAAAACCAGCTTTGGAAGAAAAATCAGATTCCCCAAACGGTTTCTAAGTTCCATCGCGACTTAGTCACTGGGAGGGGAATACTGTAGGCATCACAAGCCTGTCCATTGTGTACATAGATTTTTTACTACAGTTTATTTTTGAGTTTTCAATTTTTATAACACCTGTCGACAACGTGTAGTCAGTCAGTGTGTGTGAAAGAACCGAACAAGAAAAAAAGTTAAAAAAATATAATTTGAAATTTAAGCCAGAAATTCTTGAACTTAATTATTATTTGGAGTCAGATAGCGATATACACCCCCCAATAAACTCAAAAACGAAGCCTCTAAAAAAAAATCTCTAGGAGGCACTTTTTGTTGGAAACTAATTGTAGAATACGTGTGCGAAGATTTTCGGATCATACGCTGTACACCCTGTATATATCGTTAGTTCCCCCTTTTCGGTTTTTGAAACCACTACACCTAAGCATAAAACTGAGGCGTTTCACCTTCAGGGATATTCTCTGAGTGTTGCGGGCAGATTCGCCCCAGCCTTTGGAAGGGGCAACTACCCATTCCATCGCCTCCGAGTTACAACTCCCAATCACCAATTCTAATTCATGAATCCTTATTAGTAGTACCAAGTGACAAATGTGATGTCTGCATAAACTTTGCAAACGTAATAGTAAAAGACCAATTTTACAAGATTCCTTCAGTCATTTAACCCCAAATCCTCCTAATCAGAAAACAGCACGAAGTATTGTTGTAATTGTGTAGTACTGTTGTACTGTTACAGTGAGATATGTAATAGCTATGCGAATAGTGATAGAAAGCAATTACTTTTTCAGTTACAAAGCCCTATCCAAAATATTTCATCATATTTTACAACGGCGGGGATCACATAAGTCCTTCGTTGTTTACGAACAACTTCATTTATATATTGCAAATCCTTGATTGTAATTGGTAGGCACTTAAAAACGTTTACCTTGATTATTGTTTCTCATGAATCTCATCGATGTTTGATCCCACTGGTTCCAACATTTTTGGTGACTAACACGGTTTCTGCCTTCCCGATTACTAGAACTGCAATCGCGAGGGTAACTGGAGCTACTCGGCAGCTGACTGTAATACCTTCTGGATGTTGTAATATCACTGCCTCATGTTATGGAAGAGAATAGCATAGCATCCCTACTCTATGTGGTAACAAAAAATGGCTACAATCCATACTTTCCTTCGTATCAATCTCCCCTCTTCACCCTTCCACATCCCCTAAGAAAGCACAGGTTAATTTTTCAACCCCAAATAACTCCAATTTAAAATGTTCAACCTACTTTGAGGCTTACCTTGCATAGGTGATGAATTACAGCTTTCTGGTCTAAATGGTACAGTATACACATTTGATGTATGAAGATTCGAAGTGAATAATCTTCTAAACACGCCTTGTGTAGACTTGGATTAGAAAATTGAACGTAATTTACGGATGAAATCACAAAATTCGCAGTATTGCCAGGCATTCCGTCGATGCACCCACTTTCCACTGCCTTATACACCATCTACTGTATAAAAACGGATTAAGATACAACGTTTATCAATGTTTCCACGAAAATGATGAGTTACTCTCCTTCAGTTCATGTTTGTTACACAGTTAAATCGATTTCGACGGTTAGGTCTATCTATCTATTGTATCTGTTATAGTCAATGTGTGAAATCCGTCATTATATTGAATTCCTAGTAACTCTATAGAATTACTAAAACGGCTAGGCAATATTTCAAATGCTTCCTATTTCAAACAACGACGAGTCATTCTATACAGGGTGTCCCAGGAGTTATGCACAATCCGACTCCTACGTGTTCTACAACTCATTTCCGACCAAAAATGCCTCATAGCAATTTATTGCCAGAGGCCGCGTTTCTGAGCTATTCGCGATTTAAGATTATTTTCCTGTTTTCGATCTTACGTCATTAAAACCGTCATAACTCCCTCAATTTTGGAGACAGCTCAAATTTGATGACACCGTTGGAAAGAGCGTTAAATTCTATCTATTTGATGTCAGAATACTTTTTTTGGATTGCATTGAAGATGTGCGAGTTCTGCGCGAAATGGCAGTTTTGTCAAAATCTTGAAATCGCCTGATTTTCATCTCGCCTAGAAACCCCATGAATGCTTGACGCAGAGCTGTGCAGGCCTGGTAAAACGTGCGCCAAAATGCCAGCTTTTCAACGGTGTAATCGTTTGGTTTTTAAAAATATTTTCAGTTAAGGTAATGGTGTTTAACTGCAGAAAAACGTGTTTTCTGTTGAAATTGAGGTTTTTCCAAAAGTCTCAACGAAAAAAGATTAGAGGCGGGATATACGTAATTTTTCTCGCTGAATCGAATGGTGACAACGCCAGACCTCTCAAGTGACGACTTAAGTTAGTTTTGTCGGATGCATAAACCCGTTCGTTTGTGAACAGCGTCTACGGCATTTCTAAGCTGTCCGGCCAAAGTCAGGATCATCGAAGAGCCGAGAGACGGCTATCGTTTTTGTTCATTTACGATTGATTGCGATGAGTTGCATTCATCTTTTTGCTGACACTATGGACCCTTATCAAACCAGGCTTTCGTATCATTACCAACTCTTCCCTTTCGCCTCTTCCCTCGCTGTATTTCCTTCAGCGACGTTTTCCCTACTGCATATTCCCATTCATCATGGTGCGCTATAGCTAGTCAACATAGATGGTAAAAATAACCAAAACCTTAATGACAAAAAACAATTAGTAGATAAAAACAGATAATTTACTAGATAAAGAAGTATCAGTGACATAAACAATATTATCTACCAATATTTTTTCCTCATCTTATCCGACGTGTTCGCTAGGTTATGAGTTGTACACAGGAGGAGTGTGACTCCTTGCTGCTTCAGAAGCATTACCACTGGCAAAACAATCCACAAAAATCATTTCAACATACTCACAAAAAGCAAATCATCGCAATCAATCTTTTTTTCATCCACAAAAATCATTTCAACATACTCACTTGTGGCATAGCTACTCAACGAAAAGCAAATCATCGCAATCAATCGTAAATTAACACAAGCCATACCTGTCTCTCGGATCCTCGATTATCCTGACTTTGGCTAGACAGCTTGGAAATGCCGTAGACGCTGATCAAAAACGAACGTTTTCATTCATTAAATTCATTTTCATTTTTAAATATTTATTTTTAAATTTATATCTTAACAATCTTGTTTAAACTCTAACTCTTTGTATGTACTCGATTCAAACCACAATATCTTACCATTTTCCAACAACTGGATAACATGTTCGAGTCAATAAACATTTTACTAAAACTGAAATTGGTCAGAAACAACAAATCATCAACATTGCAACACCCAATGCTACAGCCAAATCAGATTGGGGTTGATAATACACGGCGCACAAAGCAACCCCTCCTTCAAGACCGGGGAGTCGTGCGGGTCATTGCATATCCTGGCCCCTGACCAAGCCAATGCTTCCTCCGTAGCTTTCCCAATTTTCAAACATAAGATCTTTTTTAGTGCTACAGGCTGTCCCAGGACTTATGCACAATCCGACTCCTATTTGTTGTGCAACTCATTTCCGACTGCAATGAGTCGCATTCATCTTCAAGACTTTTGGAAAAACCTCAATTTTAACAGAAAACACACGTTTTTCTGCATTTAAACTCCATTTCCTTAACTAAAAATATTTTTAAAAACCAAAACGACTACACCGTTGGAAAGCTGCATTTTGGCGCACGTTTTACCAGTCCGCACAATTCTGCGTCAAGCATTCATGGGGTTTCTAGGCGAGATGAAAAACAGGCGATTTCAAGATTTTGACAAAACTGCCATTTCGCGCAGCAATCGCACATCTTCAATGTAATCCAAAAAAAAGTTTTCTGACATCAAATAGATAGAAAATTTAACGCTCTTTCCAACGGTGTCATTAAATTTGAGCTATCTTCAAAATTGAGGGAGTTATGACAGTTTTAATGACATAAGATCGAAAACACGAAAAAAATCTTGAATCGCAAATAGCTCGGAAACGAGGCCTCTGGCAAAAAATTGCTCCGAGGCATTTTTAGTCGGAAATAAGTTGTAGAACACGTAGGAGTCGGATTGTGCAAAACTCCTGGGACACCCTGTATAATGGCTGTCTTGTGTGTAAAATATCTTGTAAACACAGGCCAATTTTGATTACTTCCAACAAATCTTCATTATTCCCAAAAGTTTCATATATTTAGATATACACATGGTAATCTAAAAGTGATTGCAGTTTTCATTCCAGTGTGGATGATTAACACGGAACATTGGATAAAGTCATATAATTAAGTCTTTATATAGAATGCCTATTCATTATATATAGACTATGACATAATTATTCATGCACGGTTAATATTTTTCATTTCAACCAAGTTTTATTGCATTTTAAAATCTTTAGGTTCTATCGTAGCCGTTTATATGTTAGGATTGCCCATACTCGGCATATTGTCATCTATTGAAGTTCAACCAACATCTCAACTATGTATTCAACTAGAAATCATCAATCAACATAGAATACAATAATTGTAAATGGGCAGTGCAATCAAGACATGTGTTAGTGTTTTTTATTATTATTTTGCACTTGAGTGATTGTTTATTCAAGGTTTATTCGAATTGCAGATATAAACTATTAATATTATGGACTGTGTCTCAGGTTGATCTCATTCTCGTCAATTCGCACGTCTCATTTGGTTATCCCTATCCCAAGGCTCCGCACGTCAAAGAAGTTGGAGGCATGCACATCACAGACCCTAAACCTCTTCCTAAGGTAAGGATACAACTAGAAATTCCGCTTTGAGTGTTTCATGTCTATAATTTAACAATACAGACGGAATGACTTTTCAAATCGCTTTTAGCTGAACTCTTGTCTGTTAGACATTTATTAATTCAACGATATTATCTATCAGACAAGTTTTCTAATAACTGCTTTTTAAAGAACAATACAATTGAAACTCAAGAATATTTAGACAATCTCGAATAGATTCTAATAAAAATCATGCATGCAGTATCACTTAGTGGATACTGGAGTGAACTCCCAAAGACTTTGTAGGCGATACACGGGTTGAAGCATGCTGATAATTTTCAGGAAAAATCAGAAAATCTGACATTTTAAGGAAAACGCTGCAAATTCTGTCACTGGGGTTTATTATTCAATTGGCTTGCGATCATGATTTGAATTTCTACTAAGCTTAGGAGTGTGCGTGTTTCACAGGTGATAGAGATAAATCTTTGGATGCTGATTAAATGCATCCAAATCTGCTGGATATGCTGAATGGATTTGACATTAGTTACCAAATTTTACAGAGAATGCACCCAAATTTGCAGAAAAAATTTTGCACCAAAAAACGTTATTCACAGGAAGACTTTGGGCTAGGCAAGTAGAATCGAGGCATGTCTGTTGAACTTTACCACACACCCTCAACTTGTCAATATGATAAAACCCAGCAAAAATCAGTTTGATAGGAGTTATGGTGAAATATATCCTTGGTGTTTACTGACTGAAGAAACTCTTGATGTTCAATTGAAATCATAAGTCCATGTATATTTCCAATTTGCTACTAGTTCAGTCTTCAACCACGAATTATTTGGTCTAGAACACACCACGTAGAAAAGAGGCTCTGAGATTCGTTGAGGTTGTGACAAGACGTGATGTGAGATCCTGAACGCTAGAGCCGATTTGGTTTTCAACCGAGCGAGCTCGTTAGAGCACTCTCACAAGTCTAACCACCCTCTCAGCGACGGTAAATGTCCCATATCCACCAGATCTACAGAAAAACTTCAGCATAGTTGGATGGTACTATTATATTAGTGCAATTCAGTTACCGCGTTGTTAACTCCACGTTCACCACACAATATTCAATTCCAACTGCTGCAGAAGACGCTCACTTGCTCAACTATCACGTCAAACTCATCATTATTCACATATCGTATCGTTGAAAGATGAAACAATGAATAGGAGTAAATAACGGCTGAATAATGGAAATAATTGACAGCATAACACCTTAGGCACGTCAGGATTAATTATTGATAGGTATCGATTAGAGTTCCGAAATAATTTTGACAGTAAATATGAACTTCCAAGTTAAAGATATTGATTATTATTGCTGAAGTGTAAAGGTCTCGGAGGCACTTTTTCTGTGTCTTTTATTCAACCGAATACATGTTTTTTGGACGAGAACGGTCGTCTAAATTTTAACATTCAATTCAATTTTCAACTTTCGTAATTTTACAAAGCAAGCAAAACAACTGATTTTCATTAAACTGGCACCACAGTTCAACCTTAATCTATTTTTTTAATCTTCATGACAATTATTTGAAATGCCCGAACAATGGCTTTAAGGTTTGTTTTGACAAGAGGTTCCGTACCAGTTCGGGATCGAACCAGGGGGAGGCATATAACCACCGAAAACTTTCGGTATTCGTTCTACTTGTCCGAACGCTTTCCTAACTAGTTTGGAACCAAAAACCTGAACGTCCCCTTCCCGCATAGTTCCGTCAAACATCGAGACCACAAAAAAGAGGCAACAGCAACAATAACACTCACTCGAACTTGATGACGAACTAGACATTGTTGTAAACCTCGGAATTTATACTTGAAACAAAGTTTGTTTTGACAACCTCAACGGTGTAGGTAGGCCGTATTTGGGCGGGAATAGATGATAACCGCTGATAACGCGATAAATCTACTGCGCATGTCTCGGACTAAAAGTTCTGGCAAAAATCTTCGAACCACTTGAACTAGTTCTAAGTGGTTCTGGACTCCTTGTCCGAACAGCGAACCAAGATGTTCGAGATTTTTCAGAACTAGTTCTGGCGTGTCAAAACAGCCAAAAAGAGGCGTGTTCGGGTTTTGTTGAAATTCACCAGGTTGCTATAATCCTTTGCTGAGATGCACAATGCAATGTGGTTTGGTGCCGTGGAGATAAGGATTGATATTCAAATCAAATAATATAATTTACAAGTCCTGTTGAAGTGTCGCTATTCATAACTCGAAAATCTTTTAGACCTGTATTTTTCTTTTCAATTCAATCCTTTCTATCTTCTTCTGCTCGTCGCAAATCAGTGCATTTCAAGATAAATTTGACTTTGGATTTATTGCTTTTTCGTAAAATCTAGTTCATGAAAGTGCTTCTCTCTCATCTTTAGTTCCTACTCACTTTAGTTGTTCGTATACACTTCAAGATTTTTTCATTAAACTAATATTTCGTTGAATTGAAATTGGATTGCAATTACGAATCACGCACAATCTTAAATTCGAAATTTTTTTAGGAGGTGTACACTGACCGTGTACTTATGACATCACTATCTACAATAATTGTTGGAGGTACTTACCAGGCAGACATGTGACAGTTGATTTTGTAGTAAAGCCCAATCGATTTTGTATATTACATGATCAAAATTTTCTCCTTTATATGGCAATCTTGTCAAAAAAAGATTTACCACTAAAATTAAAATCAAGGCGGTTCTTGTTTCTGTCTAGTGGCGCTTGCTGTTTATAGATAGATGCTGAATTTATTGAAATTAACAAATAATTCCTGCTCCCATTATGCGTTATTTTATTATTATTACACTATTACTTTACAGGATTTGAAAAAATTCATGGACGAAGCTCCTCACGGTGTGGTTTACTTCAGCCTGGGCTCAGTGGTTGATGCCGCTGAGATGTTGAAAGGCGGAAAAGCGGAGATTTTCGAACAAGTGTTTAAAACTCTTAAACAGAGAGTGGTGTGGAAGACAGCACCTGGACTTCCAGAAATCAAAGGATCAAATATCTTTGCCAGCAACTGGTTGCCACAGCAGGACATTTTGGGTAAGTTGTTCAGAATGACTTGTAGGCATCCCTTTTCGAATTGATGAGTTTCCAATTGTCTTTAAGTGCACTTACTTCATATATGAAGGGTACAGGGGAAAAAACGTCTGCCAAGTGGGTGTGGCACATAGCTTCCTCGTATCCACAACATGACTGTATAGATCATTGAAAATTGTTATTGACTAAAGCTACATCAGTCCGAACAATCCCTGAAAATTTCATCGAAATCAGTCATGAACTCCCGGAGTTACGCGTGTAACAAGGATTTCACGTTTGCGGATACGCAGAGGCTACTATTGATCCGGGGGTCATGAAACCTATAGGGGACCATCTACACCCCAACCGGCACAATACCTGAAAATTTCATCAAAATCGGACTATAACTTCGTGTAGTTTTGCCCGCAACAAGGATTTGCTGACAGACAGACAGACGGACACGGAACCAAAATTGTTCAGAAAGGTCTAAACCGCAAAATGAGAGTGGAATTTTTGATTTTGGAGACAAAAAAATTTTCACATTCCGAAAGTGAAAACAATGCTTACCTTGGTAGACTCGGAAGCAAAACCCCTCATTGACAAAAAGCCGATTTTGATATTTACTCATTATTTAGATTGAGAAAATTTACTTACGAATAAACAACCCCAGTACAGTAAAACTTCTGCCCATGTCTTTCCGTTCGATATCACATCTATCTTACAATAGGGTATCTATGAGATTACGTAAGGAGCAAGACTCTTGCATATATGAAATGCCGACGATCTGCCACCTGGATTGCAGGTGTTTTCCCTATAGGTATTAGAAGGAGGTGTTGGCTTCTCACCTATTGATCTTTCTTAAGAAATGAAAGATAAGAACATGGTAACCTGGTATATCAACAGTTATTGTAGAAACCATTCAAAGGTAGATATCTGTTAGCAATCCTCGGCATAAGTTGTTATTGAAGTACGCCACTCCCAACAGCATAAAGCTGCACACATTTCCATTTTCACTAGTATGAGGCTGTTTTCCTCGGAAAAGGCAATCGCTTGCACATAGAAGGTGCATCATGGTGTATCCAATTTCCAGCTATTCCCAGAAGGTACCACCCTGGCACAGTTGACTATCAGTTCCTTAATCAAAGACAATAAACAGCCTGTAAAGTCAGTCTCTACCAAGAATGAGTAAGGATCAAGCCAAGCTTCCAAACCACTTTAATGCTCAATTGTCTATATCCAAAACCAGACACCAATGATGCGGTTGGTTGATTCAACCCGAAATTCAAGAGCAAAATTCAACCTAACGTTTCCGACATTTTGAACGATTGTCGAACATTCCCTAACAATGATTTTTAAGGACACTAATCTTTTACAGAATCAATCTATTTCTCCTAAAACTGCTTCATTAGCACGGTATCTGATTTGTATGTAACAGTATTCTCATAAAAAATGTGGTATGCACTTCCGATGACTGTGGTATAGTAGCTTGGACAAACGTACTGGAAGATGGTTGTTTCGTATTTCAGTTCTTAATTCCAGGGTTCTAAATGTGCTTTATTGATCAGTGATCGCTAAGATTCATGATTCTGATGAACCTTCAATCAATATCCCCTCCTCCATAACCCCGTTCCAGTTTTCCTTGGTGATTCCACTCCACATTATGGGGCCGGAAGGACCCCTGTACTGGATGGGACGTAACTATTCTCGAGTCTGAATTTATCGGGTGGAACTGCCGCGGACGGCAGACATTTATTGCCGTTCCCTTCTCTTGATTTACGTTTGACTTATGATAATCGGAGCACTACGCCCAACCAACTTGCGAGCTTCTCTATGCCGTCAGTTATCAAAGATCGCCTCTCAAGTTTGGGGTAAATCTGAAATAGTGAAATCGTATTCATTGCATCCTCATCCGGAAATTGAGTCTTGCAGGCTGCTTATTCAACAATATTTTCCTTGTTCTTAGTTTCAGAGAATACAAAAACTTCAATTTCAAAGTTTATTCATGTACCTGTAGCATCATTCAATACCATGAATTGGCCAGAGGGAGACTGATAACAACAGCATACACATATGTTCAAATTTTGTTTTTGGAAAAACAATAATTACAAGAGATAACTTTTTTGTTCAACCAAACCTAATTAAAGGTTCAGTGTGTATGATACTGGACTGAAGCAGAGCATTGTAGCATAAACCTGAAAAAATTCAGTTTGAGCAAATAGACTTGAGAAGTAAGGTGTTACAGAAAATTCGTTTTGGTGCAATAGCACACATGCATATTGACTACTGACTCAACCGATATTGGTGAAATCTGAAAAAGGTTGTGAAGGAGGATGTTAGCGATCTAATCTTCACAAATCTTGAGTCTATGACAAAATACAGTTCTATTTGGAGCCAGAATGAAAAAACAAAGTGGAAATTTTACTTTCGGAATGTACTTTATTCTTAATTAACTCTGAACCTGACGAGAATTTTGGATCAGTTAGAAGAAATAACTCGTAATAAGAGTATAATTATTTCAGAAGGACTATCTGAATTGTCTTTGAGGTAATTTATGAACATTCGTTTGGTTAAGTGCCACTGACTTTTATTTAAATTCAATGTCAATCATAGTAGTTTGTTATTTGGTTGTGTACGTTCAGATTAAAGTTTTTTTTTATCAAGAAGAACAGAATAGAACAACACCCGTGTCCATTTTCCATTTAGCCTGAACAAAAATATTTGTTTCCGCCCGGGATCGAACCGGGGACCTTGTGCGTGTGAAGCACACGTGATAACCACTACACTACGGAAACCACGTGGAGGGAAATGGACACCACAGCCCGTCCCTGCACGATTGAATTTAATGAAAATTATGTACCAACTTAAGTCAATATAATTTGATAAGGCATTACTTGCTGTCAGATAAAATGGTGCCCCCCACTCTGCTGAGTATGTTTTAAGCCCGTTGTTGTTCGCTTTCATTTCGAGTTCTGCGTGACGTGAGTAGGGATGGGACATCGATGTCGATGTTTTTGAAACCACGATCATATCCGATGTTTCATATCCGATGTTAAACATCGATGTTTTGCCACCATCGATGTAGGCAACGCCGATATCATCGATACATCGATGGTACAGCATTACAACATCGATGTTCATCTGTCAGAAACAGAAGTTCGCTTTTTCGTCAAATCTTGTGAGCCATGCAGGATTGAGACATCTTAAAAGTAGAAAACGAGGAAGAAGAAGAGGAGCTCCCATCACACGTTTTTTGTTTGTTTAGGTTTGGTTTGGTTTGGCTCTTAGTTGTTTATACATTGTACCTACCTTTTAAATCGAGTACCAACCTACCTATACAGGGTGTCCCAGGAGTTATGCACAATTCGACTCCTACGTATTCTACAACTCATTTCCGACCAAAAATGTCTCATAGCAATTTTTTGCCAGAGGCCTCGTTTCCGAGCTATTCGCGATTTAAGATTTTTTTCGTGTTTTCGATCTCATGTCATTAAAACTGTCATAACTCCCTCAATTTTGGAGATAGCTCAAATTTCATGACACCGTTGGAAAGAGCGTTAAATTGTCTATCTATTTAATGTCAGAAAACATTTTTTTAATTACATTAAAGATGTGCAATTGCAGCGCGAAATGATAGTTCTGTCAAAATCTTGAAATCGCCTGTTTTTCATCACGCCTAGTAACACCATTAATGTTTGACGCAGAACCGTGCAGACCTGGTAAAACGTGCGCCAAAATGTCAGCTTTCCAATGGTGTAGTTGTTTTGGTTATTAAAAATTTTTTTAGTGAAGGAAATGGTGTTTAACTGCAGAAAAACTTGTTTTTTCTGTTAAAATTGAGGTTGAGGTGTTTTCGACCTTGCGTCACTAAAACGGCCGTAACTCCGGCGTTTTTTGAGTATTTGCAAATCTAAGGATACCGTTGGAAAGAGCATTGCATTTTCCATCGTCCCGGTCTTCAACAGTGATTTTATAAAGGGAACTAAAAGGTTTAAAGCTAGCCTGAAAAGTAAATTTTGTCAAATTTTGTGAATTTACATCAATTCATTCCGCGGATGCCCTTACTCAAACATAAATTTCTTAAGTAGTGCCGTTAAAATGACATTCTACTCCCAGAAATGTAAAAAAAAAGGTTCTAGTTATGCAGGTTTTTTTTTTTTTTTTTAATCCCAAATGTGATTCAAAACATCGTTCTTTCAGTGATAAAAACTCAATTTTCTGAAAAAAAGTTTCCTTTGAAAAAAATAAAAGCTAAGTATACCATGTAAGCCTAAAAAATGGAAAGCTGAGGTATATATTTTTTATTTTTTGCGCACTTTTTTTTGAGATTTTATGCGAAACGTGTGAATCAAACGTATCATAAAACTTTTTTTTTCATTTCAAGAGAGACTAATGAGCCATCCGCGGAAAAAAGTTGTGCCTTTCAAAATTTGACAAAATATACTTTTCAGGCTAGCTTTTAACCTTTTAGTTCCCTTTAAAAATCACTGTTGAAGACTTAGACGATGGAAAATTCAATGCTCTTTCCAACGGTATCCTTAGATTTGCAAATACTCCGAAAACGCCGGAGTTACGGCCGTTTTAGTGACGTAAGGTCGAAAACACGAAAAAAATCTTAAATAGCAAATAACTCAGAAACGAGACCTTTAAAAAAAAATGTTAAGAGGCACTTTTGGTCGGAAATGAGTAGTAGAACACGTATGAGCCGGATTGTGCATAACTCCTGGGACACCCTGTATAATAGGTATGCCTCCTAAAGTGAATGCCTCTAACTATTGATGATTTTATTTTTGTAACTTTAAATTGGTAATTATAACTTATTTTTCATATATATATTTAATCTTTTACCTACCTTGGTTGGTTTAAAAAATAATGGAATTTAACATCAATGTTAACATTGACATCGGAAAACATCGTGGTCACTCAATGATGGTTTTACTACATCGATGTTTCGCTCTCGATGTTGACATCGATGCCAACATCGATGTTGCAACTTCGATGTCAAATCCTAAAACTAAAAGGATTTGTAGCCGATACACGGGTTGGAGCATTCTGATATGCATGAAACGCTGCAAATTCTTTCACTGGCGTTTATTATTCAATTGGCTTGCGTTCATGATTTGAATTTCTGCTAAGCTTTGGAGTGTGCGTGTTTCACAGGATAGAGCGATTATTGAATTTCAGGAGATATGCATAGAGCACGTAAATCTGTTCTCAAACAAAATACCTAATTGGATAGATAAGTTGATTATATTTGTGTGCCTTCTGAAATTCAATAATCGCTCTATCACTTGTGAAACACGGACACTCCAAAGCTTAGGTAGTGGAAATTCAAATCATGAACGCAAGCCAATTGAATAATAAACCCCAGTGAAAGAATTAGCGGCGTTTCATGCATATCAGAATGCTTCAACCCGTGTATCACTGAGTTATCCAGTAACTACGTCACTAGGTTACTGATATCAAAACAAAAACAATGATAAACCAAAATGACGCGAATGTTGGCACCATAATTCGGGCCATAGATCGGGAATGGTTTGACCCTACGGACGTGGGGAGGGGCTCATTCGATTCCTCATGGTATGTTCTTCAAAAAAGTACAAATTTAGGCCGCTTCGACTTTTTTTTTAGGATTGTAGGGATTTTTAAAAACTTCGACAACCCTTAAAGGGCACTTTAAATTAAGTGAGAGTGCTGGCTCAAGAATTGGGGCGTTGTCGGACCAACATGGATTTTACCTGAAAATTTCAGATCTTTTGCTCCAGCCGTTTGGGAGAAATCTTGAGTAAGGCGTACGGCGGACGGACGGAAAATTTTTTATTGCAGATTCGGATTCTGCACCTTTTGAAACGTAAACCATGAAATTTTCAGGGGGGGTTAGAATTTTTTTCTTCCAGAGCGATTGCAATGGTTTATTATTGAATAATAAACCAAAATTCAAAATTACTTAGGTACTTAGTTGATTCCAGGCGTATAGAACATTATCATTTCCTTTTTGATGGGATACGTTCTCTAAATTAATTTTCCCAGGCAATAATCCCCGTTTCACAACTGTTGAAGTCTCCATTAACTTTAATTGAGAAGTCCCATGAGGGGGCCAAGTGTCAACAGTGACAGGCAAACACTATTTGCTTATCGATATAGCTTAATGGAGTGGAAATGACTCTCGTTACTCAAGTAACATCGACAACGAATGGTAATTTAGTTTCAAAATCTACCAAGGTAAATCATTCCATTTCGGAAGTTGAGCTTTTCGGACAGAATGTGAGCTCGCGTATACAAACAAAGTAACATGCTTAATTGCTTAAGTTTTTTTGACAGTTTCCATCAGGGCGTTTGAGAGTTGGTATGTAGACGGTCCTCTCAAAAATATATGGGTACTGCTTCACAATGCGCAGGCGCATAATTTATACAAGCACAGTCCCAAATTGGACGACCCAGTTTATATAAAATTCGGAGGGTCGTATCATTGTTCAAATAAGTGGTGAGTTTCGTCATTATCACGTGGTCGATCAGTAGCTTCCACGCATCTGCAAAACCTCAAGTTCTTATACCAAGCAAGATATCTTTACTTTTCATCCAGTGAGGTGGAATTTTATACGAACTCATTAAGTAAACGTGTACTTTCTCATTTATGCAGAGATACATAAAAGAGTCTACCTGCTATCAGCCAAACTATTTGAATTATACGTCAAAGATGAAAGCTGATTACCTTTGTGACATTCGAGTTAGGATTTTCTTGGTTGGAATCCATGTTACTATACGAGCACATTCAACACTAGCAAACAAGTTTGTTTTTGAGGGATGATTGTGACAAATCCCATCCCAATCCTGGATGTGTGTTTATCTCGTGACCTATTACGAAGTTGAACGTTTCTTCTCGTTTCCTTAAATATGCAGTAAGTTGGAGATAGGTGATCCTTGAATGAACAATACAGGGAAGTCCTGAGGGATCCAAGTTTTGCAATTCTACGGATTGAACACAACACACAGTGACCATCTTCTGATGTAGCTCTGCCCTTCCATCCAAATTTTGCTTCGAGTCTACCAAGGTAGCGGAAGCATTGTTTTCACTTTCGGAATGTGAAAATTTTTTGCCTCCAAAATCAAAAATTCCACTCGCATTTTGCGTTTTAGAAATTTCTGAACAATTTTGGTTCCGTGTCTGTCTGTGTGTCTATCTGTATGTCTGTCTGTCAGCAAATTCTTGTTACGGGCAAAACTACACGAACTTATAGTCCGATTTTGATGAAATTTTCAGGGATTGCTCGGTTTGATGTGTAGATGATCCCCTATAAGTTTCATGACCCCCGGGTCAGTAGTCTCCTCGCATGCGCAAACGAAATCCTTGTCAAGAGCATAACTCCGGGAGTTCTTGACCGATTTCGATGACATTTTCAGGGATTGTTCGGTTTGATATGTAGATGGTCCCCTATAAGTTTCATGACCCCCGGATCAATAGTTGCCTCTGCGCCTGCGCAAACGTGAAATCCTTGGTACACACATAACTCCGGGAGTTCATGACTGATTTCGATGAAATTTTCAGGGATTGTTCGGACTGATGTAAAGATGGTCCTAGTGAGTAATAAAGAGAAAATAAAGTTTTAGTCAATAATAATTTTCAATGATCTATACAGTCATGTTATGGATCCGAGGAAGCTATGTGCCACACCCACTTGGCAGACGTTTTTTTTTCTGCATCTGTCTGAGAATGTTTCGTTGGAGTTTGTACGTTTGCCAGTATATTCCCAGCATTCCGACCTTTTTCCCAAAAAATGTATAACAAGGTGCACCGTTTTCGCAGCTCATAACAAGACTCGGCTGTTCATCACGCACGGAGGTCTCCAGAGTATGGTCGAAACCATCAATTACGGCGTGCCAGTCATAGGGATGCCAGTTTTCTTTGATCAGTTCAAGGACGTGAAATTCATGACGACAGTTGGCATGGGGCTGGCGCTCCACTACGACAATATCACTCACGACACCGTGGCGTGGACCATCGATGAAGTCTTGAACAACCCCATGTAAGTTCACTATTCCCTCCAAACGAATTTGACAAATAAAATTTATTATTTATTATACAGGGTGTACAGCGTATGATCCGAAAATCTTCGCACACGTATTCTACAACTAGTTTCCAACAAAAAGTGCCTCTTAGAGATTTTTTTTAGAGGCTTCGTTTTTGAGTTATTCCACTTTTAAGATGTTTTTCGTGTTTTCGAACTTACGTCACTAAAACAGCCGTAACTCCCTCGTTTTCTAAGTATTTGCAAATCTAAGTATGCCGTTGGAAAGAGCATACAATTATCTATCGTCTCAGTCTTTAATAATAATTTTTTAAAAGGAACTAAGTGGTAAAAATGAGCCTGAAAAGTAAATGTTGTCAAATTTTGAAAAAAATTATTTTATTAATGGCTCATTGGTCCCCCTTAATTTTAATGATACGTTTGAGCCTGTAAGCTTAAAAAATGCGCAAAAGTCTCAGCTTTCTAGTGGTATATTTAATTTTTAGGTTTTAGAAGGAACTTTTTTGAGGAAATTGAGATTTTATGCAAAAAACCGTGTATTTTCAAGCACATTCGAGGATTTTTTTTGAAAAAGAGAATAAAACCTACATAACTAAAACTTTTCTTCTCTTTCTGGGTGTAGAATGTATCGTGTCAACGGCATTACCTAAAAAATTCAAGTTTGAGTGAGAGCATCCGCGGAATGAATTGATGTAAATCAACTGTTAAATGTCTCCCGTTCTTGCTGATATCGTTTGAGTTGTTTGTTATGATTTCCTCTTCTTATAGTTGATAGAAACATCGTCACAAGCAAAATGTTGCGTATGATAATGTGATTAACGGTCAAAGGTAGATCCACACACCCATTCGATCTCATCAAATGTGCTTGAAAATACACGTTTTTTTGCATAAAATCTCAATTTCCTCAGAAAAGTTCCCTCTAAAACCTAAAAATTAAATATACCATTGGAAAGCTGAGACTTTTGCGCATTTTTTAAGCTTACAGGCTCAAACGTATCATTAAAATTAAAGGGGACTAATGAGCCATTAAAAAAATAATTTTTTTTTTTCAAAATTTGACAAAATTTACTTTTCAGGCTCATTTTTACCCTTTTAGTTCCTTCTAAAAAATTATTATTAAAGGCTGCGACGATAGATAATTTTATGCTCTTTCCAACGGCATACTTGGCATTTTCGAATAATTTGAAAACGCCGGAGTTACGGCCGTTTTAGTGACGTAAGTTCGGAAACACGAAAAAAAATCTTAAAAGTGAAATAACTCAAAAACGAAGCCTCTAAAAAAAATCTCTAGGAGGCACTTTTTGTTGGAAACTAGTTGTAGAACACGTGTGCGAAGATTTTCGGATCATACGCTGTACACCCTGTATATTTTATATATTAATTGGTGTGGAAAAAACCGACTTCAACTACCAAAAAAGTTCAACTCCCGCTATACATTTGTTCAATTGAATCTTCCATGTTTTAATGCTTGAAGAACACTAAAATAAATTATCAAAGACGTGATCCTATGAGAAAATGTTTGGATTTTTCCACACTCCAGAGGAAAACTGCAAACCTAATCATCCAGAATAACATATGTCATATGATTTGTAGTAGGGTGATCTATAGTGAATTCATTAGACTCCATTTGATGAAATTAATCAAATTTCAAAAAACTAAGCCTGAAAAAAAAAATCACTGAAAACGGCATGAAACTGCTAGAAACAGTGGAATTAATTTTCCCTTATTTTTAAAGCAATACCTAAATTATTAAGGAAAAGTGGATAAACAAAAGGGTTCAGGTCCGGTAGCGATATGACGATGTGGCGGTATTCACAATGCGAATATCAAAAAGCTCTTGCCTCAATTCTCACTGCTGAAGGGGTCCTGCCTATCTGGTACACAATACTCGAGGTAGACCAAGGTGCTGCTACTTGCACACCTTTTTTTTTATTTAATACTTGGGTTATGGTCACAATTTCGATCGGGTATCCGCCAAAGTGAGATGGGGGTGAGCCCCTCTATTTCTTTCCATTTGGTTTTAATTGGGTACGAGGATATTTTCCTTGACTGTAATCATGAGCATAAACATGAAGCTTCATGGCATCAAGGGTGCCCTCAGAGTGTGGCAGGACTTGCCCCTTG
The DNA here is from genome assembly GCA_031894815.1 of Creontiades dilutus. NCBI lineage: Eukaryota > Metazoa > Arthropoda > Insecta > Hemiptera > Miridae > Creontiades > Creontiades dilutus. The sequence continues at coordinate 67,343 of JAVIWC010000161.1, forward strand.
GAAGCAGCCACTGGTCCATTCCATCACATCCTTGTTACATCTTAGCAAATACTGGTAACGAACCATTCATCCTATATACTGATTGAAGCCCCTTTCTTCCGTACTGGTGACACTAACTGTGGAAAAACTGACACCCACCAGGACCCATCCACTTCCATATTCCTCTATCCTACATGAATCTAAATAACACCAACAATCTAAACGAAAGGTCCCAATGGAATGTCCGAAAATTCTCAAGCAAACAAAAACTGCCACTTTTAGCTGCAACTGTACTGAAAAATACTTAGCTTCGTCACTGATCACCAGTAATCGTTATAATACCTGTTTAAGTTTGAAATGTAGGTATTAAATAAGATTTATTTGGGTAATTTACAGATATAGGGAGAATGCCCTGAAGAGACAAGCCATTTTCAAGGACAGGCCCATGAGTCCAGTCCAAGAAGCAGTTTACTGGGTGGAGTATGTGCTGAGGCACGGTAGCGTGCTGCGACCAGCATCCGCTTCAATGCCGTTCTACCAGGTCTACCTCCTGGACATCCTGGGCACGGTGCTCCTCCTAATTGTTGTTTCCCTGTTCATCCTGCGGCGAACGTTAAGAGCGATATGCTCTTTGATAAGGCAACGACAACATCCTGTCACCAATCCGAAGAAGAAATTTAATTGACAGTTTTTGTTTCATTTACCATTTCTATTTTCTAATTATAACGTTGAAAGAAGATGATCGTCATGGCGTTTTAATTTCATTATGGTCACCTGATTCCATCCTGATGATTTCTCCTCCTTCAGCACCTGGCTGCCGATAAGAAGGAGTATTCAATATGAAAGGCTTTCTTCATCCTAGCCCAGACCTACGATTTATCAGTAGTATTTGATGAGGACCATTAAAAAACCTTTTCATATTACTAAGCGGCTATTTACTTAATATAACATTTACTCAGGCACCTAAAACTGAAGCAAGTATCATTTAGACCCCCTAGGGACTATATCCCTTAGGGCTAAAACTTTGATAGATTAAAAAAACGTCATCTTGAATTTGAATGTGTACGTGTTCGATCATAGTAAAACGCTGCAAATTCTTTCACTGGGGTTTATTATTCAATTGGCTTGCGTTCATGATTTGAATTTCTACTAAGCTTTGGAGTGTGCGTGTTTCACAGGTGATAGAGTGATTATTGAATTTCAGGAGGCACACAAATATGATCAACTGAACAATCCAAATAGGTATTTTGTTGAGAACAGATTTACGTGCTCTATGCATATCTCCTGAAATTCAATAATCGCTCTATCACCTGTGAAACACGCACACTCCAAAGCTTAGTATAAATTCAAATCATGAACGCAAGCCAATTGAATAATAAACCCAGTGAAAGAATTTGCAGCGTTTTTTTATGGTTGAAAATTAAGAATGCTTCAACCTGTGTAATCGGCTACAAAGCCTTTTAGGAGTTCACTCCAGTATCCACATTACTGCATCACTACGTTACTAGGATACTGATATCAAACAAAAACAATAATAAACCAAAATAACGCGAATGTTGGCACCGTAAATCGGGCCATACATCAAGAATGGTTTGACCTACGGACCTGGGGAGGAGCTCATTCGATTCCTCGTGGAGTGTTCCTCAAAAAGAGTACAAATTTAGGCCGCCTTGACTTCTTTTGAGGTTTTTAGGGATTTTACAAAACTTTGACAACCCTTAAAGAGCACTTTAAATTAAGTGAGAGAGCTTGCTCAAGAATTGGAGCGTCGCCAGACCAACATGGATTTTTGCTGAACGCGGGTTACAGGTTAAAAAGAAATAGGTGAATTACACAATGAGGGAGAATAATAACAATATGCGAAGTCAAAAAATCGTATATCCCAAGTCCTGGAGGAGGGGAGCCCTCTTTCCTTCACTGGCGGAGTCGGGGGGTGGAGGGGGGAGCAGGTCGGTTGCCCTGGGAGACCCTCCGCCGGAGGGGAGGGAGAATTCCACCCGCCCAGCGTTACCACCCCCTGAAAAGCGGATATACTCTATGTTCGTCTTTATATATAGTGTGTGATGATGATGATGATGATGAATTGATCGAAACTGAAGCTGGCACCTAGGTACGCCGCCTGCAGCACCGCGCCTCTTGAGAGATAACTCTCCGACAGCGCGGCGCCTCTTGAGAGATAACTCTCCAAGCGGCTGGCGCCTGTGTCGGTACGTGAAGAAATCGCAACCCGCAGACGCCGGCCGCAGGCGCTTCATGGAAACCATACCTCGACGCCGTGTCTTAAGTGAAAAACGAACGCGATCGACGGGAGCGAGCGGGCGCCCATCGCGATCTATTGGTGAGATCAAACAAGACAATTCTACAGAAGTGTCATACGTAACAACGCGGCATCGCGCTAGTCGCGTTTGTTGCGGCAAAACGATCGTTCCGCGTGGTTCGATTTTTCTTCAGTCCAAGAAATTGGTACTTGCCAGTTAGTTGTAGGCAGGGGGTGGAAGGGGGGAAGAGGTCGGTTGCACTTTACGTGCGAATATCTTTATCTTTTTGTTATAATTATGTGATTGGGCATTGCCCGTGTATTAAAATAAATAAATAAATAAATATAGCTAATGTTAAATACGTACGCTATGTGGATGTGCGTCTCACCAAACACTTTAGAAAACTAAATCCTCAATAATAAAAATAATAATAATAATAATATTCTTTAATGTCCATTTGTACATTTTCACATAGTAGAAAACAATATCATCTTATTTTTTTCCTGATCATAATTTTCGGATTAAGGAAAATATCATGGACCGTGCTAGAAAGCATACAAATGCTGAATAGCACGGAGTTGTGTAGTTGATCTTATATTATATAAAAATTTCTGCTTTTGTCCTTTCGCTCCACGTCACAGTGGTAGATTATTTCTATAAAATCCCCAAATAATTGTTACCTACTCGTTTTGTTGATAAAATAATAGTATCTCCTACTGTTAATTAATCTATTTATTTCTCTTCTGTTTAGGTTTAAACAAGCGTTGCTGTAGCAAATAAATATTCGAGGGGTGACAGGATATGGGATTTATTAGGTACATTTTCATCAAAGGAAAATACTCTTGTTCAGAGGTAAGGGTCATAAAATTGAGTGATTCGGAAATGACAGCGAAATACAAACATAATATTCGTTTCCGTTTAGTTTTGAAATATAACTAACGTAGATCGAGACTTCGATTGGAGACGTGTAATTTCGCCTGGATTGTAAAACACAGTATAATCTGAAAGGCAAAACTCTATGATGAACTGTTTAATTTCATATTCATCTTTCATAAAAAACGTTCAAATTCCTTTACTGGGGTTTATTATTCAATTGGCTTGCGTTCATGATTTGAATCTGTACTAAGCTTCGGAGTGTGCGTGTTTCACAGGTGATAGAGCGATTATTGAATTTCAGGAGGCACACAAATATCATCAACTGATCAATCCAAATAGGTATTTTGGTTGAGAACCGTTTTAACTGCTCTTTGCATATCTCCTGAAATTCAATAATCGCTCTATCACCTGTGAAACACGCACACTCCAAAGCTTAGTAGAAATTCAAATCATGAACGCAAGCCAATTGAATAATAAACCCCAGTGAAAGAATTTGCAGCGTTTTTTCTTCTAATTGCCAAAATTTCTAACCAATTCAGAATAAATATTTTTTTAAATAGAAAGGGCTACTTCAATGCATGAAAATATAGCTACTCCGCTTTATTAGCTGAGTCTGCAAAAAGAGGAAATCCTCTCATCTGCTGGTTTTTATCCTCGCATCAATGAGGATTTTACTCTATTCGTAGGTCATTGTTTTTATTTTACTTAAGCCATTATCTAACCCCCCCCCCCCCCCCCCCCCCGAAAATTTCATGGTTTACGTTTCAAAGGGTGTAAAATACGAATCTGCAATAAAAAATTTTCCGTCCGCACGCCGTACGCACGATTTCTCCCAAACGGCTGGAGCAAAAGATCTGAAATTTTCAGGAAAAATCCATCTTGGTCCGACAACGCCCCAATTCTTGAGCCAGCTCCCTCACTCAATTTAAAGTGCCCTTGAAGGGCTGTCAAGGTTTTGTAAAATCCCTCTAAACCTCAAAACAAGTCGAATCGGCCTAAATATTTACCTATTTGAAGAACATACCATGAGGAATCGAATGAGCCCTTCCCCACGTCCGTAGGTCAAACCATTCCCGATGTATGGCCCGATTTATGGTGTCAACACTTGCGTTTTTTGGTTTATTATTGTTTGTGTGTAACCCAGGGATGCCGATAGCGTCGAGTTGTGTTGAATGTGGTTACTGGAGTAATAGCCGATGAGGATACTTGTAGTTTATAGGCGATACACGGGTTGAATCATTCTGATATGTATGAAACGCTGATAATATATAGGTAAATATTATTACTGGGGTAAATAAGTATTCTTTCAGTGGGGTTTATTATTCAATGTTATGCAGTTGCATTCATGATTTTAATTTCTATTAAGCTTTGGAGTGTATGTGTTTTACAGTGATAGAGCGATTATTGAATTACAGGAGATATGCATAGACCACCTAAATCGGGTCTAAACCAAAACACCAATTTGGATTGATCAGTTGATGATATTTGTGTGCCTCCTCTAAATCAGTCTACCTTTGGCTACATCGTTTAAATTTGGGTTTGGGGAAGTTTTAACGCAATACGAGTGCTAAAGGACTTGATAAATTATAGATGTGAGGTTCAATAAAAAATGCAAATTCTTTCACTGGGGTTTATTATTCAATGATTCATGATTCGAATTTCTACTAAGCTTTGGAGTGTGCGTGTTTCACAGGTGATAGAGTGATTATAGAATTTCAGGGAGCACACGAACATGATCAACTGAACAATCCAAATAGGTATTTTGGTTGAAAACAGATTTACGTGCTCTATGCATATCTCCTGAAATTCAATAATCGCTCTATCACCTGAGAAACACGCACACTCCAAAGCTTAGTATAAATTCAAATCATGAACGCAAGCCAATTGAATAATAAACTCCAGTGAAAGAATTTGCAGCGTTTTTTGGTTTATCATTGTTTGTTTGTAACCTAGTGATGCCGATAGCGTTGAGTTGTAGTGAATGTGGATATTTTAGTGATAGCCGATGTGGATACTGGTATTTTATAGCCGATACACGGGTTGAAGCATTCTGATATGCATGGAACGCTGCAAATTCTTTCATTTAGCTTGCATTCATGATTTGAATGTCAACTAAGCTTTGGAGTGTGCGTGTTTCACAGCCGATACAGCGATTAGGTATCGAATTTCAGGGGATACGCATAGAGCACATAAATCGGTTCTCAACCAAAATACCTATTTGGATTGATCAGTTGATCATATTTGTGTGCCTCCTGAAATTTAGCATTTTCTCCCAAATAGAGAAAACGTACGCATGTTTTCATTGTGGGGGGTATTGAGGTTCAATAAAAAAAAAACCGCTGCAAATTCTATCACTGGGGTTTATTATTCAATGATTCATGATTCGAATTTCTACTAAGCTTTGAAGTGTGCGTGTTTCACAGGTGATGGAGCGATTATTGAATTACAGGAGGCACACAACAAATATGATCAACTGATCAATCCAAATAGGTATTTTGGTTGAGAAATGATTTAAGTGCTCTTTGCATATCTCCTGAAATTCAATAATCACTCTATCCTGTGAAACACACACTCCAAAGCTTAGTAGAAATTCAAATCATAAACGCAAGCCAATTGAATAATAAACCCCCGTGAAAGAATTTGCAGCGTTTTTCGAGACGTTTTGATTCAACCGGTTTCAAACAGACAAACGCTGAAACGTTATTCGAAGAAGATGTTACCTGTAGATTGCGTATTCGTATCTGCATCAATGTTTTATCTATATTTGTACTCTATGACTGCGGATACGCCAATCTAATCCTCAAGGCTCCCAGGTCTGCCACCAATAACCGTCCACTCGATCCAACTAAACGGCAGCCTCAGTCGATTGGTTGACTTTCCCTCCAAGAGGCGTTTGGAAACCGGTCTTCTCGGCTCAACGGAACCATCCCACACACTACACTATGCGCTGGTGAGTTGTTTCAGTACATATAATCTAACTTCAGGATTCTGCCAGATAACTCATAGCATTGCATTATGATTTTGCGACTGGTTAATCATGAATTCCGTTACCTAACGTTTATTTACTCGTTGGCACAGTAAATAACGTTTCATTCCTAGGTTTATCTTTCGGATATGTCACTACGATTGATTATTTTTAGATATCTGTTAAGAGATACAATGTTATTGAGACATGTTATTCAATGAGGGAACGAATCGTCTACGTTCACATCAGCCAAAGGTTTTTCTTGAATCTATCAATCAAGTATGTTCAATCAGAAACTTCAACATCACCTACAAATATCTTATTTATAAATAAGACTGAAGGAATAAATGAAGCTGACCCGACGAACTTTGTTTGGCCTTGATGATTAAAATGGCAAGACTTTTATTTTATCAGATAAAATTAAAATGATTTATTTAGACACTTAATTAAGTAAGCTTTGGAGTCTACTAAGCTTTGGAGTGTGCGTGTTTCACAGGTGATAGAGCGATAATTGAATTTCAGGAGATATGCATAGAGCACGAAAATTTGTTCTCAAACAAAATACCTATTTGGATTGATCAGTTGATCATATTTGTGTGCCTCCTGAAATTCAATAATCACTCCATCACCTGTGAAACACGCACACTCCAAAGCTTGGTAGAAATTCAAATCATGAACGCAAGCCAATTGAATAATAAACCCAAGTGAAAGAATTTGCGGTGTTTCATGCATATCAGAATGCTTCAACCTGTGTATCGGCTACAAAGCCTTTTAGGAGTTCACTCCACTAGAAGCCGACATACTCCGGTTGATACACGATCTCCGCTCAACAAATAATACTACCCATTTAGTATGGATTAAGGCTCACGTAGGAATCGGCCCCAACGAACTCGTAGACCGCCTAGCCAAAAGGGGTTCTCAATTGGATCAGTTTAGTAACCTACCTTTCAGTTTTTCACACACCGACCTGAAAAGAGAATTTAAATTGTCTATGATAAGGGAGTGGCAAAAAATGTTTGAGGCACATCCATCGGGACAGGTTTGTAGAGCACAATTCCCTTCAATAAGTGGATTGCCATGGTTTACAATGCTTAATGGGTAGGTCCAAATGATTTTATAAAACCATAACAAGATTAAGAAACGGCCATGCACTTACAAACAAATATCTTTTTAAAATCCAAAGAAGAAAAACACCTAATTGTAACCACTGCCCAGAAAAAGAAGACTTAGAACATATTTTCCTTAATTGTAATAAGTATGAGCACAAAAGGATAGAACTTTTCAGCAATCCGAGTATTAGAGCGGTCTCCCCCTTCAATTTGTGTTACCTCGTTTCTTTAAATAATATTGAAATTTATGATTATTTATTCTCATTTCTAAAAAATATTAAACGTAGCATTTAACGTAAATAAGTAATTTCATATATGTAAGTCTTAAAAGCCAATTTTGATATCTATATGTTATCCATTGCATATGTATTTTGAAAATGACATGGCTGTATAGTGTATTCTGCTAATGCCAAATAAAAAATATATTTAAAAAAAAAACATTTTAGGCATCTTCATCTCCGTCATCACCACCATAAAAATAGTGGGTTTATTAATTGTAACAATTAACAATTCTTATAACAGTAAAATCGTACAGCTTTTTTCTAACCTACCTCAAACTTTTTCATTTTACGTTTCAAGGTAATTATATTCAAGACGCACAACGTCCGTCCACCGTGTGCATTACGTAGAACGGATCATGAACGATCTCAGAAATGATATGATCAATTCTTTCTTTCGCAAATGGAAACACACATTGATGGTACGGGCCAAAAATGTGTTTTTTCGGTGTTTTTAGTGACATAGGCTAGTAGGGTGTGACTTATTAGTAATTTTGGGAGAGAAATCGAATGGGGTACGTTTCATATCCGTGGAAACTCACCCATAACTAATAATCGCAATTTCAAAACCTAAAAGTGACCCCACAAACCTTACAATGTCACAAATAATCACACAATATTTGAAAAATAATGAACCGATGTGTTGAGAGTCGGCAGCGTTTTTATCTCGATACGATGGTTAAGGTTAAGTCCATAAAAAGTTGAATTTAGATACTCGAGAAATCACGATTTTTCAATAATAAGAGGTTTCACTATGTAAATTTAATTTATACTATTACTTAAATCATGTTTATTTATTTTATTATTATCATTATCATATCATGGTTTAATATTTTTTAAGATAGTTTGTTATGTTCATCTTGCATAGAGAGTCTGCTTACTTGTCATAACTTTTAAGCGAAAAGTCCGATCAGAATCATTTAAAGCTGAATTAACACGTACATAACTGACCTCAATTTGAGGAATTACTCCAGGAGTATGGTTAGTTGAGGATAGCAAAGGAGTACGTCATGTACTCTATGGTGATAGGATGCCGTGGTATGAATGAAAATGATTTGTTATGCGCACAATAAGTATGAGTTTTTCCTTAAAGGAGGTCGAGCCAGTTCTGTGGCTATAATTTCATTGTTTTGTTATGAATATTAACCACAATCGATCGTCGTAAGTTGTACAGGCATTTAATCGTACATATTATTGGCATGACCGTTGTAACATATTGAGTTTTCCACTAATATTAAGAAACGATATCTCTTTCAGGTTTCTCTCGTCGCTACTGATCTTGCTAGGATGCATGGAAGGATTGCAATGCCTTAGGATCCTCGTGTTCCATCCCATACCCTGGCGAAGCCACCAGTTCGTATTCAGGGCGTTGGTCAGAGGGCTGGCTGACAAGGGGCACCAAGTTGATTTCTACACCCCTCTCCCTATGCCAGATCCACCGAAAACCCTCAATCAAATACAACTGTACGACTCTCTGGAAGATGGACTGAGTAAGTCATAGACATTCAGGTTCATCCCTATAAATCGAGGATGCTGAGGTAACAACATGAAGGAAGGTGCGCTCAGATGCAGGTCAGGGGTTCAGCTATCAATATCCAAACAAAGAAGCATATGACAAGAGTAGACCAATTTTCCTTGCATTTATACGCAACTGGGTGAATTCAGCAAGGGCACTAATTCCAGAAATGTTAACGGTAGTTGCTTTACCCACTAGAACTACTCTAAAGCTAATTTGATGTTTTCTGTTGATTCAAAGATTAACTTCAGATTATTGGTTGTATTGACCTTTTTAGGTCAACGACTAACTAGAAAATATAAGGGAACGAGGGGTAATACCGTGCATCGGGTAATGCCGCCCATGGCTGTTTCGGATGTTTGAATCGACACCAGAAACGTGGGAATGAGCGCCGATCCTAGAGAAATGTCCCGCCAACTAGGTTCTAGCGTTACCCTACCTGCAAAGTTAGTCTTCTTGACGTGTGTGCAGTGATTATTTTTCCGAATCTTTTGATGTTATTTCTTGTGCATCGGAAATAAGCAATGTAAGTCCCATTTTCAACTCTTTTTGAGATTAGTTTTCATGTATATACGCAGAATTTCATCATCTTTCTGAAGCACTAACCAAATTTAAGTTTTGATTGTAAATTAAGTCAGCGTTAATGAATTACGAAAAACGTAAACATTGGGGTAATGCCGCCCATCGTATCGGGGGAACGCCGTGCATTTCTGAAACGTCAAAAAAAGATGGAAAAAAACAACAAATAACCTACAAAGCGCCAAATTCAGCTGTATTTTGACCACCTCACTACTAGCAGCAGAGATGGGGTTCAAAAGAAGGAGAAGAAAGGTGGAAATCATGAAAAAAATTGAAAGACCTCAAAAAAAGAAAGAGAAGCGCAAGAGAACCAGAAGTGAGAGCAGTGACAGTGATGACTGGAGAGATATCTCTGAGGGAGACCTTGTTGTAGACACAGACGAAGATGTTGAAGAATTCTTGACTTCGTCTTTTGTGGACAGCTTGTGTACAATTTGCCAAGAAGCCGATAATAATTCGCCAAAGTGGAATTGCGAGCACTGCAATCACAGCAGCCACTACATGTGTTCCATGGGACGACCTGATCACGGACTATGTGATGTATGCAAGGCTATTTTATAATTTTGTAAAGAAAGAAAAGCTAAATATTAGTGTGGGTTCAAAAAAGTTCTATATACAAGACTGTAATTCAGTTCTCGGGGTTGGGCGTCATTACCCCACAGTGTGGGAAATGCCGCCCAAAGCACTTTATCAACATTCACGGCTGTTTTTCCTTTAAAAATCCTTTTATGTAAGGGAAATGCTCAGATATCGAAAATAGAATAAATTCTAGAGCCATTCGTCCAAGAAAAACATTTTTATGACGTTCTGTCCCTTAACTGTATGGTTCCAAAGTTAAGTGCACGGTATTACCCCTCGTTCCCCTAACACTTCCCTTCTCGTTCCTTGAAACTTTCAACTCTGATCGGTTTTCAGATTCAGAAGATCTTTGAAGAACTCGAAGAAGTAGTCTCCAATACCGTCCTAAACTTATGTGTGAGACAATTTTGGATTTACAAATGTAATCAAACATATTTGAACTTCTATCTATGAAAGAGGACGCTTCAATTGGTTTGTCGTGATGTGGTGACGGCAAATCTAGCATGTTATCCATTTCCAACAATTGTACCTAACTCTACGAGAATGAAGTTAGGACCAACGTCAATGTAAATGAATAACGGCTCCTGGGTTATATTAAGTGCTTAATTAGTTGATTGCAGGAATTATTGAACATACTTAAAACTGAAATATCACCTTTCTACATTTTCATAACCAATCAACTGTCCGATTTTGTTGAACTACTGTCACGATACAGGTATTAGGCAAGTGATGTTTAATCCGTTCCGTGTGAGGTATTATATCAATTTTCCATCAGCACCGAGTGAATCAACGTATGTCAAGACCTCGGCAGTATAACTTAAACCTCATGAGCTGTTCATGCGGTCGATGCAGAAAAAATGTTTGCTATTTGCTCAGTAGCGCGGCAGTGTAGTTGTTTGGGAACAATAACCAAAACACTGGTTAACAATTGCATTGCATCTAACTTAACGTAGTCGTTCATCTTGGTTAATAGATGGTCTGTGGTTGATCAACCGTATAGTGAGAGTGGTTGCATTAGCGAAATAGAATGCGTCAGTGCCGTTTTCGCAGACTAGATGGCAAACACACAATTCGAATTGCACTCTGCTGAATCTCGATATGTCAGGTGTTGCTAGAGAAGAGGTCTGAGCCTTCAATCACCACATTGTATAGCTTCTACCCCACTTTCTGACATGGATGTAACCCTATCAGCCCTGGAGGGTGCGAGAGTGTGTGGAAACATCTCTCCAATATTCTTTCCCTGCAAATATACCATTGTAGGTTTTTGGTTAAAGGCATCACGTTTTGATGAGGTTGATTCCAAACAGATTTGAGTTACTGAACGACATTGTTAAGGAGTCCAAATAAAAATGTCAAAAGTAAGCCTAATTAAAATCACGCATTATGTTTCAGGCGTATTCGACATAGAAGAATTTCTCAATTCTTATCCACTTAGAAACATGGAGATGAACTATGAATGTAACACCTTCATGACTGTGAAAGCGATCACCACGGGAAGCGTCTTCTCTGAGCTGATGGGTTCCAACCAGACGTACGACGTGGTTATCACAGAGTTCATGTTGTGGAGTGAACCTTTGTCCTACCTGGCCCACAAGTTCGGCGCCTTGAATGTGGTTTTCACTCCTCTGCTCGACCATCCATGGACTAACGAGGTATTGTGGTACTTATTTACTAGTATCATTTTTGGTATGGAACAAGGTTAAGCCATGATCTAACTGCCCAAGCACCATAAGTTCGGAAAAACGCCAAATCAATACAACCCACAAGTGGGGCTCACCCAACTCCTCAATATCCACTCCGCCCCATACATTCCATGTCCCTCCTCTGCCGAGGGCAGGAGAGCCGATTTTGCTTCCGAGTCTACCAAGGTAGCGGAAGCATTGTTTTCACTTTCGGAATGTGAAAATTTTTTTGTCTCCAAAATCAAAAATTCCACTCGCATTTTGCGTTTTAGACCTTTCTGAACAATTTTGGTTCCGTGTCTGTCTGTCTGTCTGTCAGCAAATCCTACACGAAGTTATAGTCCGATTTTGATGAAATTTTCAGGGATTGTGCGGGTTGGGGTGTAGATGGTCCCCAGGTAAATGACATTGGTTTGATCAGGGGTACCGTAAACGATGCGAGCCATAAAGCCCCTATAGGTTTTATGACCCCCGGATCAATAGTAGCCTCTGCGGATGCGCAAACGTGAAATCCTTGCCACAAGCATAACTCCGGGAGTTCTTGACCAATTTGATGAAATTTTTAGGGATTGTTCGGTTTGATGTGTAGATGATCCCCTATAAGTTTCATGACCCCCGGATCAATAGTAGCCTCTGCGCATGAGCAAACGTGAAATCCTTGCCACAAGCATAACTCCGGGAGTTTTTGACCGATTTCGATGAGATTTTCAGGGATTGTTTGGTTTGATATGTAGATGATACCCTATAAGTTTCATGACCCCGGATTAATAGTAGCCTCTGCGCATCAGCAAACGTGAAATCCTTGTTACACGCATAACCCCGGGAGTTCATGACTGATTTCGATGAAATTTTCAGGGATTGTTCGGATTTGGTATATTTTATAGTTTGTTCAATAGTTGAACATGCCTACCTTTATTTTCTCAAGTTATTCTCCTGCATAACAATAAATTTACCCTAATTCAATATCGCCTAACTGAACGAAGTTCTTTAGTCAATAATAATTTTCAGCGATCTATTTAGTCATGTTATGGTTACGAGGAAGCTATGTGCCACTCCCACTTGGCAGACGTTTTTGAGTTGCAGGTGTGAGGCAGTTTCTGTTAGGAGATGTTATCGAGCGGGAAGACTATCTGATTTAAAAAACCTGTTTTTGTGTTAGACACCCCTTCAGCGCGGACTACTATTCCATGATTATTAAATATAGTTCTATGGAACATTGTCTGATCAGTGCGCTTCCGTAGCTAGCCCATACCAATACCCAAAACCATACCTTCCATACCAATAGGTTTGTATTCGTGGTCACAGGCAGAACACCAAAAATAATCAGCAACTTGAACTGAAATTTCTGAAACAGGCTCCCAAAGATACGTTGTTTCATACCATTGTTTCTTCACCATCAGACCGACATTAGTACTAGTTTTAACAGACAATACAGTGAATATGTATGATTTATTACTTGAATGATTCCAATTCATGATTGCATCGCTCATTTACTGAGTCTGTTTAGTCTTCGTTAGAATAAAAGAGTATGATTCACCCAACTGTGCAGATTTTTGCCGAACGAGATAGTTGTCGATGTTTAAAATAAGAATTTCTATATTGAAGCCGTATTGAAGGTGTGCTCTATGCAAGCAAATTTGTTTTAGCTGCCTTTCAATGTTTTTTTCTATCCGATGTCATTATCCCTCAGCCATGTCCATTGTCCAGTTGTCAGGTCTGCCAGATAATCCTTCATACATGTTGAGCTACCAGTCCAAGACCAACTGGCATCTGGATTTCTACGAAAGGCTCAAAAACACTTTCAGAACTGCCTTACAACTATTTGGAGGCTACCGTCATTTGGCGTTGCACGCCCAAGAACTTGCTGACACGTATATACGTTACGAAGGTGAGCTAATAGATAGAAACTAGAAAAAATAATGTAAGTTGAGGGTGATTAAAAAAGAGTTATAGTGTTTTTACAGCTAGCGAGCTTGTGTGAATTGACATAGAGCTCTTCAGTGTAGCTAGAATGAACCTATTGCTAGATGGACCTGTGAAGTTTCATTTGGCTTCAGCTAGGATCCTAGGACAGGATGCTTCCCAAGAACGTATCATCTATGGCGGTGACCACACGTTTCACCTTTGTGGAAACGTAGAGAGAGAGAATTTCTGAATCAGGTGCGTGGAAAATGCCTCACATGACGCACTACACCCCGAGGTAGAATGAGCATTGCTTTATCTTATTGAAAAACGATTTTTCCACTGTCATCACCAAGAAATGGAAGAGTTAGTTTTACGATATGGATTTATAAGTTTTGGCAGCTATGCAGTTAACGTTGAAACACTTTTCATCAAACAACACCTGCATCTACTGCATAGGAGACGTAGACTTCTGGTGAGTCAAGGGAATGCTGACACGTTGGGGGGATTTTGCAAGCCCCAGATTTTCGCTGATTTTGTCTGTTTACTTTTTCACAAATATGCAAATTAGCTCCATTACTACAGATGACACGTTCCAAAAACAATCTAACCTAGACTTTTTTCTTTACAATTTGTTATCGCGACCGTTTTTGTAACTGGTTAAACTCATCTATTCCTGTCACGAAATTTGGTTCTTTCCAAGTCTGGTATGGTGAGAGTGAACTCGCCTTCTTACAAGGTGGGGTACCACCTCATTCCTCGGATTCGGAGATCGAACTCAAAATCTTACATGCAACATTCAAATAAAAATCTAGCCTACAAGTGGTTGGAATTGATGACAAGCTAGATAAAATCTTTCTAGCAATATTTTTATATTTTCCTAATTCAGGTTGGGAGAACCGGCCGAAACTGAGTGAGATGGTCACAGATGCTGCTCTGATTCTTCTCAACTCTCATCCGTCCATTTCTTACCCGTATCCCAGAGCACCTCACGTCAAAGAAGTTGGAGGGATACATATCACGGAATCCAAACCCCTGCCCAAGGTACCTATACGTTAATATCATTTAAATGATTAACAGGAGTACAATCCAGTTCTTAGCGACCGACCCGACACCCCCCCCCCCCCCCGCTCAACACTCCTTCAATTAACCTTCGGGTGGGCTCCTTCCGCCCTTTGTCATCCCCCCATCACCACTTTTCCGTCCGCCCGAGGGAGTAATTCGTGTACCTGCCACCTCACTGGTGCTCTGGTTGAATCTACAGATTTTTTCCAGGGAGTTGGTTAGGCTTAGTAAGTACCGTTTATGAACACAGAATGCGCTCACGTAAACCCTTGTTAGCCCCCCCCCCCCCCCCCCCAGCCTTAGCTTTCATCTCTGTTTACTAGCTCCCCTCCTTTGAGCTAGAATCCCATATTTGTAGGTTGCATAGGCAATTTTTCATCTTCGGTACTTAAATGTGTAAAATTAATCATTTAAATGATCTGGCTGTAGAACCATAGAGGTCTACTGTCCCGCTTTTTTTATTCTCCACTATTCTACGCGTGGAAATTAAGCTGTCCATGTTTACTTTGATCTGAACTCTTTCTATTAAACTAAAAAATATTTTAAGAAGATGAAATTATGAGGGGGCTGGGTGGCACACCAAACGTGGCCACCTCGTCTCCCTGTATTGGAGATAGAATGGAGTTTTGAATGGAACCTATCTTAATGTCTACATACATCTCAAATATGACATTTTTGCGCTCAGTCGCTTGTGCTAAACGTGTGCAATGGGAACTAACTCAATTCTTTCAAATGAGGAACCCCCATATCCAATGAAATAATGACGCACCAATGAATATTGCGAATTACAAAAAGAAATATTAAGTTTTTAGAAGTATTGAACTACCATACGCATGATTTTGGTGAATATTTACAGAATCATGTATAGCATGCAATTTACTACTACCCTTGATTTTTGTATTTATCCTCATGATTTTACAAATCGTTACTGAGAGTTTCATCATTGGAGATATTATAAATGTTACAGGTAAATTATTAAAACAGTCATTTAGGCACCAGACATATAACATCCAAGTACTAATAGTTATCTGATGTATGCTAATCAGCCTTCTACTTTTCAAGGATTTCCAAGAATTCATGGACAGCTCTCCAAAGGGGGTGATTTACTTCAGTTTGGGGACAAACATTGATTCTAAAACGCAAACTGAACGAGTGTTCGATATTCTGGTGAACGTGTTCAGAAAACTAGACCAAAAGATTTTGTGGAAAGTCAGCCCAGGGATGCCAAAACTGGAAGACGAAAAGATAAGGATGGTGACGTGGTGCCCACAACAAGACATTTTAGGTACTATAGTAATCCATTTTCTGAATTTCCAGTAAACTAATTCGTAAGTAACTAAGTGGGAAATTATTATGAAATAAAGGTATAACCATATACATCACGGCAATAGTTATTGGTGTGATGGTCACTGAAGATTGATGTGGACATTTCTGAAGAATAAGTTGTGAATATGTATTATTGCGCCAGATGATTCTGCTATATTTCCACAGCGCACAAGAACATGATCTTGTTCATGACCCATGGAGGCCTCCAGAGTACGATTGAAGCGATCAACAGCGGCGTACCTATCCTGGGAATGCCGGTCATATTTGACCAATACAAGGACATTGAATTCCTCACCTCCGCCGGGATGGGCCTGAGATTAGATTTCGATAATATCACAGAAGAAACCCTGTCTTGGACAATAAACGAAGTCATATCCAATCCAAGGTTAGTGTACTGCTCAGTACTTGGTATTGTATAACTTGGACCTCTTTTAGCACAGGCCGTCTCATTTGGTCGAACTAATCCCTTACGTCCACGATGCTATAACAGACAACTTCGCCCACAAACAAGAAATTTAAAGAATAATTTCCGCATTACACATTATTTTCAACGAAAGTTTTCTACTTTTTTCGTTTTTCTTCGGAAACATATCAGAATAACTCAGGTGCCTACCATCTTCTGGTATTAGAAATAATAAATAATAACAGAAATAACATTCAAAATACTATAACGAAGACGAGAAACCGCATTTTAGTGTGAGTTTTAGGGCGAACTTCTACAACTAGGTCATAAAGGCAAGACTTTATTAGAAAAGGCCGTATTAAGCCTGAACCAGAAAGATTTCGGATTCGAGATTTCGGAAACGAGAGAAAAAATAGTCGCATAGAAATCCATGAACAAAAAGTAACTTTTCATAACTGTTATGAACCCCACGTCTGTTTCGAGTGTTAAACTTTGTTTATGCTGCCAACGCTATAATCCTGCAATAGCTTTCCATGATTTTTTTTCTTCTGAATCAAAATTTTAGTCCAGTTGTGAAACCAAACTACGAAATTTAGAATTTCAGAACGGGAGGAAAGAGGGGATAATAAATTGGGGCAATGGAAGGATAAATTGATCTAAAACCTTTCTTTGATCTCAAACGGTTTTCAAGTTTTTAGATTAGATAAAGCAACAAATCAATTTCGATCCACACAGTTATAGACAGTGATTTTGCAATGAAAGGATAATAACGGGATAATCGACCCTTTAATGAGCTCAACTAATTTCGTGATTATTTCTTCAAATCTAATAAGCAATGCGTTTAGTTTCGATGTATGTTTATAATGTAACAAAATTAATACAGAAGTTTCAAATTGCAATGTGTGATGGATATGGTAAGATTCGCCCTCCCCGATTCTTGAATCGGACGCCTTCAAGCGTCTGGATCATCTTCCGAGTGTGACGGGCATTACCGCATTCAGCACAATGGAAGGGGCAACTATACCTTTCCATCCCCTCACATATGTGAAAGGACGGAGTAATGAATTGGGGCAATGGAAGGATCAATCGATCTACAACCTTCCTCGTATCTCAAACGGTTTTCATGTTTTTAGATTAGATAAAGCAACAAATCAATTTCGACCCACATAGTTATAGCCAGCGGTTTCGCAAAGAAATGATCATTTACTACCACGAACCAGGCATACTTAAGTCCCTGTAATCTCTGTATTTCGCACCAATGTGTCTGTTCCATTATAAAAATTAACTTTGTCAATAATTTGAACATCGTTGTTCAATGATCTCACAAAAGAATGTGCGAGAACAGTGAAAATCATCCAACAGCAATCCCATCGTTGGTCAATGGTCCAATTACCTTGGTTATGTAATTGTAAGGTAGATATCTTATCTGTATACATGATGAAGGTGCACATAATATGTGATATAGATATTATCTTCTGAGTAAACACCATCGATTGGATAGCAAATAAATTAATGAAATAATTGAAAAAACTCCGGTGATTTCTCAAGCGATTTACTCATGGACGTTTATATATTTTACCTTCCGCAATATGAATATAAATTATTGAAATGTCTCGATTCGGTCATTCCATTGTTTAAATAGGTATGGGGAATTAAAAGTTCAAAATGATTGAAAATTACTTAACCCAATTACGAAAATTACCTACTTTTTGTTAATAAACAGTTGGTTCATCGTGACATCTTCCTTTTTTTTTGGAACATTTTATCCTCGTCATACCTTCCAAACGATAAGTCCTGCCTGAATAATTTAAAGTGGAATTTATAAGTGCAAATTTAGAGACAGAATATCTCTATACGAACCGAGATTTCTCTGATCCGTCATATATTTATTTCCGCCCAGTCGTAGAATTATTTCGCTTAGATGTAATGTGAGATTATTCATTTGATCTTAGTTGTAGTTTGGAATCGTGCCCGTTTCATTGACCCATTCGACCCATAGCAAAAAGCCGCAACTGACCTTCTGGTTGAGATTCAAAAGCTGTAACCTAGTGACGTAGTGATGTAGTAATGTGGATACTGGAGTGAACTCCTAAAAGGCTTTGTAGCCGATACACAGGTTGAAGCATTCTGTTATGCATGAAACACCGCAAATTCTTTCACTGGGGTTTATTATTCAATTGGCTTGCGTTCATGGTTTGAATTTCTACTAAGCTTTGGAGTGTGTGTGTTTCACAGGTGATAGAGCGATTATTGAATTTTAGGACATATGCATAGAGCACGTAAGTCTGTTCTCAACCAAAATACCTATTTGGATTGATCAGTTGATCATATTTGTGTGCCTCCTGAAATTCCAAGCCAATTGAATAATAAACCCCAGTGAAAGAATTTGCAGCGTTTTTTATGGTTATCAGAATGCTTCAACCCGTGTATCGGCTACAAAGCCTTTTAGGAGTTCACTCCAGTATCCACATTACTACTTCACTACATCACTAGGTTACTGATATCAAAACAAAAACAATAATAAACCAGAATAACGCTAATTTTGGCACCATAAATCGAGCCATACATCGGGAATGGTTTGACCTACGGACCTGGGGAGGGGCTCATTCGATTCCTTGCGAAAAGTTCTTCAAAAGAGTCCAAATTCAGGCCGCCTTGACTTTTTTGAGGTTTTTAGGGATTTTTACAAAACTTTGACAACCCTTAAAGGCCACTTTAAATTAAGTGAGAGAGCTGGCTCAAGAATTGGGGCGTCGTCGGAACAACATGGATTTTTCCTGAAAATTTCAGCTGTTTTGCTTCATCCGTTTGGGAGATTCTGCACCCTTTGAAACAAAAACAATGAAATTTTCAGGGGGGGGGGGGGGGTGGTTAGAAGTTTTTTTTTTTCAAGAGCGATTACAATGGTTTATTATTGAATAATAAACCAAAACAACACTGCTTAAATCCCATTTTACAGATATGAATTCACAAAAGGTACCGTAATGCCAGTATGACCATCTCATGTCATGTTTTGTTGCAATCAGATATCGGAATCAGGCGAAGAAACGGCAGGCCATGTTCCGCGACAGGCCGAAGAAGCCGGTGGACGAAGCTGTTTACTGGATCGAATACGTAGCTCGACATGGGAAAGTTCTCCAGCCG
Source organism: Creontiades dilutus (assembly GCA_031894815.1). Classification (NCBI taxonomy): domain Eukaryota; kingdom Metazoa; phylum Arthropoda; class Insecta; order Hemiptera; family Miridae; genus Creontiades; species Creontiades dilutus. The sequence continues at coordinate 87,004 of JAVIWC010000161.1, forward strand.
GCGTCGACACACCTACCGTTCTACCAGTTGTACCTACTCGATGTGCTCGCTACGATAATTTTCGGATTATTGCTCACTATTTATCTAGTCAAAAAAAGTGTGAAATCAGTCTTTAGATTATGCAGTACGAAAGAAGTCGTGAGTTCGAAAAAGAAACGTCAATAGCGATTGAATATGTGTATTAACTGTTTGTGATATGTTATCATGCGACCTACTAAAAGTATTCAGTTTTGTAACGTTAAAGTTTACATGATTGTACTGTACTGTATTACAGTAGTTTCAGATGAAAGCTCTGAATGGTGGTCGGACCGATTTTTTTCCTAATTCTTGAACTATTCAGTTCATCTTGAACGTAGAACTACAAATTTTGAGGGGAAGTTAAACTTTTTTCCTCGGTCTATTACAAATGTTAAATATTGGAAATATTAAACCAAAACAATGAACTTACTTTTCAGAGAACAATATTGGCTGATCCACATTCAGATGCAAGAAACCATCTCACCTGAAACAGAAATGAAGTACCAGGTTAGCGCGTTGAAGAGACTATGTCAGTACTCAAGAAAAAAAATTGCGAAGAAAACTCCATGGAACGTAATTTGTCCTATAAATTAAAATATTTAATACCAAACCACTATAACTATGGGTAATACCTGGGAGGTGATGGAATGGTTTAGTTGCCCCTTCCAATGAGCTGGATGCGGTAATAATGCTCCGCCACGGTCAGAGGATGACCCAGACGCTTGAAAACGTCTGATTCATCTCAAAAGGCGACGGATTCTACAATCGGGAAGGGCAAACCAACCATATCAATCACACTCCCAGGGCTCTGAGAGCAACCGGTGGGACAAGGGGGCTGAATAGATGAATAACTCTCATTCATTCGTGAGCTTCGCAATTATTAGGGCAGAGAAATGATAAAAAATAACGGTATTTCGCCTATGGGGATATGCTTGTAATTGGGGACGTCAGTACATTAATATCATAAGGGCCAGTTGTTGTTACCACGCTCTGCTACCATGTGAGGTGATGGAATATTATAGTTGCGCCTTCCATTAAGCTGAGTGCAGTAATAATGCTCCGCCACGCTCAGGGGATGAATCAGACGCTTGAAAACGTCTGATTCATCTCCCAAGGCGACGGATTCTAAAATCGGGAAGGGCCAACCAACCATATCCATCACATACCTAGTAGGACGATGTGCGATTCCAACCAATAAATCAACTGCCGGGGTGCAACAAGTTGGATGTTGTGGGCTCCTGCCTCTTACTGAGATCCCAATACAAAGTAGTCGCAGGTCAGAATATAAAAGATGTTTCTTCTATTTGGGAGTGAAAGGTCTGTAGGACAGGATAGATCCGGTAATGTTTGTATTCGATAATTCCAGATTCATTTCAGTAGTTTGCTCTTATCTCGTGAATATTAGCTAATCAAAAATATGTAATATGACAAGAATCATTAATATCATTAGAAACAAGGCATTCTTCCGAATGATTTTTGCCAATAATATCGATTTTGAAGTCCAGTGACCAAGTAGGCAATAGTTATAATCCTACTTGGAGCCGACGGAGCTTGGTGTAGAAATTAGCTTTAAAAGCTGACCCCTGTACAAATCATGTGCATCGGCTCGCCTTGGAAAAGAGGGGAAGAAGGAATAATAATATACCTAAGCGAGTTTTTTGTGCCTTATTCTCCACCGTTCGACGTCAGGCTGAGCAAAACCCCTTCTTTTCTTCTCCGGTCTTCCGCTATCCAAGGAGCTTAAAAAACACAAAATGCCGAGATCGTCGTGTCGGTGCTAGTAAGCCGTCGTTGATACTATAGTCGAGGTGCTTAGCAGCGTCTGCTATTTGGAGATTGCAACAGAGTAACAAACAGGAACAAACTTAACTACGCAGTTGACGTTCAGTCCGAGTCGACGACAAAGGAGTTTTAGAAGAAAGACGACACTTTTGCAATAAGGGCGACGCACTTGCAAGTTTTACAGCACCGTATAAGCACCTGTGACTGAAAGCAGTGCGACAGTGGACGGAAGGATTTGGGTGCATATAATTAGATTCCTAAGGGAGGCGAAGGGGCAATGACATGAGATCCACGGGGATCTGATTACCCCACCTTTTTTGTTTGGGTACCCGCCCAAGTTTTCTAAAATTATCATCAGCTAAGTTCTAGAAGCTTTGACCAATTTCTAGAGTTGATTTTTGCCATAAATCGGGGGCCTTTTTTCTACTTTGGAAATAAGAATGGCACAGACTGGCAATAAAAAACTGTGCTGATGGCAGCATAAACTCATTTCCGTCATCAGTGAAAACATCAGCTTCTTCTGCTGACATAGCTGTTGATCCCAATCCCATGCAGCCGATCTTGATGATCCTTCTGAAGTTTAAATGCAACGGCAGGGCTAGGAATTCTCCGGGCTGAAAGAATTATATACAACGATTTTGTCAGTGGTAGGATTCTATACCTATTATGGAACCCCAAATTTTGAAATCATTTTTTGGTATGGATCTTTTTCGAATCTATAAAAATAATAGCAGTGCCATTATTCATTGATTTTGACGAGTCGAACCTTGAAACTGTTTTCTGCTTTATATACGTAGCTGTAATTGCAAAGTCTGTCAACCAAATAATCGACAAAGAGTTAATTTTCACGTTTTATCCTGGGACCCCTATGTTAGATCAAACGCGTCGTTTTCGTCTCTCACAAACGAAGTTCTTGAGTAGTAACAGCGGTTTCCATTCATTACCAACGTAACCTGAGTTGGTTTTTTGTATCTCAAGAGGACACAAGGAAACAAAGGGTAGTGAAGGCCGACCATTCCCTTAAAACAAAAAATTTAGTGGATTGCTAGAGTTTCCGGAAGAACCTCACACATTTACGTGATGTGAATGTGAATCGCATATCCTCTGGGGTGAAGAAACACATGGTTTGTATGCTCCAAATGGTTGCTGGAGTCAATCTGTCGCCGAACTCCAATCCAGAATGCATTACGTTATTGTGCAGTGCTGATCGTAGCTGGATTCCTATTCACACTATGTTGGAACAGTTAAAATGGAACCAACTGGAATATAATTACACTGCACGGAACCATCCAGATAGCAAAGGGAGATTCAGGGCTAACTTTTTCCATGTTCAACTCAATTTGCTTACTAATCAAATGGAAAATCTCAGGACAAATGGAATACAATTGCAACTGTGGATGGTCAAGACTATAAGAGACTCTATATTATTTTTGTATTCTATTCTAGACTGTTAGAATGGAACGTCTCTATGGAAACAAAAGGTGTACAATTCTATGATTAGGAATGCCAACTTCAGGTCTTAAATGTACCACAGAAACTACCGCTCAAATTTCAGCTGAAAAGACAGGACGTCCTAGGACGTTAGGACGTAAGTACGTCATATTACACAAGACTTGAAAAACTCGATTTCAAAAGGAACTCTTGATACCAAATTCCATAGCATTAATATCAGCTGATTTGATCCTCACTTAATTTCTACAACGTCAAAGCTCTTCCACATTCACAATCGTGTTTACGTTCTTTTTCTGTGAAAGTTCATTATGGAAGAACATTAAGCGGTCCGGGTCGGCTCATTCGATTCTTTTAAATGCACGTCTATCAATACCGAACAAAAACACAATAGTGTTATTTCGAAAGTTTTAGATATTCCTGCTAGTAGTAGCAAATACCATTCAATTCAATTCAATTCTTAGAATGAATTAACTTTCCTTCAAGTGAAGCTTTAAATTTCAAGGGAAGAGGGCAGAGTTATTTCGTATTCACAAACATCGATAGTCAGCCGACTATATAGTGTGAAACTATCGATATATCGATAGTCCTATTGACTATCGGCCTTCCCTAGGATGCAGTAAGGGCACGCTAGCCAGTAACGACTGCAGCTCCGAAGTGTTAAGAATCCTCTCCTCATGCCGTGTACCGTATGGGCAAGGAGATCTCTCCTTGGTAACGACGGACTACACTTCCTCAACGTTTAGTCGGGAGGTTTAGTACGTTGTACACCGACTAAATCACTTCTAAATCCTCCTCTGATCGGGAGAGCAGATATTCTCTGGTAACACCGATCGAAGGTACCCTAACATATATACCGGCAATTACCTAATAAACAGAGAAAGTTCAATAGTTTAAGAGCTGTGTTCCTAAAACTAGTCCTTGGCATGAAGGTTTAGCCAAGATAACAATAAGCAGGTTCAATATAAAATCGAGATAACATAAGGCTCACTCCTACGTAAACCTTCACGGAGAGGATTGTCAATAGGTACAGATAAGATAATTCGCTCGTATCTTAAAAAGAGAATCTTCTTAACTTCAGTTTCAACCTGAGAGCTGGACGATTCGTGGTATTCATTTCACAACTTGTGCAAAACATTCGAGAGGTAGAAGCCGGGTGATGGAGAAGAAACGATGAGATACAAACTGATCTGACCTCGCGTTGGTCGTCTGAGCCTCATTCATTACAGTGAAGCACCAGCGGGAAGCACGACACGACAATGACGAGGTTAGTACGGTATAGCGTTTTTGTTATTTCCCTATGAAAATAATAACATACAAACTGCGCATGGACCAATTAATTTCTCCGTCAACCGGCAGTAATGCCTCAGTGATTGTAACCTGACACAAAAGTAACCTCACTCGATCTCCCATACAATTTTTCAAACTCCCACAACTTGTTAGAGAAAGTCAAAAACCATAATTACAAACTGCGATTGTATGATTGGATTTAATGTTATTGACCACCCGCTTCAATGAACTGCGTTTAAAGGATCGCAGTTACTGTAATGTATGAAGGTTTAGTAAATGATCGCACGACGTTCGATTGAGTAAAGAGGCTTTATTCGTGGAAGAAATCGGTTTTATATAAAATGAACAATTTCCCGCGTTTTGATAACGCATCAGTGTTGGTAATAATTAACATGGAAAAATATGCAAATATATGGATACTACATCTCTTCCCCCTAAGGGAAATTTAAATTTAACAAAAAAAATTAAATTTGAATTTACATGAAATCTCTTCAATACATCACTAAATGAAAATTACCTTTCTTTGAAAATAACATATTATGGGTTCCTTTCCCCCTAATGCATGTTCATTAGAACCATCTTCAGAAAATAATTTGAATATTAGAAATACCTCAAGTACTTTTCCTTAAATCGAAATACATGTTATTTAAAAATATAAGTTTGTCTTACACAACTGACAAGAATAATAGATATTAAATAAAAATATATCAAATTTTCAACACAAAATACAATTCAAAATTGGATTCCATTCAAAAATAGACAAAATAATAATAATAAATTCATTTCTCCCTTAGTTAATTAGTCGTAAGTTAACTTTTTAGGTTTTACCACCAATCTACCTGTACGCGTCCTCACTTGTGGAGTTTTTGGAGCTAATTTTAATAGCTCCTGGTTTTCAGGATCAGGTGGAGTAAAGCCACGAAAATCAAAAGGGCTGGATCCCTCACCATTATTAGAGACATGCGCTCTACATGTGTCTTTACAGGTTGAGTACAACTATTAGTAGTCTCTACAGGACTAGTTTGAGTTGAAATGTTTGTCTCTGACTGAGTAGTCCACTTTGATGGAACAGTTCGTTTTCTAATTTTATGGATATGCCGAGTCCAAGTTAAACCAACTTCTACCAAGGAGTGGTGGTCCTTGGGTATCTATGATAAACATTGTCAAACGATCATGATTAATACCTTCATAAGTCACATGAGGTTCAAAACATCCTACAGTGTTGGTAATAATTAACATGGAAAAATATGCAAATATATGGATACTACAGTTACCTAAACGTTCCAGCACACTTTGTTGATCACAAATTTTATTGCGAAAAAAACTTGTTTTAAATAATATTCTCATATACAAACAAGAATTTTGGAATTTTTAAAGAATATTATCCATTTTCACCGATTTTTCTTCCTTGATTTCCCATACAATTTTTCAAACTCCCACAACTTGTTAGAGAAAGTCAAAACCTATAATTACAAACTGCGATTGTATGATTGGATTTAATGTTATTGACCACCCGCTTCAATGAACTGCGTTTAAAGGATTGCGGTTACCTAAAAGTTCCAGCACACTTTGTTGATCACCAATTTTATTGCGAAAAAAACTTGTTTTGAATAATATTCTCATATTCAAACAAGAATTTTGGAATTTTTAATGAATATTATTCATTTTCACCGATATTTTACCACATTTTAATGAAATGCAAGGACAATGTTCAGTAGAGTAAGACTGTACGTTAACCGATAATGTACGTAGTCCGAATTCACGTTAAACGGGGTATCACTGTATTAAACATGATATCTGCATCAAGTCTTCATGTTATAGTTATTAGTAGCTGTGGTTGAGGCAATCATTCAATGAATCCTAAATCGAACGTATTACTTTTTTCATGGCACCATACTTTTCCACCCGATTAATACAGAAAATGTCCAAATTTTCATGAGATGTCTAGTTCAATGTTCAGTATCAACATGGTTTTCAAAACTTTCGAAATGGATTGAAAAATGTCTAGATTTATCCGCCAACTATCTAACTACTTGGATTGAAATTCGAGAATTGGGAATGTTTTGCGCAAAGCCATTCGTATTACGTCAGTAGCTTTTATTGCTGATGATTTCTACAGAATCACGTTGGGTCTGTTCCTGCTTTTGAGCTGCTGGCAGTGCAGTTCAGGGGCCAACATCCTCGCTTTCTATCCTTTGCCGTGGAAAAGCCATCATATCGTGTTGAAACCGCTCTTGAAGGCATTGGCCAACAGGGGACACCAAGTGGACTACTTCACGCCCACTCCCATGCCAAACCCACCCAAAGGATTGACGCAGTTTGTCGTGAAAGACAGACAGCAAGAAGCCATGGGTAACATATTCATTTTTTTTTTTTCAGTTTTTCCAAAAGAAATAGGTAATATGTTTTCGGATGATAGCATGTAAGCTCGCCCCAGGCGGGAGAAAGGAGGGATAGGATATACCTAGTGAGTCAGATTTACAATGTCCTAACAGCAAAATGAACCCACGCCTCAACCATGACAGAATTGTATCACAAATCAAAACATTACATAAAAGATTTATTGGAAATTTGTCCATATTTTAAAGATCTTTCACTGTCGTTTGACATACAGTTGATCTCATAATCATCAGGGGCGTAGATTCAGCTACTATCCACGGTACCCCTGAGGAAAACAATAAGAAAGTGTATGAATTTGGCCGCTTACTGATGGATTCGTTTAAGTCAGTTTTATCGATTCGTCGTGGGTTCAATCGATACTACAGTAGATTTAAATCAGAGATCAATGACTACTTTGTCTGAATCGATAGAAGTGGGCGGATTCGGAGTGAACGAGCTCTTTAGAGGACCGAGTCCAGGAGCAAATCCGAAAAAAGAATCGCCTTTCCAAGATAGGTACTATAAGTATAGAGCGTAATATAGTATAACGTTTCACATTCGATTTATATGCTGACCCAGCAATAAGTGAGGAAACTGCACTACCTATCCAACTTGGCAGACTTTCTATTTCATAGTTTATTATGAGTCTTCATGATTGACAATAATGATCACAGAAATTTGAATGACTGTATAAGTTAAGTAATAAATACTAATCACTTCAATAAATGAAATTTTAAAGACGGTGTCGTTGTTGCAGAGGAGTTGGACGGCGTTGATTTCAGCAGCGTTAGTACTTTCAAGTATCACAGCGTTATCGTATCAAGGCTATGTGCAGATATATTGAAGAAAACTTTCAAGTATGAAAAGGTGGCCATAGATCTGCTGATGTCAAATAAAAGTTATGATGCAGTGTTAACCGAATCCACTCTGGGAAGTGAGTCAGCCATATATCTATCCCACAAATTCAAGGCTGTGAGTATAATTACCACGGGATTCCCTGATAATCCTTGGGTCAACGAGCTCGCTGGACTTCCAGACAATCCATCCTACATGGTGAATTATATGAATACGAACGTGGGGAAACTCAATTTCTGGCAGAGACTCTACAACTGCTACATGACAGTTTCGATCTTGTTGGCGAGTTATTACGATGTGTACGACTATCAACAGAACATTGCAGATGAAGTAATGAGATACGACGGGTGGCAGCACAGGCCGAACATATTGGAAATGATGGGGGAAAACGCGTTGTTCCTGGTCAATTCACACCCCTCTACCGGCTTCAGCTATCCCAGACCTCCACACATGAAAGATGTATCTGGGATGCATATTGAAGAGTCGCCGAAATTGCCAAAAGTGAGACAGTAATTTCGTAAGTAAGCCATCCTATCCGTGTTCGTGCCACCAGGATGTAAGAGTCAGTGCAAGCAGTTGTAGTAGTGAGCATTCATGATTTAAGATCTCATGGAATGGCTAGCGAATGAAAGCAAAGATTGTTTTTAAAATATCTAATCTGGGAACACGATGGCCCAGTAAACAGGTACTTTTAGCATTGAGCTTGTGTTTGCCAGTCTCCAGCTCAAAAACGACGTGAAAAAACTTTACAGATTATTAGATAACATTTTTTAAAACAATGCAGGATGATCATACGATTCTTTTCCGCTATATCCGCTGACATTGCCTCTTACAAACCTGAATTTATTGGAACATACATTTAATTTTGTAAAATGCATGTTCTGCTATTCGCATATTCCTAGAAGCTATCTGCTCTCCCATATTTTAGTACGATACTCAAGTATTATATGGTAACGCACCTATTACATATCAGATTCCTAGCACGGAAAGAAGTAATGATGATTACAAATTGCTATGAAATCAGATTTCGGATTCAAATAGTTCATTGGGTAAAGAAGGTATATGTTTCAGCGTGTACACATAAAATGAAGTAAACAGTCCTATGTTGATCAAATTTAGAGAATGTTTGAGGTTAGCTCATCGATTCCACACATTTTTTTGTTTAATGACAGCATTTATATAAATACAAATGTAAAGAAGGGTCTCCCTACACAACAAGATAACTGCTTGGTATTTGGAAATAAAGTCCATAAATAGTGACTGTACATTGACGATTTCGAAGCTGTGAAGTAGCCGGTACTATGTTCAACACAATACTACTGCTGTGTATTATCGTCTATGACAATGTTCATAATAGCTGCAAAATAATTTATTCAAGCTAAGAAAATGTTTATTGCAGGAGCTTCAAGAATTCATGGATGACGCGCCGCACGGAGTGATTTATTTCAGTTTCGGCTCTGTAAATGACCCAGCTGAACTGCTGAAAGGCGGTAAATTCGACATATTTCTCAACGTCTTCCGGAAGCTTAAGCAGAAAGTCATGTGGAAGGTGGCACCAGGAATGCCGGAGATTCCAGACCCGAACATAAGACTACAAACTTGGTATCCTCAACAAGCTGTATTGGGTACGTGAGTGATTGATGTATAATCAATAATTCATGTATAAGCAGTCATTAGGAAACCCTGATTCCAGAGTATGCTCCAGTGTCATATTTAGGCGCTTCACTGCAGTTTCAAGTTGTTATCTATTTTAGTTACTGGCTAACAAGCTTACTTGTGGAAAGAGGCGGTTACCCTTCAATATCCGAAACGGTGGGAAAGAATTACATAATTTTAAAATAGAGATATTGGCGTTATTCATAATCACGTCAATAATTGAATAGGCTAGTTCAAAAACCAGCTAAAAGCAATTTGCTTATCCGTTTGAGATCAGTAGTCCTCCATCTTATTTGTACTCCAAGGGAGTGCACTAGGCATGTCAAGTCCACCATTCAAGGTATCTCATATACCAAATTAATGGCCTGCTAATAGAAAAACATCAGAGATCCCATAATCGATTCTTCAAATTGTTTTTATGGACCACTCGCGTTAAACAAGATGAACTAGATCAATCCACTGAAGATTCCATTTTATTACCACAAAACATGACTTTATTAATTTTGAAATATTACGTCTCGATCTTCTCAGTTGACAAAAATTACTTTTTCAGCTCACAAAAACCTGAAACTGTTCATCACACATGGAGGACTGCAAAGCATGATAGAAGCCATCGCTTTCGGAGTCCCACTATTAGGAATACCTTTCTTCTTCGATCAGTTGAAAAATGCTGCATATATGGAGAGGCATATTGAAATAGGTCGCACTCTATCGCTTGGCAACATTACAGACGCGACAGTGTCTTGGTCGCTGAACGAGCTACTAAATAACCCCAAGTAAGTACCGATTCTAAATCTGATTTATTCTGTGTAGCCGCAGTGTGCAGTTGTGTGAAGTGTTCATTCTTATAATGAACAGAGTTGTATTTACTGGACACAAAGTAATACATTTGTGTTTTGGAGGTACTCCTGCAGTGTAAAAAAAAAGGTTGGCCAACTGTAGGAAAATAGAGTTAGCAACGGTGATACCAATAGTTGGAACATGTGGGATGGATGATTTTCGACACGGTGCCAAATCGGTAGGATTATGATTGGCAACGGTAGACGTTGTGCTAACGAAGTACCATAACGCAAAACCAACCTTCAGGGGGACGATGCCTACTTGAGCGACCACTTCTTTCACACTGTATCCCCCCTAACTAAAGGGGTTTGGTGAATTCTACAACAGTTGGCAACTATAGGCAAGCAGTCTAATCAATACTACTGTCCAGCAGTTGTATGATCGTTGTGACTGAATGTTATATATAGTACGGGTCTCAGATGTTTTACACTACGCCCCCTACTGTAGGGGTTCAGTTGTTCCACTACTGTTTGGCAATATCGGCCAGGAATTGAATCAACACCAACCGACAACAGTTCGGTAACCGTTGTGACTCAATACCTACAGTTGGACTTCAGTTCTTTTACTCTGTGTCAAAACTGTAAGGGCTCGACTGCACTACTACCATTTGCAACCGTTGGCTGGCAGTCTAATCAATATCATCATTCAACTGTTGGATAACCGTTATGACTAACTCAACACCTACAGTTGGGTTTCATTTCTTGTATACTAGTTTCCTGAAATTGCAGAGGTTTAGTTTTTATAGAACCATTTGCAACCGTGCTGGCTGTATAATCAATACCTTCATTCAACTATTCAACGTATAGCATACCATCCTCTCAAAACCATTAACTAAAAACAAATGTCATATTGAATGGCACAGAATGGCATTGTTTTCGGACGTCTGTAGGAAAATCAAATAAATTAGGCAGGTGGCAGTTTCAGATGCAATATGAAAAATCAGATAATTCACGGTTTTTAAAATAAAAATATATTATCTGTGTAATACGAATAACTGGAGAGCTTTGGATGTCTGATTTTTACCTTCAAACCAACTGCCGAATGACAATGTTATGACAAATTAACTGCAACATTTATTATGATTATGATATCCAGGTACCGAGAACGAGCGAGAGCAAGCAAAGCGCTGTTCGAAGACCGACCCATGAAGCCAGTAGACGAGGCGATCTTCTGGATCGAATACGTCATCAGGCACGGGAAAGTCCTACGCCCAGCGTCCGCCAGCTTGCCGTTTTATCAGCTCTACCTTCTGGATGTGTTGGCAACTCTAATCGTAGCCTTGGTAGCATTGCTATGGCTGAGCAAAAATATAATCAAACTTGTCGCGTTACCATTTCGGAAATCGAATGTGAAAGGGATGAAGAAAAATAAAAAAGATTAGGAATCAGATTTTTCAGTATCTACTGATCTGAATGAGTATCTCTGCCCTCTCGTCTGATAATTTAAGGTCTTAGAAGGCCAGTTGATTAATTGTTTTAATTGCATTCGACATCCACCTAGGTCATAGCACTAATGACTCCCTTAAAGAGACCTCCAACCTTTCATTTCACTCCTCGCCACCTTCGGTTGACTTCTGTGATGGATATGGTTAGTTGGCCCCTTCCCGATTTAGAATCTGTCGCCTTGGGAGATGAATCAGACGCCTGCAAGCGTCTGGATCCTCTGTGCGTGGCGGAGCATAATTAATGCATCCAGTTCTTCGGAAGGGGCAACTATACCATTCCATCACCCTCACACTTCTCATACAATTGAAATTCGAATTCAAATTAACTGTAAATGTCGTTGAGTGGTCAATACCGCTTCCTCCGTCATCAAAAAGAGTGTTCGACAACTTGTGGAAAGCTTCTGTGATGGTGGATTTTGGCAACAAAAGGCTAGAAGATTGTTCTGCTAGGGGTGAAAAAATGTTTAGTTCGAGGACTTGTTCACCATACACAACAAAGTTCACAAAAACAACAGAATTGTATTTGAAAGTAAGAAACTGCATTCTGTTTTCACAAGAAGTGCGGAACAGGAGGATAGTTTTACTCAGGGATTGGATTAGTTTGGCTGAATGACCATAACCAATGAAATGTAGTAGAGAATTAAGTTTATTGCTGATGCTGGAGGCAGTGCGAATATTGATTTGGAGCCTACATACAGCTAGAAGAAGATTCGTCTCTTCACTTTTGGGAATTAAGAAATGGTTTGCAAAATCAAATTGAAAAAGTTTTCGAAATCAAAATTAAGGAAGCGATTAAGGATTGGTTAATTATTAAGCTTACAATTAATTCAGAATTTGTTACAAGGATTTGCTCGTATCAAAGATTTGGATAATATTTTCAGGGAGCGTAGGGGTTAGCTGCTTATGATACCCTAATGGGCGGTTGTAGACTCAGCCCAAATCGCTCACATTTTTTTATTTATTTATTCATAAGCACGAGTTAAGCCCAATTACAAAGAACAACAAAATTGATGCCTCTATAGAAAAAAAACGAAAGTTTAGTTGAGGTTCATCATTTATTCAAGTATAGTTTGCAATTAAATTTTTAAACTTCTGTGGGATACACTGAAAATGTCCACATTTTGGAGGTGCTCATTTGCCAGCCTCATGATTCTTGAAGACGGAGAGTTGACCAGATAATTGGTGCGGTTATGGGGAAGCCGATACAATTCCGAATTCCTGGAGGCTGTAGCAGGTACGCGGAATGCGAGGGATGCTAGGAACTCCGCGGAATCAACCCGATTCTGCAAGACCTTGTGGAGAAAAAGGAGATCCTGCTCCATCCTCCTTACGGAAAGCCGCTGAATACCCAGAAATTCACCAACCTCACAATCGACGTAATCGACTGTTGGAAAACGCTCATCCAGGTGAAACTTGTAGTACATCATCCTCAAGAATTTCTTCTGGATCATCTCCACCGATTCCTCATGTACCTTATAGAATGGGGACTATACAGGGTGTCCCAGGAGTTATGCACAATCCGACTCCTACGTGTTCAATTTTTTGCCAGAGGCATCAATTTCGAGCTGTTCGCAATTTAAGATTTTTTTCGTGTTTTCGATCTTAAGTCATTAAAACTGTCATAACTCCCTCAATTTTGAAGATAGCTCAAATTTGATGACACCGTTGGAAAGAAAGTTGAATTTCCTATCTATTTGATGCCAGAAAACTTTTTTAAATAGCATTGAAGATGTGCGATTGCTGCAAGAAATGGCATATTTGTCAAAATCTTGAAATCGCCTGTTTTTCATCTCGCCTAGAAACCCCATGAATGCTCGACGCAGAACTGTGCAGACCTGGTAAAACGTGCGCCAAAATGTCAGCTTTCCAACGGTGTAGTCATTTTGGTTTTTAAAAATATCTTTAGTTAAGAAAATAGTGTTTAACTGCAAAAAAACGTGTGTTTTCTGTTAAAATTGAGGTTTTTCCAAAAGTCTCGGAGATGAACGCAACTCATCGCAGTCGGGAATGAGTTGTAGAACACGTAGGATTCGGATTGTGCATAAGTCCTGGGACACCCTGTATCACTACAAAAAGACCTAATGTTTGAAAATTGGGAAAGCTACGGAGAGGGCATTGTCTTGGTCAGGGGCAACGATATGCAATGACCCGCATGACCTCCCGGTCTTGAAGGAGGGGTTGCTTTGTGCGCCGTGCATTATCAACCCCAATCTGATTTTACCGTAGCATTGGGTGTTGTAATGTTGATAATTTGTTGTTTCTGACCAAATTCAGTTCAAGTAAAATGTTTATTGACTCGAACATGTTGTCCAGTTGTTGGACAATGGTGAGATATAGGGGTTTAAATCGAGATCATACAAAGAGTTAGAGTTTAAACAAGATTGTTAAGATTTAAATTGAAAAATAAATATTTAAAAATGAAAAATGGAAATGAATTAAAACTTTTGTTTGTGATCAGCGTCTACGGCATTTCCAAGCTGTCCAGCAAAAGTCAAGATAATCGAGGATCCGAGATTCAGCTATTGTTTGTGTCAATTTACGATTGATTGCGATAATTTGCTTTCAGTTGAGTAGCTATATCGCAAGTGAGTATGTTGACATGATGATGGTATGATGACAGTTTTGGCAATGGTAATGCTTCTGAAGCAGCAAGGGAGTCACACTCCTCCTGTGTACACTTCACGCCCTAGCGAACACGTCGGATAGTATGAGAAAAAAATATTGGTAGATAATATTGTTTATGTCACTGATCCTTCTTTATCTAGTAAATTTTCCGTTTTTTATCTACTAATTGTTTGTTGTCACTAAGGTTTTGGTTTTTACTACCAGCTCTTCGATTATCCTGACTTTGGCCGGACAGCTTAGAAATGCCGTAGACGCTGTTCACAAACGAACGGGTTTTTGCATCCGACAAAACTAACTTAAATCGTCACTTGAAGGTCTGACATTGTCACCATTCAATTCAGCGAGAAAAATTACGTATATCCCGCCACCAACCTTTTTTCGTCAAGACTTTTGGAAAAACCTCAATTTTAACAGAAAACACACGTTTTTCTGCAGTTCCATTTCCTTAACTAAAAGTATTTTTAAAAACCAAAACGACTACACCGTTGGAGAGCTGACATTTTCGCGCACGTTTTACCAGGTCTGCTCAGTTCTGCCTCAAGCATTCTTGGTGTTTCTAGGCGAGATGAAAAACAGGCGATTTCAAGAAAAACTGCCATTTCGCGCAGCAATCGCACATCTTCAGTGCAATTTAAAAGAAGTTTTCTGACATCAAATAGATAAAAAATGTAACGTTATTTTAAACGGTGTCATTAAATTTGAGCTATCTCCAAAATTGAGGGAGTTACGACAGTTTTAATGACTCAAGATCGGAAACACGAAAAAAATCTTAAATCGCGAATAGCTCGAAAACGAGGCCTCTGGCAAAATATTGCTATGAGGCATTTTTGGTCGGAAATAAGTTGTAGAACACGTAGGAGTCGGATTGTGCATAACTCCCGGGACACCCTGAATAACGGTGGTGAATTCGAGGAGTGGTCATACTAGGGAGATGTAGAGGAGCCTCACTGCGTTGATGTCGTCAAGATCCCGGGGTGCCCTCCACACAAATCAATCATTCCATGGGCGTGGGAAACAATTGTTTCGATATGAGGAACAAATGTAAGAGACACGTCCAAAGATACTCCCAAATCCTGAACGACAGTTGCCCTCGATAAGACCCGGCCCTGGATTAAGTAGTCGACAATCAAGGGATGCTCCCTGCGCGTGAATGAAATTACTGAACACTCACTAACGTAAACTTAGTATCATTTCGCTGGTTTTAATGGGCTAGTTGCGCTCGAATTCGGAGGTTAGTCTAAAAAACCGTTCTAATAACCTCATAAATATTTCAGCTCGTTCCGCTATTTATTGTTCCGCGATAGAATTAACGTGGCCGGCCAACAATATATATTCACTCTCAGTTTTGAAGGTGTTGATGTTTGGGAACATTTCCCGTGGTATTGGTAAGCTTATATTCTACATTTTTAAAGATTATTTACAACATTTTAATGGACTATCTATTCATGTTATATGAATGAGAGGACGCTATTGCCAACGTGAGCCTTGTTCCAATTCACATATCATTCAACTTTAATATAAGACTTTCGGAGGGAATTAGCAGGTTAGATTAGCAGGGGTATCTACCTAATTAGGGAACATAAATTTGAGCACAGCAATAGAAGTTTTCAAAAAGCTTCCAATTGAAACTATAGCTGAAAAGCTACAACTAGACCGAAAAGAAAATACAATGTACTTTCAAGAACATGGCACAGACGAACATTATTAGTGAGAATTTCCTCCCTTGGAGTAGAAGCAGCCATGGTGGATGGGTCCACGGCCCTCGGCCGGGGAAGCGTGATGGCATTTCTACGAGTCCAGTCTCAATTCACTTTTACCATCATGACCATTTGCAAATGAACAAAATTTCAAAAACAGAAGACACATTGCTGGAGAATTCAAAACACTTTCGAAAAGATGGCATCGACTAGCCTATTTAGTAAGAATAGGGTTGGAATCCCGGCCTTGATAGATTTCTTGCCTTAGAGTAGCTAAGCTGTTCGGTGTGGAACAGGATGTTTCTGAATACTGAAGAATAGTTCGAGAACCGCCATGGTGGATGGGTCCAGGTGCACAGGCCTTGACCGGCTGAGCCGGGTGACATTTCTACGTATTGAGTCCCCAAATCAGCCCCAATCGTTTTTTACCATCATGACCATTTACAAATCAAGAAAATCTCAAAAAAAGAAGCCACATTGCTGCAGAATCCCCCTATACATTTCCTACTTATCTACACTCGGCACATACACGTCTTCAATGTGCACGTGATGTTTAGAACCAATAAATGACATTTTTAAAACCATTCCATATAACTTGATTGATTTTCCTCGACTAAACAAGAACGTTGTTCTTTATCTTTCTAAATTTATTTATGTTACGGGGAAATTTACAAAATTTAGATAGTTTTAATGAAGAATTTACATTGATAACAGTTAATCGGATAATTAGTAGTTCAACAATGATTGGTCCAATCATTGTGAGAATGTGGTTTCAATTGGGCAGCAATAGTGAAATTGAGACTGAACAGTAAAAGAACCATGCAAATTCGTTGAGAATTGTAGGCTGAGGTGTGTCGCAACAGATATACGGATTTGGTTTAACCCTTTGGTTTAACTGCAAAAAATTAACAGATCTCCATCGAAAGGTATGGCTCATGGCTGTCACTGTACGAACTGTAGAAACTGTTTGGAGCGGGTTATTTTAAATCCATGCTATTTACAACCATTGAATCAACTGTGATCTCTTGTGTCTGGCTATGTTGTTGAAATATTGTTCAGTAGCTTATATTCTCAATAAAAAAGTAAATAATTCCTCTTTCTTAAAATTTCTAGTTTTCCATATGACTCCTGTACCAGTTTACGTCGAAATGTTGAACGAATCACAATCTCAACTCTCTGGATTACGTAGAAGTAGAGTGCACAGTAGTGGTGCCTCACAGGGCGCACTAGGTTCTGGATCATTTCATGCTGCCTGTTTGTGTACGTTTTTCATGTTAGAGTTATGTCTACCTTTTGATCTTTTATGATGAACGTCGCATATATCATACGTGTATTTGTGTCACGATATAGGTTTTCCTCAGAATTTTTGTATCGTTTGAATACAGCATAAACAAATTTTGATAAACACTCGTCTTTTGGTAAACAAGGATCGAAACAATATATGGAGGGGAAACAAAAAATCTGGATGTATAATGTTGTCAATGGATTTTCGGAAAGGATCCTTTTTTTTCCTTCGAGTCTTCCCAAGGGTCTAAGAGATCCGCTCTTCCTTGCATCAATTGCATTGGAGTTTTCATCAGAAGCTTCCTTCACGTTGACACTTTCTCCACAAGACCGATGGTACAAACAGGCCTAGGCTGCACCGGTAGAATAAGTGACAACAGAATTGAAAGATATTCGCTCCCTATGCAAGACGATCTGAAAAAACTGCTGAAAGGCTCCGACTCCATCAGAAATACTGATAGGTACTCGGATTTGTCTTGTTCGTTGGACCGACATAACATACTGACCATTGCATCTAACTACCAAGGAAAAACGTCAGTGATGTTCTGATTTCTGAAATTCGATTCTTACATGAGAAACCATATTCGGTTTGCACAAGGCGGTACAATACAATGTCCTGTCTGATACAATACAATATCATGTTTTTATTGATCCATTGCCCCTTCTCCTGCGTTACAGGAACTGAAGGGTTAAGAATGGTTTAAAATGGATCTGCATTCAGTTTTTTCTTCTCAAGTTTGTGTTTTCTGTTGGGGTTTGGTTTCTCATCCCTGGATCAATTGTAATAGACGGTCCTCTACTGATCATTTATTGCTTCAAAGGTACTTTCTAAAAACCGAGGCCAATCTTTGCCAGCCATGTGAGTTTTGGTCCCGTTTCGATTATCCCAGGCAAACCAGAACAAATAACATTCCTGTGAATTATGATTGAATATATTATCGTTATTTTAATTGTTCAAAACTTCTCTGAATAGTTTATTGGATGTAATGTTATCATTTCGTACCAAAATGTATTGCCTCCAAGCAGTTGCAACCCGACACGATTACGTATGGGGAAACACTGCTTTTTCAGGTCAATGCCAATCAGAGAGAATGTTTATCTAAAGTGCAATAGGATTGGATTATGTTTATGATTATTGAGAGATTACCCTGGTGTGTCAGAGATCTTTCAGGTTTAAACTGAAAAAAAAA
Source organism: Creontiades dilutus (assembly GCA_031894815.1). NCBI lineage: Eukaryota > Metazoa > Arthropoda > Insecta > Hemiptera > Miridae > Creontiades > Creontiades dilutus. The sequence goes on from JAVIWC010000161.1 coordinate 105,513, forward strand.
AAAAACGATTATTTGTTAGTTAGTTTTTTTCTTTAATGGCACACTTTTTTTACTCGACAGACCCAAGGTTCGTAGTATTGTCCTTAAAACTCGTCTCAACAACCAAAATGAAACAAATATGGCCGCTATGACAGTCGCAATGACGTCCAAGAGGTACACCTGATAGAAAGGCATACTAGCGGAGGCTGGGCGGAGGATGGCTCCATGTCTCAGAACGTATTCGATCCAGTAGGCAGCTTCTTCAACCGCTTTTCTAGGTCTGTCCTCAAACACGGATTTCTGTTTCATTGCGTTTTCACGGTACCTACACAAAGCGATGGCACAAAAGATTAATGGAAAATGAACTACTGTCATAGCAGAAACCTTGCTCATTTTCAAGTATTCACTCAAGAAAAGTGTGAACCGTCCATGGCATCCCAAGAAATACAGATTTTCTCCTCAATATCTATATAAGTCTAATCATAAAAAAGCTGCCAATTTCACTACAAGGGTTTATTATTTTAGCAGGAAGTGGACTCACTTTGGGTTGTTAAGTATCTCGTTGATTGCTTGAGATAAAGTCGTTTCTGTGACATCACCCAAATTTAGTTGTACGGCCATTCCGACCTTTTCCATGAAAGCAACATCTTTTATTTGGTCAAAGAAAAATGGCATAGCCAAACACGGGACTCCAAAGCTTATTGCTTCGATTGTGCTTTGCAATCCAGCGTGGGTGATGAACATCTTCAAATTTTTGTGTCCTAGAACAAGCGAACACATTAAGGAAGATATCAAGAAATCAAAACCGCTGGTACGTATTTTTGCTTACTTATCTATTGGTTATTATATTTATCCAGTCAATAGTCAAGAGAGCTGCAATATCGAACTGTTTGCGTGGTTTTTACAAGTATTTAATGCCGAGGGAACGTATTCCCTAAAAACACCAGAAGTACGAATGGTTATTCCACGTCACTGATTAGGTTACACAGAGCTGCAAGTGACCTATCCGTAATCGATCAGTTGTCAACGATTGTACTTAATTCGCTTTGTTATTGATAAAGTAACATAATACTATTAACATGATCTACATAAATCAGAGGAACATCGTCACCTAGAATTCCTTGCTGAGGATACCAATTTTGAACTTTGATTTTTGGGTCGTTCACTTCTGGGAGTCCTGGAGCGACTTTCCACATCACTTTCTGTTTCAATTTTCTGAACACGTTCAAGAATATTTCAAACCTGCCGCCTCTGAGCAATTCAGCCGGGTCTAAAATGGATCCCAAGCTGAAGAATATTACTCCATGAGGGGCATCGTCCATGAAGTCTTGCAGGTCCTGCAAATATGGAATGAAGCCAACATATGTAAAGTTTACATTGTAAACGTAGCTTTTCATATTAGTTGATTGCGTTAGTATTTATTCGTAACTAGTTTTATATAAAACACTAACTGATTTAGTTTGGATACATTTGGGATCAGCGAGAAATAACCTGTGATATTGGTTGGCATAGGTATGTTAAGGGCCTAACAACATTACCAGGATGGAAGGTACCAAATGACAAGTTATCTACTGTTATTGGACAGACAATCGACATGACAGCAAATTCGTTCATTTGACCTGCAGAACATCCATTGCCGAAATTGTATTACGGAAAAATAGACACTGGAATCCTTTGTTTTGATTTCCTTTTTAACAAATTTAAAATTATTTCTAGCTAGTCTAATGTAGTCTAGTAAGTTCATACTGTCATATATTCACCTTTGGCATGGGTTGCGAATCAGGATCCAAGTGCATCCCTGCTATTTCCTTGACGTGTGGAGCTTTCGGATAAGGGAAGGATACAGATGGGTGGGAATTTGTCAGCAAAAGCGCAGTTTCACCCATCATATCGAACAATTTGGGTCTGTTTTCCCATCCGTCATACCTCAGTAACCTGTCAGCTAAAGGCTGTTGAAGGTTAAATACTTCGTAATACCCCGCCAGAACCATTGAGGTTGCGAGGTACGCGTTGTACACCCTTTGGGAGAAACTCATCCTGCCCGTCAATGGATTCAAACAGTTGACCATGTATGAAGGGTTATCAGGAAGTCCAGCCAGCTCATTGAACCAAGGGTAGTCTGGGAATCCCATAACGGCGACGTTTAGAGCTTTGAATTTATGGGCTAGGTAGACAGCTGCCTCGTTACCCATAGGATATTCAGAAATAACCATATCGTAGGTTTCGTTGGATTTCAACAGATCAATACCGGCTTGGTCTAAGGTAAGAGCCTTTTCAAGAATGCTGGCTCCAACAATTCCCATGAATCTCTGGGTATTGAATGCAGACATCGATCGAAACGTTTCATCATCGAAGTCTTCTGCAAAATCACACATAACATGGATGTTATTTCTTCCGTACACTACTACAACCATCGCATTCAAGTTAAAGTATATGCATTAAGAACGTACCCAGAGCTTCTTCTTGCCAGTCCTTCACGACTAACTGTCTTACCCCTTTGGGAGGATTCTTTAACGGGAGTGGTGTTAAATAGTCCACCTGATGCCCCCTGTTCGCCAACTCCTTCACCAGAGGCTTGATGACGAAATGGTGACTCCTCGATGGCAAAGGGAAAAACGTCAATATCTTGGCTCCTGAGGTGCACTGCCAGCACCCTACGAGTGCCAAAGAAACTAGAACCCACCTGAAAGATTTTTAATTTATTCTTGTAGTTGAACAAAAGAAGAGACACATTTTTTTTTTCCTGTTTTTTTTTTCGGTTATGAATTTGGTTAATTTTACACAAATGGTTATAATCACGTTTACGACTGAATCATTTTACTGCTATACCTTACTACTTTACTATACGTTCCCTTTTCCGATCAGTGACCAACACTCTTGATACCTTTTTTGGAGATGTCTCACTAGAAATCCGAACACATATGCCAAAATGCCAGTATACCCAACTTAAATGTGGCTTAGAGTTTTAGGTAATACCAGAGCCCCTCTTAATCAAATGCATTTCGATGAATACCGTATATATATATTCCCTTTCCTGGCACCCTTTCTCTTACATGACGAGATTCCGATCATTCTGTTCACTACCGAGCTCCAATGCATGTTCGGTCTGACCGACCTCCACTTCATTTCGGATTTACGTTAGTAAAAAACGGTTCGAAATTCTTTCACTGGGGTTTATTATTCAATTGGCTTGCGTTCATGTTTTGAATTTCTCAAAAAAACTAAGGCGGCCTAAATTTGGAGTGTGCGTTTTTTGATAGAGCTTTATTGAATTTCAGAAGGAACACAAATATGACCAACTGATCAATCCAAATAGGTATTTTGGTTGACAACGATTTATGGTGAATATCTTGTATCCACATTCAATACATCACTAGGTTACAAACAAAACATCAAAACAAACAAACGTTTTATTTATTTATTTAATTTCATGAATCACAATTTAAACCGCAGTAACCTAGTGATGTATTCAATTGGCTTGCGTTCATGATTTGCATTTCTACTAAGCTTTGGAGAGTCCGTGTTTCACAGGGTAGAGCGATTATTGAATTTCAGGAGGCACACAAATATGACCAACTGATCAATCCAAATAGGTATTTTGGTTGACAACAGATTTACGTGCTCCATGCATATCTCCTGAAATTTTAGTTGAGAACAGATTTACGTATTCTATGCATTTCTCGTGAAATTCAATAATCGCTCTATCACCTGTGAAACACGCACACTCCAAAGCTTAGTAGAAATTCAAATCATGAACGCAAGGCAATTGAATAATAAACCCCAGTGAAAGAATTTGCAGCGTTTTTAACTGACATATTGACTGGCAGGTGGACAGTGACGTTTTGACGTTTTTCACGTCATATCTGAAAATAGGTCATCCCCGACAACTAGGTGGCATGACGAACACGAGTGGTGAGCTTCATTGGGCAGCAGGTCAAAAATACGTAATTCGCCATTTTGGAGACGTTCACAGATAAACAACGAGTGATAAAAAAAAGTATAACGACATAATGATAACGACATGACGATATCAACTAAAAGAGTAAATACAATCTATCTTTGTCAGTTACTATTCAGCTGACCGATTGTTTCCGAGTATTCAATTGATAACAATGTACTGTTTACTTGTCGTTTTTATAATTACCTAGGCGGTAGACGTTTTTAACTGAGACAATATGGTTTCATCTGACTCGGCAAGATAAAAAAATACGATAGGCTCCGCGTCAAAACGTTCGTCCTCCAAACTCGATGTTTTCTGCTAAGTTTGTCGAAAATATATCCAAAATGGTCGCGATTTCAAGAGACTTTATGGAATAAGATTTCGACTATTTAGTCCATTCTAATTGAGTGCGGATAATATTAAATCGATTTTGTATTTGATAAAATTACAAACGCCACTCGATCTGTCAATTATTTTCTATAACAACGAAGTTGCAAATACGCCAAAATCAGGCAAATTTTAAATGAATCCACCCCCATCCCCTCTTAAGGTTTATGCCCATAAAAATTGCATAGCGACCTCAATATTAGTTCGATTGAGGTCCGCCAAAGATCGTGTGGGATAGTGATAACTACTTCCCAAGGTTTACACCAACGTATTTCAGTTTTGACCCTTGTCAATTGAATCATAACAGGAAATGCCCATGCTGCAAGTTTTCTTCGAAAAATGATGCAATGTTCATTAGCTAAGTCAATAGAAAAAGGGCAGGAACAACACACACTCGGTATAAACTCAAAACAAACACTAATTTGCTGGGGGGATACACGTCTGTTTTCGGTGTATCATCTTGTGTGTTTATCACCAAGCGTTGGCATCATCTTGTCTGCTTACAGTAACAAACATACAATAAACTTGATTTATCGATCAATAGGTACCTGTCAACAAGGTGGTAATAACACCATAAATGATTGGTACATACAATTTAGCTTTTGTAGACTTTTTCTAGCTGGGGAAACTGTCTGTTACTTGAAGTTTTGGAATATTAAAAAGTTACGCAGAACATCAGATTAGTGTTTTCCTCTGCTATGTGACATTTTCCTATTTCACCTCATTCAAACCACTAAATTATTCATGTCAAACGACTCACTGTTTGTAGGAATCGGTAATACGAAAAACATGTTGAAAAACCTGATTATTTTCACGTTTTGGTTCACGAACATGTTATATGAACATTTTAGTGCCATTTGACTGCCAATGTCTTGATTGTGCTGATTTGCAATTTTTGCACTTACCAATTCATTTTCGCGCGGTAGGAATCGAATGTGTCGGCGGGCCCCAAGCAACTGAATATCTCGTGGGCGGAGCGACCCTAATCATCGCGGCCGCAGCAATTTATTGCCAAGGATGTTACGAATCTCGCTCTTCACATTCTCCTCAGACTATCTTGAAATGATTCAAATAAGTAGCTCTAGGTCATGATGACTCGACTATTTTTTAAAGACGTTGCTTCTGATGTAATACATACTACTGCGTTTTTAGTTTTAATTTATCTCCACCCTTGACTATTTATTGACGCGTTCAATCACTCCAATATGTCTTCATTAATTGTTTTAAGACGTCTTCTCGGAATGTTTTCGAGGAGTAGATAAATATTTTTGGATAAGAACGTCACGATAATAACAATCCACGCAAGATCAAACCAATTACTAGAACCTGACAAAAAGGGTTCATTTAACGTTTGCTCATTTGCATGAGGTTGATTTTAGGATTTTAGATTTATCTGGTTTCTGACTGTAGAAGGAAAATTTTCAGCTTCCAATTTTCAGAAAATTCAGATGAAAATTATAAGTGGAGAATAGATTTTAGAGCCCAATACTGATCTGAATTGCGAAATTTGAATGGTAATGTACACACTGTACTGATAATTCTACCATGGTATTGACTCAATAAACATTACAACAATAAGTAAATTGTACTAGTAATTGTAATTACTAAGTAATTGTACAGTTGTTTGAATCTTTACAGTAAATCTATGTACTTAGAAGTGGGATGGTGTGATGCATAATAGAAAAACAATGCTGTCCATCCTAAACAAGCCGTGATCAAGTGAAAATCACCCTAGCAGGTACAGCAGAAGGCAAATGTCACCCGATCCGGATATCAAAAATGTTCGATTGGAAACATTCATTGTTGACAGTTATCAAGCGAAGACAATCACCTTCGCAGTGATAGAATTTCCTACGTTTACATAACCCGTATATATGTCGATGAATAAGATCCTGCTTAAGTAAATTTAAATAAAAAAACAGGCACATTGGACTATGTTTGCAGCTTAGCATTGATCCAAGAACATTCTTCTTCCGAACAACGCGGTCTTTGTCAATGAAAATACTCCAATGAACTGATCGTTTAAAAACAGCTTCCAATTATTGCATATTACTAGCTATATTAGCACCCAATTTCCCACTAATCGCGATTGCTTTCAAGTAGAACAATCCTGCATAGGAAATAACATTACTGGACTTGAAATCTTTGGAATCAAATGTTAGAGTAAACTTTTGACTGGCAGTGTTGTGATTGAGCTAATATGCAATTTTTGTACTTACCAATTCATTTTTGTGAGGTGAGAATCGAATGTGTCGCCTGGCACCAAATAACTGAATCTCCTGAGGATGGTGTGCAGCAATTTATGGCCGAGGTTGTCGCGAATCCCGCACTTCACATTTCCTCGAATTCTCTTGAAGTTCTTCACATAAAATACACTACGTCACGATGACCCAGCCATTCTTTCATACATTTCTCAAGGTAAAATATCTACTACGAGGTTTTAGTTTTAATTTATTAATATTGCAGCTATCTCTTCAATAGCTCTTCATTAGTTGTTTAATACGTCATCTCGAAATTTTCAGATAGAGTAGATAACTGTTTTTATCAAGGAAGATCCACGTCGCGATGGTCACAATTCATAGAAGGCCAAAACAATCCCTGGAACCAGTGAAAAGGGTGTATTTTACGTTTTCACACTCGCCTAAGGGCGATTTTTAGTAGAAACTACCAACTTCCGGAAAAATGCGAGGGCTCAAAACTTATTTTTCCATGCATATATTCATTCCTCAGATGAAAACCATGATGAATAGTCATTAAAGAAAATCTCGAAATTAAAATTGCGATACATCCACGCCACTGACAATGCTACCGTGGAACTGACCCAGGGAGGTTTACATATTAAACTTGTAGCTAGTGGAAATGTTTTGAAAGCGCTGAGAGATGAAACCCATAGGGGACGATCTGTAGGCTAACCCAAGTTCCCTGCTAAGTTCAAAATTTAACAAAATTTCATCTTTTTCAATATTACAAGATTACGAACATTTGACATGAATAAATAAAGATTACAATCGTACTTCAGTACGTGTACATCAAATGTGCAGTGTTTCTAGTGTCCTTCGGAAGGATAAAAGAAGGTTGGAGTTTCCATTGAGCTCACGTGCGGAAAAATTACCACCAAACACCTATTTTGTTTAATTCGTGGCCAGATTGCTTATGGCAGATCCCCTTCTATGTAATAGCTGCCACAGCCACTTGAACTGATGTGGTTTCAACACCCATAGTCTCGGCAACAGTACAACTGGTACTACACTTTAGCTTTCTGCCTTTCTTCGATGTGGGTGCCTTTCAAACCCAGATAGAACCCGAGTCAACAGTAATCCAACAGTCGAAGGGGATTTCAACAACAACGTTTGGCTAGCATCCTCCTCTACCTACGCACATATAGACCTCACTTCAAACATCCCGAAGCGTATTTTGTCCTTACACTCCAAAGGGGCCAACAACGCAGTTATGCCTTGTTGTAGTCTACTGACCGATCTCCACACTTGTATGATTTGCGCAATGGTTCCCCTTGTCGGCACTCTCTTGTACACATTATAGGCAATGACTGTCACAAGCCGCTAGATCTTCTGATTCTTGATGTCAAAGAGCCACTGTCGACTTTCACTGCAGCAATCGTCTGCCAGTTCCTTGCTCCACACCTTCGTTTCTATAGCCAATCTGTGTAATTCCCTCTCCTCACGAGTTCTCTTCAGTTCACACCCGCCAATGACCAAGCATCTTGATCAATCAACTCTAAGAGATTATAATTGAGGATCAAACCGTCAAAATATCGAAATCTACAAATCTTACGATGTTATTCAGAACCTAGTTTTATGTTTGATTAAGACAGAAATTAGCCCCCTGAATTGAATGAAACCATTCGGTTCATGCTTATAAATACCGATGAATGTTTTTTTCAAAACTAGACCAAATTATTAATCGGACAAATAGATAAAGTAAGTATGAAAAGCGTTTGAATGGACCGGACATCTGATTTTCTTCTGACACCTCGTACCGGTATTAGATACATCGAAACCTTCATTCTTTTAATACCTTCTATTTACTCGTATTTGTGTATTTCTAAAATTGATCTCAAGAACTCCGCGTTACCTAACTATATGAATGTCAATTGAGCCAGTAAATTCGATAACCCTATCAAATTAATTAGTACGTTCACAGTATTCTGGAGATACTTGTCATTGAAGGATTCCCCACTTCACTGTAGCCACGAGTGTAAATGTGATTTTTTATCGAGGTAACCGTCTGAGAGGTGATCACCCGATTGAAGTGCCTCTCGTGAAGAGAACGATTTATCAATATTACTCCCTATGAAGTTTGTTGCACAACTTAAGTTAAATTGGGATGGAACACAAAATAACCATAGAAATCGATTAAGAATAGCGATAAAATTTGTAGGGGAGGTTGAACCGTTACTATGATAGCGTCGATTTTGAATATGAGCTAGTTGAGGGCACTTTCGGATTGAGCTGGATGCAGGGGAGAACAGGCACTGGAAGAAATCTTGTGAGGGATCACTATTGTAGTAAATGTTTGAACTAAACATTGTAATATCTCTAGTTGCAGATATTGAATCCAAACAGATAAGTTTGCTAAATACATCACATGACTCACACATGTGAACAGTTATCTGAAGAATTTTGGCTGCTGCTACACGTACCGTTTAAGTAGACGGTTGGACCTTTCGTGGAATTTCAAGTTCTGCAATAACCGTGTCACTTACGTTAGGCTCAGTACACAATATTTTTTAACACAGAGTACTCTCAGAAAAAAGTGATCGGACATGAAATTTCAATTCCATTGAAACAAGCCAATAAATTAATAAAATTGGATCAATCTAAAAATTGCTTTAGTGCAGCTAAAAAAAATTGTTTGCAATAGCATATAAAAATGGCGATATATTGGTTTATTATTCGATAATAAACCATTGTAATCGCTCTTAGAAGGCTTTGTAGCCTATACACGGGTTGAAGCATTCTGATAACCATAAAAAACGCTGCAAATTCTTTCACTAGGCTTGCAAATTCAATTGGCTTGCGTTCATGATTTGGATTTCTACTAAGCTTTGGAGTGTGCGTGTTTCACAGGTGATAGAGCGATTATTGAATTTCAGGAGGCACACAAATATGATCAACTGATCAATCCAAATAGGTATTTAGGTTGAGAACAGATTTACGTGCTCTATGCATATCTCCTGATATTCAATAATCGATCTATCACCTGTGAAACACGCATACTCCAAAGCTTAGTAGAAATTCAAATCATGAACTCAAGCCAATTGAATAATAACCCCAGTGGAAGAATTTGCAGCGTTTTTTCTTCTAATTGCCCGAATTTCTAACCAGTTCAGAATAAATATTTTTTTAAATAAAAAGGGCTACTTCAATGCATGAAAATATAGCTACTTCCGCTTTATTAGCTTAGTCCGCAAAAATGAGGAAATCCTCTCATCTGCTGGTTTTTATCCTCGCATCAATGAGGATTTTCGTCTATTCGTAGATAATTGTTTTTATTTTACTTAAGCCCTTATTGGTATCATCAATATGAGCCCAGTCACGAAGGGCACTTCTTACAACCTACAAGCATAATCCACGTACGTTTATAAGCTCATCAATTACTTTTATAGCAATGAATCCCAACAAATTAAAACATAAACAGTAAGACGAAATTGAATACTTGAAACCTACTGCGGTAACGTTGAAGCAGGTTTGCGCTACCGTGATGACGTCATCTCAAACAGTAACATCCATTAACTGTATTTACTAATTAAGTACCTATATCTACAAACTATCAGGCAATTAAAATGCATCCTTCAAGAGGCAAATCGTGAAAACTTGTGGACATCCAGGGAGCTCACTTTGATTAGGGGGAAAAAACAGGATTTTGTGGGTGCCTTACTCAGCAACCTGTGCCATGCTGACCTGGAGAGATTTTCTTCGTCGTCCTTAATTATTGCCCGCGACATTTCCCGATTGGCGCCCGAGAAAGTGCTTCGTATATCGAATGTGAATTCCCATTATATAAAAAGAGACTTTTGTGTCAAATAAGATGTGCCAACCCCTCAATCTGTCGAGTGATCCTTCATGGGAAAATCAACCGATTTGACAACTCCGTAAGCTGCTCAATCTGCAACGAGGATAGCCCAGGCAGGCTGTTTCACCTCATCTCTTCATGCAAAGTTTATAAGTACGAGCGGGTCAAATACTTTGGAACTCCACATTTGCATGAAGAAATTTTTCAACCGTTCCTACTGTGTAACGATAGGAGAGAGGTGATGAAGTTGGTAGGATTCCTGCAAACTCTTCTACGGCAAAGGGCGTTCACTTTAAATGAAAGTTTTCTTTTCGGCTGAATCGCTTTTTTATATCTTTACTTTTTTTTTTTTTTCATTATTACTAGGTGCAGTTTTATTGATTCCCTACACATGTCGCATATTTTTTCTTCGGCAGTTTGCCAATATAAATTATTCAGTAATAGAATATTACGTTCATTATTGCGCCTTCCAGTAGACTGATCAACAATTTTATCTACTTTTGAGAGGGCTATTTAGCAAGTATGTGCAGTACGTAAATTCCCTCACTAGAGTTATATCAAGTTTTTTATTTTCAACTCTCTCTTGTTGTTGATAAAAGTTGAGTAAAATCATTCTACCTCGAATACGTCAGAACGTGTAGGAGAACATACTTTCAGATACGTTGCAATTATTCTAATCTAGTTTCTAATTAAAACAGCGAGAACTTATTTAGCTTCATACACATAAATTCAATAGTTTTAACTCTAAAATGACAATACATTTCAAACTGTGTGTTAAACACTGCACTATCCCCTTCGTAAGTAGGTAGTAAACATGTTTTACTGGATATCATAACAATCATTTGTCATAACGAAATAACAAAAGCAGTAGAAGCATTCGTATCTTTCTAACTACTCTATTCCCGAATGAATAAGATATTTAATCTTATCCCTGTTCTATATATCAGAAGGCTTAGATCTGAATGAGATTTTTAAAATTAAGGAAATTGCAAAATTCTAGAACGAATAGTAAAACCAAGAGTTTCCTCTAGCAACTTTCAGCCGCAAGTAAACTCAAACCATGTGAAAGCATTTTGAAGCCGCAGCTTTTGAACGTTATCAACTTGATATTTACTGTGAAAACACACTGATTCCCACATTAAGAATAAAAAATGATATAATTAAACTGAAAATAATTAAACAAGATTTGCAAAAGTACCATTTCATTCGGCACGACGAATTACGTTGAAATTAATTTTATTTGAGACCAGAGGTTGGAATAATGCTTGTTCAGATGTATCTGAAATAGTTTCCGAACATGAAGACTCTTCATTGAAGAGATTTTCGGTGTTTGGGTCATTACCTCTTGAAAACCACACTTGACTCGTATTCAAGGCCCGCAGATAACGGTGACCGTACTCGCCACTGTTGGTACCTCTTTGTTCGATAATCCTTTTCTTATGTGAAAATATTTCAAGCCTTTAATGGACTCAAAATTCCCCAAGCTGCTTTGGGCCATGGGTTTTTCCCAAGTCACCCTTTACTGGCAAATGGTCAGTCACACGTAGTCTCCCCCCTAGCACCCTGGGGTTTCCCGGGGTAGTTGTAACCCCGTCCCTGATTGGTTCTGCTATCCCCCTCTCTCTGCTCCCCAAGATTACCCACTCTAAATTTTCTTCACTTCCCCTCCAAACAAAATTTTCCCGTTTTTTGGTTAACAGAATCCGGAGTCAGTTCTCTCCTTCGTTTTTAGCCGGCTCTTACACCCTTGTTAACTTGACTGACTTCATATCATAGTTATCAAAGTGACTTCATTTTCATAACTAAGTAGTGGCAAAGCAGCATATTTTGTGATATTCTTGACTACCCGCGAAACCTCAACTTCGGCAGAAGCGCCCTAAGATTTTATTCAACAACACCTTTATTTATTTCATTGATTCACTATATCGACGAATACGAATTGAATTATATATTTCCATACTCGTTCATTGAGCATGTACGCATTGATTTGAAATATAGCCTCCATCAGTTAACTGCATAACCGTTTATATCTTCTTTGGGTTCACCTCAACAATGCTTAATTTGTGTAAAATATCATAGTATGATAAATCCATATCAAACACTACAATCCTAAAGTCGCATAAAGTAAGTAAAAGCAAAGTAAAGTAAACAAGGAATTTCACCTAGGATTTTCGTCCGACTACCCGGAGGTGATGCGCGGGCGTCGCCTGCCGTCCTCCTGAGAGGATCGGAACTAGGTCTGACGATTTCGCTCGTGGCTTCCCATTGCCTCACGCCCCTTTGTTGGGAGCGATTTGTATTCACGTGATATTGAGATCAGAGGTGAACTGTATAACGAAAGGACAGGTGTACCTCACTTGATAGGATTTCGGTCCTAATCATTGGTGTCTGCCGGATTCGAACCGGGCAAATCAGTACTCCCACTGAAAGTAAACAGCCAAAGGACTGATGCCTTAGCTCGCTCGGACAACCTGTCCCCTAAATTTACATAACGTATTTAGGTTTACATGGTCATTTATTAATATAACTCACCCTTTGGAGAACTTTGTATGACGACGGTTCGACACGAAAATTTTCTCACCTGAAACAAAGTGCAAATACCAATGTTAAGTCGTGGTGTGGAAAGTGCAATTGAGTGGACAACAGTTACTGAAAAACGTTTCCTAATGGTCAATGTGTAGCAGGGGCGGCTGCAGACAAGAGCTCAGACGCATCTGCACCCCCTGCCCAAAATGAAAAAGATGCCTGATAATAATAATAATAATAATAATCATAATAAAAGTTATATTATCATACTGTTTTACAACCTTTCCCCATGAATCCTCATTGAAGAGAGGAAGAGTTTCAAATTCACGCACCAAATAGAGCCTCATACTGGGTGAGAGGATGGTCGAGTCGTGAGTTGGATAAATAAAGGGGGTTCGGGTTTGCTGTCCGGGAGCGATGGGCGAAGTTTGGAAGTGAACCACAGCGTTTCACGATGTTTGATTCGATCCGACCACAAAAAATGAACCAACGGGAGCGAAATTTCTGAGCGTAAAAATAGTTCACTGCTCCCCCACTATGAACGCTAGAGTGGTCTAGAATCTCCAAAACACACTCTTATCCTATCATCAGTTGATTGTCCACAACACGTGTGACTGAACTGCATTAGCTGTAAATCCGTGACGAAAACAGTGAGTGTTATAAAACGTGTGATTGCGGAATTGTCGGTGGAGCGAAGAGCGATTATTAAGATACAGGACTCACAATGCCAACATTAAGTGGACTGCAACAAACCTACAAGGCAAGCAGAAATCGTTCCATGATTCGTAAGCTCAACCCTAATTATTACAAAAAGGTGTTTAGTCCTTGTCCCCCCCCCCCCCCCCTTCCCTCCTAAAATCGTCCAAATGGGAGTAAACAAAAAAACATTTTCTTTTGAATCTTCATATTTTATTCCAAGAGTCTCAAATATCACATTTGCTCAGTCCGCGCATTGACACTAACTTTCTTACTTTAAAAGAGATCCAGAATTTTTTATTGCAGATTCGGATTCTACCGAAAATTTCCTGCAAATTTGATCCCTCAACCAATTTTTTCCGCTACTCCAAAATTGTCAAATAGCAGAAGATGGTGAACTTTGAAGTGTGGCACATGAATTATCATTGTTTTTTAACGCTGATTGACGTTATGCTATCCGTTTCTTGATTCGAATCTTTTACGGGACTCGATTTTTACGGGGATTTTTTTTCGAGGTCTGGTTGAAAAATTTAAAAATATGAGATTGAAACCTTCTTCAGTGATCTGATGAAAAATCACCTTATTCTGAGAGCTAAGCCGGCATAAAGGATGATAATGGAATTTTGTTTGCGTTTGTGTAACTAGGACGACCGTAACGCACAGCTGAGACAATTTTCGTGATGATTTTGAATTTTGATTTTTGTGCAAAGACATGAAAATGTCAAAATGATTCATTTGCAAAAAGATTATCTAATTTAGAAGGTACAAACCATTGAGCTTTAATTTGCAGTATTTTTACAGCCCACAAGAACATCAAGGTCTTCGTATCTCACGGAGGTTTCCAAATTGTCCGCGAATCCGTCAACTTTGGAGTACCGATGGTCGGAATGCCCGTGTTTGGGGATCACCCGGTTATCAGGAAAAAGGTTGAAAGCCACGGCTACGGAATAAGTTTGAACATTTTGAACCCAGATTTGACCGAATCCATGATTATGACAGCGGTCAGGAAAGTACCGAAAGTTACTCGAAAACTCGCCCTAAGTTCCCAAAACCTTTGATTTTTAGTCATCCACGGCACCTTTGGGGAACTAGATAGCAAGTAAGAGTACTACGAATGAAAGTATCATCATTCATGTTTAAATTTAACGTGATTATTACAAAACGGTATCTCGAAAAGTCTTCCAATGTGGGCAAACTGAACCTTCAACCTAACCCAGCGATTCTCAATGTGTAGGGGGCAATAAAGATTCACTGGAAGAACAAAGCTTGGTGGAAAAATTAATTACACTTCCTTGCTTAATAATAAAGCAAACTTTTTATTTTTTGAATCGCTAGTGCATTTTTATGGGTTCAAGACGGGTGCTCCCTCAATATAATAGAAAAATAAAATCAGATTGATCTCCAAGGTTTAACACGGGGAGCTGATGGAATAGTTTAGTTGCCCCTTCAATGTGTTGAACGCTGTCAGTGCCCGCAACACTCAGAGGCTGTTCGTGACGCCGGAAGGCGCAAAACTATCCCAGCGGGAATTAACCTTGTCTATCACAAAGGTGACACTTAGCTTGAATAGAAATTTAAAGGATCTTCTCTCACATCCTTCTGGACAGGTGTACAAAAGGGATACTCGATTTCGAGTGAAAATACTCACTCGATTCGTCACCACAAGGACATGAACAACAATTCTCAAGTGATGTAGTCTGGCTCGAACACGGAAAATTCCAGGTGTTGACAATGCAAGCAATGATTCTTAGAAATTCAGTGAAAGCAATGATTATTTGATTTGGTGGTACTGGTCATGACACAAATATTTCTTGATCTCTGGTTGCTATCAATAAATATAAATTTCGCTCTAGTCCCATTTGGGCGATTTTCAAAGTGAATTTCAGAAAAGACAGAGTTCAAATCAATATATTTTTTTTAGTCGTTTAGTAGTTTAGTGGATGGTTGTTGAGAGAAAGTGAACACAGAAGATCAGTTTGTTATTCGCCTTCCAAATAAGGTACTTCAGGCAATCGTTAATGCTCCGTGGTACGTAAGAAATGACTATATACATAGAGACCTTCAGGTTGAGGCTGCCAATGAGATAAAAAAAATATGCTACAGGCGAAGGCTAATCAAGTTTACGAACACGAATGCTCTCCAGCTGCTTGACAACTCTGAGATATGAATGCTGATTTCGAACTTCAGACTTGAACAGCAAGTTGTTTTGTGGTACTGGTCATGGACTGATATCATAGTAAAAATGCGTTATTGTGCAAACTGAATGGATAGTTACCTACGTAATAATGCGTAGTTGTAACTAATTGTTATATTAATAAAACGCTTGAAAAAAAAACTTTTGTCATGTTGTTGGAAACGAAACGTTAGCTTGGCGAAACGAGTCATTTGCAAATTCTATCAACAGAACTGCTTTGATTTCACTGCAGTTGCCTTCCGTTTTATTGGTTTACGAATTTAGAAGGAAACAATTTTTTTAAATTATTCATTCATTATTCACACTTCTAAACAATTATAACAACTTACGAATATTTTTAAAATCTCGATTCAATTAATCGAAGAAAAGCAGGAAAACCGGCTGGGAATCATAATAGGTCCCATAATACCATTAAATCCCACAATTCCCGACATTAACAATTCTGAAGTTTTCTGCGCAAGAGAGGTTTGTTTGACAAAACCCCGTATCCAAAAGGAGAAAGGAACACAGATGAAAATAGTGAAGAAAACGATTTATTACTAACACGCCCTCCATTTACAATGAAAATTGAATGCCGAAGTGTTTTTCAATACTAAACCAAAATCTAACAAGATACAAATTAAACTGGTCTTGAATTAGCCAAACGGATAGCAGACAACAATCTGATTGACATCTTTCTACAAAATGCAGCTCTATCTAAGGCGGAATTTTCTTAATTGTATCACATTTTCATGGAGTTTGAATAACTTTGAGTGCCAAGAAATTGATAATTATTAATTGTATTGTGATAAAATGAAACTTTTGGTAAGCAGTGTTCTTAATGGGAGGTCGAACATTTAGATCATAATAAAATATACATCTCATAAGAGAAATTGGCTTGGGAATTCCAAATTTTTGTAATATGCCAGCTCATACACTATATCTGTCTCGCCTTGGCGTTTAAGTGATAATACGTTATCGGGAACCTTGATACCGGTTGGAGAGATCTCAGTTCCTAGATTGGGGGGATACAGGGCAGTCCAAGCGGCAGGTTGGCAGGTCCGGAGACGCGTTCACGATGAGGTTAGTACTCAAGGTTTTTGCTAGGTTAATTATTTTCTTTGGTGTAGGTCTCGGCGAGACAACTAGACCTTCCAACTAGTTCATTGGGCGGGTCGTCGGGGAGTTGTAAGAGCAAAAGATGGGAAGGGGGAGTCTTACCTAACCCTTCCACTCATGTTCCCATCCCCACCAGATAGACGACTCAATTCTGAGAACCGGACGTTCGCGACTCATAAATTGAGACCTCAATAGACAAACGGACTTCCACCTCACTTTGAAGGAGTTCCTAACGACCCCAAAATGTTTAGGTTTCCACGTGCCCAATGTGTTTAGACGCTTGCAAGGTCACATCATGAAACAATTCAGCAACCTGTTCGTGATTTCAGCTCAAAAATAAACCATTTAAGCCACTGTCGAGATAAATCATTAAAGAGTTAAAGGGCTAACAGTATAACAGAATGATAGGTAATGCACCCATAACGGGGACATTCCTGAGTCCGGTTTTTATATGATCACACGTATAAACACAATTGTAAGGACTTAGGAACAATTTCACAAACTAGACCAAATTCTTATTTGAACAAAAAATATAATGAAATATGCTGAGAATTCGAGCGCGTAGGAACGCTTGAATAGATCGACCATTCCCCCCTCCCCCTCTGGCAGCCAAAACAATCTTTCCAAGGTTTGCTGTGCAACTAGCAAGCCTTGCTTCAAAAGGACGCCCTAAAAACAAATGTTGGCTCAGAATCTCGAATCCATTTCCTTGATACGACCTGTTGCATATACAGGTGTCTAGTAAACTAGTCGTTACTAGTGTCGTTACTAGGGTGTCCAGTAAAATTTTGGGAAAAACTCAGGGAATCGATTTTACGTTTAATTTGCAATCGGTGTCTCCTAGCATTTTTCGTTTAAAGGCTTCGTTTTGCCGCAATTTATTTTGGGACTTTTCAGAACTCAGCCGTTCTTAATTTTTCTTCATTGGAAAGAACATGAAATTTCTTATTGCCCTGATATAAAATTTATATTTTTTAGCCAGACCTTATTGGTGAAAAAAATGGCCAAAGTTCAAACTTTGAAAATTTCTTTTAAAAAACATCGTTTTTACGTTTTTTTGCTATCTGAGGTTTTTGTCGGACACTCCTCGAGAGACACTCAACTTTCCAACGGTATACTCGTTTTTATATGTTTGGGGAGAAAAAAGTTTCGAAAGAAAACCAAAATCGTTCTTTTCAACTCCTCGTTGAAACCCGAGACCCGACACGTTCTTTTGGGATTGCCTGAGAGGATTGGGGCGTTCAGCGTGAAAAATCATGGAGAATACGAAACCAACTTGACCCGAACCGTCAAGTTTTGAAATCATGAAAAACTCGATTTTGCTTTTAAAAAAAAAACCACGTTTTCTTTCATTCAAACTCATTTTTCTCCTAGAAAAAGACGTTCAAACATAAAAATGGGTATACCGTCGAGTGTCTGGGCAAGTTTTTCTCGAGGAGTGCCCGACGAAAAACCCCCCTACAGATAGCGAAAAAAAACGAAAGAAAAACGATGTTTTAAAGAAATGTTCAAAGTATGAAGTATGAATTTTTTTCACCAATAAGGTCTGGCTAAAAAAATTAAATTTTATATCAGGGTAATAGGAAATTTTATGCTCTTTCCAATGGTTACTTTATTTTTTCGTTTAAACCAAAATTAAGGGAGCTACGGCTGTTTTAGTGAGACAAGGTCTGAAAAGTAAAAATAAATCTTAGAAACTGCGGGAAAACGAAGTCTCTAAACGAGAACGCTGTAAATTCTTTCACTGGGGTTTATTATGCAATCGGCTTGCGTTCATGATTTGAATTTCTACTAAGCTTTGGAGTCCGCGTGTTTCACAGGATAGGGCGATTATTTAATTTCAGGAGGCACACAAAAATGATTTTTCAGACTGAAATTCAAATCAATATGCCGATTGAAAACAGTGAAAGAATTTGCAGCGTTTTTTTATTGAACCTCAATAAAACAATAAAAACATCTATAATTTATCAATTTTGGTCGTTTTCGTTAAAACTTCCCCCAATCCAAACACTGATCAATCCAAATAGGTGTTTTGGATGAGAACCGATTCACGTGGTCTATGCATATCTCCTGAAATTCGATAATCGCTCTATCACCTGTAAAACACGCATACTCCGAAGCTTAGTACAGATTCAAATCACGAACGCAAGCCAATTGAATAATAAACCCCAGTGAAAGAATACTTATTTACTCCAGTAATAATATTTACCTATATATCATCAGAATGCTTCAACCCGTGTGTAGGCTACTAACTACACTACAAGTATTCACATCGGCTATCACTCCAGTATCCACATTCACTACAACTCGACGCTATCGGCCGGACATCACTAGGTTACAAACAAACAATAATAAACGAAAAAACGCAAATGTTGGCACCATAAATCGGGCCATACATCGGGAATGGTTTGACCTACGGACGTGGGGAAGGGCTCATTCGATTCCTAATGGTATGTTCTTCAAATAGGAAATATTTAGGCCGATTCGACTAGTTTTGAGGTTTTCAGGGATTTCACAAAACTTTTACAGCCCTTAAAGGGCACTTTAAATTGAGTGAGGGAGCTGGCTCAAGAATTGGGGCGTCGTCGGACCAAGATGGATTTTTTGAACCAAAGATTTTTTGCTCCAGCCGTTTCGGAGTGCGGACGGACGAAAAATTTTTTATTGCAGATACGGATTCTACACCCTTTGAAACGTAAACCATGGAATTTTCAGGGAGGGTTAGAATTTTTTTTCCAGAGCGATTACAATGGTTTATTATTGAATAATAAACCAAAATGCTAGGAGATACTTTCGATTGCAAATTGAACGTAGAATCGAATCCCTGAGTTTGTCCCATAATTTTACTAGACACCCTGTATAGATTTCGCTTTACTTTAAGGTCACGAATAATAAAATTAAATCATTTTTCAGACTGGTTTAGTAAAATAATTTAAAACATGATCATTGATCACTTCGATAATGTGAGGAATCCATAAATGGAATAGTATGCCCGCAGTTTTCTAATAAATCACAGGACCAAAGTTGATGTAATGGGGTCTAATTTGATCTATGCATCACTTTCTCTCAATCAAGGGTTTAATAGAAGACTGAAATAATCAAAAATCAGGATATGGAAAAGTTTGGAAATAATGTAAATTTGTATTATTTTTTATTGACTGACATCCCTTCAATGAACCAATGAACTAACTTGAATCGCTTTTCTTTCATCCGTTCGCTCTCCTTAACTTTAACAGAAAAACGGTGACGATTCTAACACGTGGGCTTATTATATTTTGAATAATGCTAAGTTTTTCGTTTCATTGTGAAGTTTGTAGGCTCAAATTTAGTTTCAGAAATTGTATTTCGAAATTTGAAAAAATGAAATTTCCTAATATTACCTTGAAATGATGAAGTTTTTTGTGCCTAGTTGACCATTTTACAATGTTTATAATGTTTTCGACATTTTTTAAGAAAGATCTTGTTTTGTTCAAATTCAAATGTCTATTTCTTGGTAAGCAGTTGAGGTGCGGGGTTCAATTTTGCATCATTTGGGTTGGAGAAAAAAGATAATCTGACATCCAAAAACAGCCAGGCGCACGTATGGGAGGAGGTAGAGAATTTGGAAATTTGAAAAATTGAATTCCTCAATACCACCTATTGTTAAGTGAATTTCGATCTTTCTTGTGTATCCACTTAAGAGGTCCATCCTATAGACTCATACTGTCCCTGAAGTTCTTGAAGAAACAAATGTTTTTCATTTTCTACTGTAGTAATTGGTTTTCCTTGTTCCTACGGAACAGGGATAGTTTACTACGACTCCATTCATGTTCATTTCAAATTACACGTTACTCCAGTTCCCTCATAGTGAATGAAGGTCATTGACAACAATTCGCGAGATAAGGTCTCGACGCTCTCCAGACGAGAATATCCATCGACTTTTTATTGCAATCCAAATTCTATTTGAATGACAATTATTTAATACTAGCTGACCCGGTGAACTTTTTTCCGCCTTAGAGATTATAAATGGGCAGACTTTTAATTCTATCTTTCTTCTTCTCTTTCTTTTAAATGCCCATGTATTTTAGTGAATGGGTTCCACTTTTTTATTGAAACACCTTGTGGTAGATGATTGTTTTAAAATCATTATCCGGTGGAAGAACAAATAACGCAGATGGTCGTCCGACCGTGGATATGACACATAGAATTGATAATGGGGAAAACATGGATTTTCTAGATTAAGACCACAAACTTTTAATGATTGGCCTTGTGATTTGTTTATGGTCATGGAGAATGCAAGAAGGATCGGAAACGGCGTTGCGTAAATCACATTATTAATAAATTTATTTATCACCAAACGCGTTCCATTGCACAGTTTTGGTTGGTTCATGTTTCGAAGCATGATTGCTTCGGTCGTAGATTGTGCACAAAGGACGAATTCAATAGTAACATTTTGTATGCCAGGCAAAATTTTATTAACTGCGAACATATTTAAAAGAAGAAGAATTTGTAACAGTTGACTTAATTTCGCAAATGTTCAAGGATATGTAGAGATCTGTCATAGATATGTAGTATTATGCTTAAGATATGTAGGGATGGGTCGTCTATTGAAGGGGTGATGAAACCGAAAAGAGGAAATGGCGCCGGGATTTTAATAAGATCGCTAAGTATTTTCCAACGGAAATAAGGTTCGAATTTGATACGTGTTTGTAAATTGAAAAGTTGAAGACACGCACACTGCAAATTCTTTCAGTGGGGTTTATTATTCAATTTTATTCATTCGAGTTGCATTCATGATTTGAATTTCTACTAAGCTTTAGAGTCTGCGTGTTTTACAGGTGATAGAGCGATTATTGAATTTCAGGAGATAGGCATAGACCACGTAAATCGGTTCTCAACCAAAACACCTGTTTGGATTGATCAGTTGATGATATTTGTGTGCCTCCGCTACATCAGTCTACCTTTGGCTACATCGTTTAAATTTGGATTTGGGGAAGTTTTAACGCAATCGGAGTGCTAAAGGACTTCATAAATTATAGATGGGGGGGTATTGAGGTTCAATAAAAAAACGCTGCTAATTCTTTCACTGGGGTTTATTATTCAATTGGCTTGCGTTCATGATTTGCATTTCTACTAAGCTTTGGAGTGTCCGTGTTTCACAGGGATAGAGCGATTATTGAGTTTCAGGAGGCACACGAATATGATCAACTGATTAATCCAAATAGGTATTTTAGTTGAGAACAGATTTACGTGCTCTATGCATATCTCCTGAAATTCAATAATCCCCCTATCTTGCTGAAGTACGCACACTCCAAATCATCGAACGCAAGCCAAATCATGAACGCAAGGCAATTGAATAATAAACCCCAGTGAAAGAATTTGCAGCGTTTTTTTTTTTTAAAAACAAACGCGTCTTCAAACCAATTGGCCTTACTGTATAGATTTATAAATAGAGAGTCATTATTATGGCGTGTGAAGGGATTCTTCAGGAACAGTGATGGAGTCAGTGCTTCGTGAAGCAATCACTATATCAGTAAGTGGTATTGAAACACGAAATGTACTCTTCCCTGATATCTTATCATTGAATTATTCCGTTTGCAGCATACACAACCCGTTGAAAATATAGATACATTTCTTCAAGTTAGCTTGTGATTATGATTGTTCTACTGAACTATATATATGGTAATTAAATTGATAGAAATTTCACAAACAGAAAGATGAGAGAATAATTTTGATATTCCGACGTTAATCTTTTTCAAAAGTAGGAGAGTAGTGGTTTTCTAAATTTTCGGGACTGGACGGTGTCTTGGATGTAACCATATGAACATGCTTTTGTTAATTTATCCTGCATCTTTCAATCATTAAGATTGAGACCAGGAGGTCGCATCGATCCAAGCACCCATCGATGAGCCCGTTCTGACTGCTGCAATAGTCTATCATTGCTCGGATGTGGCATCTTCTTTAGGACCTTCACTCCAAAGCAGTCGTTGAACGAGATAGTGGGATTGTGTGACCTTGCGTGCAGCTTTAAAGGGAGAGGCCGATCTTGGTTTAACGAAGCTCTATGATTGTTAATCCTCAAATTGAGTTGAGTAGCTTTCCCAACATAGAAACCCTGCTCTGATCCTCCTCACACTGCTGACAGATCACCTGGTAGACACACATTCTAGACTGACACTCTGCTTGTCCCTGGCATTTGTAGGAGTGGGAGGTATTCGGTGAGGTGAAGTGAGAGTCTTCAATAACAATTTCACACAGTTTGCACCTCGAACGCTCACATCGATGTAGCCCAGGCTGCTGCACTTCTGAAGGCGGAATTCGTGGATGTTTGTGGGACAATATTCCACCTAGGTTCCGCCCTGAACAAATCGCGGGTCAGAGGACTGGATGCTAGAATTGGTTGAAGATCCCGGAGAATCCCATTCATCTTCTGTATTCCAAAGAAGAACGTTGTGACTAGAGGGACTCGGTTATTTTGCGGCCGTGTTCTTCGCTGATAGTTGACATGAGCTGGAACCACTCTTTCACTGACAATTCGTCTCGGATACCCTCTTTCTATCAACTTTTCTCCAACCAGTGACAAATAATCTTCCAGAGTGTCCTGATTGTTACAAATTTCGTGGCCCCTAATGGACAATGACCTTGGAATGGACCGCTTCGTGTTAGTATACTTAATAATATACTTGAAAGTAAAGTGATATTTAAACTAGGCGGATTGTGTTCTGGGAGTAGTTTTATTACGTTAGTGTTTCCCACTAATCTCTCCCTGCTAGTTGAAATAAAAACTTCCTTGTCGATATGGCCTCTTCTCATAGCTTGTTCTTTGTACCTGTTTTGTTGACTAAGGTTAGAAGTTTTTCAAAATGCATTCCAAAATAATTAAAGAATTACAACAGTAAACTCGGCAGCTATTTGTTCTTTGTGCATTCTCAACCTGGAACTCGATTTAGCCGATCCCAACCAGACCATAAATTCTATTAAATGTTTCGCGAAAATGTCAATACCCACAGATGTGTGACATCTAAGGGCATCAAATCCTCATAGGCTCTATTGATGTTTTCAGGTTCATGTTGTGGACCCTTCTGACAGTGTGTTTGACGCCTTTGGTGTCGGGAGCCAACATCTTGGCGTTTCTTCCGTTTGCCGCCACCAGCCACCACATTCTCTTCGAGCCTTGGATACGTGGTTTGTGCCAACGAGGGCACAAGGTCACGTATCTGTCACCTTATCAGTTCAAGGAAGACATCCCAAATCTGGAGAAAATCTCTTTTCCGGATCTCTGGCCTCAATTCCAACGTAGACGTGAGTATTTTCATATATCTGATATCTATGTGGTTTAAATCTTAATTGTAATGTCGTTATCATGGCTTATTTTGCAGAACTCGATTACCTATTCTTTTATTTGGGTGAATACAAAATTGTTCTTTTTCTCTTTAGGTTGGCTTACCGTGATTTTCGTAGTTAATTTGTGATGGTGTTAAGGAAAATTTTGTTCCAATTCAAAGTTATAAAAAGTGATCGCAGTTTTTTATATTTTATATCGTAGCGATAACATATTAATGTGGCAGTTTCTATCAGTGTGATGATACCTCATAACCTGGAAAAAAGTGGAGAACTGAATTCTATAATCAACCAAATAGATGAATAATATCTGCACTTAAATTACTGGATTTATCAAGAACTATATACAAAATGCGAAAGAACGAATTATTATAGATGTAGCTACTCATGAACGCCAGCAGACAGCACGCCAAAGCACACAAAACTAAAGTAATTATAGTGGTTAGCATCCTGATTTAAAGGTCTTCACGACTGTTCATTTTCTAAATCTGGCTTCTTTGTTATTCTCTAGAAACATTCATTTATATTCTGACTTTTTTCTTGTTTTCACTGGTAGACTTTGCATTGGGCAATGTTGGATCTTCATTCTCGCAAGTCACTGCACTCTATGAGGCACTGGTTGGTGTGGCCAACGCATCCCTACATACCCAAGAAGTCAAGACGTCTTGCAATCAAACAGGCAGTACGACGCTGTGATTGCTGAGACCTGGTTTGGTAACGAGTTTGCTGCCGTTGTCGCACATAGGTCTGTATGAACGATATCCAAAGTCTGATGATGTTGGTTTATTATCTTTAATAATGAACCTTTGACCAACAAAAAAACCAACCCCATGTAACAATCTTGGTGATTTCCGAGTTCAAATGTCTTATTTCTTTATTTGACACATGTTTCTGATATGGGAAAAGGCTATAATTTGATGAATTCAATTTCTTTTTGTCGCTCCAAGATAGGTATTAAAGAGAGGATTCTCTGATATAGAGGAGGGATATAATGAATAGAATTCATTGGAGGTAAGAACGTACCGCAGAGTTGAGGGTAGGTGTGGATCGCAAGGGGTAATTATTTGCTATCACAATAAGAATACATCTTACCTTAACAGACGCCAAGGAAGATATAAGAAGGAAGAGAAGACCCCGGGGGTCCTGCCGTTCTTTGGAACGGTTCGAGTAGCATTTTCTCTGATCAATACCCAGGATTGGTCCGAAACTGTTGTATTCCAACCACCACGGCCCACTTTTTGTTGTTGGCGAAAACCGTGTGCCTTAGGCCCGGCGCAAATAGAAACGCAAGTCAAATAGGTGAGTTTCCGCGCACAACATAGGCTATGCCAGAACCTCCAAAATATACGAGTACTTCTGTAAGATTGATTTAATTATTATGTTATTAAAAGAATTTAGAGAAGAACGTGGTTCCAGCACACAATCGATTATTCTTTATTGAATTCAATATAAACGATATAATCAATCATTAGGTAGAATCAAATAACATGAACTGGAGGGGTGACGAGAACTAGGTCGCTCGAAGATGCTCGGCGATCACAGCGCAAATCTGGAGCGATTAGGCATTAGTTCTACCTGATTTTACACCTTCTACTTCGAACGGCGCTTCATAAACCGATTTGTTTAGATCCCGAAATTTAGTTTTTATCCTTATTAGCGGTGGAAATGGTGAAAATTGGAAAAGCCTTCCGGAAAATCTTGTAATTGGAAAGCATGTAATGGATAACCGATCCTAAATCTAATTTCTGTCATATTAATCGTATAGAACTAGATTTCTAGCCTAGACAGGGCTGATCCTTGAAGAAGCTTATGTTCAGGATTTGCAGATTGGCCCTTGAACTGAATTTCTTCCATATTAATCTATGAAGTTGAAATTTGGTACATAGCTTTCTTAGGACAATTAGAAATGTTCAGGCCCGGGATCAGCTGAGTGGCTCCAAAGTTCTTCCATATTAATCATATGAAGCTGAAATATATTGAAACTAAAGTTTGATTCTGTTTATAGCTTTTCCCAGTCAAATTAATACTTTTCCCAGTCAAATTAATACTTTTCCCAACCGAATTAATACTTTTCCCAACCAAATTAATACTTTTCCCAACCAAATTGATCTTAAAAATTAAGGAAATAGAACACCGCAAAGCTTGCAATCCAACGAATAATGAATATAGGTATATATTATTTTTTAATACAAATTATTGGCAGAAAAAATATCGGTAGCTTATCATCCGGCTGAGTACGCTTTTGCCAAGATTAAGAAGGCAGTTAGAGAATATCTCTCTCAGGCTACCCGAGATCAAGCCCTCTGAGAAACAGTGTCAAGCCGTAGGTACATTGCCCCCACAGATTGTTCAAATTTTGTGTTAGAAGTTTTGCTCAAACCACCCGCAGAAGTGGCTGGGCAACCCCTTCACTGAAATGTGTATACAATTAATATACCTACACTATAAATGAACTTCAACTAAGATTTGATAAACCACCTATTTTTTTCTGCCGATAATTTGTATTATAAAATAACATATACATTCATTATTTGTTGGATAATGCAAGCTTTGCATTGTTCTATTTCCTTAATTTTTTAAGATCAATTTGGTAGGAAAAGTATTAATTTGGTTGGAAAAGTATTAATTTGTTTGGGAAAAGTATTCATTTGGTTGGGAAAAGTATTAATTTGACTTGGAAAAGCTATATCTATCTGTCATTCATATTTTGTATGTTTGTATTTTCCCAATACACGGATAAACGGGAATACTCTGACGGGAATTTTGGCGCACAACATAGGCTAGGTCAAAACATCCTCTATCCTTCGCAACCGATTTGTTTTTTCCCGAACTTTAGTTTTAATGATTGATAACTGCCAGTTCATGAGCGGCAAGAAGTCATGACAAATGGAGAAGCCATGAAGAATTTTTTTTAACATCTGTGAATTTAAAGCGGGCCACACACGTGCAGGTTTGCCTGCAGGCGTACCTGAACAGGTAGACGTGACAGAACGTCACTCGCACACACGATCGAGTATACCGGACAGGTCTCAGTTTGCTCCATAATGTCGTCTGTTTGCGTTTATCGGACTGTTGAAATTAATAATTGAATAAGTCATTAATATTAAATGAAGAGGAAAAGTAAAAGCAACGCCAAAAGTGGTCAAAAGAGTGGTTGTTGAAGAGAAACAGATTCACCCATGTAAATTTAATGAAGGAGTTTTCAGTCGAACGTGAAGACTATCGGAATTATTTGAGAATAACTGAATCAGTAAACCAAAAGTTACTATCCCTGGTGTTCCCCATAATAAAAAAAAGATGATACAGTAATGAGGAATGCCATTACCCCACATGAGAGATTAGCAGCTACTCAAAGATTCCTTGCAAGCGAGTACAATCGTAATATTCTTTACTTTTTAAACCTGTAAATTCCTAGAAAATTGTCCATCATTTGTTGACGCTGCCTTAAAGCCGTTGAAGCACTGAATAATTGAAAAGAGCACTAATGCAAAAAGAGGAGAGAATGCTTTAAACAATCCAACGAGCCTACGATGAAAACTGAACTGAAACCACGCTTAACCAACCTGCGCGGGTTAAGATAATTGAGTTTCCATCAGGCGAACTTTACCAGCACAGGTACACCAGTTTGTATACGCCTGCAGGCAAACCTACCCGTGTGTGGCCGGCTTGATATTTAGTGCAAAGCATAGGTTCTACCAATTTACAGTAAGAAGTGCGAGCAATCACTTGAACGTGTGTAATTAGCATTTAACATTTACTAAGTAATTTGCCGTCGAATGTATGGTGCCCTTACGATAACTATGTGATCTTTTACCCTTCTGTCAGGTTCAACGCTCTCCACATCGTGATGCAGACCTTCGGCGGTTCTTCATACACCAGCGAGATGAGCGGTCTGCCCGACAATCCTTCCTATTTGTTCGACCTTCGCTTTTTCAAAGCTGACGGCCCTTCAAACTTCTTCGAGAGACTGTACAACCTGTG
Source organism: Creontiades dilutus (assembly GCA_031894815.1). Taxonomy (NCBI): domain Eukaryota; kingdom Metazoa; phylum Arthropoda; class Insecta; order Hemiptera; family Miridae; genus Creontiades; species Creontiades dilutus. The sequence continues at coordinate 133,667 of JAVIWC010000161.1, forward strand.
GATCATGGCGGGAGTCGTGAGCGCCCCTTACTTCTTCACTCAGACGACAACTCAAAGTTTGGCCGATGAGCTACTCAGGTACCCAGGATGGGAGAACAGACCGAGATTGACGATGATGGCGTCGAACGCGGCCCTCGTCTTAAGAAACACACATTTTTCGGTAGGCCACCCAGTACCCACAGCACCTCACCTCAAAGATGTTGGGGGTATCAATGTAGACTTCGACCTTGCGACGAAACCTTCAGTAAGTGTTTAAACAGCTACACATTTCGATTCTTCAGCAGGTTACTATATTAGTAATACATAACAAGTCAATTCCAACCTTTTCCAAGTCAAATTCAAGGCTATATTTCCACGAAAATAAAAAGTTACACAGTTGGATCGATTTGGACGGTTATGTCAACATCAGTAACAAACATGAACAGTTTTTCCGTTTTTCCGCAAAAGCAAAATGGAATGGAATCTAGTTTATGGGACGCATGGAAATTCGTAGAAACTACGTAGGTATAAGCTTATGAGCTTCCTCATGCTGCACGATGTTTCGAGCCTGTAAGCTTAGGTAAGTTTACCCCTTATGTCCCTAGAGGGTATTTAACTGTGGGAACCCATAGCTCCTCAACCGTATGTGCTATGGGGAAAATCCATGTGGGAATGGGGATTTCCGACTGTTTTGTAAAGGAAGCGTGTGAGGTATCGTTTGAAAAAGGAATTCTGGAAGTAGAATTGAATGAGATGGGTCTCGGAAGGGTTCTCATAATGAACGCTTATCCTCATATCCCGTCATCCTCACACTTAACTTACAATCACTCACCAAGAACAAACCTGTAATGACAAAATTAGCCGATTAAAAATTTGATCACTATATCCTTAGTCGAAAACGATCACGAGTACTTTATTTATAGATTTCAATTTGGTGTTGAAGAGGGACGAGGAGTTTTATCATCGTCTGGTTGATAAAAACCGTATTGTGTCTCAATTACATTACATACATTCATGCTGTTCAGTAATTTAAATAAAAATAAGTTCAAAAATGAATTAATATTAATTTGAAAACACCCAACACTACCATGTCTTAAACAATTCACATCATTTCAGCAATTGGACACGCCAAAATATTCAAAATTCAAGGACTTTATGGACGGAGCGAAAGATGGTTTCATGTACTTCAGTTTGGGGTCGATCGTCAAAACGGATATGATGCTTCCACCAGGATCATTTGACAAATTGTACGGCGCATTTTCAAAGCTCAAAATCAAAGTTCTTATGAGGTGGACAGGAAAGGACGTACCAAAAACCATCTCCCCTAACATTCTCCTCTACAATGAATTTCTACCGCAAATGGAAATTTTGGGTGAGTTCAAATCGGCAGTTCCTAATCTGTAATTGATATTTCAGTTGTTGTGCAGCTAATCCACTTCAGGAAAAGTCAATAACTCAGAATAGATGGTAAGTAAACACTCACAATTGAAAATGAGGAAATCGGAAAACGTAGCGATGTCAGTCCCTTGTAATTGTGTTCCTATCACTTATATTGATTAGTCCAGGTGTCATTCATTGAGCTGTAAAAAGAGCAGAGGAAGAGACGGCAGGTGGGTAGAAGACATTTCAGACATGTTGATCTGAATTGCATTTCAGACATGCTGATCTGAATTGCATTTTGCAGATTCGAGTCCAAATATTACGGCAGGATCTTTGCAACCATTGAAACTTCTTGGGGTTCAGATGGCGTTACATTAGCTCCACGGACTTGGAGGAGGTGCCTGGTAAGGGCTGTAACTTTTAGAGGTTCCGTAGCTTCAGGCAATATGGATTTGTGTACGGAGCCTTGGAGACCATCGGAGTTGCGGCTGAAGGGAAGATTAAAGGCAGAGCCTAGCTTGCACGAAGTAACAGGAAAGTAGTCGCTCTGAGGCCATGAAGCTACAAAAGTGCAGAAATTCACCATGTTACAGACAGCTGAAAGAAAACCCAGAAGTCAGCAGTTCTTCATCCTTGGCGACTAAACGACATTACGCAGTTAGGGAGTTGTGAATTCCGCAAGCATCCTGCTCTTGAAATTAAATTTCTTCTATAAATCATTAACTCAAGATTGTAGTTATCCGAAACCATAGAACAAAGAAAAGTATAACAAAATCAATATCTTGAATGTTACAGATTCAGCATTCATTCATTCTGGATGCAAAAACAGCCAATTCGTATCATTTGCAGCTACATTTTGGTAGATGAAAAATGGGCTGCAGCTGCATTCTAGAAATAACCTCTTAGCAATGCATATAAGGATAATGTAGCGTTTATTTAATATTACTATAATAAGAACCATGCTTTTTTGTAAGAAAAGAACTTCCTTGGGTGAAGTTCGCCACGAACTGTGCAGGGTATACGCTTAGTTACAGAACTACAAGAAAATTAATAGGCTAATCTCATGATTCTCTCAGGCCGATTCTTTCATACTGCCGTTTTTTTTTTCAGCTCACAAGAATATCAAGGCTTTCGCAACTCATGGAGGTTTCTTAAGTATTTGCGAGGCCGTCTACTTCGGCGTACCATTGATCGGGATGCCCGTGTTCGGGGACCAACCGATGAACGTGAAAAGAGCCGAAAGCCACGGCTACGGAATCCCCCTGAATATTTTGAACCCTCACATGACCGAATCTTTGATTGCGGCGACGGTGAACAAATTGTTGAGAAACCCCTCGTAAGTAAATTCTCATCTCACGAATTCTAAATTTGTCGAGCTCCGTAACGAATCAATTTTGGAGCTTTAGGTGTCACCCACTTTCTCTTTGCCCATCAACGAATCTATGCAAAAGAGAATAAAACGTAAATGAGTGAAATAACCAACCCCTACCAATAGATTTTGTAGGGTAGGAGATTTAAATGTCTTTCCAGAGGTAGAACGTTAAAAGTTTGACACACTAGATAACTCTACTTATAGATCTATTGATAGATATATGAAATAGAATATTGAAAATATGCCTTCTGTAAGCCATCCCAATTTACAGTATGAAGTAAACTTTTCCACTGTACTTATTGTTCTCATTTTCAATATGTTATCTGGATCATTGAACTACTAACTTGAAGTTAACTAATAGAACCCTGATTACCATCAAAATAAGCTAAATTAATTAGTGGCATTTCAAGTTTATGACTAGCGACAATGTATCAATGATTTCAGATACAAAGCAGAAGCAATGCGAAGATCCGTGTTATTCAAAGATAGAATAATGAAACCAGTAGATGAAGCGGTGTACTGGACCGAATACGTCCTGAAACACGGGAATGTTTTGCAACCTGCATCAGCTCGGATGCCCTTCTATCAGGTTTACCTTCTTGACGTTATCGCAACCATAGTTGCCGGTCTACTGATAGCGTACTACATCGCCAAGAAGATCCTTTGTTTGGTCTGGTCGCTCATCAGAGGCAATACGCAGCAAAAATCACAGGACGCTAAGAAGAAATCGAAAAAAGAGTGAATTTGTGGTTAAGGACGGTCAAAATCCACCAACCCAAAAGAACCCTTAGAGCAAAATTCATGGTCCTTACTTAATTGGAAGGAAATGCTTAAGTGAAGCTCTGAGGCCAGGTGCCAACTTGCGCTTTTTGTAGTCACTAATTAAGAAAATGCTCAAGCAAGTGCGTGAGAAATAAAAATAGGTCCAGAGCTACCTAAAGGTTAAATCACATTTCTATATTTTCTCATGCAAGGAAAAATCTTTACTCAAGTCACAACTATGAATTCCCCCTTTAGAGTACTAAATTGTCAGCTACCTAATAAATAAGTTTTCTATTAATGCGTTCAGTGTATTTTCCACCTTAAAAAGTTAGGGCCGTAACAATCATATTTGTATGTATGTAAGCTTGTTTGACCATAATTACTGAACTTGATGATAATGACTGATTAGTGAAAGGGTCAGTGTTTATCGATACACGATTGTGATAGTGGATGTCAATCTCCTAGATTTTGGAGGTTGATTTCAATCCGTCACTAGCTGTTTAATGTGGAATCAAGCAGGTCTGCTCCTAACCACCATGTTGCGGAAACCGCCACAACAAGTCACAACCATTTTGTTTTTCTGCAACATACAACGAAAATCGTTTGTTTATCTACCTACAAGCTGGCTGATCTTTCTCGACCACAGAATTGAGGAGCTTGTTTCCAAAAGGTAATATATCCGTTTTGGTCATAAGTGAGAAATTCAAGGAAAACAATTACAAGCTGAAAACTTGACCCATGTCAACATTTTTGTAAATGTGTTCTTCATTTAATATCAAAAGTTTTGCAAAAAGAAGCAAGTTATTTCGAGACGTCAATTAATTTCGGTGGAGGTTTGAAATTTCAAGATTTTGGAAATAGTACTTTTTGTAGTCCGAACCTGGCGTTTAGTACTTTATGAAACAAAACAAAATGGACTAACCATTTTGTTTGAAATCAAATTTTTCGCTCCTGTCAAGGACTTTACTAATCTTCCTAAGCTGTTACAGTTGTAGTTGAAGGCAGCTGCCGCCCTCCTCCTCCTCCATCCCGCACTTTTTCCACGGAGAAACAATTTTTCTTCCAATTCACACAAATTCCTTAATACTGCGCACTTTATATTCAGTCGAAATTAATTAAAAACAAGGCACCAAACACCAAGCTTTATCGAAGCAGTGGGTGTCAATTTTGGACGGTGACAATGTAATGGAATCCACCTCGGAGGTTTCACTATGGTTGTCAACATTCTTTCCATTAAAACTGATATGAACAAACTGAAAAAATACGATTTAAATCATTTAAAACGCTTCAAAAATGGCTTGAAAGCTGATAAATCCTACAAGACGGTGGATACTCAAAATATTGAAGAAAGTGTGATACTTTTAATAGGTGTAGTACTTTTTTAACTCAAACCGATGGAAGTACTCTTTTATGATGGATATAGTACCTTTTGAAAACTTGATTTTCAACCTAGTTTTTCAAGGGAGTATAGTAGTTTTAGCTCCAACCTGATTGCATTTTTGTGAAGAACTCGGTCCCGAAATCCCCGGGAAGGTAATAACTCGATTTTGAAAAAAAATTGTCTTTTGTACCTTTTGGAAATGAGCTCCTCAATTAGAAATACAATTTTGGTACACCCAAACATTTTATACTAACTTCAAGATTATTTGTATTTATTTGGTAAATGGAAAGTGGAGTGGAGTGGTCAATTCGGTGAGCCACCGACTGAACTTCACCAGCAGGTATTCATTGATGATCGTAAATAGATTTTGCGTTCATGATTTGAATTTCAACTAACTTGTTTCACAGGATAGGGCGATTATTGAATTTCAGGAGATATACATGGTGCACGTGAATCTGTTCTCGACCAAAATACCTATTTGGATTGATCAGTTGATCATATTTGTGTGCCTCCCACACTTAGCTTAGTAGAAATTCAAATCATGAACGCAAGCCGATTGAATAATAAACCCCAGTGAAAGAATTTGCAGCGTTTTTTCATTGAACCTCAATACCCCCCCCCCCCCCCCCACAATAAAAACATCTATAATTTATCAAGTCCTTTGGCATTCGTATTGCGTTAAAACTTCCCCAAATCCAAATTTAAACGATGTAGCAAAGGTAGACAGATGTAGAGGGGGCACACAAATATCATCAACTGATCAATCCAAATATGTGTTTTGGATGAGCACCAATTTACGTGGTCTATGCATATTCCTGAAATTCAATAATCGCTCTATCACCTGTAAAACACGCACACTCCGAAGCTTAGTAAGATTCAAATCATGAACGCAAGCCAATTGAATAATAAACCCCAGTGAAAGAATACTTATTTACCCCAGTAATAATATTGAATAATAAACCCCAGTAATAATATTGAACAATATTTACCTATAATCATCAGAATGCTTCAACCCGTGTATCGGCTACTAACTTCACTACAAGTATTCAAATCGGCTATCACTCCAGTATCCACATTCACTACAACTCGTATCGGCCGGACATTTATTTACAAACAAACAATAATAAACGAAAATCACTGGGGTTTATTATTCAATCGGCTTGCGTTCATGATTTGAAATTCTTCTAAGCTTTGGAGTGTGCGTGTTTCACAGGATAGGGCGATTATTGAATTTCAGGAGGCACACAAATATGATCAACTGATCAATCCAAATAGGTATTTTGGTCGAGAACAGATTCACGTGCTCCATGCATATCTCCTGAAATTCAATAATCGCCCTATCCTGTGAAACACGCACACTCCAAAGCTTAGAAGAATTTCAAATCATGAACGCAAGCCGATTGAATAATAAACCCCAGTGAAAGAATTTGCAGCGTTTTTTTCATTCATTTCATTCATTCAAACGTTCCCTCGCAGCAGTGCTACCTACTGGAAAGAATTCATGAAATTGATTTAAAACCCCAGTGAAAGAATTTGCAGCGTTTTGCTTCTGCTACCTTATATCATTTAAACTGATATTTGCACCCTTTATACTACCCAGTCTCTCTTGGACCTACATCAAATTAAAATATTATTCGATTTCTGGGAAACTCAGTTATCAAGAAGGCGATACTCGAAAAACGCAAATCTTGGCCGCATTAATCATGCCATAAATCGGGAATGGTTTGACCTACAGACCTTCATTCGATTCCTCATGGAAAGTTCTACAAAACAAGTCCACATTTAGGCCGCCTTGATGTTTTTTGAGGTTTTTAGGGATTTTACAAAACTTTGACAACCCTTAAATGGCACTTCAATTTGAGTTAGAAAGCTGGCTAAAGAATTGGGGCGTTGTCGGACCAACATGGATTTTTCCTGAAAATTTCAGATGTTTTGGTCCAGCCGTTTGGGAGAAATCTTGCGTTACGGCGTACGGCGTACGGCGGACGGACGGAAAATTTTTTATTGCAGATTTGGATTCCAGACCCTTTGAAACGTAAACCATGAAATTTTCAGGGGGGGTTAGAAATTTTTTTCTCGAGAGCGATTACTATGGTTTATTATTGAATAATAAACCAAAACGCAAATGTTGGCACCATAAATCGGGCCATATATCGGGAATGGTTTGACCTACGGACGTGGGGAATCCAGGTATTTCAGGCCGATTCGACTAGTTTTATTTTACAAAACATTTTAACCATTAGTAGTATTGCTATAATAACGGCGTACGGACGGAAAAATTTTTATTGCAGATTCGGATTCTACACCCTTTGAAACGTAAACCATGAAATTTTCAGGGGGGTTAGAATTTTTTTCCAGCAATGGTTTATTTTGAATAATAAACCAAAATACACATGCAGCATTGTCAGTAACCGTTGGTTTTTGAATCACACTAAATACATACCTATATGAATACCCATTCAGGCTTAATATGATGATTTCTCTCGTTTATATCGCAAGTAGAAAGCTCTCTTTTCGATCATGTCAATTTGCAGTATGTAGGTACCTCTCGTTGGTACCTACCACCAAGGTATTTCATTTTATTCAACCATGAAACTTGCTATAATTTCCAGATATTTTAATCATAATATTGCTACGTAGTATTGTTATAAGTTAACGGTGCTCTTTCATATATGAAGAGCGCCAAAATGTTCCAGAGCTAGTGAACATCGACTAAGTTGATTCTCGCATTACTTGTTAGGAGATTCGACAAACATGCCCTTAATCTATCATGTTACGACTTCAGTAACATCATCATTGGCTATCATCGTCTGTGGAGCATCAACGATTTGTACTTCGCTGTTTTATATCATCACTTCGAAAGCACCATGAAATTATGTACCTATACTTATTAGGGCTTTATTAAAACTGGTAAAGAACGCTGGATTGCCATGTTTTGATTAAATGTAATATATTTGAGTGTAACGGCACTGATCTAAGCAGTGGCGTCGCATACTCAAATAGTAGAAGGGGTACGAAGGGCTCAAAATGTCCTTCAGCACCCATTTTTCCCAACTTGACAACTAGAAAAACCGCAGTTTTTGACAAGTAGGTCCCAACAATCACTTTAGGTTTCAACAACAGGTGTGTACTTTCTCATCTTGACGCTATGCAAACAGGGTGTCCCACGAGTTATGTACAACCAACTTCTACGTGTTTCACATCTCATTTCCGACCAAAAGTGCCCCTCAGCAATTTTTTTAAGAGGCCTCGTTTCCGAGTTATTCGCGATTTAATTTATTTGTATTTCTGATCATATGTCATTGAAACTGTCATAACTCCGTCCATTCATGGAGATAACTCAAATTTGATGACACCGCTGGGAAAAGCGTTAACTTTTTTACCTATTTTTATGTCAGAAAACATTTTTTATTTGCATTAAAAATGAAATGGCAGTTTCGTCAAAGCCTAGAAATCGACTATTTTTCATCTCGCCTAGCAACCTCTTAATGCTTGACGCAGAACTGTTCAGGTCTGGTAAAACGTGCGCCAAAATGTCAGCTTTCCAACGGCGTAGTCGTTTTGGTTTTTAAAAGTATTTTTAGTTAAGGAAATGGTGTTCAACTGCAGAGTACAAGGAGGAAATGGAGTTTAACGAGGCCTTCTTTAAACGATCAAGTTTTTTTGGAACAACACGTTTTTCTTGCTTGAAAGCAATTTTCTCCCAGAAAACTGCACGGAATTTCAAATTTGGTTATATCGCTGTAAAGCCTAGATTTTGGATCTCCACGATTTGACAACGTGTCCTTTTCAAGCTGAGTTTCTCTTACATATTTCGCCTGCTCAAAGAAGTTGGTTTTCCATTAGGGCGATAGGAAATTTAACGCTCTTTCCAATGGTGGGTTCAGATTTGGAATCGAACGCAAAATGTGGGAGATATGGTCGTTTTAATGCGGTAAGGACGAAAAAACGAGAAACATCTTAAAATTGAAAAAAACCTCATTTCCAAGGCTTTAAAAAAATTTTCTAAGAGGCATTTTCGATCAGAAATTTTTCGTAGAATCTTGAATAGGCAATTTTTCATCTTCGGTACTTAAATGTGTAAAATTAATCATTTAAATGTGGCTGTAGAAACATAGAGGTCTACTGTCCCGCTTTTTATATTACGTTTCGATGAGACGGTATGTCACAGTACAACCGATATCCCCTCCCTCAGCAACGGAAAAGAATGACAAGATAGATACTCACGGATAGATTTTCCGCGCGTGAATTACTGATTCTCAGTGGGCAATGCGCCTGGATGTAACAGCCGCAAAACTCGGCCTTTGTACAATGACGGGTTTTAGGCCCTCAACAGATCTCAAGATTCCGACACAACCAAAACCAGATCGTTAGATAAGTAAGCGAGCTCGTCGAGATTCACCGAATCACCGCCTTCCGCCGTAAACACTTGTAGCTGCGTGCAGCGATATTTGTTGTCATTTTGTTCGCGTCAAGGCCCCGTCTCCTTAGGCGCCTCAATGTAATTCCGCCAGTCTACCGATGAAGACCGACGAGCTCCAAACTTTCAGGTATTTGTGGACTCTCAATTGTTAATATACAATTTTCTTTTTGAAATGAGCAGTTTTCAAATCAAACTGGATCTAAACAGAATTCTTGACTGAATTCGATGTTTTCAGAGCAAAATCAATATTTTCCAAGCACATTAGATATTGTAAATGTAAGTTACATTTTATGACCCAGTTCGTATGCATTGGGAGTATTTGGTTCTGCTTGTTTCCAATTCGGATGGAAGATTGCCCGAATTGGTTTAGAAAAATAAGAACTTAACTTGAAAATAATATGTTCTTACCTATACTATTATCTGTGTACATTCGAATATCATTGATAATGTGGCGTCTCCAGTTATTCATTAAATTTTGACTAACTGTTTACTGTTAAATTTACGGTAAATGGAATGAAGGTTAAAAACTATCGTTTTTTTTTTACAACAATTTATCTACTAAAAACATTGGGTTTTTAGATACTAGCCAAATTCGTGGGTTCATTTTCAACAATTTTTTTTTTTCGTTTTAATATGCACAGAATCCGAAAAAACATAAAATGAAAGTGAAGTTAATCTTTTATAATATGAAACATCTGCAGCTGAATCGCTTCCAGCAAACATTTATACTTGTAATTGTCAATTTAAGGTTCTTATGATCGAGAATGTTGACAAATTGTACGCCATGCAAAAAGAGATAAAAATTGTGAGTGCGAGAGACAGAAAATAGACAGGTAGAGCTTGAAACAAATACACAATAAGTTATTTTCGATAACAAAAGATTCCAACCGAAAAGTGGAGAAGTTCCGAAGTATTGAACTGACATTTTATTGACACATGTCATAAATCAGTAATAACTTGAAGCTATTGTGATTGGTTGGGATTGCATAATTGATGGCAATATCCTAAAACTGAATAGAATAAAGTTTATTCACACGTTCTTTATGTTTGCCAACAATTAACTGAAATCACAATACTTTACTATCAACTGCATTCAAATGTGTATTCCAAAACTCAACACGAACACATTGTCCCTAGATACGAGATTATCTTAATGTCTTCATCAACACTAAACTGGAATCAAGTTCCTTGATTATTTTCTGTTGATCAAATCACTGAATTGCCCTCAGCTTGGTTCTTTTCACTGTTAATAAGATGTAAACCATTTAGGGGTCAAAACGTCGGTCCGCTTAAGCTGCTTAAAGTTTATAAATTGTGTCAGTGAGACTGACGAAGAAGGGCAGCGTTGGAAATAAATAAATGCGGATTATTTTAGAGCGATCAACGACGGCTCTGGACGAACGCATTCAGGCGGGTGTCGACAAATGAGGCAATTCTACACCCAGTTGAAGCCACGGCAGGCATATAATTATATAATTATATGCGAGTGGAAAACAATCGGCCTTCCTTCCAGAGCTTCTCACAGGATTTCCTTCTGATACCAAACTATCAATGTCAGTTAGTTAACGTGTTTTACTGTTACATGCATTAGATAGCCACATAGAGATGCCTAAACATCCATAAACGGAAATTAACCATTTGACAACTGCTGAATTGAAAGAGCAGATATTACTAACGTCTAATTAAAAATTTCTGTAGGCCCTTGACTGACATTGATAGTTTGATATCAGAAGGAAATCCGGTGAAAAGCTCTGGAAGGAAGGTCGGTTGTTTTCCACTCACATTTTACGTTTTAGACAAAAGTAATGTACGCTTCATTTCCACCGTTTCCATCAGAACTCGATTAGCATTTTTAGGTTTGATAGAGGTAGGCCATATGTAGAAAGTCCGCTGGTTTTATTGACCACAAATCAATACTGCCGCGGCACGTAAAAACGTAAAATCCAACAAGAATCATACATTTCTCATTTGCCATTGGTCTAATCACGAGTAAGCATCGAAGGTAGATGGGAAATTATTCATTACCTCATTTTAGCTTCATCATGATTAGAATAAAAACAACATAACAAGTTAAAATAAGTCTTTTGAGATTTTCATGTGATTTCGACGGCATTTTCCAAAACTGAATGTTCCTATTAACTTTATCGTTTCATTTCTAATCGTTTTCATTCATTTCTAATCTTGAAAAGCCGCTTTGGAATTTCTAATGATGCTATGGAACATTTCAATGATTCACACAGTCTTGTTCAGGATACGAAGAGCTCACGTGCCACTGCCAACGCTTTTTGCCTTTGATTTACTAACTTAATTTTATTTCTATAGCCCTACAGCCCTGGGGTCGGCTTCGGTTTCCGCATAAGTTTTTTTTCCAATTACCGGAGCCATAGATCATCTTCTAAGACCCTGATCCAGCGTGCTGTTCGGCGACCCAGCTTTCGAACTCCCACAGTGTTTTTGTGCAGCAATCCATGGGGCATTCAATATATCGGCATTCGCTGGAAGTGTCCAAGCCACTCAATTTGACAATATTTTGCGGTTTGTGTTTTATGCTTACAACCATACTGATATTTCAACTCAATGTGCGGAACCTCCAATGTTCATCCACCCAAACCTGCCCAAAAATTTTAACAGCATTTCACGCTCAACCACTTGAAGAATGTTGGCAGCAGCTCAACACAGCACCCATAATTCTGCTCCATATGCTATAATTGGGGGTATTAGAGTTAGGCAGAGTCTCGATTTGTAGGATCTGGGCAGCAGGGATGACCGAAACAGCTTGAAATTTGCATATTAGGCGTAGTCCCCTTCCATTATTCGCTCGTGAGTTTCGCTGAATATTCCATTTTCATCATTGAGCTCAGCACCAGGATACGTGAATGGGTGAACCCTCTGAAATGTGCAGCCATGTAAAGAAGTTTGATCTCCTAATCGTATTCGCTCAGATCAACATCAATCAGCAGCATCATCCATTCCCCACAATTAATCTTGGAAACATGCCACCCAGCGTATGTGTGTTTCTCACTATCAAGCTCATGTTACTGGCATATGCCAATACTATTTTGATTTTGCATTTGATTTACGAGAAGATGTTGGGCAGTTGAAGTTGTCGAATGAGACATAGATGACTGCGAATCTCAAGGCGACTTACCTATGCAGCTGAACTCGTGCTATTCTGCTACGTTTTATTCGGTTTTCTCATTATAACGCACTATCTAAGCTTGTGTAGTGTTTGACTATACATTGACCAGCCATCTTCCTAAAACGGATATCTAAAAATGAAATTGTAAACTATGGTTTAACCATTTGAATCGTTTTTTACGCTAGAGAGCTTTCCGATCTAATTTCCTACGCTTTTGTCTATTTGTGAGACTAATTTGATTTGAAATTAACTGTAAGAACCTTCATAATATTTTACGTAAACGAGCAGAAACCATGACAGGCTTTTCAATGGCGATTTTAAGCGAAGGTTTCAGTAGGCAGCACCTATCTTATCTTACGAGATTAACAGCGTCGGTAACAACTATCCCCAAGTGCTGAGTAGATATCGCCGGCTGTTCTACATAGACATAGTTGTATTTCTATTTTTCAATTATCACGGACCAAAGTTCAATTAAACGGTACAAAACAATATTTTAAAGTAAATGACGGCTCATCTTCAAGTAATTCGACGATTCATTAAATTTAGGGATCGTTGTATAACAATGACTAAGTCAAGGTTTGAGTTGATTTGATAATCAAATATTGACTGCAATATTTCGAATGCTTAAATATGTTACAAAACAGATAATTCTGCTTGGTATTTATAACCATAAATCTCAATCAGAGATTCTATTCAACCTTTCTATCTCACAGATTTTATCACAATCATCCCCCACATCAATCATTCCCCTCAAATGATCTTCCTCACGGCACTGAATCATTCACCATATATTTTTTTTTCCGTGAGTTTTATTACTACGACTGGATAACATTTACAAAATACATTCATTTATCACTATTTTCTTGCATAAAATTAAAAGTTCACTTTGAAGGGTAGTTCTCCAGCGAGACATACCCTATTGATATCATATACTAAACACTCACATAATGTTCTTATGTGCACTAATATCGGTCCAGCACTACGATACGAGATCCGACGGTTTGTTTCGGTTGAGACGCCGAAGTTCTCCTCCGTTGTCCAAAACGTGGAGCATCTCCAGGTTCTCACGTTTGTGAAGTCGTTTTTCGTGTTTCTTTGCAAATTTTTGTACAGTTTCTTGAACGGTTTCCATTCTCAAATCTTTGTGAATATCTTCGTTACGCATATACCATGGTGCATTCACCATACTTCTTAGTATCTTGCTCTGGGAAGTTCGTATCATCTTAATATTTGACTTCTTGGCACAACCCCAGAGCTGAATTCCGTAAGTCCAAATAGGTTTGAGAATTTGCTTGTAAATAAGCACTTTATTATGCAATGAAAGTTGGGATTTGCTACCCATCAACCAGTACATTCTTCTGAATTTAATTTTTAGTTCTTCTTTTTTCTTTTCAATGTGGTGTTTCCACGTGAGTTTGGAGTCGAGGGTTATTCCCAAATATTTTACTGTTTCGGCATATAGAATTGCTGATATAATTGATGTATTTTTTTGCTGTTTGAATTGTTCCAGCTAACTAAAACTCCTTGCATGTTAAAGCTCTTAAAATAATTAAACTGCACGAAACAAATTTTCAATTTGTAATGACTAATTGCCATTTGTTTATATTTGCCCCTGAACTCTGAAATATTACACCGCGATAAAACTGAAGTGCTCGTATTTCAGGTAAAGGCCCGGGTTGAGAAAGTTAATTAACTTTATTCAAGAGAATACCATAATCTACTTGATTATTGAAAACAGTTTTCCTTTTTTTTTTTAATTACTTTCTCATTGCACCGGTTAGGTATAACTCATTAACAATATTATTCCGAAAATGTTAATAAATATTCAAAACTAAAATACCTACATCACAGAGTTTTGTCGGTTATGGAAGTAGTTTCAATTCACTACTTCACAAGTAAGCTCAGTTAACTGGTTTGGTACGTTTCAATCTTCTGAAGATATCAATTGAACCAAGAAGACGGGTCTGCCCGTGGAATCTGTTCCTCTTTCGCGTGAGATCCCGATAGAGGTGTCCCACTGCTTGACGCTTCATAAAGCGAGAACAGACTGGTATAAATGCGATTAGTATGTTGGTATAATATTTCTCAGCTCATCGTTCTGAAATCTTTGGATGATGTATCGTTTTGATTGAGCCTCACAGCGCCAACATCTAAGCACCACAAGTCCAAACTGGCTTAAAGACTTAGCCGTCAAGTGTGAGCTTGTTCTAGTTTGACAACTTCGATCGTGCCTCCTTAGCGAAGAAATTCTTCCTTCATTTTCTTGACAAGAGCTTTCCATATGAGCTTGTCGTCAAGCATCACACCAAGTTATATGGCTTCATTAGCACTGGGCTTCTTTCAGAGGATCGATAATGTCTCCGATTCTTTTGTTGACTGATGGACATGGGCTCACTTAGTTTGATTCATTTGCATCCTAAATTTCGCCGTCCACTATTGTATGCAGTAAATTGACTGATTCAATTTGGTAGTGTTACTGTAAAAGTCTCGTCTACCAAAATTGTTATATTGAGGGTGGTGTTTCATTTCGATTTCTGGGAGATCGCTGGCATTCAGGTCATACAGGTATGGACAAAGTAGACACACATGTGAGACTCCTGTATCAATCAGTTTTGGCTTTAAGATGACATTTTATTGCTTTATTCTGATCCAGCAGTTACTGATTTAAAACCGAAGCAGCTCAGCATCGTTTATTCAAGATTTTTGGGCAGTTTGAGTATGAGCAACCTATGCCAAACCTTGTCAAACGCCTGAGTGACGTCAAAGATACAGAACCGACTTTCATTTTCTCAAGTGTTTGTTCAATTATGTGCGGCATTCGGTGGATCTGATCAATAGTGGAGTGTTGCTGTCAAAAGAGAAACACATGCCTTAGAAACAGCTTGAGTTTTTTCATTTAAGCGTACTTGTCGCTTGTATTCTAACTTTTCGAACAATTTGGATAATAGTGGTAGAAGTGATATTGCCCTATTTTGGTTGGTTCTCGGGGGTTTTACTCGGATTATGTACCATTATGACATCAGGAATCTCCACAGTGCAGAATAACCGCACTGATAACCAAGGTTATTTTACAAAAAGATTCATGAAAGAAGTCACCACCACCTTTCCAAACAGGCCTTTCATATACCTTCATCATATTATTCCATGGAATAATAATATAATAATAATAATATAATATAACAATCATAATAACTATATTAAATTATAATAATTATATTCTATGTTTATCAAAAATGTACGGAACATTCCTGGATGAGAAAACTACCACAAAAGGTGCCTGCATTTTTTACGGACTCAATTTACCAGTTCTACCCTCGGGAGCTTGAGGCTCTCCAATTTTAACTTTCTGGGAACACAGACTAAAAACTCACGTGCTCTGCTTCCAATTAGACCCCAGCCCAGATCCGGCTTTTCGACATTAATTTAGAACAAATCAATATTGTACGCGGACCTACTGTTTTTGCCGGTTTTCGATAGAGACGAGAGACTTTCAAACTCACCATGTGTGTTGAACTCCACCAAAATGTATTTACATTTTAAAGAAACATTATAGCACCTAACAAAAATATTGAATGAATAAAAATTAACATTACAGTGAATGCATGACATTATCGAAAACCGATAGGTATTACAAAATTGTTGGTGTGTATTAAATTTTCCAGCTGAATACTATTTGTACAATTAGTTTTCCACAAGGGGGGACAGGTTGTCCGAGCGAGCTGGGGCGTCAGTCGTCCTCTAGCTGTTTACTTTCAGTGGGGGTACTGATTGCCCCGGTTCGAATCAGGCAGGTACCAATGATTAGGGCCAAAATCCTATCAAGTGTTGTATACCTATCCTGTCGTTAAACAGTTCACCTCTGATCTCGATATCACGTGAATCCAAAACGCTCCCAACCCAGGGGCGTGAGGCAATGGGAAGCCACGAGCGAAATCGTCAGACCTACTTCCAATCTTCTCTAGAGGACGGCTGACGATGTCCGCGACACCTCGGGGTAGTCGGACGAAAATCCAAGGTGAAATTCCTTGTTTACTTTACTAGTTTTTCCACCATAATTTGAGCGTTAACAGTTATAGTGCACAGCTTTCATTTATAACATCATGTGTCAGAATTAGGGGTTTGGTTATCCCAATTCTAGTAATATTTGGCTAAGAAACATGAATCTAACTTTTGCAATTTTCTTGTTTTGACCTATTTACGAATCTGTCCTTCTTTCGGAATGATTGATTATCTCAATTTGAGTACCTCCAAACAGATTCATAAAGAGACAATTTTTGGTAAATTTGTATTTTAAAATTTTTCGAGCCATTTAACTTTATGATAAGTCGCTAAAAAAGAAAATTGGATCACAAGGTCATGCTGATTGATTGGGGCTACTCCAATTTGAAGGCATCGCAAAATTAAATGCCTAGCACATCTTCTTGAAAGGAGCGAATATTTATGACCATACTCATATCTCTGGACGTTTTGCATGATCTGATCGAAGGTGATAATACCACGTCAGATAAAGATAATGAACAATAAAATTATTCACAAGCCTCAATCAGACTCCGAGAAAGACTCGAACAAGGATCATTTGACCCGTGGAAGGAGATATCGTCTTTGTCCTCTTAGAATTATAGCAAAAACCCCTCTCTACCACTTACAGTTCTTCTCTGTAGACATAACTGCCAAGACAGGACATAATTATTGGACATACGGCTGTCGTCACAGTCCGTAACTAATCCGATTATTGTATTACGGAGTGAGCGATAACAAGTGAATATCAAGTGCTCTTCAAAGTGACATAAATATCAACTCCGCTGACTTGGGGGCCGCGCCGTCCATCAGAACGCTCGACGACCAGTTCTCTCCCCACGTTCGGACAAGCACGTCGGGAACGGCTTGCAGGATCAATGATCGGGATCATGAGGTAAGTCAGTACCACGTACTTCAAACGAAATATTTAACGGATTGATTTTGGAAAGATCAGTATGTACTAAGTTACAAGTAATTAAACTACGAATAAGCTCCCACTAACTACGACCCCCAATAAAATAAAATGAAATTTTCTGCACATGTGTCTCTGCAAAAAGGCCTTAATGAAAAATACATACAGAATTGCGCATGCGATACGTGCAATCTCATGTGATGCACGATTTTGGGATTTTTTTATTTGGGACTTTTTTCATGCTATTTCAAATAATCAAGTAAGTGAGATGCATTATTATCAAGTCTTGCTTACTATGCCCAGTGATGTGTAGAATCCAGAATGAACACATGCACACGTGTGCTTGCAATATTACTCCTGAGGTACATCTGATATCATGTGACACCCTCACGGTTTTGGGATATGTATGGTTTTATATGGTACTTTTGTAATGCTATATCAAATAAGAAAGATCCATTATTATCAAGTCTCACGTACGTACTCTGTAAAGATGCAGGATGTCCCACTAACTATGCCCAGTTAAGTATTGGGTCCAAAATGACACTTTACTGCAAATGCGCCTCTGCAAAATGTGAATGAACGTACGTGACACAAGTACATATGTGTGCTCACGATTTGCTCTTAAGACACACCTGGTGGTTACGATGTGATACATGATTTTGGGGTACTATCCTTTTTATTTGAAACTTTTTTTAAACTAAATCAAATAAGTAAGATACATCATTATAGAATCTTACGTTTTAGATTTTCGTAGAAATTCAATATAGGTGTAGGATGTCCTACTAACTATGCCGAGTTAAGTTTAGTGCCCAAAATGACACTTTCCTGCATGTATAATGCACGCTGGCCTCAATATTTTAAACGGGAACCCATTTTTTATTGCAGATTTTAAATGTATTGGGAAAATGACGAACCAATAACATTTGGAAGGCACAGAAAGATACGAAATGTCCAGATAAAGTTAAATATACGGTTTTGAAGGTGTTCGACAGCCGATACAATGTTTAGTTCATTTTTCAATTTATTAATTTGTTATTTTGTGACTTTATTCGTGCTAAATCAAATAAGGAAGATCAATTATAATTTATTATCACGTCCGTGTTTAGCATAAATGTAGGAAATCCCAATAAATACCGCAACAGTTGTTGGTGAAGTCCAACAATCTCACTTTCCAGTACTTTTTCGGGTGTATGTGCAAGATGTGTTTAATACACACCAACTTTGTTGTTTCAGACAGAGACCCCCTTTTTATTGCAAATTTGGGCACATCCCTCGAAGTTTTGAGAGCAGAAAACTCCGGCCATTTTGGCCAAAATGTTTTTTGGAAACTGGCCATTACCACACTTGATGCACGAATTTAGAAGATTTTTTCATGTTGAATCGCTTACAGTGGAATTTACAAATCCTACTGTAAGATACAAAATTTTCCCCTTCCCCCCAATTTAAAATGGCCAGACTGGGCATATACCTGAGGCTTCTCATCTTCAAGGGTATCCTTTGGATGTTGCAGGCTAGTCGCCTCAGCCCTTGGAAGGGGTAACTACCATTCTATCACCTCTTTGTTTATACGCAAATGCACTTGTGTGAAAGTGTTATTTCTGGATTCTACGGAAGCGTGGATTAGCGAGTATCCTAATAAACATGAATTCAGAAGAAAGATGAAAAAATCGTGAATGCCCTACGCCTACTATAATCTTCCTGATTTGTGTCAGATAGTGAATTATAAGATATTTAATCCTACACATTTCGTAGGTACTTGATTGACTAATGATCATTTCAGCATTTCATTGTGATTTAATAAATTATGGCCCTCTTTTCCAGCCACATCTTCAAACTGCAGTAGTTTTACACCGATAGCGCTGACATCTTAATGAATGCAATTCAAA
The DNA here is from genome assembly GCA_031894815.1 of Creontiades dilutus. Taxonomy (NCBI): domain Eukaryota; kingdom Metazoa; phylum Arthropoda; class Insecta; order Hemiptera; family Miridae; genus Creontiades; species Creontiades dilutus. The sequence continues at coordinate 152,919 of JAVIWC010000161.1, forward strand.
ATATGATAACATTTTTCTACAGTATATATCGAGGAAATAAACAATTTCCCTCGTACGAATGAATCTTCTTTTGAATTTTCATTTATTCCACAGGTCGACAAAATTGAACTTGAAATCAGCCTTCTTTCGAATTTCAAAAATTAATTTGTATCCATTAAGAACAATAGATAAGCAGTGAAAGATTGTGTAACATTCAAATTACCATCGCTCTACAAATTCAAATATCTACTTTGAAACAACAATATCCTATTGTTTGAAGTCCTATTAGTTTCAATGATCACGAAAAATGTACGAACATACGCAAGGGTAGGGAAGCCTTGTTTTAATGAGATTTAATGAGGCACTGATCATCTTTGTTTAACATTAAATATTGGGAAAAGCACAATTTTACGATTTATATCATCCTACCAACATCAGCACCTCACACTTATTAATTTAATTGATGAGGTAGTCATTATAGAATTGAAACCATTAGAATTGCATGGTTCAAAGTGTTAACTAAGTAAGTGATCTTGATTTCCAACTTTCAAATTTTATCAAATCCGTTAACTACACATTTTATTTTTGAAAAATGAGAAACCACAAAACGAAGGTATTTCACAAGAGTTTGCTTAAAGGTGACATATCGACATAAGATGGCTTTGAATTCCTTTGTATTATAAATCTTTAGGTACCTACTCAAAAACATTCATCCCAACGACTTTGTATCAATGAAATGGTCGTTTTCTTGTTTGATTTAGTAGATTGTATTGTTTGAATATTAATTATGCATTGAAGAGGAACAATATCAACGTGACTGTGAATCTGTCGTGTTTTCGTTCGTTAATACGGTCAGTAAAGCCCAAGTCAGTCATTATCAGCCTGCAAAAAAGGAGCAATTTTTATTGAACTTCGAATTAAAGAGCAGAGACACCATAAAACAATAACTAATCCTAGTCCAGACCAATAATAGTTTGAAAAAGTGCGTAATTAAGATAGAAAACCTGGCCTTTCAAGAACATAGAGAGATTTGTTTTAAAAGCGAGATAAGGAGGCTCTTCTGATACAATGCGGAGATAGCTAGAGCAAATAGAAAACAATGGAATATATAATTATTCCAGATATAAGTTGATTTGATTCTATGAATATCCGGTCGAGTGGATCGCTATGAACATTGACCGATGATACTTGGGATCCCAATTTCCTAGAACTCATAAGGGAGATTATTTGAAAACGAGTTCAGTTACGTAATCTGGGAAAACATATGGCAGCATCACGTAATGCTTCATTTGAATATTATATGCATACCTGAATAGCCGGTTAGTTGGAAGTTTGCATTGGAAAGGCGATGCTTGGCAGATTATGACAAGGTAAATCCCGGTTCGTGAAGATCACGGAGACATTAATAAATTGGCTTCGATCCTGAAACTAGACCGAAAATGAAGCGAAACGCCGGCAACCGCAATTTTTAAGCTAAACCACGTTTTGCGCCATAAAACCTACTTTTCTCCGCACGACAACTGTTTTACCACTTCTGACCAAATTCTTCGTTAAATGCTCACAATCCGACCGCACGTTGATATACAAACATGTGGTAACATGTCCGATTTTTATATGAAACTGTGATCATATCTAAGTTTTATTGAACTAGATAGGTGTTTTTTTAAATATCGGAATTGAACAAACATATCAGACGGAAACAGTAACAATTTTGAAGAAAAAATCTCGATTTTCTCAAAAACGTTCCCTCTAAAAAATAAAAAATAATTATACCATTGGAAAGGTGAGGCTTTTGCGCACTTTTAGGCTTACAGACTCAAACGTATCATGAAAATCAACAGAGACTAATGAGCCACTAAAAAAGTTTTTCTTCAAAATTTGACAAAATTTACTTTTCAGGCTAGCTTTTAACCTTTTAGTTCCCTTTAAAAAATCACTGTTGAAGACTGAGACGATGAAAATCAATGCTCTTTCCAACGGTATCCTTAGATTTGCAAATACCCCGAAAACGCCGGAGTTACGGCCGTTTTGTGACGTAAGGTCGAAAACACCTCAAACTCAATTTTAACAGAAAAAACACGTTTTTCTGCAGTTAAACACCATTTCCTTAACTAACAACATTTTTAATAACCAAAACAACTACACCGTTGGAAAGCTGACATTTTGGCGCACGTTTTACCACGTTTGCGTCAGGCATTAATGGGGTTGCTAGGCGAGATGAAAAACAGGCGATTTCAAGATTTTGACAAAACTGACATTTCGCGCGGCAATTGCACATCTTTAATGTAGCTAAAAAAAATGTTTTCTGACATTAAATAGATAGATGATTTAACCCTCTTTCCAACGATGTTAGAAAATTTGAGCTATCGCCAAAATTGAGGGAGTTATGACAGTTTTAATGACATAAGATCGAAAACACGCAAAACATCTTAAATCGTGAATAACTCGGAAACGAGACCTCTAAACAAAAATTGCTATGAGGCACTTTTGGTTGGAAATGAGTTGTAGAATACGTAGTAGCCGGATTGTGCATAACTCCTGGGACACCCTGTATATTTTGGACTGACTCGAGAAGAGCTTTTGTACCTATGTTCGGTTTTGCGCTATGTCAAACCAGGAAGCAAAACTGATTTGAAGTTAGACATTGTCCTTCTGAAAAGGATTCCCTAATGGTCACTAGTACAGGAATTCAGTTCAGAGGCTTGAACAATGAAAATTATTGGGGATCGCTGGATTGACTTAATTCGTATTCCTGGCCGGTTCAAGGGTTTAGCGATGTGAATGCAGAACAAATACAACATTCAAGCTTGATGGCACGCTCTTCCCTTAGTTTCAAACTCAAGCGTGGCCCTGAAGATCTAAGGCGACATTATGACAAACAATCATCCGCCAAAAGCCTAGATTAACTTCAGAGGGTCTCATCGCAGCAGCACTATCGTCCCCTGAGAGATATGCATAAGACAATAATTTCATGATTTTGAACTGTAGAAGCTTTAATTTTAAGAATTCGAAGATATTCGGGACTTTAATTGCTCAATTATGCTTTTAAAACATGGGAGATACATGCCTCTATGCAATCATCTCCACTAGCCATCTTCCAGAATTCGTGTAGAGTTTTAGAACATCGGATTATTGAAATTTCACCATTTGGAATTGACAGAAAGTTACGGTGGAATTGCAGTACACTTTTCCTATATAAACTTCCTTTTAACAGATAACATAAAAGCTAAATAAATACATTATTTCTAAAACTTTCCATATTATTAGTTGCCCAACTGAAAGCTTAAATTTACGAATCAGATCAATATAGAAAAGACAGAATCTCATATTGATACCGCTGCTTTTCAATACCATTGATGATCGCGCACTATTTCTGCTTTGCACGAAATTGACGCTATCAGTTCTCATATTTTGCTGCTTAACGTTTGACGATATAGTTTGGAAACAAAGTGGCATTGTAGGAATAGTCATTAGGTCCCTTAAAGTCAGAGTTATCAAAATCTAGTAATCTGCTTATTCATTCTGATACTCCCCAACTGTATTTACGACCCAGTTTACTACAGAAAATACGGAATCTAATATTTATACTGCTGCAGCCCTCAATACCATTTTTGATCGAGCACTATTTCTGCTTTGCACGAAATCGGCGCTATCAGTTCCTATATTTTGCTGCTTAACGTTTGAAGATGTGGTTTGGAAACAATGTAGCATTGTTGGAGTCACCGTCACCAAAATCTAGTCATCTGTAAAGCATTCTGGTATTGGACGCTCGTATTTCGGAATTTCTTACTAAAACTGGGTTACAGGATATTTGTGCTGATAGCGCTTTGGCTGCAAGCAGCCGATGCAGCAAAAATCCTCGTTTTCATCCCTTTCCCAATGAAAAGCCACCACTTCGCCTTTCAACCGATCGTGAGGCAGTTAGCCGAGAGAGGACATGAAGTGACTTACCTGACGGCCGTGCCGATGGAGAAACCGCTTCCGAAGTCTCTGCGACAGGTCCTGGTTCCCAACGTCCTCAACACCCTGCAAAGTAAGAGAAAACTCCATTAACATCACATATTTGATGACATGAAGTACAACTAAACTCCAAAGCTGACTTCCACTTTTTAACCAACTACAGATGATGTTCTGCCGGGATTCATCTCTTTTGGCAAAATGTCCACCCCCATGATGAGCTGGTACTTCGGCAAAGCAGGTCGCACCATCATGGACGCCACGTTGAGCGACCCGGAAGCCCAGAAGATCATTCACTCCAACGAAAAATACGACCTGATCATTCACGAAGCTTTCTTCGTTTCTGAACCCGTAGTGGCATTACAACACAAATTCAATGGTGAGTTTTTTTTTCTTAATATGTATATAAACCACTGAGGCCCTGGTGGGCCTATTGTGGCCGGAGAAGGAGGCCGTTACCGCCAACTCATATTCAGGCACATTTGACTGCCCGACCTGGGTACCCTGCCGAACCAAGCATGCCCAGTGTATAGCACTTCCACCCATCGTCAGGAATTGCCTGGGACCCAATCACTAACTGCTTGGTACCTAATTACTCGTTAGGCATTGACATCCAAGTCTGTTGTGACGACCCCAGCCAAAGCTGCCCCAACCACGTTTTGGTGAATGAGATTAGAGTCTTAACCTCTCCCGTTTTAATATCCCGAGGCCAATAGAAGCCTGTCCCCAGATTAGAAAACGCTGTCTTGCCAGCACGGGGCATTGACAGACCACATAACACGCATTCTCATCCTCTACTCACACAACCGGTAGAGGGTGGTGTCAGATTTGCCATTTTGTGGTGATGGTATCTAAGTGGACAGTGCCCCGTTATTGTACGTATCTCCCATCTTACTAGGTCGAGCAGCTCGATAGCTCTCTTCCTAGAGAAGTTAACAGTGGTGAGTGTTTTATGTAGACACTTCGAAATTTTACCACGTATTCGTTTTAAGCTCACAATTATTCTTTCTCTACTCACAGACTCCTTTTCTTCCCTGATGTTTCATCTGAATCCCTTTCAGTCATTCTGAAAACCATATGGAAATTGAGAATATGCGAATATGAAAAACACATAGAAGTCACGAAAAACGTAGTGAGATGCTGTGAACCAATGTTCTAAATACTATAATTCCATGTAGTAGAGAAGGGTGATCATATGACTCAATTATACAATAACAGTAGCTACCCAGATTAGAAATGATAACGAGGTGTGGAAAGCTATTGGTTGTTCACAACCCATGGGTCTGAATGGGTTATTTTCGACGCGTCCAATGAGTTTTAAAATCGTTATCCCTCAACGAGAGTGGAAAACATATCGGATATCAAATAGCAAAGTAATTAATCAAATGAACGATTATCCAAACGTATTGCAAACAGAATGCGTTCCTGCGATGTACCTATATCCGGTTTCCGGGCAATAACACTTACAAACGTAATTGTAAACACTAATGAATATGTTTTTGAACTAGACCTATTTTTCAATCGAACAAAAAAGTAGGAAAACCTCCTGTGTCCCACATCCTCCTAGATCAATTCTAATAACCGTCCCTCTACTGACAACCATTGCTTCAAGTCCTAAAAATCGTTTTGTGATCTATGTTCGTCATTGACAGACATCCCTCCATTGAATCGAATGAGCCCACTCGGTCCGCTTTCTCGCACTCCCTAAAAGCTAGAACATTAACAGAAAAAAGTTAACATGAATGTGAATAGTAAAAACCGTTCCATGGATTTATTGAATAAGTTGTTATAATTCCAATGGAATTGAATTCCCAAGAATTCCTTTTGAAATCGAGTTTTTATCAAGTTTTGATATATATTTGCGTACAAATGAAGTTTTTGCTATTTTTTCAACTTTATTCCGTTGAATTTCATAGTTCCATTCATCTGTTTCAAAGTCTGCGTAGATATACACTAAATTGCACCACTGTCTGTGTTTAGATATACGCTTTTTTACGTACTGATACACGAGTTAAGTATTGGTGTTTAAAGTTCTTAGTTCTTTTTATAAGAATGTCATAATATCATCATAGGGATATCTAGAAGTCGATTCCAAGGCTCCGAGTTTCGGTGATTTCCGTAGACTGAGTCCAATAAACATGGATTAATATATACGCAGTAAATCAATCTAATACAAAAACATCATTTTTCAACGGTTTACACAGAATATAGTGTAATTCTTCGAATTTAACTATAACTCATTATTAAAAATGAGTGACTTAATACCTTTTTTTTTATATGACCATGTTGTGACCGTTTTTGCTACTCATATAAGTATGTTCTCAACTTTTTGGGTGGCATTGCTGTCGCTCTCAGTGGCTAAGTGATTGAATGATGAAAGATGTCGCTCTGAAGAATACGTTCTTCCAGCCTTGATGGGAAGAGACACGCAATAGGCATGGATGTTATATAATTAAAGGTGACGAACGTTTTTAACCGAGTCTGTTATTATCAAGTTGGCAGAGCTAGATGGTTCAATTACGTTTCACGGGACTAAGGCGTAGAACACCGCTAATAAACTATCAAAATTATGAACAAATCAATAAGCGAGATAATCAAACTGTTGAACGACCAAAATTAATCTTTGCCATTCTGAATATTTCCTTGAATGGTCTATATTAGTTCAAATCAGTTCATTAGACACCATTGGACCAAAAAACACTTTTAGTATCGTTCCGAAACCGGGTACAATCCAATAGCATGGCAGCATTATGTTTATATTTGATAGAGCATTGGATGGGTATTCATTTGATACGGTCCCACAATAGTCATTTAATCAAGTCCCTCCCTTCTCCTGGATTATCTTGACTAAATATAAATATGATAAATTTATAAAGTTATGCTGCAGTATCTGTTTAAACGTATCAGACAGTACTAAGTAATGCCCAGTACCCCCTGCTAGAATGAATAATGAACCCTTCAGTTACTCGGATTTGATCACAATATGCACAAAACATTCACTCTTGCAAAATTCATCTTTCACAAACGACAATAAATTCTGATTCATTTTTTTTTTTTTCTGCAGCCCCAGGTGTTGCTCTGATGCCTCTAGCGGACAGCTCCTGGCTTCACGAAATGTCCGGTCTCACCGACAATCCTTCTTATATGATAGACTTCAAAACCGACTTCACGGACCGCTTGACATTCCTCCAAAGGGTTCACAACTTTTACCACTTAGCATCAACGTTGCTGGTGAGCTATGCCAACCTTTACTATATGCAGGAGCTGATGGACAAGCATTTCAACTATACTGGATGGCAGGATCGACCGTCCATTTTCAACCTAGTGAGCGATCAGGCCCTCATCTTGGTCAACTCTCACCACTCAGTGGGATTCAACTTTCCCAGAGCTCCACATCTTAAGGAAGTTGGCGGCATCAATCTACGCCCTATCAAACCCCTTCCGAAGGTAATCTAGCACGAAAGCATCAATTTTAAAAGTTGTTGAATCCATAACATTAAATTGCTAACATGTTACCGAACATATCCCATGGAAAATGGGTGCAAACATTCCGACACAAACTCAATTACACTCCACAATTCAAAGGCAAGTTCTTTGAAGACTCGATTAGTGTTGCTCGTTAGGTAATATCAACATTTCCATGAAGGGTCTTTGGGTGCTCTAAGATAGGGGAGTGGTGATTCTGCGAACTGTATTATGAAATTGGGTGGAAAATCTAGATCTGCTTTTGATCTTGAAGGAAGGAGTCGAATTACGGAGTTCTCGGGAACTCCGCATTATGGTCTCCCCCTGGTCGCAAGGAAGTAACGTGAGTCCTTCTCAGGGAAGACTTTGATCACAGTAAGCGGTGTCTTGAAACAAGCACGTATATAAATCCATAGATTAAGGCATGTGGTCTGGATGTCTGAACAGATCAATACATACCCGAGTGTGGGCATATCGTCATTAGCTCACGTAGAGATCAGCGATACAGGTCCCATGGGTCCTATTGTGTAGACCTCTCTCTGCCTCAGGATTTACATATTAAGGCAATAATCTACCACCCCCACGAAACTAGTATCACACGGAAACGGACCCGGTTATGAATTTCTTGTTTCAACTACAGCATTTGGGAGTTTATATGTAAATAACAAGCCCTAAGAAGCCCAAAATACTACTACTTTTACCATCTTCGACGCTCGCATTAAGGCGAGTTCCAGCTCATTCCAACCCACATGGGAGCCTTGAGAGCACCAGGGATCCAATTCGCTTCTACTTTGATTTCTGTTAAATTTTTAGAGCTATGACTGATTTGTTACCACTTTGATGGAATTTCAATTAAGGTAAACAAACAATCCACAATTAGTTTCTCGCAATCTTACCCCTTATAACTCTTATTTCAGCCTCTAAAACTGTACTAACGCACAAGCAGAGCGTGACATCTCTGCAAAGTACACCTCACGTCATTTTCAACTCATTGCAACAACAGTTAGATTTGTCATCTTACACTTATAAAGGGGATTCTTTAGATGATAAGCAGATGATGTCTTCCGTTCGCAGGATCTGCAAGAACTGTTGGATAATTCCCCAGAGGGTGTCATCTACTTCAGCCTGGGCTCCAATATTGATATGTCTCAAGTGTCGTCCAAGGGGATCTTCGAAGCTTTCTCGAAGGTATTCGGGAGCCTCAAGTACAAGGTTCTCTGGAAATGGACAGGAAAGAACTTCCCCAAAGTGCCGAGTAACGTGCATATGTCAGATTGGTTCCCACAACAGGACATTTTAGGTGCGTATGATCACATAATTATTTAAAATGTACTAAATTTCAATGCTGAAAAACTAGAGAAAAAGCTTGGCAAGGGATTGGATATTTGTGGAAGATTAGAAACTTCAGTAGATCAAATTGCAATAATCTCAAAGGTGACCACCTTTGTGTCCTAACCCGCACAATCCATGGAAATGCCAACCGATTCTCAGGAATTCAAATAGGCAAACAAACCAAACCGACGGCAAGAAAAAATAATACATTTTTTTAGTATGCTCTAAAATTGAAAGTGACATTCAAAATTTGGTTAAATCGAAGGGACAAAACCACGCCAAGCATGAAATACTCAAAAAGTATGCATATTGAAGAAATCCAATTCATCGTAGCACTAAATTCTTTGTTGTATATGGGTTCCCCATCAGAAGTGAACATTTTCACTATACTTCTGATTTGTAAACCCGAAACATACTTCCAATTGTAACTTCTCACCTAATCTACAATTTATTTTGCTAGTTAGAAAACGAAGTATTTACGTAACTTCTATTACATATTCAATTCCCGTTTCTATTTCAGTTCATAAGAATGTGAAATTGTTCATAACTCACGGAGGTCTATTGAGCACGACTGAAGCAGTCAACAGCGCAGTTCCACTGATCGGAATCCCCTTTTTTGCTGATCAGAGAAAGAACCTGAACCAAATCACTACAGCAGGATTCGGTTTGGGACTGGATTTTGAGAATCTCACTGAATCTTCAATCTCATGGGCGGTCAATGAGGTCTTGAGTAACGAAAGGTGAGAAATTAACGTTGTTCGGTACAATGATAAATTTTGAATTCAAGTTGGCCCTCGCCGATTTTGAATCATGCTTTTCTACTCTTAAAAACCAATTTCGATCACGAATTTGATAGCTATGAGCAGGAGAAAACGCTGCAAAGTATTTAACAGAGGTTTAATATTTCTGTACAAGAATAACCCTTCGACGTCAGTCACTGATCTATGTACATCTAAAGGAGCTCTTAAAAACAAAATTAGGAGGAATGTTAATTAAACAACAATTATTGTATTGCACAATACAATATGCATATATCGCACCCGTCGTGTTATAATGGAGCACCGGTATAAGATATATTTTGTCTGTCAAAGGTGAAAACGAAACTAATTAAATCTTGCACCACGTGGGAGCGGTCGTGCCTCTTTTCCATGCACCATAGAGACGTGGCCTTTGCCGTAGGAGCAAAACTTTTAAAGCGATTTCGCGAAAATCAGGTTCTTTGAGTTGTTCGCTTATTCGAGGACGGGTACGATATAATTATATACGTGATCCCTACTAGGCGGTTTTCACTATGTCAAAGCACTTTAAATTCACATTCGTGCCCACGTTTTTTTCTATCTAAAATTAAGACTTTAGAGAGAGTGAACGGATGAACGTAAAGGGCCCGGGTGGGCTCATTCGATTCATTGAAGGCACAATTACTAATAGCGAAGAGATTGACGATATCTCACAATTTTTCGATATTCAGATTTTGTAATATTTCAGCGCTTTGATTTCACCGTTCAGGATTGACTGGGAGTTTTTACGAAAATTCACGCCTGACTAGATCCTTGGAATTCTGGACATTTGATTAACGGAAATAGAACGTATTACACCAGAATTCGCTCTAAATTGAAGAGTAATTGAAATAAATCAAGTGATTTCCCTCGTATTTCGTTGTAACTCAATCAACCACGTACAGTTAAACCAATACATAAAGTCAAGGTTAAAATCATGCATGTTGAGTATGGTCTTCAAGTGAAGTTCACGACGAGGAATAGCATCGAAAAGTTCAAACACTTGAGAAGTTCAATGTTCTTTGCCTACATCTTGATCCGGTTTCCGTTTATAACTATTTCAATGTCGAAAATGATTTATTTAGATTTGCTGATGGGATACCAACATGGGCAAAGCCCAGGATCCCCTTTTTCAACCCTACAACTCTATTTAACGTACCGTAGAATGCCCGCAATAGGGACAGATTTTAGAGGTTTTCCACTACTATCCTTCAGAAAAACTTGGTTTTCCCCACTTTGAACCCTCATTTTGCATTCTACAGAGTAACCAGGACATAATGACGTTGGAAAATCATTAAAAATGATTTTCCATTGTATTTTTTTTAATCGTTCAAATGATTAACAGAAGTACAATCCAGTTCTTAGCGACCGACCCGACAGTTCCGCCCCCCCCCCCCCCCCCGCTCAACACTCCTTCAACTAACATTCGGGTGGGCTCCTTCCGCCCTTTGTTATCCCTTCATCACCACTTTTCCGTCCGCCCGAGGGGGTCATTCGTGTACCTGCCACCTTGGTAAGCACTAGCCTCTCTGGTGCTCTGGTTGAATCTACAGATTTTTCCAGCGAGTTGGTTAGGCTTAATAAGTACCGTTTATGAATACAGAATGCGCTCACGTAAACCCTTGTTAACCCCCCCCCCCCCCCAGCCGTAGCTTTCATCTCTGTTTACTAGCTCCCCTCCTCTGAGCTAGAATCCCATATTTGTAGGTTGCATAGGCAATTTTTCATCTTCGGTACTTAAATGTGTGAAATTAATCAGTTAACGATCTGGCTGTAGAACCATCGAGGTCCAGCTTTCATTTTCATTTTCAAAAAGTGTCCCGATTGAGGGGCATAAGTTCCGGAATAGGGACACTTCGAATTTTTCTTCAAAAACCTATTTATATCATCCATTTCATCAATAGGGGCAAGGTTTTTCTTTTAAAAAAAATGTATAATTTCAACAAGAATAGTATATAATGTAATGTGAGATACACGTTTACGAAAAAAAAGTATGGGAACTCAGAATTGACAATTTTCTCTTTTGGGTGCCAAATGTATGGGCGTTGAACTGTTACAGAGTCAGACGGTATGATTAATCTAGAAAAGATGACATGGAAGGTAATTAGTTGCTTTAGGAAAATATTTGGTGACAAGGAAAATGATAAGATCGTGAATATTTGAATGTCCCTATTGAGGCTCACAACGAAAAAATGACTTTTCTGACAAATATCGAAATTGTAAGTTATATAAACAACCTTTTTTAAACCTGGAAACGGTGTTTGTATCGTGAGATGCCTAGTAACCCAATAATAAATGCAAAAACTTACCAAAAATAAGTCGTACCCAAGTTCTAACAGAAGTTTTTGAGGGTAGCAAAAACAACGATAACTGTTGAGCGTTACCTGGCAACAAAAGGCGGCAAACGCTTCATCATCCTGTCCTTCTTTGAGGATCACTGGAAGACATACCGATGGAACGATTCCACGCAGAAAGCATAATTTTACCCAAATGGAATCCTAACCGTCGCTACTTGAATCTCGTTCTACCAATAACGTCCCTATTCAGGATCCAGTCCCTATTGCGGGTATTCTTCGGTACTATTTTTCTATTGTGCAACTTGAATTTATTTGCTTCGTGTAAACGAAATCATATTCCATTCTATTTCTGCAGGTACAAGAAGCAAGCTGTTGTTCAACAGAGTATTTTCCGAGATCGCCCGATGAAGCCGGTAGACGAATCAGTCTATTGGATCGAATACGTTCTGAAGCATGGAAAAGTTCTCCAACCAGCGTCTGTTCGGATGCCGCTGTATCAACTTCTCCTTCTGGACGTTATAGCTGCGATAGCCGCAGTAATTTTCGCAGTCATATTCCTAACAAAAAGGCTAATACGTTATTTATTGTCCTTTTTGAGAACTGAAAAACCGAAAAAACTAAAGCAAAAATGAACGTAGGTACCATTCTTAAAAGACTGAAAACTGCCCAAATCAAGACTTATAGTGGGGACCGGGGAGGTGAGTGCGAGGATTGTGCGGGAAGCACTATTTCAACGGCATAGCTTATTAACGGTCTCCTATGCGAATCTGAATATGATAATACTTGAAATTAACCTATCATTTATTTTTAAAGAAAGGCATTTGGGATTTCTTAATGTTTTCTTATGTAATTGAACACGAGGTCTGTGTACGAAATGTCTACCAATTATTGTTTTGCGCCCTTAACTGCCTATAACGATCAGTGAAAGATTAAATCGAGTAAGAAACGACGCCCGAGTTGAAATTTTAATCTACTGTAGCCCGAATTTGCGAGATCTCAGGAAAACACAGACGCCTGATGGGAATCCGGTGTCTCCCTTTAGTGCAGGTCGAGGCACAGGGCAAGTTTTGCTTTGTGATTTACTTCATTATAGTTACGGGTCTTTCTCCCCTGAACAACAAAGGTAGCTGCCATCGGTATTATAATGTAAAAAAGTAGGTTTTAAGCCTCAAAACGGTAGTATTTAATGTGAACTGTTATTAATTAGATTGAAAAAAATGTATTTACTCTATGAATGATTTTATTTCAATTATCAAATATTTCGTATACGATGTAAAATAATTGCTTGTGTCTTATTAAATTCAATTAGTCGTTTCGTTGTCATACTTTTTGTTTCATCCTGACAGCGTGCTCTGTTTCTATTTACTCAATAAAATTGTTCGATATTACATTTTTTTATAAATTTCATTTTATTTATTACTTTTCCTACATGAATCAATAGAACAAACGTAACGGATGCCTATATCATATCCATATTCGGGATAATATGATTATTTTTGTTTTTTTTTTTCATAATTTCCGATGCTTAATGATAGGTTGTATTCGATTAGTTATCAACTGCTGACATAAAGTCAAAGTCAAATTTTAGTGAATGCAGATCGGCGCCCTGTATGTCAAAAATCCATTATTACCCATACCTTTAGTTTATTTTAGAATGTGTATGTGTCACGTATCAAAATATTACGTACTACGTTTACCTATTGGTATAAACCTGAAATCCAACAATTGTGAAAGGGTCAGGGGAACAAGTTTTCAAACCATGAGCATTCGAACTTTGGAAATTCAAGAAATTGAACAATATTTTTTGGGATGTATGGTAAAAATCGAATGACTCGGAATTTTAAAATTAATGACTTTGTATTGCTCAAAATTTGACCTGAATTTGATGAAGAGTAATCTATTGTTTCATCAATTCGTGAAGGGAAAAAATAGAAAAAAAAAGAAAAAAACTAAAATTGGATAAATTAATAACATGTACATATTTTGATTTTATTCACCAAATAATTTTTTAAATGATTTTTATATTTTCAGTCTCTCACAAACAAAAGGATTATATTTCAGGATTCTGAGTTTCAGTAAGTTATTTTTGAGACGGATTTGTTCCAATTAAATATCCACCCCTACGTAAGAGGTGCATATGAAATTTCCCGATTCGATGCAGAATAATTTTCGAAATTCACAGAGGGTTGATTGATGAAAAAAATTACATTCAACTAAGAGGATTATGTGAATGGATGTGAGTAAAAAAAATATAATTGACAAAATGAAATTAAAACCTGCGTCAGATTTAAACTCAATTACTGAAAATAGATTAATGATTATGAATATTTCGCAGTTTGAGAAAGAACTAATCACTAAGACGGTCAAAAACACAACTGAATACTGATACAGGATTAATTAACCTAAAATTCAGGCTTTAAAAAGATTTTTAAACTACCAGATATGGTTTTGGCTATGGCTCGATCACTAGGGAGATAACTTTTACACAAATATTTAGTTTGTTTTTTACCTAAAGCTACTCTTATCTTCAACAGCTGAAAAATGCCAAAACAATACATACAAGTTAACCAGTTGACGATATTTTGTTAAATTTATTGTGGTACATAACTTTAAGTAATCTGATGTTAAACCATGTTTACGGATATGATTGCGTGACAGTTATTACGATGTTGGTATGGGAAGGGGAGTTTCTAGTCTTTTCCTCTAGAAATTTAATCGTTTGTACTGAAATTTCAAAAAATTCATGTCGAATTAGCGGTTTTTGCTTTTAACTGTGCGTAGGGAGCTCGGCAGTGGTGTTCCGAAGGATTGTCCAGCAAATGTATGGTTAACACATTAAAAATCCATCAGCATCTGGCTAAGCGATAGTGTGCGATGTCACTTGGAATGAAACAATACTCATTCCATAGAATATATATTCCTCCTAAAAATCCTCCAGAAGCGACATTTCTTCTGTTCAATCTATTTCTCATGTCAAGAAATGCTGTTCTCAGGGCCTGTTTGTTTCTGCTTGTCGGCGGTTTGAGCGCGGCAAATGGAGCGAACATCCTCATCTTCCTCCCGATGCCGTCGAAAAGCCATCACGCCGTCTACCGCCCTATAGTTCGCGAATTGGCCACCAGGGGACACAACGTGACGTTCTACACACCATTCCCTGTTCCAGATCCCCCGGCTAACCTGAAGAACGTGGTATTGCTGCCGTCTCGTCCAAAGACAAGTTAGTTTTTTCCATCGTGACAATCTTAGTGACTGTCGCGATTAATTTCTCTTCTCTCTATATGTTATTCGGATTCCGATAAGGTTAAGGGTTATCAAATGAGACACGGATTTGATTCACTTGGACGATTTGATAGGTACCGATTTCTTTCAATATCGCTCTAAGAAAGTTATTAAAAGAGAGAATACTCTGACTGCTCTACAGTAGCGATACATTGACTACAATGAGGGAAGAAGATACCTCAAAGTTAAGGGTAGGTGCGGATATATGAATATACAGTGGGTCCAGCGTGTGGTACATAACGAAGTCTCTAAACAAAATCTCTAAGAGGCACTTTTTGTACGAAACTAGTTGTAGAACACATCAGTGGAATTTCAATATCAGCCACTAATACTCACCATGCCTGGATATGATCCGCCAGAACCACCGTGACCTTCATTGTGCGGTCGGCTTCATCCTCAGACGAGCGACCTCTGCATCCGCGAGAATAGAGGATATTTCGAACAATTCGTGCGAATTAAAAAGACCCAAATGTGGTTGAAACATACGTTTTTGCATAAGATCTCAATTTTCTAAAAAAAATTCCCTCTAAAAAAACAAAACAAAAATATACCATTGGAAAGCTGAGGCTTTTGCGCATTATTTTAGGCTTACAGGCTTAAACGAATCATTAAAAATAGGAGACTGATGATTCCTAAAAAAAAAAAATTTTTTTAAAGTAAAGAAAACATTACATTCAGGATTTTTAACTCATTTTTTAAACAACTTATTTAACACCTGTCCTAATTCAAATACTTTAAAAGTAGCTCAGAAAAGCAAACATATATCACAGGATAGTCGAACGTTTTAGACAAAAGTTTTTGCCAAATATATAAACCAGCGTTAATGCTTTTGGTTAAAAGTTTGATGAAATCGGTCATTCACTGTGCTGAATAAGCCGTATTTATTTTCCAACTATTTTAGTTGAGAAGTTGACTTATCCCACGGCACAAGTTTTGGTCCAACACAGTTACACTATACAAGTAATTGCATAATTCTTGAGTTAGTTTAGAGTATTGAATTGAATTAATGTCTTGAATAACTTGATTTGAAAACAAGGTCAAATGAGATAAATTCCACTCCAATAATTAGTAAATTATTTACTAATGTCAGGTGGGATATAAATTTCTTCACAAATTATTGTGAATAGGCTGGTCTTTTTACGGCCTGAGAGGTAGTTTAATCTTGAATATCTTCAAGCTCGTATACAATTGAGTTGATTTGGTGGTTTTTGTCCGTTGATCGAACAGTGGGTAGCACTACGAATCCTCATTTCTTCTTGATTAGTCATGGCTGTCTTCTTGGGTTTGAAATTCATCAAATATTTACATATGTTTACTAATGACAGAACACCACGGAAACACTGTTGAAGTTCAACAGAATGATCTTCAGACGTAGATTGGAGATATTTTCTCTATCAGAAGCAGAGAACCTCATTGCTGAGGTCTTGCTCAAATTGAGACGTACACTCAGTAAAAAAAAGCTGCAAATTCTTTCACTGGGGTTTATTATTCAATTGGCTTGCTTTCATGATTAGAATTTCTACTAAGCTTTGGAGTGCGCGTGTTTCACAGGTGATAGAGCGATTATTGAATTTCAAGAGATATGCGTAGAACACTTAAATCGGTTCTCAACCAAAATACCTATTTGGGTTGATCAGTTGATCATTTTTGTGTGCCTCCTGAAATTCAATAATCGCTGCCAATTGAATAATAAACCCCAGTGAAAGAATTTGCAGCGTTGAAAAAAGGCTTGCCATGTCCAACTTGAGGGTTGTAACGTGGGAATGTGAGGTGAGGTGATGAAATGGTATAGTTCCATTGAGCTGAATTCGCTTAATGCTCCGCCACGCTCAGAGGACGATCCAGACGCTTGAAGGCAACGGATTCAAGAATCGGGAAGGGCCAACTAACCATATCCATCACAGGGGGTTATATTCAAATGACAACAAATTTTCTGGTACAGACTGCTGCTCACAAATGTGAGCATACGTTTCCGCATAGCCAGCTCCAACCCTAGCCTATTCAACCGCTACAATTCTGGGGAGACGAGACTAGACATTTTTGAAACCCTCAGCAAATATTCAAAGTGGAGTTTAAGAGTGTAAACTGATAGAGGATTAAACTCGGTCTCTAGATACATAAAACAGTTGGGTGCAAAGTAAGGCAGATGGAACAATTTCCTAACAAACTGCAACCGCATCGACTCCACTGCATCGTACTCCAAGTAACCCCATTATTGCGCTGCCTAACACAAAATAGCTCTTATGATAGCATTAAACACTTCCATTTTGGCAGAGATAGGGGTGTTTGAATTGGAGAACACCTGACCCTAGACACAGTACAAAGCTGTCTTAGTTAACCTCGAATTGCGTGATAAGCGCTTACTAAAAGAAAGTCTATGCGTTAAAATGACTCCCAAGTATTTACTAACTGTAAGGGGATCTTCAGTGCCACAGGTCCAATATTCTGTTGCACGGCGTCTGCCTCCATTTAAACAGATATAATCCTTAAAATTAGAAAACCAGGATGTTTCCATTGCTCAGGAGATCCTGGTCTTGAATTTGAGTACCAGTATGTTAGGGTTTCGTAGAGGTTTGTTTTGGGATGGACGATCTTTTTGATCCTCGACCTCACTTGGAAACGTGCGTTTATAATCTTTTAATTAAAATAATTAAAACCACAATACTAACTCAAGCACACCCCAATGAACTGCTGACGAGATTATAAATTTTCCAGTCTATTAGGAACATTCTTTACAAACTCATTATCTTGTTTCAGAGGAAGATGGAGTAAAATCATTTGTGACTAATGCTTTAACCCAATCGAATCCGATTAAGACGACTATGGCGTTACATTTGATGGGGCACATGACTGTGGATTCGTTTATGAAAGTTCAAGCGGTGCAGGATCTAATGAAATCTAACGAAACTTTCGACTTAGTGATCACAGCTGCTGGATTTGTTCAACAATGCACTTCTACTCTGGTGGGTCGATTATCTTTCTACTGATAGTTATAAGAAAGAACAGCTTTTATGGGTTTGTAAAAGGAGTCAATGGAATCGAGTTTTTGCCCTATCCAGTGGCTAAGGAAATGAGCCTGCAGCACCCAGAGGATACCCCTGCAGCTGAATAGCTCCTGGATTGTGCTCAGGCTTAGCTGTTTCAAGAAACGGGAAGGGGAGCATCCGTATCCATCACACTCCGGGATTTTCAGTTTGAGGAAAGGGTTAAACCCCCGGTCAACGGAAGACAGAATTGTATTAGGCGGGGCAGATGCAAATATGTCTATTTTAAGGGGATTTAAAAGGTCCTATCATCCACACCCTTCACATTGAATCTTTTAAGAAAGCTCTTTTTCGAATAAAATGGTGTTTCATAGAGTAGATGAAAGCGCTTCTTGTAATCCTGATGGTTCGATAACACTTTTTGAGAAACAAAATCCTTCGGAATTCCGATTCCCAAGAGAAATCTAAACGTAAATAGAATTGCTAATACAATCCTAACTAGTGAGATCAAGGTTTGGGCGAACGTGGAAAAATGTAATTATGTTAATCAAAAATCCAAATCCAAGGGAAATGTTCTTATCTTGCCCAAATTCCTAGGGCACAACAGGATAGGCTTCAAAATAAATCTCTTTGATTTTCAAGTGCTTTACACGTAAGATAAGCTTGTGGTTTAGCTAAAATTCAAATTAAAGTAAAGGAACAGCCTCTAAATCACAGCCAACTGGCAGTTATTCGATTAGTAGAATATTCATGCACCAATATGAAATTCGTTTTCACAGCGAGAAACAGCACTTGGGCAAGAAATCTGTTGATTAGTGAGCATGGGCAAGTTGGACCCATTTATACATCTAGTATAAATCCAAGCTCTTTGAGAAACACCACAATGTTCCCGTTCAGCAATGTACTGACCTGTTAAACGATTTCATATTTATCTAATCTTTCCTGATAAAAACTAAAACATTATAATAGTCTACCATAAGCACAGAATTTAGATGGCTAAAGATGCATATTATCTTTGCTGAGATCATATCTGCTACAAGCTCTGGATCTTCAAAACTAATAGTAACAAAATCAGGTGCACCTCCCAAGTGTATTCAACATGAACACTGCCACACTTTGAGGATCTAAGTAACTCGCTAGTAAAACATTGTAACTTCGGACTGTTGACAGGGTCACAAATTCAACGCCACTACAGTTCAAATCGTTCCAGTTGGAGACCTGTCCTTCATGCTGGAAATGGCGGGTGCTCCCGACAACCCAGCTTACATGATGAACGCCCATTCGCCTTTTGCAGACCGCATGACTTTCATTGAGAGGCTTAGAAATGTGATGTACTGGAGCTTCGTGAGATTAATTCAATACTATGTTGCAGTAGTATACCATCAAGAGACCATGGACAGGTACGTAAAAACGCTGGAAATTGTTGCACAGATGTTTATTATTTCTGTATAAGTTAGCTCTTGGGAGGAAATCACTGATCTACACATATAAGACGTCTTGTAACTGCGTTCAAGATGAAGATTCATTGGCTGCCGCCATCCACGGGGTCTAGCTCTTATATCCTGTTCAACGGGCTCTGTCGAATGGACCAAACCGAATTTACAAATAGTGAGCAAACGGATGATTGTACGTTAACCCAAGTGGTCTCATTCGATTCAGGGAACTAAATTCTATTTGAATCAAACAAAAAAGTACCCTTTTACATGAAATGTTTTTGGATATTTCGATTTCTTGATAGATTACTCCTTAAACCTAATCCCTTAGGGTCGATTTATATTCAACACAGCTTTTCTCCACTGAATTTATACATGTCATTAGATAAATTCAGGATAAATAACACGGAATACCCGAATTTTAGCTTAAATACAACCTAAAATCATCTTCTTAAAGTCATAATATTAACAAATGTTGAGTCGTACAGAAAACCTAGACAAATTAACGAGAGCAAATCACGTCGAAGTTTAACAACATATAGAGAGTTATAGAACTCCTCCCTGGTTTCAGTTTGAATGATTTAATGGACGATTTGACAGATACTTGACCTACCCCGGGTGGGAAGGACGGCCGCCCATCATGGAAATGGCGTCAGACGCAGCTCTCGTTCTCGTCAATTCGCATCATTCCGTCGGTTACTCATTCCCCAAAGCGCCGCACTTCAAGGAAATCGGAGGAGTCAACGTAGTGGATAGCAAACCTCTTCCTCAAGTAAGACTGCTGACATCAGTTATAAATATATAAAGAATTCCGAAATGAACCCCGAGAAAATATGACGTTCTAAACCCGTTCCAACTTTTGTTTGAATGAATGTTATTTAGTCTTTTGCCGATTGGTCACCAAGAAATGTAAAATTATTGTCCAACATAAAATCATTGATGAAGTAAGGATTCGGATTCGAGTCCAATCCTTCCCTTTTCTATAAGAGATTTGCCAACCTTGTTTCTTTCCAGATAACAGCGGTTGGGGCTTTTGGGCAGCAAAAGGCGGGAGGCCAGTTTTTAATGTGTCAATGCAATCCTTTTCCTTACTTCAATTGATTTCAAAGATTCCCAACCAGATGAATTTAAAAACAATATTACTGCAAGAATACTACTCACTTACAAACCTCGAAAACATATCAATTTGAAAATGAGCTTAATAAGTGCAAGGGTGAATCAAACATGAACCGGAATTTCTCTAGTGCGGCTAGTACAATGCTGGGAATGGGGCTCCCTCTCCTAGGATGCGTTGATCGGGGTCTCCCAAGGCCACACCTGCTCAGTTCAGTCTCGTCCGATCTGTTTTCTTGTCCGGGTTCTGCTGAGTGAGCCAGAGTTACCATCCCAAGTTGCGCAACGTATTATTATACTTTTTTTACCCATGAAGGAGTGAAACCAGCAGAAATTCTTCGAAGACTTGAGCCACAGTTCGGGGAGTGTTGTCTGAAGAAAACCCAGTTGTACGAATGGCATAACAAGTGTCTAGAGAGGGGAAGAAGCAGTTGAAAATGAATTCACTGGTCAGCTGGAAAGGTCCATGCATGGTGAAATCCACGGTCTTCTGGGATTTCAAAGGAATTTTGCGTATTGACTTCCTTCGACGAGTTAAACGTGCTGGATTTTGCTGACGTCTATTTTCGACGAGAAACGTGATTTTGCTGCATGAAAGTGCCCGCCCCCACAGAGCCAACCAGGCTCGGGAAAAACTTGAAGAAATTCATTGGGCTACGCTAGAGTAGCCTCCACACAATCCAGACTTATCCCCGTGTGATTACCTCATGTTAGGGCCATTGACAAAGGCACTGGGAGGGGAACGATTCGAAGACGATGCAGCCACTGAGAGCTTCGTCCGTAACTGGCTGGATATACGCACCTTTGTTTAGGACGGCATCAAAAAAACTTCCGATTAGATGGGAAAAGTTAGATGGGGAAAGTCTCTAAATTCGAAAATTATATACAAAAATAATATGTAAATATTCGTTTTTCATTATTCCAAAACATTTTTGAACTGGAATTCCGGTTTATATCTGACCCCCCCCCCCCCCCTCGTATTTTTAGGAATGGAATGAGGTATAATTAGGGGTCAGTGCTGAATTTTATATGTGAATGCCATTTACACTTCTTTTGTCCATCTAGAATCGTATTTTGCAAAAGTGGGCGCCGTTCAGGTTGTAGTATCCGAAAGAAACTTCTTAATCAGAAAAGTCCAGAAGTGTCAGGTTTCGTGCAAAATGATTCTTATAAAGTGAGAGGAGGTTTTTTAGAGCAAACATGCTGAAATTGCAAATTATGAACATTCAATTCCTCCTTTAAATGTGATTATCATTAGTTATCATATGTTATTAACTTTTGAAATCACTATATTCCGTGAAAATCTACAGCGTTTTCATAGATTTCAATATTCATCGTGTGATGATAAATCACGGATAGATACATAGGAATCAATACTGATTAAAGTTATCATCAATCAGCCATTTTCACTGCGTTCAAATACAGTTATACCAACATTTTCACGAAGGTTAATTATGTGTAATATTCGTCACATAAATTCAGGACCTTCAAGAATTTTTGGACAACGCGACGGATGGAGCGATCTATTTCAGCCTGGGCTCCGTCGTCAGCGTTTCAGACGTCACCGGAGACGACATGAGAAAATCGTTTTCCAACGTTTTCCGGAGATTGAAGCAAAAGGTGCTTTGGAAATGGGAAGCCGACGATTTCCCGGACAAGCCGCCGAACGTGATGACATCCAAATGGTTCCCGCAGCAAGACATACTGGGTAAGTCACAAAGGCACGAATTAAGAGCCGGGTTTCAAGGTAGGTAAAGGATTGCAATGTCGGTGGTTGTAAACTTACTGTGAATCGCGAAAAGCACTGTAGACTGCAGGATTGTCATGTTCATTAACGGCACCAAGGGATTCTGGTTTAGTATTTAAAAATATTTCAGCACATTCAATTTTCACTAACAAATAGGGTGGATGGAGAGGGTAATTGTGATTAAACGTCATCTCTTTTATCATCTGATTTTATTGATTAAAAAACGAAATGTTTTCGTTCAACCCTAATTCTCGTCTGGTTGAACTTCAAAATCGGTAATCCTGGGGGTTGGGGGTTGGAAGGGGCTGCTCATACCGCTTATTCTGCGACTGTCATTATTATTTTTTATTCGATTGTGAACTTTGTTGTCTTTTTTGTAAGATAACACAGATCTTTTAATTTTGATTATGGAAGCTGGTGAATAGGGGGGTTAATAGTGATAAATCTCTATTAACTCTACAGGACGTCCAGCGTATGATCCGAAAAATTTCCCACACGTGTTCTGCAACTAGATTCTAACAAAAAGTGCCTCCTGACGTTTTTTTTTTAGAGGCTTCGTTTTTTAGTTATTTCAGTTTTAAGATTTTTTGTGTGTTTTCGACCTTACGTAACAAAACGGCCGTAACTCCGACGTTTTCAAAGTGTGTGCAAATCTAAGTATGCCGTTGGAAAGAGCATTGAATTTCCCATTTCAGTCTTTAATGGTAATTTTTTAAAGATAACTAAAGGGTGAAAAATGAGCCTGAAAATTAAATTTTGTTGAATTTTGAAAAAAAAAAAATTTAATGGCCTATTAGTCTCTCTTAATTTTGATGATACGTTTGAGCCTGTAAGCCTAAAAAATGCGCAAATAATTAGTTTTAATATAATTATAATTACTTTTCATTTTTTAGAGGGAACTTATTTGAGAAAATTGAGATCTTGTGCAAAAAAAAATGTGTTTTTAAGCATTTGAGTTTTTTTCAATTCGTACGAATTGTTCAAAATATCCCCCGTTCTCGCGGATGCAGAGGGTCGCTCGTCTGCGAATGGAGTCGACCGCACAATGAAGGTCACGGTGGTTCTGGCGGATCAGATCCCCGCATGGTGAGTATTAGTGGCTGATATCAAAATTTCCAATTCCACCGGTTTGGAGGTGTTTTTGATTTGTGGACTTGTTACGGATTTGTTATTGCAGCTCCTAGACAATGAAATATTTGATTATCTGGAAGATATGCCCCTGAACAGAGGGGAGCTCTATGGTTCCAAATGGATGGGTGCCCAGCTCACAAGGTCGTACCGTCACAGACTGGATGAACTCCTACATTGAGAATCGTCAACAAATGAGTTCGCTTCACCATTCCAAACAAAAATAAGCAATGCTCAATAATGAAATATGCCTGAAATATGGAATCTAGTTGTGGAACACCTGTGCGAAGTTTTTCGGATAATACGTTGGACTTTTCTTTCCTATTTTTTTCGATCCCAATTTTCGTCCGACAAACCTTTTTTCTGCATAAACAAAGATGCCAGGAAGGGGGACAGATCTGAACTGCAAGGAGGGTGTTCCAGCGTCTCCCAACCCAGTTGCGCCAATTTTTCTTGAGGCAGGGTCGCTGTATGGGGGCGAGCATAGTCTTGAAAAAGAACCACTTCTCTCATTGGTAGGTCTCGTCTTTTGCGAGGATATGTAATTCTGACTTCAGTCAAAATTTCACAGTAATAAGAAGCATTTATAATTATGCGCTCATGTAAGAAATCAAGATGTAGCAAGCCTGTTAATGTTGTCCACAGTAATGCTGATAAGGGGTCTGCGGTCATGGCTTTCATTTCAACACGTCCACGACTAAAAATTAAAATGTTTGTCCATGCAAATACTCCAGTTCTCGATAATGTCTCTTCCTCGACGGTTTAGTTAATCTCCTCAAGATTTTGGCTGGTTGAACTCCTTCTGTAGCTGGACCACAATACGTTTCGTAATTGACAAGGGTACCTCTTCGTTATGATGGATACTGATAGGATCGAGGAGGCTAGCTCAAGTGCTTCCCACACTCCTGACAAACCAACCCAACACCCCACAACGCAGGAACGTTCTTTCATCACTGAGTTCGCAGGTCCAAAAGTCTCGATCAAATTCGACTCACCCTCATAGAATTATCTGCCGATTTTAATGCTTTTTTTGCTCGTTTAGGAATTCGGTCTAGTTTTTTAAAATATTCATAATTGTCAATAATTATCCTTATAAGCGTGATCGTATAAAAACTGGACAAAGGGATGTCATTGTAATACATGCAAATGCATTACAAATATGTTTATTCTAGCCGGTCTAATTGGTAACAAAGGGATGTCAATTGGGTGGACAGCGGCGAAGCGAGGAGCGCCGATTTTTTTTCCCCCCGTACAATCCATTGTGAAATATATGCAGTGTTATTCGAGAGAGGGATCCAAGGGACATTTTGCGGTTTGTGCCCCTTCGCCAGCCCTGGGATAGTTTTAACGACTTGGAGAGGTTGAGATACCGAACCGTGAATAATGTAATTAACACGCCATTTACCCCCTATCTGAGTGTAGATTGGTTTAACCCTTCGGCCCCTTTACGATCGGCCCTAATAAACCGTTTGGTGCATGGGAGCGGCGAAGAACATTTTCGAGGACGAATCTAGTTACGGTGGCGCACTGCGGGCGGCACTGGAGGGTGAAAAGATTAGGAACTACCTCCACGTCTACTCAGAATTAAGTAAATACGAGCCGGAGGTTGAGGAAGCTAAGCATTAGAGCAGGAAATTGACAAATGTTATGTGCTTTCTAGATGAAAAACATCTGCCATGTTCTGCGAGGCACACAGCTTCCTCGTATCCGCAGCATACAAGAACAAATCATCGAAAAGTTCCAAACTATTCAATATTTCAATAACTTGCATCGGGTCTACATTTATCCGTAGCCCAAAAAATAGACCTAAACACAGTTTTTAGGGCACTGCGTGCATTACTTCAATTTTTGGTTCCTCGAAAAAAAATTGTCTGGCCTGGAGGTCTTAATCTGATAACTATGTTTTTGGGGTCGCAGAATCCGAATTTGAATGGTTAGACGTCCACTGGGGTTTTTTTCCCCCGATATGGGATGGGAGGAACCCCTGGTCACTGAAACCACTTTGATCTATTGTGACACTTTACACCAATTTCACTTCAAAATCTTTTTAATGGCCTCTTCATTCACAAAGTGAAGGAGGTTTACAGGTGTTTCGTTGACAATATCGGCGGGTGTTAGGGCACCCTTTCCGAAATGGCGGAACAGAGCCGGCATTCTATTGTCCTGGCCTTACCCATTTTGTTAAGGTGGTACCTTAGAGGAAAGTGGCCAGTGAGGAGTCGCACAAGTTTGCGAAGGTCTGTACGCTTCAGTGACAATAGGAAGTGTGCGCTTTTCTTTGAGATTGTAAGAAACCGCTTGGCTTGTCCCTGCTTAGGAGCGTCTTGCCAATATGTTGTTCGAGTCTTGTCCTCCCGTTTCTGGATCTGTTGAGTTATATAACTCTTGGTAACCACTAGTTGCGGTTCAGGTCCAATTGGGCTAGTCGATCAGCTTCTTCGTTGCCTTCTATTCCATCATGACCTGGTAACCAAAGCAACGTTAATTTGTTGCCGAGGGCTGCAGCCTTGAGTGAGGTGAGGCAACTCCAGGTCAGCTTTGATGTTATTGAGAAGGCAGAAATGACCTTTAATGCCACGTGTCTGTCTGATGGTATGTAAATTCTTGCACCTTTGAGCCGTTTCCTGGCAATCTCTTGTGCACATATTTCTATAGCATGGGTTTCTGCCTGATAAATGGTGGCTACATTGCCCAGAGGTTTGGAAAGGGCAAAGTTTTGGCCCCTGATCCCCAATCCCGCTGCACCATTCATCACAGACCCATCAGTGTACCACACTAGTGAACATGGCTCAAAATGAGGTAGGCTTCTCCTCCAGAGTTCACGATCATTGGTGATCACTCTAAAGGGTAGGTCGAAGTGTATTTTTTCCAACATAATGTCGGGAACTGACATAGTCATTGGCTCTGTTTTAATGCTGTCCAGTATTCCTAAGTGACTATCTTTAGATAATGGTCTGCTGAAACCACCCACATGCAGCATTCTGATTGCCTCCACTGGGTTTAGTTTAGGGTTATCGGGATAGGTTTAGTCATAACTCAAAAACATATTCTCAAAACACAGTAGAACGTGAATTGTTTTGAGATGAGAGATAAATCATCTCAGAAGGAGCTATATACCTTATCGAGGTCAAAAAGTCTCGTCCCGCACTAAACTGAGCTTTAAAACTTAAAGATACTGTTGGAAAGAGCATTAAAATGTTTGTCTCTTTAATTCCCATCAAAAATTTTTCAGGAGAAATCGAAGCGCAGAAACGGGGTTTGAAAATCAATTTTTTTCAAAATTCCACCTAACTATTAAACATTTTTACCTAACATCAACTATTTTTCAAGCGCTTCGTAATCATATTACTTCTTGTAAGAAAATAGTGTATTTTGTTCATGTCTCCTTAAACCTGAGCAAAAAGGTCAGCTTTCCAACGGACTAATCATTTTGTTTGTTTCAATTGAATTTCACAGAGAAAATGAAGTTTGAATGAGGAAAAACGTGGGTTAAGTTTACGGAAAAATACAATTTTTAGCCAAAACCCACTTCTAAAAAAATGTATATATATATTTGGTTTCGGATTTTATGAATTTTTCTTCATTGAATCGAACGACGAGTCTCCTACGTGTCAAAACTCAACAAATGAAGATTTGTTTTGGTTTTTTCCTCTGGTCCCAACTCTGACTCACAGGCCAGTCAAGTTCTAAACGAATAGTACCTTTTAAGTTGAAATTTCAACTGTTGATTCAGCCCTGAGATCCTTTTTTGAAAAAAAAAAAATTGATTAATCGTGGAATTTTGACAGAATTAACTTTTTTAACTCCATTTCTACGTATCAATTCTACCTGGAAACATTTTTTTAAGGGATTAAAGTGACGATAAATGTATCAATCTTTCCAACAGTATTCTTAAATTTCAATTTTGAGTACATATTGAGGGAGTTATAGCTATTTTAGTGATGTAAGCTCTAAATCATGAGAAAAATACTTAAATTTGAAAAAAGTTGCATTTCAAGTGGTATAACAAAAAAGTTGGTCGGATATGAGTGGTACATCACGTGGAAAAGCGATCAGACAGAACTTGCGTTACAACCTGTATAATAATTATCGAATTTCACCCAATGCGATCATTGAACAGGTAGGTAGCAACTCAACTCGGTTGCACGAGTGGTTACAGACAATATTATTGTTGTCTGAACACTCAGCTACTAGTGCAGGACCCAACCGTTAGCATGTTACAACTGTGACTATTGGAATAACTATGACATCATGATGGAATTACAATATTACAATAATACCATCTGAGGTTTTTGGTACGTATATGAAATAATTTTTACAGTGCGGTACCATTGTAAACATTTCTCCAGGTGAATACAAATTTTCTTCCTGAGATTTAAAAAAAATAACGAATAATTATTATTATTCACGCTCATCACTTCACTCTCCCCAGGGGTTTGAAGTTTAACAGAAAAACAGAACGTCGACATGAATTCGCATCTTCATTCAAGAACGTATTTGAACATAGTGAGAAATCGATTAGTAAACAGTTCAAAATTTACAATCATCGTGAATAATCTCATCATATTTTGTCATTTCAATGTCATCATCTTTTCAAGTTTCTTTTGGAATCGAGTTTATTACAACTTCTGTTAAAGCCCTGGTAGGCAGGAGGGATCGAGGTTCCAATTGTTCTATTAATGGATTCCTAGGTCTGATTCGGTATATTGTATGTAGCATTTTGAAGTCAAATTCAATATTTTCACCATTACTAGGGAAACGATGAAAAAAACTCCTGAGATTATCAAATCCGACATCTTCACAAAAGCGTAATCATTTGCAGGGGCGTATATAAGGGAGGGGGGAGGGGACGAGGGGGCCCGGGACCCCTCCGAAATTTGGAAAATACCTATAAGTTAATATTGTATTTTTCGGTCCGAAATAATGTTAATATAAAGGAACCTTTGAATCAATCATGTATATTTTTACACCTTTCCAAGTTATTAACTGAATATTATTTAGGCCTAAACTAGGTATGCTTTCCCCTGAGAAAAGAACCACTTTTCTATCAGTTTTTTTTTTTTTTTTTTACTGCTACAATAGTTGAACATGTGATTTTCGACACCAGATTTGAAAAACTTTCCGGACCCCCCTATGAGTGGGGGGGGGGGTAAGGAATAACCCCCAGACCCCCCGTTTTCTCGGCCCCCTCCGAAAATATTACGTATATACGCCACTGATCATTTACATTGTTTTCCTTTACTGCTTTATAGAATTATTACTTTATTCTGGTTCTTCATTGTTAATTTTTAATTTTAGCTCATAGAAACGTCAAGGCGTTCATCACACAAGGCGGCATGATGAGCATCTATGAGGCCGTGTCTCGCGGCGTTCCTCTCTTCGGGATCCCGTTTTTCGGCGATCAAACGAAAAATTTGATGCACGCGACGACCTCCGGCTACGGTGTGATGGTGAGCTACCACAACGTCACCGAGGAGTCGATACAGTGGGCGCTCGAGGAGCTCGTTTT
Source organism: Creontiades dilutus (assembly GCA_031894815.1). Lineage (NCBI taxonomy): Eukaryota > Metazoa > Arthropoda > Insecta > Hemiptera > Miridae > Creontiades > Creontiades dilutus. The sequence continues at coordinate 181,918 of JAVIWC010000161.1, forward strand.
CAACCCGAGGTGATTCCATTATAATTTAATATAATAAATAATAAACTAGCGGACCCGGCAAACGTTGTTTTGCCTTATAAATTACTGCTAGTTTCTAGATAAATTCTAGTGCAGACAAAAAGTAACTTACGTACCATAAGTGTGTAAGTATGTGGTATATGCGTGAAATAGGTACCTATCGTGACAAATACATTGAAATTAATAATGTTATTATTATGATAAAACAGTATACTTACAACACAAAAGCCGTTTTTGGTTGGAGCTCGTGATCCGTGTTGAGTACTTTCAAGGTTATGTAAATCACTTGTTTAACTACAACTAGATTAAGTGAACTAATCGTGCCAAATACACTTGAAATTAATAGTTTCATTATTATGAGTTAAAATGATAATTACACTTAGATAGCAATATGATAATTGTAAACGTTACTACTACACTTGATACATAAACAATAATGATGCCGAAAACTGTGTAGGGAGTGAGAGGAGTCTTACTGTGTAAGTGAAATAGAACACCGGCTCGAGTATCATTCCTACTCCGTGCTGTTTACTTAGAAGTGAGACCGGTATAGTGTGGCATTTCACTCACGAGTAAAGGCGCGGCAAATTTTAAAATACTGCAAATTCTTTTACTGGGGTTTATTATTCAATTGGCTTGCGTTCATGATTTGAATTTCTACTACGCTTGGAGTGTGCGTGTTTCACAGGTGATAGAGCGATTATTGAATTTCAGGAGATATGCATAGAGCACGTAAATCTGTTCTCAACCAAAATACCTATTTGGATTGATCATTTGATCATATTTGTGTGCCTCCTTAAATTAAATAATCGCTCTATCACCTGTGAAACACGCACACTCCAAGGCTTAGTAGAAATTCAAATCATGAACGCAAGCCAATTGAATAATAAACCAAAGTGAAAGAATTTGCAGCGTTTTTTTATGGTTATCAGAATACTTCAACCCGTGTATCGGCTATAAACCCTTTTAGGAGTTCACTCCAGTATCCACGTTCACTACATCACTAGGTTACTGCAATCAAAACAAAAACAATAATAAACCAAAATAACGCAGATGTTGGCACCATACATCGGGAATGGTTTGAGCTACGAACCTGGGGAGGGGCTCATTCGATTCCTCATGGAAAGATCTTTAAAAAAAAGTCCAAATTTAGGCCGCCTCGACTTTTTTTGAGGTTTTTAGGGATTTTACAAAACTTTGACAACCCTTAAAGGGCACTTTAAATTAAGTGAGAGTGCTGGCTAAAGAATTGGGGCGTTGTCGGACCAATATTGATTTTTCCTGAAAATTTCACGGCGCACGGCGGACGGCAGAAAAAAGGTTATTGCAGATTTGGATTCTAAACCCTTTGAAACGTAAACCATAAAATTTTCAGGGGGGGTTAAATTTTTTTTTTTTTTTTTTTTTCAAGAGCGATTACAATGGTTTATTATTGAATAATCAATCTTGAATAATTGAATCTAGGATTGGTATGAATTAATAAAATTCTTATTATCTTGAAAAAATGTTGGAAAGTCATATACTAAGCATATATCGGGATTAAACTTCAATCATAAAAAAATGTTTAGATTCGCCATAAGCTAAGGGAAATTTTAATCGAAGTACAGTTGAAAACACCATAATTGAGCAGTTATCGAGCGGGAAGATAATGATTAAATTACTAAAATGGCTATAAAAACATAGAAGTTGGTCATAAAAAAGTAAAAATTTAGGGTTGTATGTATTTTTTAATGACACATTATACTAAAAAATGAAAACAACAAATTGAAAAAAAAAGTGTTAAGGGTCAAGAACCCTCTGGAAATTATTTTCAAAAAAGTATTCCCCCCCCCCCAGCAATCGCTTTCAGAAAATTTGGATAATTTGAAAACATGCATTGGACACACCACCAACACAAGTGGAGGGGGGATGACAAATATGTTGTTATAAGTAAGCGGAGATTGCTGCCAACTGATGCTGATGGATTTCAACTAGAGGATTGTAATATCTAATATCTTTGGTGTCGAATCTATTGCAGATATAAAGCTGAAGCTGAGAGAAGGGCCAAACTTTTCTACGACAGACCCCTAAAACCGGTGGACGAAGCCATTTACTGGATCGAGTACGTCCTGAGACACGGGAAAGTGTTACAACCCGCATCCGTTCACATGCCATTTTATCAGCTATACTTGCTGGATGTATTTGCCGTTATAGCAGGGATACTGATCATTATCGTCATTGTTATAAAGCGAACCATGAGTTGTTTAAAATCGATGATTACCAGGCAAATGAAAGGAAAGAAGGATAAAATTCAATAAATTTAAGTTCCTATCTAATATTTACAAGTAATTAATAAATTTATTACTCAGAAAATAAAAAACCAAGCGGAAAAACAGTGCTGTTTTGTCATGGTACTCCTCTAGTCTCTTTTAGGTACTAAATGTTATTTATCTCCTACTGGGAATTATTCAGTACTCCCCCCAGCATTTTCAAACGCTCGTCGCTTCGTGAAATTCCAACAAAAATTTGGTGTTGAGGTGATTTTTGAAAACTTCAGTTTGTCTAGTTCCATGTCTAGTGAACCTCAATATACCAGAATTAATCCATATGTACTTATTCCAGAACTTTCAAATTACTTACGGAATGGGATGAATGAAGGACCCCCTTATTACTAATATCCAATTGTGATAAATCGTTTCATCTTTGCTAAGTTTTTAGTTATCCTCTCGTCGTTAAATTAATAATTCGGTCTAGTATGGAACTCGTTTCAGTTAGAATATTGATTATGAAAAGAGGTTAACGGAAGAGGTAACAGCATTTCATATTATGACGTCCCTGTTAAGCATTCATTACTTACCAATATGTTTTGGATTCGGGATTTCAGTCCAAGTATTATCAGAAACTTCGTTTTTCAAAATGTTGATCGTTTGAACTGAAATTAACGTCTTTAGAGGTTAGTTTTGATTATAAAAATTCACTTGGCGAGTACGACGTTGAACGATGAATCCGAAAATGAGGTCAAAAGTTGATAAAATTTGTTTTAAAGCTGAGAAATGTGGGTGGAAAAGAATGCCATCAAAAAATCGTATCTGAAAAATGGGTTGAGATTGAAAAGTGCGATTGGCACCCATTTTTGCTGCATTTTCGGTCTAGTTCCACCCAAAATTGTTTTTACATCAAGTGCAGAACACCCTGCATAGGTTAAAGGTCCATTGAATAGTAGACGAGATCTTCTCACAATAAAACCTAGGAAGAGTGCCATGAAAGATTTAGGACTATGAAACTAGGAAAGGTCGCACTTCGAGAGGTCCGAGGAAACAGTAAAAATAAACCCAAACGGATCCCTTCGTGTGCGGAATGAGTTTCCCCGGAGGCCGTCTCGGCTGGTTCAGTTGAGCTCCAATATTGATATGTCCCAAGTGTCGACCGAGGGAATCCCCAACGCCGTCTCGCACGTGCTCGCACACCTCAAACAGGCTAGAAAACGGAAGGAGGAAGAACATTCCGACACTGCCAAGTAACGTATCATGTCTGATTGGTTCCAACCAACGGATGTTCTCGTCGAATATGTGACCATCTGTTTATTGATTGATGTTTGGTGGAGCAAGATACCAGCCCAATGTTTACAAGCTGTTGACAAACTGTTTCACACATTAGAAACAGTTAAGTTAACATTAGCAAGTGTTAAGTGTGCTGGTCTGGATGCACGCTATGCTCTCATCCCAAAAGTTGAAAAATTCTAAATCAATCCTTTTAGTAAAATATAGAATAGTTAGACAAATAGATCAGAATCCACTTCTTTGGAAAAAACTTGAGAAGCAGCAGCGGACAAGGTATCTATCCCGCTTTTTCTTGGACTGGGCATTGCCTCAACTCCCCCAAATTGTGATCTATTCGTCCAACTAATCTACGAGTATATTTTATTGAAAGGATTGATTTAGGATATTTTTTTACGAGGGGCCGTCTGTCAAGAACTACACTTCTCCACCAGTCGATGCCGAATGGTATCTAAAAAGGCAAATGATCTCCAGGACCCTATAAATATAAATATTTTCAACGTCATCGGCAAAAAGAGGGAGGAGCTTAGACCGTGAACAAATTAGTTTCGCGTTTAATGTTACACCGACATGTTCAGTTGATTCCAAGGTGTTAACTATTCACAATAACAGGTAAGCAACCCGTGAAGTTGACAACGGGTTCTAGGACTTTTTTGGATGTTTTTGACAATTTAGTGGCCATAGCATCTATGCATGTGAAGCGATCAAGCTGGCTAGTAGACAGGAAAAACTAGGAACAAGTGGGTTCATGTGAGAAAGAATGGATTTTTTACATAAGTTCTGAGGCATTTTATGGCACATACGGCGAAGAGTTGTTGCAGACTTTGAATTTACGCATCTTGATACGTAATGTGACAACGTTTGAGGGGGGGGGGGGGGGGGGTTTATAAAATTATTTTCTACAAGATTAAGAAGTGTTTTAAATGAAAATAACAAAGCAAAAGTACTGTGAGTTATCGAAAAATGAACCCTTATTTCTGACATTGTAACATTAACCCTACGGAACTGTGTTTTACAGTTCCACTTGAACCTCATGCATTTTGTGGGTTCTATAGTGCTTTCTGTAGAGAATCCTGCAGACTTTGTGCTGAGTTCGAACGAAGCGCTGATGGTTTTCCTTGTATCTTCACGAGAGTGGTTTCCCTCACAATTACTGCTTCCATTTTATGCCGGAACATGAGTGTCCGGGACGAGTGAACTTTATGAGAAAGGGAAGAGCAACTCCGCTGGCCCCTTCATTAGAGCTGGCGGTCATGTTAGCTTTTAACCTCAAGTTAACGGGCCACATCAAAGTGGAGGCTTTTGCGTCATCGGAACTTTCATGAGTCCGGCATTAGAGCAAACTTTGAGGGGACCTAACCGCTCGTTTCTTGATAGTGCGGCACCAAAACTCGTCCGAATCCGCTGACCACATTCTGGGTGCGGAAGTTTACTTCCTTTTAGAAATGTACACGTTTAAATCTTTCATGGTTTGGGTATTTGAAACTATCCTGAACCAACCGGCTTACTCAAACTACAGCAAATCATAAAAAAATTAATTTAGAGTCAAGCAGCACAAAACTTTCCACTGACCAATAATAAACCGTGACACAAAACTTGACATTCTTTGTACAATTGAAACTATTTTCATGATGAAAGTTCTGTGTGAGCAAACTTATTTTGAACCACCATCATACAAATCAATGGAAGTTGGATTTTGAAGGTAGAGCAATCAATATTTCTAATTTTACTTTTTACCTGCGTCCACTGGCCGCCCAAGCAGATAGGGTGTATCGCTATTTACTTTTGCTCATACTATGCATTGAAAATGACGACTAAATTAAGAGTGCCTTTACAAAACCCAAATTTTGGGTAGAGAGAAAAAATCTGTTTTCGCCTGCTCAAGCCACATTTTTACTTCTTGATAGATGGTACTTGTGCTTTTGGTTACCTAAATCAGCTCAAATATGATCTTTCTAATCAATTGGCGTTGAGTATCTTGAAATTTTGAGTTTGACATTTTCCATTTGTCCGATTTTGTTTGACTCCTTCTGGAGTCTAATTTACTGTCCGCCTTTGATAAAACCGTTATTTCATTTTTCGTCAGTTCAAGGCCATAGTTGCACACAATAATTCTTAGACATCACGAAACCACTCCCGAAAAATTGAGCGATAGCAATAGACGAGTGGTCAAAAGCGGACTTGAATAAAAGAACATGAGGAACAACCTGAGAAAAGCGTTGAAAACAGAGACGGCTCCTGTCCTTAATCCCCGGGGGTGGACCGAAACCGTAAGGGACTACCACAAAAGAAACGTGAGACAAAAATGTGCTTTTCTCAGCCAAATACTAATTTCAACTACTTTTCTTGTCCACTTTCTCAACTTCAAATCGTGAAACAAACGACTCAATCCTACCTTTAAAAGAAGTCCTTTAGTAGGTATGTTGCCTCGAGGATTGTTGCAAATAATTACTCTGTGCTCCACCAACAATTCAGTGAACTCATGTTTTACAGCATTTACTGAATTCATCACGTATTTGCGGCTAACACAGTTCAGTCACAAGTTGGGGACAATCAACTGATCAAGAGTATAAGAGTGTGTTTTGGTGATTAGATTCACTCATTCTTGCAGGTGAGCGGACGACTAGGAACTCCCTGAAACTTATTTTGGTTCATTCTTTGGACCCGGATGGAATCAAACGCTGTGTTATCCGTGCAAGCCATCCGTCCTACCATTTGGAGCACGGCTGACCTTTGCTCCCAGACAGCAAGCCCTTAACACCCTCTCACGAAACTCACGACTCCACCACCCTCTCACCAATTCTGAGGCTCTGTTTGGCACGTGGATTTGAAACTGTTCTTCTCTTCAATGAAGATTCATGGGGAAAAGTTGGAAAACAGTACGGTGATACTATACTTATAATATTAGTATTATCAGGTATCTTTTTCATTCTTGCCAGGGGGTGTAGACACGGCTGTGCTCCTGTCAGTAGCCACCCCTGATTGAAACCCTTTCGCAATCCAAACCATCATGGCCACAACTTGTTGTTCTTCACACCAGAAAAATGGAGCACTTTTTTTCTATCCAACGGATAGCTCATTTGAGGGTTTTTACTGCGAAATTCAAAAGCGGACAGTACATTAATTCGAATATACAGCGATAATCTTTGTAATCGGACAACTAAATGTTTTCAAATTGTGTTGAAACTAACAAGGCCTTATCCTCCATCAGCAGGAGTTTTCTCTAAACCCCAGTGACCCTTTGAACGACCTTTTAGCCTGCCATCATTAAAATTCAGCTCGCGCCTCGCGACCCTCACGCCGTTTCGCCCCAACCCCGAGCAACGACGGGGAGATTTGTTGTTAATGCATTACCCCCGTCCCCTCCTACGCTGGCTTTTCATGGTCCACGTATATACGGCTTTGATTAAAAATGCTCAAAGGAGAGGGGGAAAATAGCGTTCATGAATGTAAAGGCTCCTTCTGTAGGTACCAAGACGTGTATTGAAAACCCTTATTTCCTTCCTCCCCAGCGAAGCATCACGTATGTGCAGGGATCGTGACTAGGTTGAATTAAATCTGGAGCCCCCGTACGTATTATAATGTGATAGGTGAAATTCTCAGACGACCGGTGCAGAATTTTGACCAAGATGCCTTAAATCACGTTGTTTAGCGCTGTACATTTGGAGTCCTCAAAACTTTCTAGGCTCAGGTTCATGCTATCCAATCTTCTTTTTAAAAAGATGGATTGGAACTGCGGAATCTCCAATAATAATTTCAAAATTTCTTCCGAACCAGATTGAGATATTGATATGATTGGAAATAATCTCCGGACATGTTCACAGGAAAAATTGTATTTTTCAATGCATACATACTCTTGTCAAAAACTACTAACTCATGATCCCTTAAAACCAAATGTTATGAACGTTCAGCATATAATTTGAATTCCTGAGGCTTGAAAAAGTAGTGCAGGGAAGCGATGGGAGGATTTTATATCTAGACTGCTGCAGGTATGTTGAATAGTGAAGGCAGTATATGAGCAGGATCAATATGCAAGTTGCACGGGTATTTGACGATATGTTATCTAACTTGTGAATTACAAACCAGTGGACTCTCACTAGATTCTAGAAAGTTTGGTAACACACCACTGCATCCCATTCCACCATTGCACCGTCACTCCCCCATACTGTCATCATCATCTTTCTAAAGTCTTGTAAATTAACTCCGGAATTTTTAACAATTGTAAATCCATGTATTATTGGACAGGCGACCACCCACTTCTGCAAACATTGAAACTCACCGTAGGTATTGTTTTCTCTCTCATTCCTTCTGTTTACTTTTCTTTTTCACCATCTGGTCTTGATGATGTCAGATTATAGGATTGCGTAGGCCTGTTGTGTTCGTTGAAATGAATTAGTAGAGATGCAGCCAATTCCTCAAACTATAGGTAGTTAAGGACCAAATGGTCAAGTAATTGTTCATCGAAGAAACATTCTGAGGATTAACTTCTTTTTTATCCTCTGTATTTTCTCTTTCAACAAAGTTAAGCTTTCGGATTACAGGTCCTCTGACTTCTTGGAAATGGATTTCCTACACTTGACGCCAAGCTGCACTTGTTACAGTATACAAGTTTATGGAAGTAGTTAGGGGAAGGATAATAAATTCTGAGAATAGGATCTTTTAGCGAACCGGCTCGATTCCAAACTGACTGTCATTGAGACAAATCCGTCCCCACAAAACTCACCCAACTTCATGCAGTAGATTTTAGACATAACGTTCTAAAAATTGTGTTTTAGACATAACGTTCTAATAATAACGTGAATAATTTCTACTCACCCTAGAAGCTTTAGTGAACCGTCTAACTCACCTGGAAAATATGAAGAGAGAGTTAACCAAGATTCCTTGCCATAGGTACTTGAATACAAACCACTTATAATTGAATTAATCAATCAAAATGAAACACCCCGATGAGAACTCACACTACTTTACTGTTCTGAATCTAATAAGTAGTAACAGGGTAATTTTCAAAAAAAAAGGGACACCAGGAAATAGGGTTTACTCCGAGGTACAAACATTCAAATCTTCCCAAACAAAAAAGACAGAAACAATTCGAAAAAAACAAACAAACAAACGAGTGAGCTGAATGTTTTCATGTTTCAAAATTTTAATTTTCTAAATTTGGGGTGGAGTAACGAAATTGAAAAGGCTTAAAAGTGTCCACATTGTGATTGTCTCCAGCTAAAACCTCAAGTTTGACAAGTCTCAAAAGTATAGAAAAAGTATTTGTAAACATATTGAGAATATAGGTTCCTATAAGATTTATTTAGGTTCATTTAAAAAAAGTAGTAGTTAAAAGTGCAAATTACAGTATCCATTAACAATTTCTTACAGAGAAAACTACCGAACGACCCCTTGTGGTTTTTTTTTCACGTATGCGAAGGAAAGTACTAGGGAAAGATAAAAATACTCTAATTATTGAGACATGAGCTGTAATAGAGTAAACCACAGTAAAAGCCATGCAAGATTGAATAACAGGTGGTTGTGTTGTCGTCAAATGAAATTTTCATATCCAAAATTCAATACTTCATTCATACTTTAATCGGCCCAGTTTAATAAACTGGCAACAATGATGACAGAAAACTCAACGGATAAAACGCCGCAAAGGAGATGGATAAGAATCCGCCATCTTATGTTGATCTCCATAAAGCTAGAGGTGAGAGTACACGTGGACCGAACGGGAAGAAATGGGTATTATAAAAAAATTGTCATACGTTTTCATTGAGATGTGGAATATCCGTTGCTACATTGAAATAACTTGTAGTAGTTGTATACCGTTCAATAAAGTCTACTTCCCTGTAATTCATTAATCAATTCAATTTCAACATATTGAAAGATATAATGGAATGATACCAATGTCGATTTTCAACTTGATTCAAGCTCAGCTCTCTTGTTGTTTTTTTGTGCATGAGCATCGTTGATCCCGTGGTTCTTGAGTTTTTGAACTCATTGCCCTCGTTATTCTCAAAACTCTCATATTTCCAATCCGTGCCCACAGTAATATGGAATGTAACAAGGATATGGGAGTAATAAATCCAAAATGTCGAGCAGAGATACCGATTGATTGGATGACGAAATTTGAAAAAGCAAGGTGCAAACCATTCGTCGTGGACAGCTACCTATTAGAGACTGGTGCATCCCTCCAGCCATACACAAAAAAGCACCTATTAATGGATTCAGCCAGGGAATTGAAAGTGGAGACAGCACCCAAGGCTTGTGCATCATCGTGATGCGCTCAATAGAAACTGGGTGAGTTCCCTTGTAATTCCTTACAGGGGTCCTCTACCAAAAAGGAAGAGGATTCGGCCCATCTAAACATCGGTAAGGCCAGCAAACTAGGGGAAAAAGAATTTTGTTTTTCCTCAGTGCGTTTACAACGGAGTTTTGCCGATCTCTGTTGCAAGTGTGACGATTTATAATATTTAAAACGCTTTTGTGGGGAAAAGCGAGAAAATACTTCAGCGAGCTGACCCGTGGCCTTTACGAGTTGATTGATTTTTTTTATAATTGAATTAATTTCCATTTGTAATATTAAATTTTGTTTTTGTTTCCACAAAACATGTAAATAGTTATTAAGAAATTAAAACACCGTTTTTAGATAACTCTAGGATTTTTTAGAGTTTTCCGTAGAAAAAATAGTCGGTAAAGTTGATAAAAATGGACTCATGCCGTTCTTCTCCTTGGACTCAGCTAGTCTTCATATTGTATTGAATATTGTTCATAATATTAATAAAGTTCACATAAACTGTTTACGTTTTGCTCCTATTTACAAATGGATACAACGTAGGCGATGTTCCTCTTGACAGCTGCTTGTTGGGTATTGGGCCTTCAATATTCCGACCTCCCAGCCACATCGTGACTAATAGTCTCGCTCCTTAACTTCAGTTGATGGAGAAAGCGAGGCTTCTTGGGAAACGAATTATTGCAGTTTATGGTAAGTGCGTTCGAGCTGGGAAAGTAAAGAGTTTGGCCGCCGAAGATCAATCTTCATCAGGGGAAAACCATTTCAGCTTCCCTGATTGCCGCTCTCCTCTCCCGAAATCTTCTCGTCCCTAAACTTTTATTTTTTTCGCCGCTTCCTCTTGTCTTACGGATCTTTCTCCGAGTCGAGGAAAAACGAACTTGGAAACTTTGCGAGGATGTTTTAAAATGGAAATCACGATACGATTTTCAAATCAAATATTCCCTACCATCGCGGAAAATATTAAAAATTCAGAGGAGAACCTTATCAGAAAGAACGACTATATAAATGATCTCCCATTTCAAATTCTCAATCCACTTGACTTAACTCTTAACTCCGTTATAGATTTTATCATGTTTTAATTCACTGCAGATTTTGGCAATACCGGTAATTGTTAAAAATACTGTTAGCAATACTTTGTGCTGATGGCAAATAAATATATTCTACGGTAGAGTTTACCTTTACCGGCGCTTACATGTCAAACACAACATTGTACTTCATATACTACCTTACCCAATCATGCTGTTGTTCACTGGTTCTTGACTTTTGATTATTATATTAACAACTTCAGGCTCCCATTTTCATCCACCCTTTTTTTTAATTTCACCCTATAAAATTATCAGTCACTATATGAAATAGAAAGTCACTAATCAAGGCTCTGCCAGGTATTTTGGTGACGTTTTTGGTATGGTTTCCTCATTTTGAATTCAGATGCGTACGAGTAGGTAGCGAAATCACGCGAGGAATCCCTGAAAGGCAGATGTTCCTTGGAGAGTAGGTTTATGCGGCCCGTAGACGTCAATATTATTGTGGAATATCCCAGGTTACAGTAAAATTGGTCGTGTGTTGACGATATTGAAAGGTTGCACAATCACTCGTATATTGTGTGATTGACGAAGAGTTGAAAATATATTGTACAACCTGGAAAATATTGCGTCATCTGTAGGCAGTATTGCGCAATATCCAGTACACTGATAATTCTTGTTCTTGCCAATGTTTGACAATATTTTGAATGTTTGAATACAATGATTTCAAATTGAAAATGTACTTATTTTAATGTATTCGTTGAGGCAGTTGAACAGAGCAACGCACGTTTCCATAACAATGTGACCTATTGACTGAGGTGAAACAGCAGTTAAAAACTTCAGGTCTTCAAAACTATTCCCAGTTGGGAGATATCTTAGGGTTATGGACAACCTTTGATTTGCAGGAATCGCATCGCGCATATTAGTACAAATTTCAGAAGAAACCAAAGCGAGAAGTTCATCAAATAATTCTCCGTTCATCCGTAAAAAGTTGCGGAAATCGTTTGGTGCAATTGCTCTCAGTTCATTGAGTAACTTTTCGTGAGTGTACATCTCCCTATGAAGAAACCACTGTTTAGCCCATTTTCTACCATTCTGCGAGCCCTTTTTCTTTTATTTCTTTTCGCACCTGTGGCCACAGCAATTATCACACAACACAATTCACAATCACTCAACATCATGGCTTCAAGAAATTCTGCCGAGACTGTTTGCACATTGTGGTTGTACGTCTGTGCTCACAGTTGTGCCATATATTGCACAACCTTCAATATCGCCTCCACATGGCACAACTTTTTGCACAAACCAAAATGTTGTACAGTAATTTAAACATCTAGGGGCCGCCGTCATAAGATTGTGCAACACAAATTGCACAATAATACTAACCGTCTATGGGCCGGTATTCCTCCGAACCGTAATTTCATTCTCGTCCCCGCTAAAGTGTTATACATATAAAAAATCGCTCAGTAACTTGTGGCGATTGAATCATCTGATATAACTCAGAATTTTGTTTTATGAGTGCTAAAATTTAGTTTTTTATAACTTTTGTTGAGTATTTGCGGATAAGTGAAGCTTGTACCATTCCCTTCACTGCCGGCCAGTGCCTCTGCCTCTTCTAGTTTATTCTATTTTGTGTAGGTGTTACTTATACCCACAATTGCAAATGTCTTCTCATCACTTATGACAGCCCTTTCTACACACGTTCTTGCAAGCGCATATCGACCGTGGGGACACTACGCAGCTCGAACTAATTCGAAAAACTAATCGAAACGAATTCGACCCAAGTCCAGCCATGGCTGCTATGCGGACGGCCCTCCGCAGAAACACTTCTCGAATGTCGGTTCCCCAAAGAAATTGAAAGGTGAATAACTTTGCCAGTTTTATCCACTTATGTAGGTACTGAGGTGGCACGAATTGACAATGATTAGTTGTAGTCGTGGAGCTTTTGCTTAGCATGCTGCTTGCTAACTTTTCAGCTTGGATTGCATGCGGCGAGTCAAACCCTAGCAGAGCGTGTTGTAAATATTGCCGAAATGAAATGGTGTGCTTTCGTGGCGGAACATTGCTCTCTCAGATGTATCAACCATCTAGGTGAAATGGTCCAAATGCTCGATCCTGCTTCCTTCACTCTGTCAAACATCAAATTGCATCGGACGAAGTGCACGATGATTATTAAACATATAATTGGCCCATGTTTGTTGAAAACGTTGTTGAGGAATGTTGGCAAGTCGAATTTCTCCATCATAATCGATGAGAGCACAGATGTGACCACGAACAAAACGTTGTGTTTGATTTTGAAATATTTCTCCGAGAACAATTTATTACGGGCAGCCCTGCTTCAGCCCTCCAGATGACGAGAAACGCTCGGAGACAGTAACCGTTCACCAGTACTCTAACATTAAAGTGCGATTCGTAAGTCACTGTCAATGTTTTGTATAACAACAGCTTCATGTTTGTCGAGAGAGCATTAGCTTCAAAAATATAAAAGTATCGTCTGAATTCTTAAGTGCTGTTTGGTTTGTACGTTTTACATGTTCATTCCATGTTAATCCACATTCATTTGTCCACATGGAGGCCAAGGTATTTTATTGTTTCGTAGAATGGTATCAAGTTGATCCCAATTTTGATCTGTGTGGAGAGATTTTTCTTGTTGCTGTAAATTATACTCTCACAACTTTTTTGTTATTGGAGATGAGTATATTAGACGGGATTCCGTTACACATTACGAGCGCTAGTGGGCTGGTCTGATTGGCGAGCTCCAGCCACTCCTATCATCCAGCCTAATGGGTTAGTCGAGAGGAAAATTAAAGCAATTCTCGAACGTCTACCGGCATTTCAAGGGAGGCTGGGAACAACGTTTGGAGGAGATCAGTCAACAGGTCGTATTCAGACGGAATCGGGTGCTCTCCCCATCTTACGGTGAGCCTTTGGTATGGTAACGGTTCTCAACTTCAGAGAAACTTGAGAGAAACACATTACTCGATGGAACCAAAGTTCCAGCACAGATTGAAGCTAAACCTCGATCAATCATGATCGTCATATCCAAAACGCCTAGGTCAAGATGATTTATATTGGTTCATGCAGGATTTAATGCGAAGAAATCAATACTAAATTGGTCCATTTTGTCTTCGACATTACAATAAATGGTTATCCGCAAACTGTCATGTATGAAAACGATTAGAAGTTGGATCTGATAGCTGCTGCAAAGAATAATCTTAAATATCATGGAAGTGATGCTGTCTCCAAGTTGGTAGAAATGTAACGAAACATATAACATATTATTAGGGATCATTCATTCCGTTTGTATTTAATATTTAATTGCGATCTTTGGACCCTGAATTCCCCTGAATTCCAGATATTGCAGGTTCATAACCTCAGATTCGAACCTATGAAATTGGAAGAATCGAATGAATGATTCTCCATTTTTGCAGAACTGGACGCGTTCAGCTAACATGCTGCTATGTCCTTCGATGAATATTTTCCTTAAAAATGAGGTCCCACCGAGAATTGACAACGATGGTCTTCATATAAGTGGAAACCATCGTTCTAGGAGGTTTCCCAACAATTGATACGACGTATTGTTCACAATAGGAGCAGAATAGAACAGCACAACGTACGGAATGAGGGAGACAGCCGCAGTGAGAAAATAGGTGTTATTGATCTCGCGTCAAACTAATTGACGGCACCAAAACTGATAACACACTCCCGCTTCGACTAACTTTGTCAGTTGAACACTTGGGATGTTTGTCGGTGCAATTCCAAGTTTAATGGAATGACACAGTTAGTGGCTAGCGATTGTTTCAACATACGTCAGAAATTAGGTTGTGTAAACGAGGGCAATTGGAAATTGCGTCGATTGGCTCATTCAAATATTTAATTGGCATCATTAAGAATTAAGTTGTAGGTAAATAGTTAAATTATAAGAATCTGGTAAGGTGTAGGATACCTTTTGCTCCCGTGTCTACCTGCGGCTAACGAAAGCTTTGTTTTCACTTCCGAAAGATGAGCATTTCTTCGACAAAACCAAAACTTCCTCCCGCATTTCGCGTCTTGGACATTCTGAACAACTTCTGTTATATGTCCATATATATGTGAACCGGTTCGTGTTTCCGCAGATCCTTGTAATACGTTTTTTGGTTTATTATCTTCAATAATGAACGTTTGTAACCGACTGAGAAAATTTGTTATTTCAAATTTCAAGATGTGTAGTATCAGTGCGACGTTCAGAGGTTTTCTCTGCAACGAATGGAAAGAAATATTCAAAAGGAACGTTCTTTCACACCTCCTGGCTTTTCTCAGAAATCAGTACGCATTCTACCGTTTTGCAGATTCGCATATATGTGAATCCAGAATCAGGCTTCTGTGGTTATGGTCAGTCAAACAGGTTGCTTGTCGCTTTCGGTTTGTCATCTTGCAGGACAACGATTAATTCTTTAGGTTGCAAATGGGTATTTCCCGAAACTAGAAACTTCTTAGGGCCAACCATCAAAATGCCGGACGAAGGAGTGACATTTTTAGGAACATAGGTTAAAGGACTATATTAAGGATATGAATAGTTCCCCGTTACATACTCTTGACTGAAACTGCAGCCGAAGGGGTAACTGTATTATTTTGTCACGCTCCTTGTTACATGGTGACAGAGCGTGTTTAAGAAACACGGATTGATTTGGCTGTCCTGGCGTCCCTCCTCCAGAAAAAGATCAAAAAAGAACGGGAGAGGCAGAGGAGGCTATCAATGGACTGAGAGGACTAAATACATCCCAAGGACCTGGCCTGAAGTAATGTGTTAAAACAGTTTCAGGCCGAGTCCCAACGTGGAAAAGGAAGGTGAGATTTTAGTGGATTTGAATCCTACTTAGCGAGAAGAGCGTTCCCTCCAGGGTATCTTACGAGATCCGATTTCCACCCTAGGATGTTAAAGATTTCCTCACCTGCCAGTAGAAAAAAAAATTGGCTATCCATATCTCTTAATCCTACAACATTTACCCCTACCCTCCCTTATGAGGGCCCCTCCTTCCCTCCCTTTTTAAAAGCCCAGGTAGTGTAACGGGCATGGATCGTTCCCCTTTCCCAGTTCTTGAAACCTCCGTCTCCGAGACTAACCTATGAAGGATGCAACTTCGGGGCATCTTGCAAAGAGTTCCAACTGGCCAGGGAACTTGCTCGGGACTGCCCCAGCCTACTGAGGCCGGAGCAGGAAACCTAGGCATAAAGGCTAACTTTTCTCATTTCATTTCTGTTGTTTCGTGCGGTTGGTTCGTACTCATTTTCCAGCGCGACAGAGTTCTTGGTGATATTTCATCCTAATACTCGAGCGAAAGTTCTTTGTCGGACTCAGAGATCCTAGATATTTTCGCCAAGGAGCTAGTTATTGATCGAGAAGTCCTTAGGAATAGGGAATATTTCGAAAAAACCGTTGAGCAGTACGACGCCAACGATTTTTTCCGATTTAAACAGTATTTAGTAATACTCCCATGATTAAGGATTATTTGAAAATTAAGGAATGTGTGAAAAATAAAGCCGTGCGAGATGGTTATCACGTTCGAGGGTTATCCTCCCGTAAGGTTGCTCTGGGACTTCCTTTTAATTTTCCAACTCAGTGTAGTTTTATGTGGAATCCGGAGTGGTTCCGAGCAGCAACTGCCCGGAACTGCCTATGCCCCGAACCTGCTCGTAGCAGGTAGGTTGGAAAATCCTTATTGCCTTCTACCATCATGTTTATCCTCAGTGTATTGCGGGCATTACTCGCCTCAGCCCTTGGGAGGGGTAACTATGAAAATTACATCACGCTCCTTATCACAACTACCATGCAAAAATCAAGATGGTTAGCCACTCTAATCATCAATACACAATTCGTCCCACCAAGAAAGAACCCATTTTTGTATTAAGGGAAATTCGACCCAGCGGGGTACCTACCTTATAATAAACCTCAAGAAAAATGGGCAACCGTAGAGTAGAATGGACCGCGATGCCTAGTGTTATTAAGGTAAAAGCACCTACGGAATAGACCGAAGTTCTCAACAGAACTACAGGTGGGGCCGGGAGTGTGGGGAGGCTGTCATTGTTGAGTGACAGATAAGAAGTCGACATTCATCTCTTGACAATCGATCGCCTCCTCGAGACGCCGCCACTGGCTTCAGAACGCGACGTCAAGAAAAACAAACTGGTACATTTTCAATAAAGTTGTCGCTCTCTCGGCAAATGGGAAATGATTCCTGACGGGAACGAAAGTTGTGTCCTTGCGACTTCATTTTCTGATAAGTTCTCCCTCCTCGTCCCTTCAATATCCCCATCGCCATTTACCCCCGGACACAAGATCATTTGCAGGACTCTCAACTCCGAGATTCAATTTATAGTTTTGGTGCCGTCAGGTGACAAGCTTTACGGCAGAGAAAAACGTGCATCCTTCTAAAAGGGAAGAAAATATGCATGTAAATTATTACACAAAGGTATATTATTCCTCCATTAGATGGCCATTCTACATGTAAGACACTATTGTTGTTGTACAAAAACCACGTCAGAAATAAAACTAGGGGTGAGTCGATACCCATTAATCAATGTTGTGTCTCTTCAACCAATCGTTTCTAACCAATGTTATTCTGGCTCGACTAATCGGATTTGATTCGTTAGGTTCGATTATTCAAGTTTTTCCCTTAAATATTTTACTTTAAAAAACGAGTTCCCTGGAGATGGAGATGGAATAGCGACTCATTAGGTCAGTCCCATCAAGGTGGATCTGCTCTGAGCATGAACCCTTAGAGCAGGGGTCCCCAAACTACGGCCCGCGGAAGGATTTGGTCCGGCTGGATGGAAAAAATTAGGCTACCTTCAGAACGTGATGACTTCAAGGGAATCAAGAGTTTTTCCAGACAAATGATAACAATTTTTGGTACAACGTATGTTTGCGAGAGAGAGAGAGAGAGAGAGAGAGAGAGAGAGAGAGAGAGAGAGAGAGAGAGAGAGAGAGAGAGAGAGAGAGAGAGAGTTTATTCATCAAAAGACATGTTACAAAGTAGTTACACAGTGCTGTATTTAACTGAATATTATTACCCAACTGTAGGCTAGGCTTGACAGATGTCAAATCCAAATATCGTGCCATGCATTAAGAAGAACACTTGTAGAATTTGCTTATGATTGGAACAACAAACTTTGATCCTAACTTTGAGTGGAAAGACATTGTAAGCAAAAAACAATTGCACACTTCACATTAGATTGGTTTTCCTAAAATAATTTTTTGAATGTAATAATTTTTAATAAATAAATACAAAATATATTTCTCTTAAATACTTTGTTTTTATATTCCTGAAAATGAAATTGTTATTATTTCTTGTTGAACAATGAAAAATTAATAGTCATAGAATTCTAAAAGATATATTTAATCAATAAAAACTAAGTTTTGGTTCCTATATTAGGCCTATTTTTGAATTTGTCAAATTCGTCTAGTAGTACTTGAAAACCCTGTTTTCAAGTGTCTGACTTTCAAAATTTTCCATTCCTGAAAATGGAATTGTTATATTTTTTATTGAACAATGAAAAAGTAATTAAGGAAATTAAAAAAAAATAAAATCACTAAAAACTTATTTTTTGTACCTATATTAGGCCTAATTTTGAACTTGTTCAACTCGTCTTGGAGTGCTTAAAAACACTGTTTTCAGGTATCTAATTTTCAAAATTGTCAACATTTTCCGGGGGTATGGCCAGACGCCCCCGTTGGGCCGCCCACCACCTCCACATTGTGATACGGCCCATGGGGCAAATAGTTTGGAGACCCCTGCTTTAGAGAATGAATAACTGTATTATTGTTACGGCGTCGTTGAGTTTGGGGGAGTGGCGGAAAAACCCTGTGACTTTGGGTTAACGAAGGAATCGTGATGAGTTTGGGTAAACGCAATCGAAAATGCGTGCGATCAGTGATACTTATACTTGAAATACGTATATAAAGATAGATACGTAACATGTAGTCATAAATAATTCTCTAAAAGTAGTTACGTAAGGTAATAATGAATTGAAAAATTCTTTGTCAAAGTCCTCATGAATTTGAGTCATAACTATCTTCACTGTTCGCGTTGTACTTGGAACGTGCAACCATCAATTTTTGCACTCGGGAAACATTCCAGCTCCGCGTTGTGAGCCGCTTTTTCAAAATCGAGGTGAAAATTGTTACCTATTGTTACCATGTATTTCGTTCTTTTTTACTTACCTATTCAGCCTTTTACGTATTTTCATTCCCAAAACCCGAGCAACGCCAGCTTAATTGGTGTACATTTCTTTCATAAATGAACCCATACTCCGAAAGACTTTTTCACACCATTCCTGGAATGGCATACCCGTAATTATGACGGAAAATATTTCAAAACTCGTGGTCGATTCGAAACGCAATGTGAATGTGAGGCAAACATCGAAAAATGCCTACAAATCCTCGAGTACTAAGCCACCTGATACGACGAATAAAAACCCGAGCAACGCCAGCTTAATTGGTGTACATTTCTTTCATAAATGAACCCATACTCCGAAAGACTTTTTCACACCATTCCTGGAATGGCATACCCGTAA
This sequence comes from Creontiades dilutus, assembly GCA_031894815.1. Taxonomy (NCBI): domain Eukaryota; kingdom Metazoa; phylum Arthropoda; class Insecta; order Hemiptera; family Miridae; genus Creontiades; species Creontiades dilutus. The sequence goes on from JAVIWC010000161.1 coordinate 201,324, forward strand.
TTATGACGGAAAATATTTCAAAACTCGTGGTCGATTCGAAATGCAATGTTTATGTGAGGCAAACATCGAAAAATGCCTAGAAATCCTCGAGTACTAAGCCACCTGATACGACGAATAAAAACCACAATGAAATTCGGATGAATCAAGCGATCATTTTCCTCTCATGGGAGTCGTTAGATGGACAAACAAGCGACCGAGTCCAGGACCCGGCTAAATTACTCTTTGATGAATGTTTACTTACTCGCCGGCTGAATTTATTCCGCGGAGACCTCCGAAATCGACAAAAACTCCCGAGGTCAATCATTCGTTCACAGCTTCAAGCTCCGCTTCTCGGAAATAACAGCGGAATCCGCTTAAATTAAAAATTCGCTTTCGTTCCTCGTCATTGCATTTGAGTATGTATTAGAAAAAACAAATATCGGTCAAAATTTTGAATCCGATAACCCGTCTCTAGATAGTCCGTGGCACGATTCAATAGGTTTCCTCTGGAATCCATTCTAATAATGGTGGATTGCGGGCAACCGCCCCAAGGAACCGATGCTGAGTCGCGTATCACATTTCTAAAAGAATTGTTCCCTTGAATTCAACCCCTTTGCATAATCCAGGAGAAACCACGATGAGGTTGGCAGACACGGTCTCCCATAGATTTGGTTTGAGTCAAAATAGTGCCAACGTCGGTTCATAAACTTGAGCCGAGTCAAGGTATTTGAAAAATAGACATGCCAAATGCCGTCAAGTTATTGTTTTGGTTGGTTTGGTGCTCAGAAACTTGAAAATCACCAATTTCCGTCTGCTGTCAAAGAGGGCATCCACGATTCTGAATATATTTGGAGGTGAACTACTGGAATTGCAGTTGAGTTTCTTATGAAAGCTTTCACTACTATTGGTGATCCTGTTGATCGTTGCAGAAAACTTTGCACAAACATGTGGTGAAATGACGATTCAGGAATGGAATGTCGGCCACATAATCCAGTTACATGAGAGTTTGTGGATGTTTGGTTGTTATATCATCATTGAGCCCTAACATGATATACAGGGCGGCCAAAATTTAATGGACCATTAATCCGTGATTATCTCCGTGATTTCTGAGTCTAAAAAAAATTCCAAATGATAACTTCACTAATTTTTAATAAGGAATTAAAATATCACAATTTCGCGGGTTGTGCACGCGCGTAAACGCGCGATTTGCGCATCAAATTTGTTATTTCGAACCCCGATTTTTTATTGCAGATTCGGATTCTCTCCAAGATTTCATGAAAATTTAACTCCTCAACCTTTTATTTTAATTGCGCGAACCGGTTCAGCGAGCATCAAATTTGCGCAACCCCGAGTTTGTTTTGATGATGGTGATCTGTAAAGTGTAAAATTTTTTTTAGACTCGGAAATTACGGAGATAAATGCCTGGTCCATTAAATTTTGGCCACCCTGTATATCATCATTAAAACTTCGTCTGGTCTCAGAAACGGTAATCAGATTTAAACCATTGAAGTTGAACGATCATTGAGAAACAGGAATTTTCTCCTGAGTTGGATGTGATTAACAATATTGGGTTGAGGGGTTCGAGCTTTTGAGCTTGTTGCACTTAGTGGCCTTACTAGCCTCGTATAGAACACTGCAGGCAAGTTCAGCAGCTCATCCCAGGAATCGGTAGCTCTATGGTCTTACCTAAACTATCTGATCATTACGAGTGTAGGAACCATACGAGCTAATTCTGAGATCGTTCTGCTCTCCATGACGAGTCACGGTATTGACATGGGCTATATGTATGTGGTTCAGAAATTTAACAAGTAGGAATTTCCACCAATTACGCTGTAATACCTTTGCTATAAGAAACCCCAACATTTTTGCTTAAACCTCCTCCTTATTAACTGGATTTTTCAAAATGAGATCTTTTGATATGTTTTCTGACTCCAAGCCTTCACTCAACCCCGTTAGAATTTCTGCAGACTTCCATTTTCAGCCAGAGTTCCTACAAATAGTGCAATGTTAGAAAAATGGATGCAGACAATTCTTTGCAACTCTTTAACAACTTAGTCAAAAATGTACTCACAAGTACCAAATACAGGTACAATACTTGATAGAAGTACTTGTAATTGAAGCAAACATAGATTATACAGGTATTGGTATTGAACTTGTTTCACAACATATCCCGTTACCCCTTGGGAGGAGTAACCAGTCCATTCCATCACCTGTTGTCATAATATGATATTATCCTTCCAAAAATAGAATTCCCATTTGCTTTTTTCATTCACAGCTCGCTTATCAATTTGGTTCCGTAACCTTCAGCCAGTCTGTCAGAGTGGCAATCCCTTATCACGCGGAGATCTATGCTGGTTTTTTTTTTTTTTTTTTTTTTTTTTTTTTTAAATCTGATTTTGTTGGAATTTTCTGTATTGTGGGAGTTTCAAATTGAATAACCGGCGGATCGATAGTGGAGTGTGCAGGCGCCAACGAGTATTATTCCTCGTCCAAATCATTCATTCAAAATCGCGGAGTAGTTGGATATAATATTTCAGGAAACTGCAGGATATGTAATGAATCGATGATTGGGTAATAAACCATTGCAAGTGCTCAAATCATAGATCGTTTGACTATACAAACTGATGGACCGATTTTGATTAAATTATCAAGGTTTGTCAGCACTAATTGCCAGATTTTGATGGAATTATGGCAGTCAGCAAGAATCCTTCATACTATTACTGCAGCCCGTTCTCAAGATTGGAAAATGTATCACCTCCAAATGTATCACCTCCATTACCTAAGTCTTCAACGTAACAAGGAGAACTTGAACAGTGACGGGAAGGGACAGATGAAATAGAATGCGGGGACGAACCCATGAAGATTAACGATAACATAAATTTGTATTTCTGTAGAGCAGGATTACTCGACAAAATTAAATATTCCATATATAAAAAAAAATAAAGTTTTCTCAGGGGTTGTCACAGATATAAAATTGCGGTAAATACTAACCCAAAAAGAACGTACGTACAACGGCCGTAGGACCTATTCTTATAATAAGAACTTATTTTAAAATGGCTGAACAGCACGTAGGAAGTTAGGCAGTCCACCCTCCAAGGTTTCAGCTCCAAACTAAACGGTACGGAATGATTTTTTCGATAGAGGCCTGGCAGGGCTGGAACTTCGGAGACGACCGATTTTCCGAAGGAGAATCGAACAGCAACGGATAAGGTATGGAGTCTTCCTCAGCTCAATCGGGTTGATTTCCAAAGAGGACTTTTGGCGATGAACTGAGAGATTCGACGTCCTTCTCTGAGCAATTCAGGAGCAGGAAACTTCAATAAAGAGGCGAGGCGAAATAGATTTAGGAAATAATTCCTGAACATCCAGAATATAATAAATTTTCGAGAGGCGAAACAGCATGAGCGAAGCAGGGACGAAAGTGAGAGAATGGCGTTTTCCGATGGGCCGCTTTCAACGACGAGATTTTCCCATACATTGTAGTTGGTATTAAAAATTCTGTAGTACGGTGATGATGAGGATTTTGAAAGCTGTAAATCAACATTGCTGGGCCATTGGAGAATGACGAATATATTACGATGGTGCAAAATAAATAAATAAATGAATAATGATGCTTTCAGAACATCGGGCGTCCTGATTGGGTGACCCGAAACCGCGCTATTCGAATTTCGCGGACAATTCAAATTTGCGGCAATACAGGATTTTTTTTCACGATACAGAACAAAGAACTGGCAACTACTGAAGTAATGATTAATAAAACAAACTTTTGGTGGACTTTTTTTGGAGCCACTGCGGCTAATCCTTTTTTCTAAGACAACTAACCAAGAAAAAAATGCATTTTGAAAGATAAAAACTTTAAATCATCGCGGATTTCTCTTTCCTGGAATAATTTATTCAACGTTAGTGAACTCGGCCTAGGAAATAAGTTTGAAATAAAGATAGGAAGCCGGCCGAAGTTTTTGAAGACCGAGGATACCGGAACCATTCAACGTCGAGACTTAATCAACCACAGTCAGGGAAGCCAGCTAATTAGAATTGTAAGGAATTACCCGCGGTGGCTCCCTGGCTCGGGTCTTCCCTTCGCTTTTCCTCAGTTGAAGTGGAAATTGAGTCGAGGGAGAAAGGCGCTGGTGAGGAAATTATTCAGAAGTTGTACTTTTCTACAGATAAAAATTAGATTAGCCATCGACCAGACTGATATGGGGTAGGCCCATTTCCAGTTTGAAAGAAGCTGAACAGTGGAGATTGGAAAGGATTTATCAAGTGGTATGGCAATTTAGTTTTCAAGTGGTAGTGGAATTGATTGAGTACAGACTTTTTTTTCCAAGAAACTTCCATTCTTAACAATAGATGACTCTTATGAAATGGTGGTCATTACTAAATGCATTCTCGTCCCGGGCAAGACGTTAAACTGCGACCGTGGTGGAGAGCAGTAACCGTCACTAACAGCATGAGGCAAAGTGCGATAAAATCGCCCAACATGGTTCATATCTGAGTGATAGTCGAGGCGCTCGGAGGTGGTTTCCAGTGGGGGACGCTCTTTGGACGTGGTGAAGGCGATCTCCTAGGGAGTAAACCCCGACAGAAAATCCACTGTTCTGTGAGCTGGGAGGAGGCAGCCTCTCTAACAGGTTAGGCGACAGGCTAACAACCTCTCCGTAAAAGTCTATTTGTTAAGAAACCCGAAAAAAACGGGAAGCCAAGAGCCACATCGGCCTGTATTGCTTTGTTGTTAGTTAGTCACTAGACGTGTCCATCTTTATTGACTACAACCGTTTTTACCCCCATCTCATGTTGAATCTATCAGAGTTTGAAAGGTTTGGCTTCTTCTTTTTCAAGAGACAAGATTTTTGGAATTGCCAAACTCATCTTATCGTTAGTGACACAATCAAACTTTCTGTGTCTTCCTTGGCGAATTCCGCAAAGATTCTCGATGAGATTCAAGTCAATAATGAATTTGAGAGATTCCTAGATTTTCCTGAGAGAAGAACTGCCTCACTTTTTGTGAATTGTGACAGAGAGACAAATCTTTTTGGGAAATGGAGGAACTTTCTGGGCACAGACTATCAAGAAGTGGAAACATGGAATAAACGATATCGAAATACCTACCCCATTCATCATTCTATCTGCTGTTATGAGTGGAGCATAGATACTCTGCAGCAGATCTGCATATGTGCATTGTGTGAGAATGACCCAACTAGGTCATCATCCTATCATTCTAAATTCCCTATGCCAGCCCTGTAATGTCCCAAAATTTGTTTTGGGAGGCATATTCGAAATTAAATTTCGCAAAAATCTTCACAATAATGGGTAAGTAGAAACTGGGTTAGCTGAACCGAAACCGTAGTGGACGAGTCAAAAAGTGACGTCAGCTCGAAAAGTGGTGGAGCTTAAGCCGCTTACTCCCGAGGGGCCCTGGAATCGTGTGATTCCTGGGGTAAGAGCTCCCTGCGGATAAAGAGAGAGAATATTTGTGCTACGTGCTTCCCATCCTAACGAGAAGAGTCATGGAGGGACGTCCGACCTGCTCCCTCCCGCCAGCCTCTTTCGCCCCATTGCAGGTTCAATTGCTCAACTTAATCATCCCGGGTTCCCCCAAACTTCCCATTCTAGGTTTTTTTTTCAACTGTCCGAACATAGCGAAGGGCGAGAGAAAAGTTATTTTCGAGGGGATTTCTCGGAGTTGAGGACTTAACGTTGTCGCATTGCCTTAGAGAGCCACGTGAGAGGAACTCTTCGACTATCTAACAAAAGCTTTATTGGGTATACCCACATCAACACATTTGTGATAATCAGTTTTAAAGCGGCAACGAAAACATTTTGGCAGTTTCAAATGCAATTCCCACTTCATAAATAGGTATCCATGAATCACTAAAATTCATGAGCCAGTTGCAAAAATGATGAAATTTTCATCACGGAGTTTGCAAAGAGCCCATTCTCAGGTATATGGAACTTCTGTTCTGCTACATTCCCAGAAGAGCATTACCTCAAGATCCAAAGAGGATACTGCTGTCGTTCCTTGAATAAGTCGCCAGGCCTGCACTACCTGTTCCGAGTGTTTGATTGTTGAGCTCTCCATTGCGGCCTCATTATGCCAAGTGTCAAACATATTGGACATCAATCCATCCAGCTGTGTTTGCCCAGCATCAGAATTCAGGCTAATGCTCAACTAGGAAGATGGCAGAAGTTAAGTGAAGTGCACAGCCTCTGGGCGATGTGCAACTTGAGCCTTCCTTGAGAATGATTTGCCCAGTGTTCAGGGAATTCAGAGTCCATTTGGCCTAGGGCGTCTATGATTTGATTTATTTGCGTGGAAGTGTTGCGTCCAAGTACAGAACAATGTTGACTGAGGAATGAAGTTTGAAGCAAAGATCACTTATATAATTGCATTGGGAATTATTGCTTTAAAAAAGGGTTTAACGTATATCCCCGGCAGACGTTATAAATTCCATCTTCCCTAAATATTCATTTTTTCTTAATTACTTCATTAACATGTTTTTCATTCATTCAATTTTGTTACCTCTCACCTCGTTAGATTCAAAATGTTGGCTTCTCAAACATGGCAAATATGTTGCAGTTTTGGTTTATTATTTCAATAGTAAGCCATTCTAATCTATTAGCCAAATTAGTTCATAACCTCTTATACATTAGATTAATTACAAATTTTGTAATTTTTTTTTTTACGTTTCAAGATACGTAGATTCAAAATCTGCAAAGTACATACGTAATTTATTTTTTTTATTTGTATGAACGAGGGAACCCAATTACAAGAAAATAGAAATATGAAATAAGTGTAGAGTCACCGGTAATACCAATATTATTACTATGGTAAGGATATGAAACTAGATGAGAGATTATAACTGTAAATACAAATCAAAATGATGGGAAAGACATAATTAGAGACTTCAAAATCGAATGTAACTGTTGAAAAAGTCCAACTCAGGGTATGGATGAACAAGGTAGTTGGCTAAACGAGAAATGCGGCACAACTGGCGATCAAGAAGGTAACTTGTGGGGGCGAAACTCACGTAGAACGGAGGAAAGCTGCGAGCGGAGACTATTTCTGGCGAGACTATTGCTCCATTCAACAGCTTGTGCGAAAATACCAGGTCTGCCACACATCTTCGGCTCTCCTAGGGTGACACACGCCCATCAGGGCAGCATAATCAACTTAATCCTGAGGGATCCCAAGCTTAAAAGCAATATAGCGAGGAAATTTATGCTGGACCCGTTCCAGAGTATGCTTGTGGCTGCGTACGATGGCGACCATATGGGAGAGGCTTACTAGAATAGAGGTAGCAGTGCCTTATAGAGAACAGTGATGAACTCCAGAGTATTCTGCTTAACGAAGCCCGGGGCACTCTCTGCTCAACAAGCCGAACCAATTATGTGGCGTGAAAAGGAAAGAGCTGCTGATCAAGCAGCACCCCAAGGTTAACAATCTCCTCGACCCTTGAAAGCCGGTCACCGCAGAGTACATATTCATAGAGGTGAGGACGGGAAGAGCGTCATGAGCCGTAAAGGCCGTTTAATTTATCTAGTTGTTTCTAACTTCTAGCCTGCCTGATCGCCTGTACACGTATAGGTTCAATAAGCCAAAAAATTGGTTTTTCGGGGTTTTTGCTGACATGCATTGGTACTGGTACCGTTTTCTCTAATTGAAAGCAACTTCTTCCCCTGTGGTAGAGCATAAAAGAACAAAACCGTTTTGACCAGAAGAAATGAAATTTCTTCCTATATCAAGGAAGTTACCATTAAACTAAAATTGAAATGATTTTGAGAGCTTGTACTGCTCCTCCTCACAAGGACATTTGTCCTTCGAAATTACCTAGCGCCCTTGAGAATTCTTGGATGATGTCTGCCAAAAACGTAGATCAGTGATATATTTAGGTCTATTCTGATACAGTGATGGTGAACGTTCGTGTCATAATTTACTGTATATGAACCAACTGTAGAAGTTGATTGGAGACACTCCAAGTGTTTGTTCACTCCAGTGTAGTGTGGTGGTTTCGTATGGGATAGAGAACATTTTTGATGTATTCTGTTTCCTTCGACTTGTACAAATTAGAACTATGTTATGAATAACTGCATACGAGTTGAGAGAAGAGGTCGCTAAAAAGCCCTGAAACATCCTACTTGATATAAGCACGGCCCCTTACACCTCACATCTCAAGTGGGTCAATTGGGGAAGTGGCCCACCTTCATCGCCGGGAAAGTACAATTTCAACCCTCTAAAGTTGACCGTGCTCCGGCGCGGCGGAGTTATGAAATGAACAGCTTCCCCGCGAGTAAACGCTCTCGTGATAAAGTGTCAAGACCTAAAGTGCGTGATATTTCACGGGTTAAAGGGAGGGAGCCCCAAGTCGCCATATGCCGACCCCCCCACACCAACGACGTCACTTGCGACAAAGTGGTTAGGTAGAGTTGGAAGGGGGAAACTACAAGTTTCTTCTCTGCTCCAACAAGATGCGTTGGTAACAGTTGGCCCGATTCATGACGCTGGATTCATATCACTTTCCTCGAAGATGTAGCTGGCCCTGGGAACAGTTTGCCTTGCTCCAGCTTAGTGCCGCATTATTGAGTCACAACGCTCCTTATTAACAACCACTAACATAATTCTGAACTCGCATATAGTACTTACAATCACTACTTACTGCCATTGCACAGTTTATTAGACCTGGTGAAACCTGTACAATTCTTCTTACCTTTGAATGAACAAACAAAATCATGGGTGCGTGATTCTCAAACTACGTCTTCTGACGTTCAACGTTTTCCCCTTGAATAATACATTTATTGAGAAACCACGTGATTCCATGTTTGTTATAGTTGAGAAACCCTGATTTGTCATGACCCTCAACTGTATCGAGGTTCCCAATTTCAATTTGGTTTTTCGAATATTCTAACTGAGATTTAAAATTACATGAAAATTCTCTCATCCTCAGTTACATTTGAAGAGCAGCAAAAAGTTCGAAAGACAACGAAAAACCTTTTTGGAGGAGATTGGGGAACGTTTGAGTAGTCCATTAAATTTCACCACGATTGTGGTTAACACTGAAGTCTATGTGGCTGTTATGAGATACCTAAATGACCAATATATAATAGGATTATCCATTCTGTTATAATGATGTAATATTATACTAGTATTCGTAATTATGGCTGTATGGAGAAATCTAATGTCAATTAAATAAATAAAAAAAAGAGCAGCTATCAATGGTTTGTCAACTCCTGCTTCAAGTTATTAGTGTCCCAACGCTGCACTTTATTCAGGTCATTTTAGTCTCGGGTCATTGGCATGTCCCAAAAAGAATGTGTTCTTGAGGGAACAAAACGGGGATTTTCGAGGAAATTCTTGTTTTGGTGGTAACAGACTCACAAGCAAGCGGGCACACCTTTGAGTCGCCCTAAACGGTAGGCGGTGTGTTTTCTGATCGAGCGAGAACGTCGGAAAATAGGTTAGTATATTTATGCAATGTCATTTTAATGGCTCAAGTTGCTCACCTATTATGTTTGATCCCAAAATTTTCTTTCTTCCCACTTATTCTCTTGGAAGGCCGTATCACGTTGCATTTTTAAAATCCACAAAATGTCTAGTAGTACTGGAAGAATTTCTGTTGAAAGTCCGAATTGTCATTGCCATGTAGGTCAAAACTAACCAAAATTGTCATTGTCGTGACCGAAACGGCCACGCCATTGTTGTTGTTGTTGTTATGACTTCTATCATTGTCGCGGAGGTCAAATTTCAAATTTGAATTTAGCGAGGAATAATGGAATGTCTTGAATGACTGGTCATCAGAAATACACCCAGGGGGGCCAATTTAGTGATAAACATCCAAAAACCTAGCAAAAGAAACACTTGGACTTTTAAAATATAAGGATCTGAAAATTGCCAGTAGTTTGAGAATCACCCGGGTAGATGTTTTCTCTTAGTTATTAACGAGGGGTTTCCGAAAAGTAAATTTCCCTAGGAAGTGAAAAATTGAAAAACATTAAAAGATACTGCAAATTATTACAAAGAGGCTTACTATTTCTGTATAAGGTTGCCCTTCTTCATAAATCATGGATCTTTGTATATTAAGCCGTTTAATGTTGACTGGTGCTGTTCATTGGGAAGAAAAATTAGGGATGGTTGGACACAGTTGTCAAGCTACTTTGTATTGGAAACCTAACAGTGATCGAAAAACAAGGAGTTCTAACTGGGTTCAAAGCAACAACACCGACCAACACACGGACAGCGTTTGAACACCGGCCGTATGATTGACGCACGTGTGCCGTTGACAACTACAGTTTTGTGGAAAAATACAAGTTCCAGGTAACCGTTTGTTTGGTATCCGCTCCATTATGAGCTCAATTCAAGTTAATTACTCAGAACCGAACTATCGAACGATCGTACTTTCATATCTGTTCCCTGTCTGAGTCGTTCACCAAAAGAGCATTTACCAGTTCTAATCACTAGTCTAGACGTCGCTTTACACGTAGACGAGAACAGAATCATACTAGAAGAACAAAAATACCCTATTAAAGTAATAAATAGCGTTTATTCAGAGAGCAAAGGAAAACTAGAAACTTATTGGTCCCATAGCTGTTTCACATTTGTCCAGAAAGGAGAATTTTCTGTCCTGAAACGTCAAACACCAATGTTGGGAAAACTATACACGGCTTTCCCTCTTAAAAGGCGAAAGACAAATGAGCCGGGTTTCATACGTAACATTTCGAAGCGGAAAAGCCTCGTGTAGGCCATAAACAAGGTGACGGCGGGAAAGCTTCCCCACGGCGTTAATGGGGGGCGAAAAGCTTTGAGGTCGTAAGTCATAACCCGTTGGGGGGACCACGCGTCGGGGGAGTGCCGCAGGGCTCAGATCCCCGGCCCTTCTATACATTTCAATTAATGACCGTTTGTAACAAAGGGTTAAAAACGGGGCTCCCTTTCCAACTAACGCGGCACCATTCGGGAAAGATGAAGGCAATGTTCCCCTAGGTTATGCGTCGTAATCCCTGTAAACAAACATCGACTTTTATTATTTCTTCCCTTCGTTTTTATTCTCCCTTTTTGTGCTGATGAATAGACAAGAAAGCCCAAATCTTCGTCTAAACTAAAAAAAAAAAAAAAATTGGAAATAAACAGCGAGAGAAAAAGTCAACAGAACTCGCTTACCTCCCCTTGAAAAATAGCCGAATTTAAAAAGCAGTTTAAAATGCATAAGGCTTCGTTTCCCTAAATGCGAGGTCGTTTAAGGTCTTGAGGGAAAGAAAGGGAGTTGTTTGACTTCTCAAGTTGTGAGACCGTGTTCTCACTTCGACGAAACATTGGATTATTATCTAGCTAGGATGAAACCGCAAAATACTGCTAAGTATTTGTTCGGTACGTGTTAAGTGATTCGATAAATCATCAAATTAATCTTATAAATAATTAGCCTGGTCTTCAAACACTTGTTCTTATTTTTACAAGAATGAATACCAATGGACTAGACTACGTGTAAGTGCCTATACTATCATGGTTATCTAGAGACTGCATTACTTATGAGTACTTAGGCCAGAAGAATACTTGTACTAAACCAGTGGTTCCCAAACTGGTCGATATCTCCCATTTGTGGGCGATCAGAGGTCTCTGGGGGGCGATGGGAGATCAATGGGCATTAGGGGGGCGATGAGTCGAAAAGTGGGCGATAGAGGGGCGATGATCAATTTGCTGAATTCGAAGATAACTCTGACCGAAAATATTCACAAAATTCCTTGAATTACCAAATAGGAAATTAACAAAATCTTCTAACAAAGTGATGAAACATTCCCGGAACCGATTCGATGATTCGATTATCGATGTTTTGCTTTCAATGTACAACAACACCCGTAGCTCAGCAATATCCAGTTCCAAGTTTACCCATCGCACTAGCCTCCGTTTCAAGTTTGAACCAGTTTTTCTAAAAATGCTATTCCAAACATGGAAGTTTTTTCGAATGTGAGCGTTTTTTGTTCTTTCTCACATTTGAGTTTTTCAAATTATTTTCAAACTAGTTCATGTTTCTAGCTGTGAATTTGTCTGTCCAAATTCTTCCACTGGGTTTATTATTCAATTGGCTTGCGTTCATTGAATTTCTACTAAGCTTTGGAGTGTGCGTGTTTCACAAGAGATAGAGCGATTAATGAATTGCAGGAGGCACACAAATATGATCAACTAATCAATCCGAATAGGTATTTTGGTCGAGAACAGATTTACGTGCTCTATGCATACCTCCTGAAATTCAATAATCGCTCTATCACCTGTGAAACACGCACACTCCAAAGCTTAGTAGAAATTCAAATCATGAACGCAAGCCAATTGAATAATAAACCCCAGTGAACGAATTTGCAGCGTTTTTTATTGAACCTCAATACCCCCACAATAAAAACATCTATAATTTATCAAGTCCTTTAGCACTCGTATTGCGTTAAAACTTCCCCAAATCCAAATTTAAACGATGTAGCCAAAGGTAGACTAGAGGCACACAAATATCATCAACTGATCAATCCAAATAGGAGTTTTGGTTAAAAACCGATTTACGTGGTCTATCACCACCTCCTGAAATTCAATAATCGCTCTATCACCTGTAAAACACGCACACTCCAAAGCTTAGTACAAATTCAAATCATGAACGTAAGCCAATTGAATAATAAACCCCAGTGAAGGAATTTGCAGCGTTTTTACAAGACGAATCAACGCATGATGAAATATCGGAGTATCCAGTGAAAAACCACGTTTTTCTTACTTGAAAAGGAGTTTTCTCCCAGGAAACTACAAGGAATTTTAAATCTGGTTATATCGCTGGAAAGCCTAGATTTTGGCTCATCTTTTAGCACTAAAGGCTAAAATTCACATGCCTTATTACAGGGACTCATAACGTTTGAAGAAAGTCGAGATCTCTACGATTTGACAATGTGTCCTTTTCAAGCTGGTTTTTCACCCGTTTTGACGGCTCAAAAAAGTTGGTTTCCCACTAGGGCGATAGGAAATTGAACGCTCTTTCTAATAGTGGAATCAGATTTTAAATCGCACGCAAAATGTGGGAGATATGGCCGTTTTAATCCCGCATTAATAATGCGGTAAGGTCGAAAAAACAAGAAAAATCTTAAAATTGAAAGAAAAAACCGCATATTCAAGGGTGTAAACAAAAATTGCTAGGAGGCATTTTCGATCAGAAATTTTCCGTTGAGTCTTCTCCTGCCCTGTGACCGTCACGAAATGTAACACCCTGTATTGATAAAAATGGGTATTCATCAGAATGCCTGAGCGGAAGAGAAGCTCTAAGATTTCAGAAAACTGTGAGGAGTTTACTCCATTTTCTGGGAGGGAAGCGACAGGCAGTCGAATAGATGGCGTTGAAAGAACCTAAAATTACAACCGGGTAGCGTTGGAGGGTGTGTATCGCATCTATTTGTTATGGAAGTCGAGAATAGGTGACCCCTTCCTTCCATCACGAAATGACCGTTCTCCATATTGAAAAACCCGAATAGATGTCTATTTATGGAATATAGGTCCTGATAAGACCGTTCCCATATTGAAAAACCCAATGTCTAGTATCGATGTGGGTCCACTCTTTCGATGTGTGTTCTGTCAAGTTTTATCGCTATAACGGTCGTGAAAATCATTCCATAATACATGGCAGTGGTATCGATATATTATCCTATACATATCGATGAAAGTACACATCGATACATGTTCAAATGAGCCTGATAAGAGGTAGGGGTTACCTATTCTCTACTTCAGCCCTATTTGGCTTAATATTACCTGTACAGTAAGTAATTTACATTATTAGAACGTTCTGGCTCACCAATATTCCTGGCAAAAGTTCCAAACCTCCGTTCTGAAAACCATCCGTGGGGTGCGTGCGGTACCACTTCGTCGTTCAAAATGGTTAGAATGGAGCTCACCACGATTCACTCGATGTCCCAGAGATGGTCGATCATGACAACGGTAATGCAAAACTATTTTACTGTGAGAAACGAGCGATGAAATTGGATAAATACTGTAAACTGCGCGAACGCGATGCCGAGAAGAGAAGCAACGAACTCAATACATTTTTAAGGTTTTCATTCCAACAGGTTGGGGACTTGATTGATAACAGCTGACCTAAAGAAGGGATCCGGGCGGGAAAACTGTGTCCGACACGATTCTTGCCGAAACTTCTAACTAGAGACACTTAAACAACACAATTAATACCGTTTCGATTAATATTTTTGTTTAGCCGCAGTAGCAATTCAAAAGAATGGTTAAAGAACCAATCCTAAGCATAGGTCTGAAAATGTAGTAATATTGTTAATATAGATCGTATGTTTCAATAATTGTAACAGCTGATCTTGACCTGGGTCAAGTTAGGAAAAGTGCAGTGGAACAATGTTTTTGTAATGGTGGGAACCAGGTTATAAATTCGGGAGAAAAGACGCTCGAATTAGGAATAGTAGGGAATAAGTGATAAATGGTAATACGTTTTGATGTTGTGAATGACCAAAGGAGGAGGAAATTTCCACGTCTAAGGTAAGTCCAATCATGATGTATACGATTCAAATGGGAGACACCTATCGCTTTGAAATTGTCCACAAATCGCTTCCAGAAACCAAAGCACACGAGGGAAATATATGTAGACAAAATTCTAACTCTAGTCGTAGCTAAAGGAGCTCAAAATTTGTAATAGCTCGCATTTTACTGTCAGTTAACGTAAGGTGGATGCGATAAAATGAAAATCCATCTTCAAACAAAAACGCAGCAAATTCTTTCACTGGGGTTTATTATTCAATTGGCTTGCGTTCATGATTTGAATTTCTACTAAGCTTTGGAGTGTGCGTGTTTCACAGGTGATACATCAACTAATCAACCGAATAGGTATTTTGGTCGAGAACAGATTTACGTGCTCTATGCATATCTCCTGAAATTCAATAATCGCTCTATCACCTGTGAAACACGCACACTCCGAAGCTTAGTACAGATTCAAATCATGAACGCAAGCCAATTGAATAATAAATCCCAGTGAAAGAATACTTATTTACCCCAGTAATAATATTGAGTACTAAACCCCAGTAAGAATGTTGAATAATATTCACCTATATATTATCACCGTTTCATGCATATCAGAATGCTTCAACCCGTGAATAATAAACCCCAGTGAATGAATACTTATCGGCTATAAACTACAAGTATCCACATCGGCTATCACTCCAGTATTCACATTCACTACAACTCGACGCTATCGCCCGGACATCACTAGGTTACAAACAAACAATAATAAACGAAAAAACGCAAATGTTGGCACCATGAATCGGGCCATATTTCGGGAATGGTTTGACCTACGGACCTGGGGAGGGGATGCTTTTTAAAATTAATTCCTAATTAATGCTAAAGGAGCACGGTGGAATAATATAATGATTATAATTTATAATCTACCTTCAAGGTGTGTAGCCTGGCCATACGGTTGAAATACCCACCGTAGGGGATAATATTCATGAATATGTCGGCTCAACGTTCAACAATGCCCCTGGAGGCTTCCATTAGATCGCACTTAACACCCGCTCAAGTGCTCGCAAACCTTTTACTCTTTCACTCCAAGTTAACTCTCAAAAGCTGAAGGGTTAGCTAAACCGGAGGGAGAGGGGCGGGTAAAGCTCGAATGAAGTTAATCTTCGAATTAGCCCGAGAGCCCTTCCACCATTGTTGCTTGTTTCAACGGAAGGTTTATTGTTTCAATCCACCCACCTCCGATTCCAGGCTGAAGACTCAGTTTCAACCCTGTCAAAACACCGGCGAGGGGGGGTTAGGGATTTCGAAATGTTTTGACAGGGATGAAATCGAGAGATTACAACAGTCGATTCACGAGAAAGGGGCTTTCGGGGATGGGATATACGTAAAGATGTATACCTCAAAGGGATCGAGCCTTTAATACCAAGACGTGATACAATGGCTGGAGTGTGTTTTGATCTTTCGAGTCAATACCGCGGTTGAATTATCAAAGAGACTCTGGGCTATCCCTTCCAAGTATCCCGATGGAGCACCCAATAAGTTTGTGTTGACGGGTCTTAAAAGTTTTAAAACCCTTTAGTTAACAAACGCTTTCAAAATTACTTCTGAGAGAGAGAGAGAGAGAGAGAGAGAGAGAGAGAGAGAGAGAGAGAGAGAGAGAGAGAGAGAGAGAGAGAGAGAGAGAGAGAGAGAGAGAGAGAGAGAGAGATATTTTTCCACCCACTATGTATGCATTTCGTAAATGTAATATATTTGTATTTGACAAATGTATGTAACTAATTCTGGTCCTATAAGAGGACCGTCAGGCGAGTTCGCGTCGTTTTTCATCGATCTATAATAACTTAATTCTAAACCATTAATATGGAACTGTTCAATAACCATTTTTATAAATAAATGCACAATGATAACAAACTGCGTGTTCAATAATAACAATGTTCGAAACGAACAACTACATAACAAGCCCGACCGTAACATACCTAGAAACTAATAAATTTCCCATTCAAGTGAATGCTGCATTGTTTATTTAGTGGTAAAAGAAAAAATGACAAAACAGAAATACATTGACCCACCGACAAAAAGTTCGGCGACGAACATGAAGTAACCGGTCGAATTGATATTTAAGCGAGGATCACAACTAAGCTCTTAAAAATTGAGCATAAAAATTACAATAGTAAAGAAAATTAAACGAAAAAAATCTTCGAGGTTACTTTTCTATATACGCGTTACATTATGAATAAGCTTCCACGGTCACCGCATACCAAAAATGGAAATAGGTAATATTCTTTTACAGTAACAAAGATGTTGAGAACGATCGTAAATTCAATTTATTTGTATACGGGAAAAAATGAATCGCTTTAATTTTCAAGGATTTTGTTGTGAAAGTTCAGTTCTTCAAAACGATAATCTAATACTGTATTCCTGAAAGGAATTTGTTTTATTTGCTGTGGACAAGTTTTCCAGCAGAACCTTAGTTTTATGAACATGTAAACAACAACTAAATACCAAAATCTGCTTAGCATCATGCACCCTAAATTGTCTGTACAAAGCCTTGGAGGAGATCCTAGGATGTTTCCCAGGCCAACAAACCATATTTTATTATTAGAATAACCCTTTCACGTAAATCACTGGTCTTTGTATATCTGTATTTTGATGTTTGGCTCTTTCAATGATATTTTAGGGCTGAAACAGATGGAACTAATTTTCTCCTTAGTATGGAAAAACCACTGAAATGTGGATATGAAATATGTTCAAAAACATGTTACAAGTTTCCAACTTGAATAATGCCGAATGAGGATTTTCTGATTTCTATGTATCTATGTAGTATGATTAAACCTTATTTAGCTCATTAGCTTCAGTGTAATTAGTAGATAGTTAGTATTCTCTGGGTGTTGCATATAATCGCATCTTCCCTTGGAAGGGGCAGCCAGTCCATTCCATCACTTCCTTTTTGTAATTATGAGAAACAATAGTTCTCCAGAGATTCTTGCTTTTGAGATTATATGTCTACAGAAAACTCGGCGCTGCGCGCCTCGAAGGGGCTTCGCCCCCTGTACCCCCGGATGATTTCCGCTTAAAGCCTAACGGCTATAATGTGATGTGCCTTGAAAAGATTTTTGCTCTCTCTCATCTCTCTCTCACTGTATAAACTCGACATCTGAACCAATTTGATATCATCGTTGTTGGCCGAAAGAGCCTATAAGACATCATCAGAAAATCATAGGAAACTAAGCCAGAACTTCACTCCAATAACAAGTTTTGTCAACAAAACGAACTCGTAACCAATAGTTCTCCGGGATGTAAGGAGGGGGAAATTGGCAGCATGGGATGTGGTCTGGTGTCAAATAAATTCACAGCTTTCCAAAAAGTGGTGAACAATTTTTGTGCGATGAAAAATGGCGAAAATAAATTTCCTTAGCAACGGTCGGTTGTAAGTGAAAATCATTATAAAAATATACGCTACTTTTGTCTCATTTTTCCTGTCGCTTTTCGGCAGGGGGTCCTATCGCAAAAACC
The DNA here is from genome assembly GCA_031894815.1 of Creontiades dilutus. Lineage (NCBI taxonomy): Eukaryota > Metazoa > Arthropoda > Insecta > Hemiptera > Miridae > Creontiades > Creontiades dilutus. Next base: position 219,298 of record JAVIWC010000161.1, read on the forward strand.
TTCTCAAGGTTAAAATAATTCATAGCGAGAGTATTCCTCGTTGAGTGATAAATTATTTAATTTATCGTTCAACGAGTTATATAATTTTATTGTTCTGCGCCCTGGGAAATGAAAATACAAAATTAATTACTGGAACTTAAGGAGAACGAGAAACGAGAGGAAAACTAATCATAAATTTCATTCTCCTCTTCCATCAAAAACTAGACATCAACCTCGAGGAAATGGGCGGTAAGAGCCATCATTTCGGGATAGCAAGAAGGGAAGGGGTTGGTATTATATCAGCCCTAATTTAGGTTGCCAAAAACGCGCCGCCGTTAATCCGGACTTGGTAGATTACAGAACAAGAGAACGATGGGAAAACGGTAGGAAAATTAAACTGGAGGAATTTTCTCTCGGAAGGGAAAGGAAGAAAAGTTGAATAAAAGGGGAAGTGATAATTTATCAAAAAACCCCTTCAGAGGGCTGAAGGGAGTCGAAGTGGATACCACAGCGGCCCAGTTTTCTTTGAAGATCGATCCCGTATTTTCAAATGACTTGAGATTGAGGATCGAGTTTTTCCGATTAAAATAGCATGTTTTACAGTTGTTTTTGTTTCCGAGTCCTCTTTGTAACGTAGGGAGGTGAGGTGATGGAATGGTATATTTGCTCCTTCCATTGACCTGAATGCGGTTAAATGTTCCGCCACGCTCAGGAATGACCCAGACGCTTGAAGGCGTCTGACTCATCACCCAAGGCGAAGGATTCAAGAATCGGGTTGGGCCAACTACCCATATCCATTCCACGCTTATAGGTAACGAATGCTTGATTTTCACCTTAGGGAAATGAAAATTCGTTTCCTTCTTAAATCAAAACGTTTTGGACCATTTAATTAATTCTGATCAGCTTCCGTTTCAAGTCTGTGTCTGTCCCTGTGTACGCATATCCGTGTAATAAGCTTTGTACCTCCAGTTACCATCTGATTATGAAAGTTTTCAGGGAACGTAGGAGTAGCTTGTAGATGGAAGAAGAAGAAATCAATTTATTGAACGGCAATCGATTCGCACGATATTAACAAAAATTAATAAACGTCACAGCTTAGCTGATCGAGCTGTCGGCCGGAGTTTTGAGCCCTGACCAACTCGTACGACAATAGGAACTCATAGAACTACAAAAATAAAAACGTAAAAAAATAATAAACTTCCCATACTAAAAAACAAACAACAAAAAACGCTGCAAATTCTTTCACTGGGGTTTATTATTCAATTGGCTTGCGTTCATGATTTGAATTTCTACTAAGCTTTGGATTGTGCTTGTTTCACAGGTGATAGAGCGATTATTGAATTTCAGGAGATATGCATAGAGCACGTAAATCGGTTCTCAACCAAAATACCTATTTGGATTGATCAGTTGATCATATTTGTGTGCCTCCTGAAATTCAATAATCGCTCTATCACTGTGAAACACGCACACTCCAAAGCTTAGTAGAAATTCAAATCATGAACGCAAGCCAATTGAATAATAAACCCCAGTGAAAGAATTTGCAGCGTTTCATGCATATCAGAATGCTTCAACCCGTGTATCAGCTACAAAGTCTTTTAGGAGTTCACTCCAGTATCCGCATTACTACATCGCTATATCACTACGTCACTAGGTTACTGCTATCAAAACAAAAACAATAATAAACCAAAACCCCAGTGAAAGAATTCGCAGCGTTTCATGCATATCAGAATGCTTCAACCCGTGTATCGGCTACAAAGCCTTTTAGGAGTTTCACTCCAGTATCCACACTACTACATCACTACATTACTAGGTTACTGATATCAAAACAAAAACAATAATAAACCAAAACCTATAACGCAAATGTTGGCACCATAAATCGGGCTATACATCGGGAATGGTTTGACCGACAGACCTGGGGAAGGGCTCATTCGATTCCTCGTGGAAAGTTCTTCAACAAGAGTCCAAATTTATTCCGCCTTGACTTTTTTGAGGTTTTTAGCGATTTTACAAAACTTTGACAACCCTTAAAGGTTACTTTAAATTAAGTGAGAGAGCTGGCTCAAGAATTGGGGCGTCGTCGGACCAACATGGATTTTTCCTGAAAATTTCAGCTTTTTTGCTTCAGCCGTTTGGGAGAAATCGTGCGTACGGCGTACGGCGGACGGACGGAAATTTTTTTATTGTAGATTCGGATTCTACACTCTTTGAAACGTAAACCATAACATTTTCAGGGAGGGTTAGATTTTTTTTTTTTTTTTTCAAGAGTGATTACAATGGTTTGTTATTGAATAATAAACCAAAACAAACGGTATCCCAAAGCCTCCTTAAGGAACCTGTACAACCTAAACCATGCCGCACCGTCTAGGCTTTCTACGACCTCCCATGAATCAAGAAATGGCGGAGCCTAAATTCAGAAATTACCGGGCCATCTACAAAAGAAGTGATGACTTGTCTCCTTTTCGATCTGGTTGCACATAGTGCAGACAGCTCCCTCTGCATGGCGATTGCAGAGCTTAGCAATGAGTCCAAGCTGCTCACAGATTTCTTCCGCTATTAGCCAGACAACCTTAAACACCTTAATGTTCAGGTATCCGGGGTTATATTACAAGGCTGCATACAATGTATAGGGGCTCGAATCTCCTAAAATCCATCTTTCTGTCCATTTTAGGTATGACGGTGGTGAGGAATTCTTCAAATTGTGATGTATCAGCCCCAGAGAGCTCCGCTCCTATAGAGTAGTCCTCATTGTTACCCCCATGAGTTTCATAGATCACGAACCACTACATCAATCTTTGTATGATTTGATTCGAGTGAATCTTTCCTCCGCTCAGAATTTTATGGCCAGCTCGGATAATGTTTTGCAACCTATGCATAAGTAGCTGGGTTCATTTTTCAAATGAATAAAAAATGCAAAAAATATAATTCTGGATAATAACAAGGGGGACACAAGACCGTGTTTTGGCGTTATCTCAAGACGTAGAGAAATGCTCAAAGGCTGATTTACCAAAGGAAAATTATCAATGTTCTTTTTTGATTTAAAAGGGGTAGGAAGGGAACGCAGAGCGAAGAATCTCGGGATGCTATTCCCACTAGAATTGTGAAAGACTAACAAAGAAGGATAACTTGAAAAAAAACGAACGGCTTGTTCAAAGAAAAAAAAAGTTAGAGAGGAGAAAAAACAAAAAAATGAAGTAGACACTTCATCAATTCCTTGTTGACAAAGACTGGAGTTGGGAGAGTGGAGGGGCGGACATTCTCAACCATTATACGGTAGGAAGTGGGAGCGATTCCGTCCCAGAGATGAACTTGTGATCGAAGAGGGCTGAGTAAAATACAGATAGCATTCAATATGATGTGCCATCAAGTTCTGTCTCTTACATATATGGAGATTTAAGTAGTACGGTGGAAACCAACTAACTCGGGTGATTAAAACTAGAACAAATTAACTTGTCACAGTTTTCGGGAACTGTCAAGAAACCGGTTCTATTGAACGGAGGCAGGGAGGCCGCTCTCAATCATAAGCCTCCACCTTTTCCTGAGGAAAGAGCTTACCTCTCTTGCGTAAAGCAATTGACTATCATAAAACCGTTATTGATATAGACAGATAGTGTACTTCCATCATTTTCTTTAAATGTTAAATTCTTCAATTGAATAATAACCTATGACCGAGTTGGGCAGCGTAACGGTGTCCGAGTCCGGAGTTTATTATTATGATTATTTTTTTTTCTTATTGCCTCAAGCTTTACTTTTGCGCCATATTGGGTGTTTACATCAACAGATATTTCTGTAAATTCATACTCTTATAAATAATTTGATAATAAATTTTTTATAAAGTACCTTTAACACTATATTTACACCACATTTATTATCAAAATTAGGATTCCACTTCCATGGAATGATGTACTTAGCAGACACGTGATTTATATTGCTATTAATGCTATAAAATCATGAATTTTCATTTATATGGTACTCTTACAGGTTATCTCTTGATAATTTACAAGTTTTTTGTAAATAGCTGTTCAATATTCATCTTCATTAGATTTATAATTTTTTCAAAATCTTTGGTTACAATTTGCATGCCTGTGTATTTTGTCGTCATTTGAGCAAATGTATTTTTCAACTCTCGGCAACTTCAGTCTGTGTGATTTTGACTGCCGCTGTCTCACATCAGAAAAATATATACTTTTGTGTTTACGAATTAGTTTGAGCATATTCAATGTGTACAGTTGAAGAACAGTTAGGAAATTCAAATCATGAAATAATGTATCGTTGGGATAACGCCTGGGCTTATTAAACAATGTTCTTGATGTCATTTTTTCAATCTTAGACATTTTATGAATTAGGTATTTGGAAGTGCTTCCCCATATTACAACTTCATACTGTAAGATTGACTCAAACAGCGCCTGATAAATGTTGATCTTTAGTTCTTCTGACTGAAATTTTATTCTATACAGGGTATAGGTACATTTTCTTAGCTTTTGATACAAACTTTGAATGTGATGGGTCCATTTCATTTGAGAATCTAACGTCACTCCTAAATGAACTAAACTACCGATTCACTTTTTTGATTTTCGAATAGTCACACGGTAAGTCATTGCAGCTGTGTAACGTCAAGGCGTCACTCGATGTTGTTTTTGGTTCTGTTTATCCTGCTATATCCGTGAAAACTGATTTCATACCATTGTTGGTAAGCTTGTTGGTGTTCATCCATTGTCCAATCGCCCTCAAATGTTTGTGGGCATTTAGATGGACTTCCTGCCATGTTTGCCCGGAGGTTACTAGGGCAACATCATCAGTAAACATGCAGACTTTCTCGGAATATTTTTGTGAAGCATATTCATTCACATGTTGCGAAAAAATTATCGGCCAAATTGATGTTATGTCTTTTGACTTGACTCACATACCTACCCCTCAGGGCGGCATCTCTTTACCAGATATGGGACAAATGCAGCCCCCGAGCTTGCCTAATCTAGCCCACAACATCAATCTAAAATTTCGGTTTTTTTTTACACTGAAGCAGTTGAGTGTTAGAACGAGTATGGGACCTAAAAGAGGAAATAATCTCATTCATGAAAGAAAAAGTTAAGAACATCACATGGCTTTCGGACTTCGCGTTTTTAACTGATCTTCCGAGTCACATCAATCGGTTGAGCATGGAGCTGCAGGGAAAAATCAGTTAATCTCTGATATCTGGAGGTATATCAAGAGTTTCGAAACGCAACTGGTATTATTTTCGAAACGACTACCGATGGGAGCAATTAAGAAACACATTTCTTTCAGTTACGAAAACTCAACTGGGACGTATTCAGCATACTATTTATTGCGGTCAGCGGACAGCAAAGAGTTGCAGCACAGTTGTAGCTTGAACTGATCTTGTTTAAATATAAGAATGAACTGAGTAAGTATTCCTCGCCTGTTCAAGAATCGTGTTCTAGAAAGCCCTACTGAAATGAACTTCCTCAAACCTGAATTCCACTGACAACTCGGACATCCAGGATTGTGGTGGACCCATCTAGCTTAATGGCAACGATATCTTCTTGCAAGTCACTCGGCACACAGTCTGTTTATCTCCACATCCCAGCCATCTGCTTGGCGATCTCCGTGAGTTTGTGGACACTGCAGCACCACATGATACAGGTTCTCATTTTTACCTAACAGGCACGACTGAGGGTGTCTACTGCCCCAAGACTACCTCTGGAACACCTCACAACAGTGGATAGTTAGCCGCCCGGATGGCTTGGAAATGTCGGTAGTCGCGGACACCAATGCCCTCTGAAGCCCAATCCACCCATTGGGAGGAAATGGGGGGGATTCAGAGCACTGTTAGAGTTCTTTAACATCCTCTGAATCATCAGCGTAGCAGCAAATTCAGTAGATGAACTGAGTTTTGGAGGAAAGTTGGTCGATCACACCACAACTGCTGCCTGACAAAATGAAGGTCGGCAGCAGTGGAGACAACCTCCCAGCTAGAGCCCCTAAGGGGGAGCAGCCACTGCCACACACATATTTTCTCTTCCCCCGCGGATTTGATCCTAGAATGGACTGAAACCGATATGCAGTTCTAATAGGTATCCTTCTACTTACGAAGCCTTGCTGCAGAGGGACGTCCTAAAGAGGAGCTCCAACTGCCACTAAATGTAGGAGACGTGAATGTGGGACCAGATAGAACGACACCCTTCTCTCACAAATACTTTTCGCTCTGATGAGATTTTAAGACGAGATGAATTACCGACGTATTGACTGAGATACCAACTTCTCGGGTGGGTTGGTACCAACTGCAGGGGGCACAATTGGGGGATCGCCTGAGCCGATACAGCGGAATCCCTCGGAAATTGTACCGTCTTGGGAGAACGAGATTTTCGATGCAGCTTATCGGACTGGGGAGGAAGATGACTAGCAGACTGAAACACTTCATTATCCCCAGTAAGCGGATCAACTCGCGAATGATATTCAGCTTAAATAATCCGAGCATTACGTATTCATGGGGAAGCCCGACCCCTTCGAAGCAGCGGTGCAATGAGCCGCAGATCCCGGGCTATGATGCGAAAAAGGATTTACCCCGCCCGACGGATTCCCGAAGCCAGCGGAAAAGGCCCCTCCGGATAATAATCTGCGATATCTACAAGATTTATATCGAGGCATTTCTCCCTTAACGATTTCTTTATCTCGGACTCGGGAAGGGGGGGTTCGCGATTCGAATCGGAGATGTCGGTCAAAATACCATCTGAGATGAGAGAGGATGGAGGGGGGTGTATTATCGTTCTCTTATGCCGGTTATCGGAGACCAATTGAATGTTGAATATCCGATTGGCTGCTGAGTGGAGCTCGTTGGTGTAACGGACATCCAGACCGAGGAAAAGGGCGATATCGGATTATCGTTTTCTGTAAGGAATCTTTTGAATCGACCGAGAAGGAAATGTTCGTTAACTTAACATTGGTGCAGTACTTGTACGCCCTTAAGTTCGGTTTTTATAAACTAATTTATAAAGCCTATAAATCGTTTATAAAAAGAACAAAAACAACTTAATTAACTCCTCTATGCCGCTCCTTTCGTAATTTGAAAATGGAATGAGTTCCACAACTGGACGGAGTTGGTGATTAAACGAAAAAATGATATCAAAAATCGACTGTAACGTAGTAAGGTGTAGCACATTATCACTATATCCACTTATATTCACCACCTTAAATAATTAAAATTGAAAGTTCCGAAATGTGTTCCAAAAGTGGATCGAAATTCTTAATTGGCTATTAACCCCCCCGCCCTACCCTAGCAACACTAACATTTTCTGCACAACTAGATAATAACTGGTATCCTTGACAAAATTTGTCATACACACATACATTTTTTTAAATCTCCCCTCAAAGGCGGAGGGGGCATACCACTCAATGAAAAATCGCAAGAACTAAAAAACATGAAAGTAGAGAAGACGCCCAAGTTTTTCCCTTTGAATTTTGGAAATTGAGGAAAATGTAGGAGGGAGAGAAGGAAGGAAGTGCCCCCGCAGAATGACCACGAGCTTAACCCTCAACACACAAATAGGTTCCGTGGAACAACAGATTGGCGCACTTTACGGTTTATGTAGGGTGCAAATGTGAAACGCGTTATGGAAACACTTTTTGTTCGCCTACCACAAATTTACTAATGAAAAAATCATACAAGCCGGATTAAATAGGTACCTCCCTCCGCTCTGAAGTCTATAAAAAAACAAAGCTTTTTTTACGTAAGTAAAAAGCACAGACATACTCGAGAGCAATAAACCTTTAAATTCAGTGCCTGCACACGCCGTTGCTTCGCGTGGAGGGTTAAGTAACATCCCGGATGACGCGGGTGGTGATATTACAAAGTACTCCTCACGAGATGCCCATCTCGAGCAACTTTGGCACTTTTCCCGCACCAGACTCCGCGCCATGGCACGGTTGCAGCCATAACCTTGACTCAATTGGGCGCCATTCCTTTTAGCTCAGATGCCGCTTGCTGCACTTCGTTATATCATATTTACATTTCTTAGCCCTCCAGGTTCGCTCTTTGTTCTCGCTGCCATTCACAACTTGGACATTCAGGGTTATGGTAGACCCGTTGGGCTTATTGGCAACGATATCCGGCTTCTTGTCCCGATTACTCGGCATATGATACAGTCTCTCTCTTTCTCTACATCTTGGTCACTGGATGACCATGCACCTGCTATTAGCTTGGCAACCGCATCATGACGGAAAAAATCGGCCGGGCAGCTTCGACAAAATGGTCAAACACAGACATTCATTTATCTTTTCTTTCTTTTTCCACAAATTCGGTCGTATAATGGCTTGAAACCGATATGCCGTTTTTTTCTGATGTTCGGTATCTCCCACACGCCCGCTGGATCATTTCTAATAGTCCTTGCTTCGGAGGAACGTCGAATTCAAAAGAGACTAACGAACTTTGAGGGGTAACTTTTTTACGAAGTTCATTCTCGAAAACAATACAACGAAACGGAGAGAAAACAGTACCTCTAGTTTTATAAAAGCAAACTCTGGAAAAAATAGAATAACTTTACGTCGAATTCAGATTATTAAAACCTTCCATTGCGAGAAAAAAGGTGGGTAGGTAGCTGCTGTCACCTTCAGGAGCAAAATGTTACATTCTAAAGATAGTTTCAGAATGTTTTGTACTGTCTCTACGGTGAATATTTCCAACAATTTTATTTAATTTACAGATGACTTTGCTTTTGGTTTATTAATCAATAATAAACCATTGTAATTGCTCTTGAAAAAAAAAAAAATACTAACCCTCTCGAGAATTTCATGGTTTACGTTTCAAAGGGTGTAGAATCCAAATATGCAATACAAATTTTTCCGTCCGTTCGCCGTACGTACGTTATCTCATAAACGGCTGGAGCAAAAATTCTAAAATTTTCAGGAAAAATCAATATTGGTCCGACAACGCCCCGATTCTTTAGCCAGGTCTCTCACTTAATTTAAAGTGCTCTTTAAAAGTTGTCAAAGTTTTGTAAAATCCCTAAAAACCTCAAAAAAAGTCAAGGCGGCCTAAATTTGGTTTTTTTAAGAACTTTCCATGAGGAATCGAATGAGCCCTTCCCCAGGTCTGTAGCTCAAACCATTCCCGATGTATTGCATGATTTTATGCTGCCAACATTTGCATCCTCATTCACTACATCACTAGTTTACTGCGATCAAAACAAAAACTACAGCTTTTTTTGTTGTTTTTGTTTTGATCGCTGTAACCAAGTGATGTAGTGAATGTGGATACTGGAGTGAACTCTTAAAAGGGTTTGTAGCCGATACACGGGTTGAAGCATTCTGATATGCATGAAACGATGCAAATTTCAGGTCATTGATCAGTTGATCATATTTGTCTGCCTCCTGAAATTCAATAATCGCTCAATCACCTGTGAAACACGCACACTCCAAACCTTAGTATAAATTCAAATCATGAATGCTAGCCAAATGAATGAAATTGAATAATAAACCCCAGTGGAAGAATTTGCAGCGTTTTTCACAAAAAAATCCTTAGAAGTGAGAAAGATGAACATTACGGGTGAGCTTTATTCGTGTACCACCCATCACAAATCTCGCACCAGTCATTTCCCTAGATAATGAACGCCTTCCATTATGAAAAGTTGACTTGAATTGAGTTCAATCTGGGGCAGGTTGACGGGTGATTAACATTATGATTGATGGAGGGGAGATCATCAGTTACGACCTCCCGTCACCTCCTATCGGTAAATTGGTTCTAAAAACATGATAGGCTCGCTTTACTTTTTTTAACAAGGCCAAGGAACACCGCGTCTTGTTACCATTATAATCGAGTTAGCTTTTTTCTTTTTTTTCCAATTAACTTAATTACACAACTCCGGAAAATATAACTTTTTGTGTGGTGAATGACAAGAAACAAGTGATTCCGAAAGGATTTTTTGTGATAATTTCTAATATATCCGCAAAGTTTTTCTAACTCATCTAGTTTTTCCGCAAATCGACGATTTAAATCTACTTTGAATGAGCAAAATAACACAAGGTGACACTAATTTTCAGGACAAAGAGGTGACGCGGAAATAAAACAACGTTGACAAATGTGTTCCATTCCAAATTCCATTATAATTTATTCAAAATTAAATTATTGGATTATGCTAGGAAGAATAGCGTGTCTGCACTCAATCCAAAGACCCCTATCAAATCTAGAATGTGGCGAGTAACTTGTCAAACTCTCATGAAGTCATTGAATTCTCCTTGCCCTTGCTGGCAGGATCCTCATGAACCACATGAATGTCATTACTAGAATCTAGTAATCTAGAATCTGATGCTATGTTGATGAATTAGGCTTGAGGAATGAGAACTAGGAAGTCATCTCAGTGAGGAACTGGCGTAATTACTGGATGGACAGTAAGCTTTTACTTTTCAATAACTTTTCACTCATGATTGTTGCTATGATAGAATTTAAACTAAACCGAGTCACGCTGATCATCAACGAACCTTAGATTGGCGATTTATTCTCTACATTATGGGACTCGAAAAATAATATGGGGGCTGATTTAACATTTTTAACTTGAAGTCAAACTTTGTTTGAAGTGTCCTGAAAAATTCGATTTTCTTTTTTTGTCAGAGTGAAAAAAGATTCGCTAGTTTGTGATAGTGGGGACGATGTATTATCTTGATTCCCGAGTCTAAGTATTCGAAGGAAGCATTTCACACAAACGCGGTACTGTCTCTCCACTGTTATGATGCCACAGAACTTCCACACACATAACTGAAGAGATCAGGACGATTTAAACAGTAGATACACATTTCAAAATACTATGTAGGTTACTCAAAAGAGGACACTGGAATGCGTAATTGTGTAATATGAAACCCATGACTGAATGATTGTCATTTAAGACTGATTCACATTCCCAAACGTGTGTTTTTGCTAGACTTCAAGGGTAAGAGCTCACACTGTGTGGATTGAACCGCTTTCCCCGGTATTTGACATACGATCGTGAATGCAGATTTGCATAAAAAGTAGACGTCATAGACAAACAATTCTAACACACTTAATTTCAGCAAGAAAGCCGCACACGAAAATTACCATTAGTTTTCAAACATCAAAACTCATGTTATTAATCGCGTTATTGATTTTATTATATGTTTGGTTGTTTTTCCGCATAAGCACAAGCCATGCCTTCCGAAGAAAAATCCGCTGCAAATAATTACAAAAAGATTTACTGTACTGTAAACCCCGTAAATCACTGTTTATGATAATTAATCGGTGTATATTAAATATAGTCAGTGGTATATTGTCTAAACTACCGACAGAGTAACAGAATGTACAATATAGAAATAATTAACCTCTTTGTAATAATTTGCAGTATTTCATCAGTGAACATTCACCCAACGGTTGTTTCCTTTTTTTTATTGTTTTGATAACGGTCTGTCCTATCGTTTATTGAAATGAATGAATGTTGAAGAGCCACAAATTTCGGTGGGCAAACCATCAAATGTTGATAAGGAGTTGAATAAAAGCGGGTTGACAAGAAAAGGTTCATTGTTGGAAAAAATTTCCAGAACAGAATTGAGACTATGTTAATTTCTGAACTGGTTGGACTCAAGTTAGGCGGTCTCAAATCCCCCTCAAACCAGCGGACATCGTCATTAGATGATCTCATTCCCACGAGATTTCCTTTGACGCACTTTCCGGTTTGACTTTGAGAACCCGGAAAAGGACTTTCCCGAAAAGGGGACGAGTCCCCGAGGGCAGTTTTCCTCGAAATCAGGAGGAGGGAAAGGCGGAAGACCTTTGAAGCAATTAAGACCTTTACGAGCCGCCGCTCTCCATTTACGGCGGAGACGAGAAGTTTATTGCTGCCGAGTCCGAGAAACGACGTCGGCACATCGTTCGAGAGCCGGTGAAACTCATCCTGAGTCAATGGAAAAGGGCACGTGTCCAAGCCGCGTGTCTATCCACGTGTCCAGGAGCGTGTACGCTCCCCCAGTGGGAATTCCGGTGATCACCTTCTTTCCACCTTCTTCCTTTTAGGAGAATAGACCCGAAAAATCTGTGACCGCTGAATTTTCGTTCGTTTATGGGACTGAGCGCTCACCATGATGATTCGTACAATGTAACGATGAATAATAGAAGCACATTTTGCATGTTTTTATGCTAACTATTAAATTACCAAATCTGATCTAAAAATCAGCTGCCTAGTAGAGCGTGGTACGGACTGTCGCAGCCTCGTATTGATAGAGAAGTGCACCAAGAGATCATTTGAATTTTCCAACTGATGTTAAATAGGTACTCCCGATCTTAAAATAGGTAGAATATAAGCTTGTTTCTTTGATTAGTGGGACTAAAGCCATAGATGACATTTCGGCAGACAACGCCTTCAAACAGATTCAAAGAGATGTATTGCGGATCTGTGTTGCTAACTCTGTAGCGAGTAAAACAAAGTTACGATCGAGTTGAAATTTATATCAAGGAACCAACCTTAAGTGGATGGATCCTCAGAATTTGAGCTATATCATACCACTACAAGACGTAATAATGGTAAGTGGAAGTTCACATTTGCCCATGCGAAGCCTGGCAAATCAACAGATTGATGCTCAAAGCAATCCAGTTCTTTACAATCCTCGTTCCAATAGACAGCTTTCCTCAATTCTGAATTCCGTCGTTTTTGATATGACAATTGGATCTAATCTAGATATCTATGCCTTTGAAAATTTTCGAGTCAAATTTACAGTTCAAAACCCAGAAAATTGATTTACATCAAAGACCGCTCTGATTTTCCGCGCATAAACAACACTTAACCTTGTTTCATAGGAGTTACGGTCCTTTCAATCATCCGATACTCTTCAAATTGAACCTCTTCAGAAAGCTGTCGTCATGATTTTTCAACAGACGGATTCAAACAGACTGATGAAATTGCCTTTTGAATTTCTCCTCGTGAAAAAGAGAGAACCCTACGTCCCCACCCAATTCGTTGGACATTTCCAACGACGTCACATTGAAAATGAGACAGGCGGCCTCGTCAAGTTCCGCCGCCAAATGATTTTAATGAGATTCCAGTAAGGGGAAGGGCAAGCGAAGGTCATTATATATTTTTTCCCCGTCGTAACGAAACAGAAGAAAAATTATTCCTCTCACCTGAGAGAAGGGAATGTAGATTATATTTCACAGGCTGACACCCAATTTTCACTTTACAGAATTACCACTTAAATGAAGAGAATAACGGCCTGACTCAATGTCAGTTACATCAGAGTGTTCCAAGTATCAGTCGTTGCGTTTGTAATGTTTACCATTTCATTTTTGTCAAACGTTCTTGGGATAATATCTTTCAAACGTTCTTGAGATAATATTATGAGCCCTTTGTATGCAAAAAAAAATGTTAATGCTCATATTGATGCTATGGAACAGCTAAAAGGTCTGTGCTTCGAATGGAAGGGGAACACAGCGTTGATCGGATCCGGGTCCAAAGAATGCACTAATGAGAGGGCCCGATATAAAGTGCCCAAAATTTCAGAGGGCTTACACAGGAGTATCCATAGTTGGCCGCTTACCCGCTAGAGTGCGGTAGAACCACCAAAACACAGGGACAGGTTGTCCGAGCCGTGGTGGGAAGAGACAGTGTGAGCTCAGCAGTTCTCTAGCTGTTTACTTTCAGTGGGAGTACTGATTGCCCCGGTTCGAATCCGGCTGGCAGCAATGATTAGGGCCAAAATCCTATCAAGTGTTGTATACCTGTCCTGTCGTTAGATAGTTCAACTCAGATCTCGATATCACGTGAATCCAAAACGCTCCCAACAAAGGGGCGTGAGGCAATGGGAAGCCACGAGCGAAATCGTCAGACCTAGTTCCAATCCTCTCTGGAGGACGGCTGGCGACGTCCGCGACACCTCCGGGTAGTCGGACAAAAATCCAAGGTGAAATTCCTTGTTTACTTTACTTTTTTTACTTTTTTACCACCAAAACACACTCTTATCCTATTATTGGTTGGTTATCCCCAACTCTTGTGACTGAACTGTGTTAGCTGTAAATACGCGATAAATACAGTAAGTGCTATAAAACTTGAGTTCGCTAAATCGTCGGTGGAGCAAAGATGTGATTATTCGCGACAAATGTCGGTATTGACAGGACTGCAACAAACGTCAAAGGCTAGCACGAATCGTTCCACGATTCGAAAGTTCAACCTTCATTACTACAAAAAAGTAGATTGGCCCTGCGGATGTGAGGTAAGTAATTAACTTCTGCTTCCCTTATCCTCCTTGCTGCAATAATTGGAGTGAAGCTTGGATTAAAGATGGAATTGGGCTTGGCGTTTGATTTGGCAACGATGATTCTTGCTGGGCAGATACGAATTTCAACTGTTGCAAAACACGGTTTTCTGAAATTCCACAAAAATTTCAACATTTTCATTGAATAATACTTACCAGTGAAAAAATTTGCAGCGTTTTTTTATTTGAACCTCGATATCCCCCCCACAATAAGAACATCTATAATTTATCAAGTCCTTTGGCAGTCCTGTTGGTTAAAACTTTCAAATCCAAATTTAAACGATGTAGCCAAAGGTAGACAAGAGTTGGCCACACAAATATCATCAACTGATCAATCCAAATAGGTGTTTTGGATGAGAACCAATTTACGTGGTCTATGCATATCTCCTGAAATTCAATAATCGCTCTATCACCTGTAAAACGCGCACATCTCGAAGTATAGTAAGATTCAAATCATGAACGCAAGCCAATTATAATAAACCCCAGTGAAACAATACTTTCGAGGCACCCCAAAAATAATATTGAATAATATTTACCTATAGGATCAGCGTTTCAGCATATCAGAATTTTTCAACCCGTGTGTCGACCACATTCACTACAACTCGACGCTATCGGCCGGACATCCCTAGGTTCCAAACAAACTATAATAAACGAAAAAACGCAAATGTTGGCTCAAGCCATACATGGGAATGGTTTGACCTCGGACTTGGGGAAAAGGGCTCATTCGATTCCTCATGGTACGTTCTTCAAACAGGAAAATATTTAGGCCGATTCGACTAGTTTTGAGGTTTTCAGGGATTTTACAAAACTTTTACAGCCCTTAAAGGGCACTTTAAATTGAGTGAGGAAGCTGGCTCAAGAATTGGGGCGTCGTCGGACCAAGATGAATTTTTCCTGAAAATTTCAAATTTTTTGCTCCAGCCGTTTCGGAGATGTCACCCGAACGGAGAACGGCGGACGGTAAATCATAAAAAGTTGCAGATTCGATTTTCCACCCTTTGAAACGTGAAAAACCATGAAATTTGAAGGGGGGGGGGGTTAGAATTTTTTTTTCCAGAGCGATTACAATGGTTTATTATTGAATAATAAACCAAAAATAGTAATTCTGCAATTCGAAAAAACATCGAGAAATGTTTTTCGCGCAACCTCCTAGAGTAACATTTCAATGAAATAAAATCATAAATGTTCTAGACGAAGAACTGTTTACATCGAAAAAAAAACCCTAGCACTTACACATGCAAATAGTCATCAAATGGAGGGCACCTAAAAGATTGTAGCTGCAATGTTGTTTACATTCTTATTTTGAGATATAGTAGGTAGGTTACAACTGATGGAAAACATTGAGTCAACAAACTTCAAGAGGAGAAATTGTAGAGTAATACCGTAGGAAGTTATAACTTCGTTATAAAATAATGTTATGCTTCTCAACGCTTTCCTACATTTCATCAAACCACTTTACGAGAAGGGCATAACATTAATAAATTCCCTGCTGGGGAGAGGGAGGGTAGCGGGTGTGATTTGCTATACGGAGGCGAGTTTCGGAGGAAAACAGCTTTTTCCTTTATATCGAGCCAAGAAAAGGGAGTACTATGGTAGGGGAAAGGGTACGTCGATAGGGAGCGAAGTGAAGAGTGGAATAAAGTCAACAAAACGGAGCTACCCTCATACAAGAACCACAACCGCCTCGGTCTCGGGTCGTGGAGGAAGGACGAAGGCCCCTCAACGTTATCAACTCCCCCATCTCTCCCGGATGTAGAAGGGAGGGACGACGTTGTATCCCTTCTCTGTGTATGGAAAGGTTCTTCGGAGGTGGGGTTTACCCTATAAAGGCTGTGGTTAATGTCCCGTGCGGTTTAAGTCCCTGGTGATCAATGAGTGTGAAGGGTACATAACCGAGGGCAGGAGGATCAAGTCCTTTCAGATGTTAATAAATCGCTTCATACAGGTGTACGAACAAGCTTGGATGGCAAGTCAGAAGACGTGCACACATGTTGGTCCACACTATAACAACAATATATTGTGAGGTTCCCTCGTGTAAGGAAGAGGATATATTGGGAGTGATTACACAGTGACATTACACAGTTCAACGCAATCCCTGTGGTATTGCAAGCTACATTTACCGCTAAAACGTCATATTGACATTTTTCACGTACATTTCAATAAATGTCTCCTGCAGGTTAGTCATCCATAAAAACAATTGGATCAAAATTATGGTTAGAAGTAAATTTTGAATATGCATATTGTTTAGGAAAGCCACAGGCAGCTAACTTTCCTCACAAACGGAGTAAAATTGAAATGATATACCTACCATAAAATCTATACCATGTTTCAATATTTAAAGAAAAGAAAAAACACTGCAAATTATTACACGACGGTTCATTATTTCTGTATTAGGTACCCCTACAACGCGGATAGCCTAGATACTAGGTGCATTCGGCAACACATAGAACTATAACTGAAATTTAACAAGATACAATAGCCGTAGACTGCAGGACATTATTAAAATATCTATGAATTATGGGAGTGATTGTAAAGAGAACCACATCGATATTTTAGCGAGACAGATCGATTAGGGAAGAAATAAAAGTCAACAGCTTTCAGCTGTGTGTCTTACCTGTAAATTTACTTCTAGAATGATTTCGTCCTAGATTTAACTTCGTGAACACAAACTTTGATAGTTTCTTTGAACGGAACAAAAGCTGATATCGAAACACCTACAATGGTGTAATGTACTTTACATTGGCACATCGCACATTGGTTGAAAACCAAATTATATGAGCCCGAAAAGGGAAAAATAAAAATGCTTGAATCCTAATCATTGAATACTCGGGGGAGCAACTGCAATACCCACACAACGATGGACAAAGGCAACTTTCATAATATCTATAGACAATGTTCTTGACTGAGTCGAGTTAGATCGATGTGCCATTTTGCCTGAAGATAATGAGGAGTAACGAGACCATTGTGTTATTTGGAATCAATTGTGTTTCGTGAGTGTCGGAGACACAAAAGCCGTGTCCTCTCGTTCGATATGTAAGGAAATTCAAAAATAATTGAAGGAAATTCAATAATAATAATTTTACTTGTTGAAATAGCTTGGGAAACATGAGATGAATTGAGGGCTCGAAGGTTCGGTTTCTCTGGACTGCCAATAACGATATTGACCTGCATTGAGTCTGAAATGGACGTATAGCTTTTCCAAGTCAGATTCGGAAATTTCCAAACCAATTTCAGAAATGTCCATATCAATTTCAGAATTTTCCATTTCAATTTCAGAGTTTTCCATTTCGATTTCAGAATTTTCCATTTCAATTTCGGAATTTTCCATTTCAATTCCAGAATTTTCCATTTCAATTTCAGAATGTGATCAATATCCGGGTGGGAGCGGTTTCTGAAATTGAAATGGAAAATTCTGAAATTGATTTGGAAATTTTTTGAAATTGGTTTGGACATTTCCGAATCTGACTTGGAAAAGCTATATATTTTTTCCTGAACAGCAGCACAAAATGTCGAATCCAAAATGAACTGTATTTACCTTAAATTTTATGCAGATTTGGTATACAAGGATTTTTTTTTTTTTTTTCACTTCAGCTACTTTTAACCTTGAATATTTTCTGTTTCAGGTAGGCGAAAAATGGGTATAAACACTTTTGTAGCAAATGCTGTCAGCTTCAACTTTTGTCCAAGGCCTACCATTTGTGAGTGAAGAGCAAAAAATAGCAAAGAAATAAATCAACGGTAAGATTGAAATTAATGTTTCAAGAACACAGGGTTTATGTCTTAGCCGCGTGTCTCTATTTCGTATTTAGGAAGTGGTTCCTACGATCAAGACTGTTTCGTGTCTGGCAAGCAGAAAGCCTTGTCACGTACAAAACACTGACTTTATGGGTTAAAGTTGACGTTATGTGGGTCAAAATACGGTCAAATGGGTTATAATAAGGTGATACTTCCTGCAAATGATGTGTCAAACTTTTGCCAACCTACCTAACCTACTTTTTGTTAAAATTTAAGTATCAGAGGACATTCATTATGGGTTTCTTCATACTGCATCTGAGGTTGATGTATATCTCCTCGGATATTCATTTTCCACGAAGCCCTTTTATAATGGTAATAATATTAGGTCTAGCAAAACTTTGTACGCCATTTCCGGATACAATTTCAACAAACGAGATTTGGGTTCTACCCACAAAAAAACGCCGGTGTACCGAATTTCACGAGCTTACGACCCCTTGGGGATCACTATTGGGCTCAGAGAGAAGCGTTTTCAACCACTGTGAGCCTTAGGTCTCCACGAATACCACTATTGAAATTTAACTAGATAAGATAAAATACCTGTCTACTCTTCATCTGTCCGCAAATGTATAAATAAGTTTAAAGTAGGGCGTTACGACTTGCAACTGCTATGGGTTAAAATACACTCCAGCGAATCGTGTGCGAACAGAGTACAGCAACCCTGAGTGGCCTCATTGGATTCACATTGGTAATTAATTTTTATCCGAATCAAAAAATAAAATCGAAAGTTTTTTTAGATTTTGATTCTTTGACAGATTAGGTAATCCTTATTAAATATAATCACTTAGGGTTGATTGATCGAGATGTCGAGATTACTTGCATATCCCGGATCGATGTCGGATTTTCTAGCAAAATTTCATTAACTTTGGTCCAGTTTCGAAGAACATCTTCGGACGGCGGACGTTTTTTTAATTTGCTTTGAAAATAACTACACTTTTATATACTTATTAAGCATGAAAATGTAAAAAAATCTCATCCTCCGATTTTATGGTGGAAAATTAAAGCTAAAGCCGTGGAAAAGCCGTTTATTGAAATCTCATTGGAAACGAAACTTTGAAATCCTCACGTAATTGTAGAGAAGGGGGCTGCTCTTGGGAGCCATTTTAATTAAATATTTCTACAGTACCTCTCCGGCTGCCGAGCGCTCCGAATAAAATCCGATACTCGTGTTTCCGGGTCTGCTAAGAATGAAAAACTCCCGTTACGGGAAAACGTCCCGGGAACTAATAGGAATGTAGTAATTTTTAATCAAAGATCGTTACTATTGGAATTTCAACGAGCAGTTACTCTATGTAGTCGAATAAAGTGTAAATTGAAGTAAATAATAAATTTAATATGAAATGTCTGGCGGAATTCGATTGGTATTTTCAATCAATTATTCTCGACGTAGGTGAGTGTGATGGAATGGTATAGTGTGACGGTATAGTTGCCCCTTCCATTGAGGTGAATGCGTTAATAATCTTCCGCCACGCTCAGAGGATGACCCAGACGCTTGGAAACGTCTGATTTATCTCCCAAGGCGACGGATTCTAAAATCTGGAAGGGCCAACTAACCATATCCATCAGAATGGCCGAAACCTTACCCAATAACGAGAGCTAAACTAAAACGAAAAAGTTGAAATTAAGAAGTGGGAATTTTCAGGATTTGACGATTTTTCCTCTCAGTCCATTTCAGTTCATTTTTCATCCCTTTAGTTTATTTTTCATCAGGGAGATAGGAAATGTAACCCTTTTTCGAACGGTTTAATCAAATTTGAAGTTATTCCTTCAAGTGAGGGAGTTATGATGATTTTAGTCAGCTTAAATCGAAAACACGAAAAAAATCTCAAGCATTTCTACGTCTATGTTGATGCCAACCTATATAAATTGCTGAACTAACCGGGAGTTAACCTTTGATTCCTGCCACAGGCAAGGCACCGATTGAAGAACTAATTTGCAATAAAATTTTCCCTTAACTTTTAAAAATCTATCTTAGTTTTTATATTAGCTATAAGATTTTGTTTCGTGTTTTCGACTTTCCGTCACAAAAACAGCCTCATTTTCGAACAAATCTCAAATCTGAGGATACCGTTGGAAAGAGCATTGAATTACCCATCTTCCTGATGGCAAATCAAAAATTTTGTTTTGGTATTATGAGTAAAACATTAGCCTAAAGCAAACGAAGAGGACCTGACGACTAGACCAACTGTGCTATGAGCATGTTTTTCATAGTCTTTGAGTCATGGATCCAGCAAACGACACACTATTGTTATTTTAAATATCTAGAATGAACTGCAGTGTCCTTAACACTGTCCTTAACATGGTGTCGTCACCATTCAAATCCACTTAGAAAATTGTGCAGAACTAAATGGGCGCGCTAATGTTTTACCCATTAAACCTAAGCAAAAATTTTTGATTTTGCAGTAGTACTACGTAAAGTTATTCAGGGCGGAGGTTAGAGTGATGTCTTGTTTTCAGGCGTCGAAAGGTCTTGGAGGGGTTGAGGATTTCCACGCAACCCGAAATACTGGTGTTGTGATGATACGACATTTAGAGTACGATTACGTACGATAGTGTAATCACTTCGCTGATCTTGGGGATGAATGTCAAGGTCTCTGTGGAGGACTGAGTTCTTTACACTTGATGATTCTGCTGTTCTTGGATCTGTTTCTGCTGTACACTGTGTTCTGCTGTACTTGAATCCTATTATTTTGCGTGGCGCTCGCAGAGTCCCAAAGTCCCGAGGCCCCAGGTCTTGCAGATGTTATGAGTGTTCTGTGCTAAAAGTGAGTGGGGAGCAACAGCCGAGTTGAGGTTTAAGTTGGTTTATGCGTGACCTGATGCGTTTCAGGCTCACCAAGTACTCCATTTTTGGTCCAAGTTTTATCAACTTTGGTCCAGTAGTTTCGGAGTACGGCGGTCTGCGGACGGAGAGACTTTTTAAATTCGGTTTTTGGATTCTACGCATCCTGAAATGTTAATCCACTAATTATGAGTGGGTGAGGGAGGGGTTTTAAATCTCGTTTTTCCTTTTCGGTTACTGAAAATAACAAACCAATATTACATTTATAATAAAGGTGTTGAGCTTGAATACATGATAAAAGGAACTAGAATCGAAGTCATTACAAAGTCTAATCAACTATTCAGCATGGAGTATAGACGTCCATACAAAGCCACGGTTAGGTACGCCTTAGGGAACAGCAGGCACAGGGTGTTCTGTACTCTGAATGAACTTTCCCAACACGCGCCGTTCCTTTTTTTTCGATTGAATGGGAACGAAACCTTCCATTCACTTCAAAGCCGGCCGCGATACTCTCTCCGCGATATGAAATTCAGCGCTAACGCTTTTCACGCATTGAGTCGCGAAATAAGGGAAAAGGGCATTTATTCGAGTGGAAATTTCGCCTCTCCCTTCTCGGCAAACATAAGGGGGCATATATGAGTTGCTCCTCGCATGATAAGGCAGAACGCTGGCAGGTACCGGCCCCCCGGACCTATAAATGGCTCGCGATATGAAATTGCACGCCTCTGAATTGAAGGTGAAGACTGAATTTGCCATCCTGAATCAATAACCTCCAGACATCAGCACCTACCAAAAGTGGGCTTCCGACCCAGAACCTGCTGGAACTAACCGTAGTTTTCAAACTCGATATATGGCTATTTTCTTGCTACAATTTTTATTCTTGCCATGATTATTCTTGTGGGAATGAAGCGCATTAGCAACATTGAGGAAGAAGTACGTTCTAATGGGGTCATTTCATAATTTCGGTCACATTTGGGTACCGACTTTACTAAACAATAAAAGTTGAAACTTGATCAATTTTCTTGTTCCTAATCAATCACTGCGGTTCTCTCGGCATATTACCCAAGTGAGCACACATAATCTTGAACCGTACTGCTGATACGCCATTTTGAAAAAAAAAAAAACTTTTGTAGGGTGTGAGGTTTACTACTATTTTTTCACTTCTTGAGTCTACAACCTCCATGGGAATCGCCGCTCAAGTTTTTCAAATTAGGTGAGTGGAATAGCACAAATTAGCTTTTAGCTACAGTAACCAACATCTCCTTGCCAAAATCTCACTTGCTACAAGCAGATCTCACTTCCTACAATTTAAGGGGCTATTGGCTGGATATTGTAGGGAGAGAGAGAGTAAGGAGTGAGATATAGCCCTTAACCGCCTTTACAAGCCACAAATCAATTGAAACTGGTTGAACCAAGATGTTGTCAACGGACTTCCAAAAACTACACTAATTGTCAACAAGTGCGATCAAGTTTCACTTGCCACAGTCAGAATTGCCACAGACTGGAGTCGGGAGTGAGAGTTAAAAAACCTACACTGCTGCCTCCAGGGATGGTTTTCTGACTGGGAAGGTCTAGGCAAAATCCAACCACCAGCGTTGGGACCATCTTGTATAAGGGATGTCAACAAAACAGAAGCAACTTCATAATCACCCTTTCCTGCCTGTTTCAAAACCTTGCCTACTTTTCAAAACATTGTAGGGAGTGAGGAAAAACCGTGTGACACTGAAATAATGGGCTGATTTGATCCAACTTTTTTTCCTGAGGCGGATATCCATTGTAGATGGCATGTTCTCTTATAGTGTAAGTGGGTATAACAGCCTCAATAAATATTTCGCTGAGTAGTGACGATGGAAGTTGTATACCTCTGGTTGGTGAGAGATACGGACTTTGGTATTTTCTCCTGGGTCCTGTAGGCACAACTTCTACATACTTTTCCATGAAACATGTAGGAGAAAAAATTTCCTACATCCACATAGGAGAAAATTTTTAAAAACTTACAAAACTTTATTTAGTTGAGATTTGACGGCAA
Organism: Creontiades dilutus; assembly: GCA_031894815.1. NCBI lineage: Eukaryota > Metazoa > Arthropoda > Insecta > Hemiptera > Miridae > Creontiades > Creontiades dilutus. Next base: position 242,118 of record JAVIWC010000161.1, read on the forward strand.
TACTGATCAGTGACATGAATGTGACCGAAATTTTGAAATTACGCAATTACTTGTTAGCTACCTATGTAGTTTTAAAATTGACTCCTAGGAGATTAGCTACCACAAGTGTAAAAAGTATATACTGTATACGAGTACAGGGTGTACAACGGAATAATCTTTCCTCCCCCTCCAGAAAATAAGTAATTCCAGGTAATAAGTTTATCAGTTTGATGTGATATCGACGGACTACGCCATACGCAAGAGCGTATCGTCAGGTGGACGGACTTTAACAGCAAGGTTAAAAGGCAGCTGTCAGTCACTTTCGGGAGGCCTGTCGGGTCGTCTTATCTGCCGTCCTGCCCTTTCCTCCTCTCCACCACCTGTACTGATCCCGAAGAATATTCCAGTCAGTCGCCTTTGAAACTCGCAGGTGGAGTGCTTTCCTCCGCACTTATCCGTACTAATTTTTGGCTTCTCGTCCACTGGATCAGGAAAGCTGCAAAATCAAAACCGCCGAACCCCGCACGAGGACGAATGATCCCAACACGTAGCTCGGTGGGGGACCGCGTCCGCTTGGCCCGTACCGTTCGTCAGTTTCCGTCCGCACAGTAGCGAACTGCGAACCGATCCCATTTTGCTGGGATCGTAGATGGAAACAAGTGCGAACTGAAGAGGAAAATGGACATCGAAAAGTTAATTCTGCTAGTTCAGGAAAGGAAATATCTATGGGACCAACGGGAAACTCACAACCACATGCGGAATGTATCCTTTCTCATTCGAAAATAGGAAAAATGGTGGTCAACGTCAATTTGAAGATTATGCCACAAATGAGAAAATTCTTCGAACTCTTCTCTTTTGGGGTATATGTGATTCACCCACATTTTCCGTCCAGGTTGAGATCGCCTGTGCCTGATACGTCGAAGAATCAAAGGACAGAACTCCAAAGCAAAAAGCTCTTCATCAGAATAATCAGAAAACCCGTTCCGAAGAGCCATCTCGTCTACTAGGAATCCGGACGAATACTAATGCAATGGACGAGAGGCATTCGACCGATTTCTGACGAACGCCGTTCGTGATATTGACCAACTCGAGAGAGTCCAGCGAGTCTTCGTGATATATGTTGGTTACAAGTTGGGCACCCCCTCCACCGATTTTGATTACCCGTCGCTGCAGGTGAGATTTGATTAGATGTCACTTCGATCGCGTCGTTCTATGAGTGACCTGTATTTTCTATGCAAATGTATTGATGGCCAGCTGGATTGCCCCTGCCTTCTTTCTAGGAACAACTTCCTAGTTCCATAGGTTCTGACACCTTCTGTCGACATCATTTTGCTTATTAACGTCACTGTTGTAACTTAGTTTTCTTCTTAAGAATACATTGAGTTGCCGAGATTTAGTAAAAATTCCAGAGTTTCAAACCAGTGCTAAAACAATAGGAACGAAAGAAAAAGTACACAAAACTTTGAACTTAAGTCAGACATCAGAAGCAATGCGATTGGTCGAACGGATATGGACTATTCTGCCGCGCCATCCCTCACAAATATAGAAACCTATGCAGCCATAAACAGTGTTTGAGTTTGCTTTTAACGAGGATAAAGCTCATTTTGATGAACTCGTGATGGTCGAGCACATTCATTGGTCTACCAAGGAAGAAAGGAAAGCATTAACGGATAATGCCCTTTTGCAGTGAGTTGCCTCATACCTACTTCAGTTTTCACAAATACTCAGTTTGATTGTTTGATTAACTCAATTATTTCTAATTTATGACACTTGGACTGCTCTTTCATAGCAACTTGACAATTAAGAAACGTGAATCATATGATTGCTGCAGCGTTGGAGGTTTTTCCTTGGATTCCGCAAGCGAAACATAAAATAAGACCCATTAATTTAATACTGCGAAAGAGGAAAAATATGAATACGGGAAAAATGGGAAGGTGGAAGACGAGCCCCTTTATTGCAGAACACACTCGAAAGGAAGCGGCCGCGAAGTTGAAGGTAAAAGGCAGCGGAGTTCACTTCTACTTTTACAGCTCTACAGGCCGGGAGATATGTGAAAGGGTTCTGTCACACGGCTGAAGGCGAAAAGGCAGAAATTCCTCGGAGAACGGAGGTAAAAAACAAAAACGTATCGGGCGAAACACGGAAAAGTCCTTCAGGAGGAAAATGAAATATGAAAGAGTTCGGGGTTCATGAATAGGAGACGCCGGCTTGTTTCGGGTCGGATCGCGGCCGGATCCGGGCTAATCACGATTTCGATTATGAATGAGTTCTTGGCGAGGGGTTACAGAGTCGTCTGGATTCATGAAGTTTCGACTGGAGTTGGAAAGCGCCGCATATGTGGGTAGATGACCTACATTCCCTGCCAGAACCTCGAGAATTCAGTTTCGAAGAGAAAATTTTTCATTGTAAATGTTGTTTTTTCAGACAAATCCGTAATGGTGGTTCTTTTTTGTAAGGTGGTCAGAAATTGGCTGGAAGTAGATGCGGGTAATTTCAAACTACGGGCAATTTTCAGGTCCTGACATTTTAAAAATGCAAGTGTTTCTTTTGCTAGGTTTTTGAGTGTTTATCACTTAATTGGCCTCCCTGGATGTCTTTCTGATGGTCAGTCATTCGAGATATCCCATTATTCTCTGCGAAATTTAAATTTGAAATTCGACATCGACGAAAATTAAACGGAAAACGATGGCGTGGCGGTTTCGGTCACGACAATCACAATTTTGGTACCTATGTTTTCACCTGAATAACACTGACAATTCGGACTTTCAACAGAGATTCTTCCAATACTACTGGACTTTTTGTGGGTTTTAAAAATGTAACGTGATACGGCCTTCCAAGAGAATATGAGGGTAGAAAGTTGCAGGTCATGATAAAGACAAATCACGGTTTCTCAACCCTAAAAAATATGGAAATTATACAGGGTGTCTTGCACAATCCGACTCCTACATGTTCTGCAACTCATCTCCGACCAAAAATGACATTAGCAATTTTTTGCCAGAGGCCTCGTTTCCGAACTATTCGCGATTTAAGATTTGTTTCGTGTTTTCGATCTTAAGTGATTAAAACTGTCATAACTCCCTCAATTTTGGAGATAGCTCAAATTTGATGACACCGTTGGAAAGATCGTTGAATTTTCTATCTATTTGATGTCAGAAAACGTTTTTTTAATTGCATTGAAGATGTGCGATTGCTGCGCGAAATGGCAGTTTTGTCAAAATCTTGAAATCGCCTGTCATCTCGCCTAGAAACCCCATGAATACTTGACGCAGAACTGTGCAGGCCTGATAAAACGTGTGCCAAAATGTCAGCTTTCCAACGGTGTAGTCGTTTTGGTTTTAAAAAATATTTTTAGTTAAGGAAAAGGTGTTCAACTGCAGAAAAACGTGTGTTTTCTGTTAAAATTGAGGTTTTTCCAAAAGTCTCAAGGATGAATGCAACTCATCGCAGTCGGACACCTGGGACACCCTGTATCACTAAAAAAGACCGAATGTTTGAAGATTGGGAAAGCTACGGAGGTGGCATTGTCTTGGTCAAGGCAAGGATATGCAATGACCCGCACGATTTTCTTTGTGCGCCGTGTATTTTCAACCCCAATCTGATTTGGCCGTAGCATTGGGTGTTGAAATGTTGGTAATTTGTTGTTTCTGACAAAATTCAATTTTATTAAAATGTTTATTGACTCAAACATGTTATCCAGCTGTTGGACAATGGTAAGATTCCACCCCATATAAAGATCAATAAATGTTTTTTCTCTCTCTTATGGTAAGATATTGGGGTTCAAATCGATTTCATACAAGAGTTCTAGTTTAAAAAAGATTGTTAAATTTTTAAAAAAAACTTTAAAAATTAAAAATGAAAATGTTTAATGAATGAAAACGTTCGTTTTTGATCAGCGTCTACGGCATTTCCAAGCTGTCTAGCCAAAGTCAGATAATCTAAGATCCGGGAGACAGCTATTGTTTGCGTTCATTTACGATTGATTGTGACGATTTGGTTTTAGTAAGAGATAGAGATAGATATAGAGAAGAGTTTATTCCATATATCTACAATGTACAAACAAAAAGTTAATAATTATTGACGGATTAGAGTTGCATGATTTTACAATTAAGTAGAAGTTTACAATTTAGGTCTTGAGAGGTAATTATTTCATTCTCAATTATTAATATTATTGTATAATAATTACTATTTATAATGATTAATCAATTTTTAATTTCCATGTTATAACGTGGCTTCCTATCTTGACGCGATAGCAGCATTACTTGTTGGAGAGAAGTTTGCTATCAAATGTTAATGCTTGTGAGGATGGCATCAGCATTTGCTGGCCCCAAATTAATTAGCCAGGTAAATATCATCATTTTGAAGGATGAGTAGCTATACCACAAGTGAGTAAAAAAAAGTAAGTAAAAAAGTAAAGTAAACAAGGAATTTCACCTTGGAGTTTCGTCCGACTACCCGGAGGTGTCGCGGACGTCGCCAGCCGTCCTCCAAGACAGAGGATCGGAACTAGTGTCCTGACGATTTCGCTCGTGGCTTCCCATTGCCTCACGCCCCTGGGTTAAGAGCGATTTGGATTCACGTGAAATCGAGATCAGAGGTGAACTGTCTAACGACAGGACAGGTATACAACACTTGATAATCATTGGTGCCAGCCGGATTCGAACCAGGGCAATCAGTACTCCAACTGAACCACAAGTGAGTATGTTGACATGATTGTTGTGTACGATTTTGCCAATGGCAGTGTTTCTGGAGCAGCAAGGGAGGAGTCACACTCCTCCTGTGTACAACTCACACCCAAGAAAAAATATTGGTAGATTGTATTGTTTTTGTCGCTGATCCTTCTTTATCTAGTAAACTATCTATTTTTTATCTTCTAATTGTTTTTTGTTACTAAGGTTTCGGTTATTACTACCAGCTATGTTCCACGAGTAATGAGTTATTACTATAGCTATAGCGCACGATGATGAATGGGAATATGCAATATGGAAACCTCGCTGAAGGAAATACAGCGAGGAAAGAGACGAAAGGGAAGAGTTGGTAATTATACGGAAGCCTGGTTTGATAAAGGTCCATAGTGTCAGCAAAAAGATGAACGCAACTCATCGCAATCAATCGTAAATGAACACAGACAATAGCCGTCTCTTGGCTCTTCGATTATCCTGACTTTAGCCGGACATCTTAGAAATTCCGTAGACGCTGTTCACAAACGAACGGGTTTATGCATCCGACAAAACTAACTTAAATTGTCACTTGAGAGGTCTGGCGTTGTCACCATTCGATTCAGCGATAAAAGTTACGTATATCCCGCCACCAACCTTTTTTCGACGAGACTTTTGGAAAAACCTCAATTTTAACAGAAAACACGTTTTTCTGCAGTTGAACACCATTTCCTTAACTATTTTTTTAAACCAAAACGACTACATCGTTGGAAAGCTGACATTTTGGCACACGTTTTACCAGGCCTGCACAGTTCAAGCTTTCAAGAGGTTTCTTGGCGAGATGAAAAACGGGCGATTTTAAGATTTTGACAAAACTGCCATTTCGAGTAGCAATCGCACATCTTCAATGCAATTTTAAAAAGGTTTCCGACATCAAATAGATAGAAAATTTAACGCTCTTTCCAACGGTGCCATCAAATTTGAGCTATCTCCAAAATTGAGGGAGTTATGACAGTTCTAATGACATAAGATCGAAAACATGAAAAAAATCTTAAATCGCAAATAGCTCGGAAACGAGGCCTCTGGCGAAAAATTGCTAAGTGGCGTTTTTGGTCGGAAATGTGTTGTAGAACACGTAGGAGTCGGATTGTACATTCCGTTATCGTTCCGCCAGGCCTCTCGGCCGCCCGCCTGCTTCCCCTTCTGCCGTTATCGTTCCGCCGCCCTTGATAATGTTATTGTACTGTATATATAATAAACGAAAGAAGAGAATACGTTTAGGTTTAGGTTTAGAATACGTAAAGGTTTATTTTACTCACATAATAGGATAAAATTGTGTCGAATTTTCGTCAATTATTATTAGAAGTTGCCATTCACAATTCTTCACTGGGGGGCCAAAAGATGGCAATCTCGTCTAGAATTTCGTCGAAGGGGTCCACTTGTCGGGCTTTAAGGGTCTGGCGCCACATAAATCCGCAGAGGTAGGAATCTAGGAGACTTCGGCGAGTACCCCATTGCAGTACCCCAAGCATATATGAACAGCACAATATTTGTCAAAGGGAGTTTTGAACCAGTCAGGTAAGTTTTGCTCCTTAGTGCCCTTACAGCTCTGCAGCATCCACGTTTATTGCACTGCCACCGGTCTCTCAATTCAGTAAGATATAAAATAGTTGTGTTTCAACTCAACAGCACGTCCTTTTTGATTTTCAAGTTCTCAATGCATGTTTGATCTCCTTTGCATATTGGTAGTTGAAAATTGAATTTGGCTGAGAAGAGCACATTTTTGTCTCAGGGTTTCAGGGTAGGAGCCCCCACTGGGACTGTTAATGATATTTGGAACTGTCACACTTCTCTACCGCTTTAGGTGTTGAATTTGTCGAAGACAGCTCAGCCACTTCGCCCTAAAATCCATCTCAGACGAACCCCGGAGCACCAGAATCTTCCTATGACATTGACGTCGTTCATATCCATCATTCCATGTTACTCATGTTTGGACCGGAGCCAATAACCCTGAGTTTGGCCGAGGGCCTTCCGGGTCGCGGGGGAAGAAAGGGCGGGCGGTCGAAGAGTGAAAGATCGATTCGCGCTCACGGGAAAAAAAAGGCGGCCGGTCAAGTCGGTGATGGTAGCGGATGCGGCTGACAGCCTCACTTTATATGGACCAAGCTCTGGCACAATGGCACCATTGTTTGCTCGGGTTTTTCTTTTCCCCGAAAACTCACCATCGCGGCTGGCCCTCCCATTCCACCGTTGTCTGTCCTCGTCTGACCGCACTTGACTTGTTCTAAAGGGGTTTCGCTGGTTCCTACGTACATTTAGTCGATATCTGTGGGCTACCCAAACAGCAATATCTACGACCCTGTAAACGTCGCAATTACGGTAGGTAGATCGTTCACCTCTTTCCAACAATAGTTCCGAGAGTTAGTTTGCTTTTGATTGATTGTTCTCAATAATGAACCTTTGTATTCGACCAACATTTGATTCTGAGTCTACCGGAAGCTTTGTTCTTAATTGGAGATGAATACTTTTCCTATCTTTTTCAGAATCAAAATTTTCTTTATCATTTTGGGTTCATAACTATTCTGCACAGTTTCGTTAAGTGTCAGTATGTGTGTGTCTGCTGACCCGTATTAACAGCTTTCCTACAGTTTTCATTTTTTATGAAAGTTCTAGAGAATGTGCGGGTTTGACTGTATGAGGTCCGATATGAGCTCCATCGCAGTTGCACATCTGCAGAACACAAACACATCAGCTAAAGAAGGTGAAGTATAGCACCCCTGAGATTCGTTGTGCTGTTGGAGAGACCATGAGTGTTGAAGCCACATCAGCTCCAATGGCTGTGGCAACTATTCAAAGGAATCTACCATAAGCAATCTGCCCAAGAATTAAAGAAAGTGGGTTTTCCTGACTTCATTTTGTGTTGTGCAGTAAATTGTGTGTTGAACGGGCATTTGGTCCGCGCGGGACTTTGATGGCATCTCCAACCTTCTCTTGAGGTGAGTTCTGTCTCCCCCAAGATATTAGAAAGACTGAACCTACATTGTAAAGTATACTGAAGTGCAATTGTAATTTATATTGCAAAAGTTTGAAATCTTGTAACACGGAGAAAAAATTCAGTTAATGAGGAAATTTCTCATAAATGTGCTAGTTAGGTTATCCGGGATTCCTTAACAGCTTCATCGCTGGAGGCTCTCCCATTCCACGGTTGTCTGACCTCTTCCGACCACACTTGACTTGTCCTAAAGGGTTGCTCTTAGTTGATAGCTGTAGGAGACCCAAACAGTGATATCTAATCCCTCATTGAATAAAGCCAGGAACCATCGTTCCGACTTTCAGGAGATGGAAACAATTACATTTTTTCATAGTCAAAATTTCCGCTCTCATTTGCCTTCTTAGCCATTCTGTACAACTTCAATTTCTTGTATTACGTGTGTGCCTGTCCGTAACAAGCCTGCAAAACCTTGTTACAAGCCTAGGAATTGTGCCTGTTGAGGTGTATGTGATCCAATATGAGCTTCCCCTAAAACACAAACTCACCCACAAAAGATGTATGTAAAAGAAAGAAGTATAGCACCCTAGAGATTCGTTGCTGGGACATCGAGTGCTGAAACAACATAAATTCAAGTGGCCGTGGCAACTATGACGTGGAAGGGAATCTGGCCAAAGCAATCTGTTCTAGAATTATAGTGGGTTTTTCTGACTTGATGCCATGATTTATGAAACCTTAATGCTTTGGCAAAAATGGATAAAGAATCCCAGAACATGACATTTTCTTCCTTACTCCTGGGACTGATCTACAGGCTAATGATAGTTAGCATTTCGATCCAGCTGATTTGTAATGATGTGTTTTCGGTTCAAGTCGGGAAATTTATTTGGAGAAATAAAATTCAATCCTAGGCGGTTTCGACTATTACAATTGCCCAAGGAAAAGCGACCAGCTCCACAAAACTACACGGAGTTCTGCTGGAGTCAGGCGTTCAATTTTACTTCATCGCATAAATTATGAAAGTTAAGCCCCGATGTTTTGGCAGCCCATAAGTATAAAAATCTCATAACAGGTTCCTTTCCATTTTATTCCGGGGGTCACTGTTAAGAACTAATGAATTACGCATGCACATCTATCTTATTTGTGATGATTTCAGTGTAGCTCAAGACATGTTCTTGGTAGAATCAAAAACAATCCTTAGCTTATAGCATGCCCCCAGTAAGGGTGTTATAAATAATGGAGTATAGTACTCTTACATAAAAGCTATATAGATGGTCAACATCAAGGACATATACAACAATCCAAATAAGTACATATAGGACGTATATGCCCCACGTTCATCAGTTTGTCGGTTGATAACTCACCTGAGAAAGTCAACTGGGGGGTCCACAACTTCTACAACCGAAATCGACGGCGTCAGGATGAAACGCGGATCGACGACGACGATTGATATCGTGCAAGGAAAAGCGTCCTGCTCCAGTAAGTATGAGGAGATCTGCTGGAGTTTAGAGCTTCATCCCATAAATTGTGCAACTTAAGCCCCGATGCCTAGGCAGCCAAGCGTATAGAATCTCAAAACAGAATATTAATACCTTCTTCTGGGATCTCAGTCATGAACTGAGTACAGGCATTGAAAGTACTTATTCACATTTATCTGATTTGTGATAATATGATTTCAATGTAGGTGAAAACATGTTTTTGGTGAAATCGTAATCAATTCTTGGCAGATCGATGATGACTATTAAAATCGCAGAAGGAAAAGCGTTCCGCTGCAGAAAGTACTCGGAACTCCGCAGCCTTTTGGCGCTTGATTTATGATTGACGATTTATTAGACTGAAGCTAAATGCTTTGGACGCTATGGGTGTAGAATTCCCTAACAAGATGTTGTCGATTCTATTCAAGAATCACTGTCAAGAACAACTGACCCACAGGCACAGTACGTGTACCTCATTTCCATGTTTCTGATATACGATGATGTTTTTTTTTTTTTTTTTTTTTGTAAGTCGAGACATGTTTTTGGCGAATGATAATCCTTCCCCCAGGGTGTTTGAATAAATCAAGGGTATTCCTACATTAAAGGGATAAAAATGAAGGATATACAGCTATCCAAATAAGAACATGCAGGACGTGTGTGTCACACGTTTGTCAGTTGGTCAACTAACCTGAGAAAGTCGACCGGTGGGTCCGCAACTCCTACGACCGAAACCGAAGACGTCCGGATAAAACGCGGATCGACGACGACGATTGAAATCGCACAAGGAAAAGCGTCCCGCTCCAACAACGTTCGGAGCACGACTGGAGTCTGGCGTCGGATCTTCCACCCCCGGAGGCGGGAGAGGGGTGTTTACCGCCCCCCGGTACAGAGGAGAAGCCGAAGGGACTGGGGGCAAGAGGGGCACCGGCCCCCCTCGCGGGGATTATTTCTGGGCAGAACACATCCGCTTGTAATTCATTTTGTCAGGGAAACAGTTTTCTGAGTGTGAGAAACCAGGAGGGACCCGATGTGCGGGGAATGGACGAAGGGGGTTGTTCAGATTTATGAATTGAATTGTTTTGATAAATGTTTCTCCTGCTGTAATATTACGAAGTATTTGTTGGAGGGGCCTTCGTTGATGAATCGCTTGCTGTCCGACGTCCTGGGGGCGGAAAGTGGTGCGGGGCGGGGGGTTGTAAATTAACGTTTCACCCCCGAACGACAAAACCCCATATGAAGAATTTAATGGTCGATTAACAGCTTTTACCGATAATAAATTGAATATCCCACGTAATATACGAACTTATTATCTTAACGTCCTGTGGAGACGTTGAATAATACAGCATTTATTTACGTAATTCATTTCAATTCAGTTTAATCGGGTAGAGTAAAATAGTAGTAAATATATATTAAAAAACTATCGTTTTCTTTGGCAACCCTTGGCGCTTAAACTGGATAGTTATTTCATGTATTGTACATTGTTTTAGTAAACTTTCCAACGAAACCGCTATCTACAACAGGGGTCTCCCAGCTGCCCCAAGGGCTATCATAATGTGGAGGTGTTGGGGCGGGCCAACAGGGGGTTCTGGGAGGCTAGATTTCCCAGCTGAAGGGGAGGGGTTCGGAAATTTTGAAAATTATACACTTGAAAACTTGGGATTTGAGCACTCCTAGCGAATTTGACAAATTCAAGATTAGAAACATTACATAGGAACCAAAACTTAATTTTTAGTGACTAAATATATTTTTTTAATCCCATGGTTATTAGTTTTTCATTGTTCAATATGAAATAATACCTAAAAATTTCGCTTTCAGGAAAATAAAAAACTTATTTTTTTAAGAGAAATATATTTTGTATTTATTTATTTATTTAAAATTATTACATTCAAAAAAGTATTTTCGATTCAAGATTAGGCCTAATATAGGAACCAAAACTTAGTTTTTAGTGAATAAATTTTTTTTTTAATACCACGATTATAAAATTTTTCATTGTTCAATAAGATAATACCTAACAAACTCATTTTCAGGAATATAAAAACAAAGCATTCAAGAGAAATATATTTTGTATTTATTTATTTAAAATTATTAGGTAGGTCATTCAATAAGAGTATTTTTGTCAAGCCAATCTAATGTGACGTGTGCAATTGTTTTGGTTTATTGTTCAATAATCAACCATTGTAATCGCTCTTGAAAAAAAATGTTAAGCCCCCTGAAAATTTCATGGTTTACGTTTCAAAGGGTGTAGAATCCAAATCTGCAATAAAAATTTGTCCATCCGTCCGCCGTACACCGTACGCACGATTTCTCCCTAACGGCTGGAGCAAAAAATCTGAAATTTTCAGGAAAAACCAATATTGGTCCGACAACGCCCCAATTCTTTAGCCAGCTCTCTCACTTAATTCAAAGTGCCCTTTAAGGGTTGTCAAAGTTTTGTGAAATCCGTAAAAACCTCAAAAAAAGTCAAGGCGGCCTAAATTTGGACTTCTTTGAAGAACTTTCCATGAGGAATCGAATGAGCCCTTCCCCAGGTCTGTAGCTCAAACCATGTCCCGATGTATGGCTCGATTTATGGTGCCAACATTTGCGTTATTTGGTTTATTATTGTTTAAAAGTTTTATAGCGATACACTTAGTGATGTAGTTCTGGATATGTGCATGAAAGGGTTTAAAATTTTCAAATAAATATTCTTCCGTAAAAAAATAGTTAAAACGCTGCAAATTCTTTCACTGGGCCTTATTATTCAATGATTCATGATTTGAATTTCTACTAAGCTTTGGATTGTGCGTGTTTCACAGGTGATAGAGCGATTATTGAATTTCAGGAGATGCACACGAATAAATGATCAATCCAAAATATTTTGGATTGAGAACAGTTGATCATATTTGTGTGCCTCCTGAAATTCAATAATCGCTCTATCACCTGTGAAACACGCACACTCCAAAGCTTAGTAGAAATTCAAATCATGAACGCAAGCCAATTGAATAATAAACCCCAGTGAAAGAATTTGCTGCGTTTTTATTAAAACCTCTTTCCACTTAGGATCAAAGTTTGTTGTTCCAATCATAAGCAAATTTTTCAAGTGTTCTTCTGAATGCTTCGCTCGATATTTGGATTTGACATGTGTCATTTTTGGAAAGGTCGCTGGGTCACATGGCGTCCGCGGGCGGCGGCTGGACCAATTCCTTCCGAGGGCCGTAGTTTGGAGACCCCTGATGTACAAACTTTCCTTAGGCGACCACAATCCAGAACTGTACTTGTCTATCCCACTGTAGCAAGTCTCTTATACTGAGACCATCTTCTTTTTCGCTAGATGGAGTTTCTAATTCTGAGGCAATTTTCTTTCTCACTGAACCCTCCGACTTTGGGGAATGACCTAGACCAGAGAGGGCTGTCTACACCCAAACCAACAGCTGCTATTCTAATTAAAATCACAATTTCAGTTGTAAACTTTGCACCGGTCATGATTCGGAAGATGAGTAGAGTTACTGACTCGGGCAGTTCGCGAGCATGCACCCAACTATTTGACAAACTCTCATTGCAATCGTCAGAACAGTTTAGGAGGGCATAAGACAGGTAAAGCAAATCATTGATTTAAATTTATGCAGATAAGGACGCTCAATCTCGTGCGATCTAAATGAATAAACACATCCACTAGTTCGATTGTACATTCCCTAAGCGATTGAGGGTTCCAGCGGGCAGGTAATACGTTGGGGCGATCTGCGGTGAGGCCGAAACTCACGAGCTTCGCTCGAAATTGGCGCGGCTACTTCGGAAATGAGCGGGCACAAGCCCGGCGGGGAGCCCACCAGCACCGCAGGCCGAGTGCCGGGTAATTTCCGGCGGTGCCCCCGTCCGCCTCCGCGGACCGTATCAGTCAGTCTCCCCCAACTATCGCCCTTTAACACTCTATTTCTTTCGCTGAAAGCTGCCTTCAGAAGCAATTGGTGGAAGGATTGCTCGGTAAAAATAAAACCAAAACCACTCAATAAACGTATGCGAACTATACAGGAAGAAGATAGAGAAACGATATTGTTCGGTCTTCGTCACCCAACGATATTGAACTTGAGCGCCAACAATTATAAGAAGCAAACACTGAAAATCAAAATTGATTGCTGAAAGAACCTTTTGGTTTATTATTCAACAATAAACCATTGTAATCGCTCTGAAAAAAAAAAATTCTAACCCCCCCTTGAAAATTTCATGGTTTACGTTTCAAAGGGTGTAGAATCCGAATCAGCAATAACAATTTTTCCGTCCGTCCGCCGTACGCACAATTTCTCCCAAACGGCTGAAGCAAAAAAGCTGAAATTTTCTGGAAGAATCCTGAAATTCTTGAGCCAGCTCTCTCACTTAATTTAAAGTGCCCTTTAAGGGTTTTCAAAGTTATGTAAAATCCCTAAACACCTCAAAAAAAGTCAAGCGGCCTAAATTTGTACTCTTTTTGAAGAACACTCTACGAGGAATCGAATGAGCCCCTCTCCAGGTCCGTAGCTCAAACCCGATCTATGGCCCGTTTTACGGTGGCAACATTCGCGTTATTTTGGTTTATTATTGTTTTTGTGTTGATATCAGTAATCTAGTGACGTAGTGATGTAGTAATGTGGATACTGGAGTGAACTCCTAAAAGGATTTGTAGCCGATACACGGGTTGAAGTATTCTGATAACCATAAAAAGCGCTGCAAATTCTTTCAGTGGGGTTTATTATTCAATTGGCTTGCTTTCATGATTTGAATTTGTGCTAAGGTTTGGAGTGTGCATGTTTCACAGGTGATAGAGCGATTATTGAATTTCAGGAGGCACACAAATATGATCACCTGAACAATCCAAATAGGTATTTTGGTTGAGAACAGATTTACGTGCTCTATGCATATCTCCTGAAATTCAATAATCGCTCTATCACCTGTGAAACCACGCTCCAAAGCTTAGTAGAAATTCAAATCATGAAGGCAAGCCAATTGAATAATAAACCCCAGTGAAAGAATTTGCTGCGTTTTTTGTGATAAATCGAAAATTAATTACCAAACCCTTGCTCACTGTGTACACGCCGGGTCGGGAACCTCAATTGGTCTCCCTCCTGGCTGCATCACTATTGCCGTCACAAAATCCATACATTAAATGCACATCAGCTTGCTCCTCGTTTGAAAACATTCCTATGCTACTAGCACTCCGCGAAGGCTACACGTTGTCTGAATGGAAATAAAATGTAACAACATTGAGTGCGGGACTCTGGACGGTTCCCCAAGAAATTTTCACTGCAAAGAAATCATGCTGCTTGGGGAAAAAGGACGAACAAGAGAAAAGGTACCCCAAAGACTGCTTCTTTCAATACTCAAACAAACCAGCTAAACCTCACCAGATTTCAACCAGCAGAAGCACATCGATGCCATAATTTCTTAACGGCCTACAGCAGTCAATCAAGTTAATCAGCTTTAGAGAAATTGTAATGTATGTACGTAATGTATGTACGAATTGTGTACTGAAGAGTGAAAGATTGCTTTATACGGCGCTAATTATCGTCGATCGGGGCCATTCTTGCTCATCAATGATCAGATGCAATATCACTCTTGATGATCGGATTCTTGAGGTAGGAGGTGATGCGAAGTGTGCCCAATAGTTTTGGAGGAACAGATTACATGGCAAACAACCCCAAACTTACAAATACTTTGACGAAATGACAAATGACAATGTGTGTTTACGAGTTGGTGTCTAAAAACAATACCCTGCATTTTATGTGTGTAAGTCCGAGACATCTCAAGCAACAGGGCATCAGTTGATGTTAAGGATCAAAAGCAACAGGGCATAAGTTGATGGTAAGGATCAAAAGCAACAGGGCATCAGTTGTTGGAAGAAATTATGAGTTGCCCGTGAGCCGTCGTGCCACTGCACATAATGAAACGTTAGAAGGTTTTGTTGTCCTCAAAATTCTGAAGAGGATGAAATCACCGGAAAATAAAATTATGCTCCTCCATTCAGTAAATTTATTAGGTTCATATGAGACCAAGCTTAAATATCAGGTGGAAGTAACTCTGTGTGTACCCCATCCTCCCATCCTTATGTATGGCATGCGACATACCTGTTAGAGATCAGATAATAGAGATCAGATATTATCTGGCGCTCAGAAACAGAGATCTACTCCACCTAATTAAACTGTTTGGTTGTTAAATCTTCCACTGGAGCGAGTTTCTGTCGTCATTACTCATTCCCATCCCGAATAGGCCAAAAATTATTGCTCCTTCTTTCTGGCTTAGAAAAGTCATTTCAACCGAAATGCGGAATTTTGTATTGTTACCTATATGCTGTATCATCGTTTTGTTTTACCATTTTAGAAAAATATATATAACAGATACATCCTTAAGTCTGCAGCATATTTTTTTGTAATTTACAATACAAAATATTATCTTGCATTAATCTGTACATTAACCATCAAGGAGGTAATATTTTATGGCCCTTTTTCTTCTTAATTTTTACCTAAACTTCCTGTATCATACTTCTAATCTCAGATTAACTTTTCAACAGTTATTCCATCAGCATCGTAAAGAATGGTTTGAAAACAAACTCCTCGACAAGTTTGGAAGAATCCCCACCTGACAGGACATCAAAATTTCAGTGACAACCCCCTCCGCCTTCCTCCTCCTGTTACTTACCTTCCAATCTTTGTCCCTTTCACGGACAGATATCTCGAGTTCAGTCTACTGCCCGCACTCGTTCCGCCGAGGAAAATTTAATTAAAGTGACAAACAGTGAACAAGTTGAAAATAAGTTTTCCCCCCTTCGTATCAACCGTTTCAATTTTTCTCGGCGTGGCAGCTGTTCGTCAAAAAGAGGTAAATACGGCCGGTGTGGCCTCTTCGTTTAATTTCGATCAAGATCTTCAGGAGACCTGCAAAATACAACTTTCCTCTCGTCTGGTTTTATTTATAGGTGACGTCCAATTTATGCTAATGTTTCAATTGCTTTTTTTTACATTTCGGCTGTCAAGATTATTTCTGTGCTTCAATGTGCTACATTCTTTCAAAATGTGCCATACTTGAATCGTTTGTTACTGATGAAGTTAAAATTTGTTAACCACCGTCAAGGTTATTCTATCTGGTTTTCTCAAGTGCCTCCTTCACCTGCTGATGTCTACCCCAGAGCATTAACTGAGTTTAGAAACGGTTCGCCTAGCCCTTAGAGCACTTGTATTTCGAAGAATGGTTAAGTATTTGGTGCGAATTAAGGAATGAGGGAAATTAGGCTTTCAGTTAGGGTTTCAGTTGTTGAAACCCGATACCTTTAAGAGTAAGTTGCCGGAGCTAGATTGTGCTTCGCAGCTGCGCATTCTGCTCACAGGACTGGAAATAATGACGTATTGGATGTAGCAAATTTTAAGACAATCAAACCTAGGTGTTCAGACTTTGACATAAAAAGGACCTGAGCTCACGTTATAATTCACATTTTCCGAAAATATGTAGCTATGGATCGAATTTTGCGCTCTGTATTGGAATGTCAGGTTATGTGTAGATAGAGAAAGTTATAGCATAATTGCGGACGGCATACAAGGGTAAAATGGAAATGTACCACAGAAGAAGGTTATATGAGTTAGATTGTTCAGCATCGTGCATGAACTTTCATGAATTTGACATAACGATTTCCTGTTGTTCCCAATTTATAAGCCTTACCGAAACCATTATCTGACTGATTGTGTGTTGAATGATAGCAAATAGGGCAGAAACCGGTAGAGAGTGTGCAGTCTCAGCTGGGTTGATCTGAGGAAGTTATTAGATATCCTTGGTAAGTGTACACAAGCTCTAAGATTAAGTGCTTTCTCTCTGAACGAATAGAATAATTCATTTTTCAAGTATTGCAATGATTGGTAACTCTAGGTGAAATTTGGTTTTCTTTGAGAGACGTTATGTAAATACATAGGTGTCAATAATAATGAAAAGTCATAGTACATATTTTTGGTCACTGTACACAAGGTCTGAGATTAACGTTTTTTTCTCAACGAATAAAATAATCCATTTCTCACAGTATTGTTTTGTATTTTTGCCGCTAATGTCAAACTCGATTTCTTACGTTGTACCATTCAGCGTCGACATTGCCTGAAGTTCCGTACTGGGTACAGTGGAACTCCTCTATGGCGAACTCTCTTGAGACCAGAGAATAGGGTACGTCTTGGGGGGTGTCCGCCTTAGAGGGTTGCCGTAGGAAATTCAACTTTTATTCATCATTTGTTTGCTCATTTTTGAATTGGACATTGCTCTATCATGATGAAGAATCGCGCTACTGATCATCTTGAAACCTTCGTCGTCTTCTCTCTGGCGATAGGATTTGGAAAGTCGATTTAGTTCCACCAGTGCCTCTCTGTACGTTCCAATGCCCCGGGTAATCTCTTGCTGTTCATGCGTATTCCTTTTCCTGGACGGAACGAAGAATGTGTGCGACGTCGGTTGTTGTGCATTCAGTTGATAAATTCTCATCGATCGCCATGAAATCCATACCACAAGGTACAGGGCGAGAATTGATTAAATCGTTCAGTTCTATGTCTGAGAACGGGTTGTCATCCACAAGAAAAACGTTGGTCTTCGGGAAACTAGCCTTTGAGAAACAGTTTTGTATGGTGGTTGACGTAACTTCTGTCCACGCCTTTTCGGCCCATGTGGCGATGTTTGAGAACGTCGATTTGTATGACAATGTGCTGCAAATCATGAGGGTTGTCGGTTTTCACATTGGCGATGAGAAAACGGAATTCTAACTTCCGATATTTCACCTTAAAGATCTGGATGACATCCTGGTCCAAAGGATCTATTATGAAGCCAAGGTATGCCTTAGGTATTTCTTGTTTAACTGTTAGAATGGAATATTTCGAACTTATTCCACATTTTAATTCAATGGGGTCCACAAATTAATGATTTTTTAAAATCTAACTAACAAAGTCGCCCCAGCATTGCCACTCGTTACAACGGGGAAGTAGACAAAGTTGTCCTTGTTAAAATCTATAAAGTCGCTTTCATTTAATATTCTTCAGTAAATGCAAGACATAAACTCAAAAATAATAAAGAAATACATCACATCAAAACCCAGTAATATTTTTGATGGGCGTAAGACCTTCAGCTCTCTACCATTAGCTGTTGGAAACCCCTTTGGATTTTCAAGAGCGCCATTTACTTGTTCTCACTAGGTTTACGGCCTCTTGAAGCTCCCCAGCTAAAGAAAGCCTTTTGGGTAGGAGACTACCTAAAAGCTGAGGGAGATCTAATTAAACCATATCTCTGCATGAACGTGAAGCCTTCCGCCATCCGCCTTCCACTTCTGCTAGCTTTATGAGGTTTATAACTACTTAGCTCGAGTTATTTAATGCTGAACCGGCACTTGCGACTTAAAAGTGAATTTAGGGTGCAAAATTACATTCTAACCCTGATATCGTCATGGGTTTGGATTTATTTATTTCATAATGAATATGATAGGAATGAATGGCTTAGGGAAATGTGCACTGTACAGGTATGTTATTTGTTTGAGCTGAACCAAGGATTGAGTAATTACCAGCCAGTTAGTCTAAAAGTAACATATTATTCAGGGTAGTTTTTTAACATGCGAAATGATACATTTTGGGCGAAATAACCGATATTTCCTTGGAAGATTGCTCCTGACTACAAGTGACGTTGAACTCACATGTTTTCTTACTCACTTCAGTTTGACAGTGGTCTACGACGAGTATGTTTTTATTTAACATTACACCATGGCTTTGTCTTTGCAATGCAAATGTGAAATCAATTCTCCTGTTTGTACGTGAAAGCCGGAAAGTACTAGCAACATAACAGTGAGGCTTCAGACTCCATTTCTAATGAGGAACTACTTGAAAGGACTCAGCAGATATCCATGAAAAGGCAATGAGAGAAAAGATGAGCCAGCTATGGAGAGGAATCCACAGGTTTAGAAAGGATGATGTGGAAAAGATCCATTAAAGCTGAGGTTATCGGAAATTCATGGTGCCAAATCAAGACTTTAGCCTGGGACAGAGAGCAGACCTTCTTCCTCTCAAGGAGAAACAGGATTGAATCAACTTATAGATCTTCTTGTAAAGGTGCCCTTAAATTCCATTGTACTTCTTAAACCATTTGAATTTGGTGAGGCACTTCCTTTGAAATTCTGATATGGCAAACTAAGTATGACAACTATCGGGCTGATCGAAGCTGGTTGTTAATATCCTGTCTCTAGAAAACGTCTGCCGCACTTCATTCGCTGGTTTTCCAGAAGTTGTTTTTAATGAAAATTCCAACATTAGGGTGTGGTACTTGCACGAAAAATGTCTCACAATTTGGGTCCTCAACTGTTACTTGGCTGCTCCACAGGCCTCTATATTACCATATACTTCAAAAATGTTTTTCTAAATCGATTGCTAGATCTCCTCACTGGCTCCTTGTCCTTTGGAGTATCTCATTAACAAATAGATAAGGCCAGGATATAAAATGCCGGTTTTGTTGGGAAAAGGTGGAAACTGCAGAACACATCCTCTGCTTCTGACCAGCTGCGGCATCGACAAGTTTCCAGGATTTAGGATAGCGTGCCTCAACTCCCGTCGATATGGCCAACTAAAGCCTGAAAACCTTCACTTTGTGAATGAATGGGTTATTAAAACTGTCCTGAACTGAAATGGGGTACTGAAGGGGTTCTTCCCATCCCTTATTAAAAAATTTAAAATTCTGTAACATTGTCTCACTTGTGCACACTTTCTCTGGCACCTCCGGACAGCCTACAACAACTTAGTAGGAAATTTGGGAAAAAATTCATAGTACGCAAGTTGGTCTCACCATAGACGTGTAAACTAGCACACAGTCTGAATGAAAGGAGAGCTACAGGTCAGTAGGACGAGTTATCTTCCTGATCTGAGAGCGGAAACGGTAGAACGGGACGCGCCTTTTGTCAATAAACTCGCGGCCGCTGTCAATGTGCAGCTGGGTCGTCAGTTAGATGACCATTTGAAAAGCGCTACTGCCTATAGGCAGTTCACACTCGTTTTCCACGCCACTTCTCAATGCAAGTCAGTCGTAATGTGTGCAAGTTGGTTTGTTATAATCGAAGTTCCGCGGCGTTTATATGAGTATTTTCACTTGGTGCGTTGAGGCGAATAAATATTTGAGCTTCCTGTAAAGTAAAGTAAACAAGGAATTTCACCTTGGATTTTCGTCCGACTATCCGGAGGTGTCGCGGACGTCGCCAGCCGTCCGCTAGAGAGGATCGGAACTAGGTCTGACGATTTCGCTCGTGGCTTCCCATTGCCTCACGCCCCTGGGTTGGGAGCGATTTGGATTCACGTGATATCGAGATCAGAGGTGAACTGTCTAACGACAGGACAGGTATACAACACTTGATAGGATTTCGGCCCTAATCATTGGTGCCTGCCGGATTCGTACCGGGCTAATCAGTACTCACACTGAAAGTAAACAGCCTAAGGACTGATGCCTTAGCTCGCTCGGACAACGTGTCCCCTCTGGCCCCTTGAGCTTCATGTATTCGTGTGGTCTACTGGATTCCCCACTTAGGAGAACCACTGTTTGGATTCCATAATCCGCAAACTTCGACGTTCCGAACTAAACCATATTCCTTGACGGTTTGTACATTAAAAAAATTACATCAGATTAGCAAACAAAATTAGCACGTTGATCATCGCAAGTTGACAGCAATGGCAAGTTGACGATTTTAATTACAAAAATGAAAACTGCAACCTCAGAGCGAGAAGATGAAAATTTTTAATCTTGGGGACATTCTTGAAGAGAGATAGTTATGTACTATTATATAATTCCAAATACCTAGAATTTCCAAAGACCTAGAAGATAAGTCTGCAACACCGAAAGAATACCCCTGAAGCTATACAGCTTCGTGGTCATGCTCAGGTTTAGCAGTTTCAAGAATTATCCATATGTCTCGCAAAGATCTTGGATACTTGGAAAGAAATATAAACAGAGGTGTTTGAGAGTGGGTGTGGCCCTTCGTCCATCGTATTCCTCCCTTATTCGATCATCGTCCTACAATATCTTCACTCAAGTCACCAAGATTGGTCGCATCACCAACATTGGTCTTTAGATACCAGTAAGTATTTTGTGCTAAAAACCACCATCTTTGTAATGTCACTGACGAATTGCATGATTCCTGAAGGTAGTACCGAATACGGACGAAAACTGGGGCAATCACGCTTGTTTCAAGAATTTCACATTTTCCGATACGTAGAGGCTGCTTTTTATAAGGATTCTATGACATTCGTGGATGTAATATTAATGCAATAAATGTCACAAGCTAGAGAGAAAAAAAAACGAAAAAATGCAATTTTTATAGAAGCATTTTGTCAGCGAAACCGAGGTAATTGGTGGTGAGGAAATAAAGCAAATATAGTTACTATTTCAGGTAATTAATAAAGGTGGTTACTGAAATTAAGTTATCTTTTCATCTCCGTGAGCAGAGAGTGTTGTGTAAACCCGCAACAGACATGTTTCCATTCTACCATTCTACAGGTAGATCTACTCTTTACTTCTTCAACTCTCGGGGTCAGCCGGTTTGAGCTTCAAATTTACCGAGCTTTGAAATGTTTGACATAAAATAAACTTTGAAGGAAATAGAGCTGCTGGGGATCAATATTGTATCATTCAATTGGCATAAGTTATTGGTTCACCGGCCAAACGAGACAGAAGTCTTCTCTTGCTAAAAATTGAAACAGCAAGTATTTTTGCATTTTTTGAACGTAAGTATCGAATGAGAATTCATTTATCAATTCTCTATACCCGGACCTGCTTATTCTGTGTATCCTGCTCCAAAAATTTCAAATGATAATGGTTTATGGGGAATGAACTGTGATTATTAGATTTTGAAAATTGTTGTCCAATCTAAGAGAAATTGTTTGACAAATTGATGGAACAAAGTGGCGCCCTCATAAAGATGGCTGGATTTGTAATTTAAAGTTCCCGAACAGTGTACTGGAATTATTAGTTACAGCTTACTACTACAGCTTTGGTTCAAATAAAAATTTCTGCACGTTTTAGTAATTATTCGACAAAGCCTTAAAATGTACGATTTCAGCCATCTTTGTAGTTGACTCTCAATGAGAGTGGACCAATTTCAAAATTCAAACCTACTCTCATTGGGTATTTTAAATTGATTTATTTATTCATTTATTTAAATGAACGGAAATAGTCAATATACAAATAAAATACAAGACGAGTTAATGAATTACAACATGATATTAAAAAAGGTTAAGAAGTTAATAACAAAACACGGAGATAGAAAGGATGAAAAAATACAATAAAAGAGAACAAATCGTTGATAGAAAATTTCAGCCAGCAGACGATTCAGGGTGTGGAAAGAGGTATTAAATATATCACATTCTCATGAATCCAGAAAAGCGTTGACCTCACTAGCCAAACGACACAATGGTCGGTTCCGAAGGCTGTTGTGAAGGCTGAAGGTTGTGGGCTGTGAAAGGCACCTGGAACAAGAGTGTTTGCCGAGTTCTGCAGGGAGGTATATTTATATTGACTTTAGAGAGAACCGAAATTAACTAGGACCTAGGGATTTTCCCCTTATGACGTTGACCAACCTGTTACACCTGAAGTGACAAAGGACGAGACACAACCCATTTCGCTCGGACAGACGACGATCTCAAAATGTGCAAGCCTTCCATCCACCAGCAATTTCGTTCCAGCTGTCCCCGTGCCTTAACATTGAACCCGTTACAACGTGGCAGATACATTGGCAAAACAAGCGGCAACACTCCCCCGCCAACAGCTCTGTGAATTCCCTACATCAGATTTGAATAGATCGTGGAAAACCGAAATGAAGTCAAGTTGGGAAAAATTCCATTCTACATATCACGCTGGCTTCAGGTATAAGTACATGTTTCCGAACCCACAACCAATACCATGGTTCGCGAAAATGCCCTCTCGCTCCAAGAACTTCTACAGAATAACATCAAGACTCAGGACTGGACACTGCATCACATAGGCATACCTAATGCGAATTGGTAAGAGCGGACTCCGAGCTCTGCGAGCACTGCCTGGAAAAGGAGGACCCTGAACATCATCATGATTTGTACAACACATGCAATCGTCTGATCCTATTCGAAAAACTTACCGAATATTTAACGAATCCATTCAACTTTGACACCATATTAACTGCCGAATCTGTCGAAGTGTATGATGCAGTGGTGACTTTCATTATAAGAAGTGACATAAAAATATGACGAGTGGAAAAACACTATTTATTTTATTTTATTTTTGCAATATTATAAGTAAAGTCATGACATTTTGATGTGAATCTTTTTAATTTCTTTGAGTGGAAAAAACATTATTTTATTCAAAGTAATAACTAACTTTATGCTATTTCGAACTTTACACAAGTTTTATGATAAATTGATTTGTATGAAAATGTAATACCTAGGTGCGGCTGTATAAGTAAAGTCCTAATGCCAATAAAAATTGAAAAAAAAAAAAATAAATAAAAATAAAAAATTGAACCCGTTGGCGAGCCTTTATCCCTAACAGGTGAGTGGCCACCGTTTTTCAATATTTCCCAGAGATAGGAAGATGAAAGAATCTTCCTATTTCTGGGACATTCAACATTTACCAATACAGTCCATTAAAGCAATACAACTTTACGAATTTCAGCCCTCAGTGTTAATGAATAGCCATCCTGGTATTCTGATAATAACACTCAGGCCGTCTACATACAGAGCTACTGAAAAAAAACTGATTAGCCACGCGAATTACCAACCAGTCCGTTTTGAGACTATAGAAACCCGTTCATAGAAACCAGTTAGTAACCATTCGCCTGGAGACTGACATGTCAGGTCGTCCACTGATTTGAGTTTGCAGTTTCTTTCCGGCTTCCAGGATTAGTGACCAAAAAAGTCCACCTCTTGCTGGTGGGAGACGTTGAAAAACGTCCGATTTTGTACGATTTTCATCTTCCAGGGTACTCAAAGAAGTATGAAACCGAAAAGGCGTGGATTGAAAATTCATTTCAAGATAAAGATGGACCCAGAACCTTCTGCTCATTCTTTTTCTGTTTCTAATGTAATAATACGTTACGCTGGCTTCACCTTCGCTGGATTCACTTCATTCCGAAGATGACAAAACGACACCTGTTGAATGTTCGGTTATGAAACCACTGAAAACTGCAGATTTTGATCACTAATGGGCAGCGTTGTGTGCGGAGACGGGTCACCACTCAGTCCCTAACTAGTTTCTAACGATTTGCTAGAGAAATATATTTGTTCAAAGTTAACATCAACTTATAAATAGTTCCCACCACTGCGATAAACTCGAAATTCAATAGGATGCTTCTACGGGGCAAGTAACTCGAGTTTCCGATGCAACTTTCAGTAGCTCCGTGCGTACTCGAGCTCATACTTTCTACTAAAATTACTAGGTACTACTTTTCGGCCTCAGTTCCTAGGCTTATTTAGGTACGTGAACCCCCTCTATCACGTTTTGCTCTTCATCCTAATACGTTAGGTGCAAGTAGATGGTCTGTGTTTTCCTGTCGTAACGCGAAGCACCTCTCTCTCACCGCAAATACTCAAAGCTGTTGTATAAGTAAGCTGGTGCAGGAGAGAGAGAGAGAGAGAGAGAGAGAGAATCATGCCGAACCGCCGAAATCAATTTAACTGTGTAAATCATCATTTTCGTGGAAATATAGACAACGTCCTATTTTAAACCGTTTCTAGAGAATGAATAGCCATCCTGGCATTCTACTGGTAACATTCATACTTTCTCCTAAAATTACTACTGATTTTCGGCCTCGGTTCCTAGGCCTATTGAAGTGCGTGGCCTCCTTCAGGTTCGAACAATCCGTTCTTCATCATAATATGTTAGGTGCATGTAAATGGTCTGTGTTTTCCTGCTGTGATGCGAATTACCTCCCCCTCACCGCAAATACTCACAGACGTTATATAAATGGGGCTGCGTGCAGGAAAGAGAGAGAGAGATTGAAAGAGGAAAAAACCTTTCAGGGTTGATCTATGGTCTACGAAACAAACTATTTCCACGACAAAAGACGTCGGAATTATTCAGGAAGGTGCGGCACCGAAGGGGGGATGAGAACAGAGGAATGAGAGATGGGAGTGCGTCATTCTTTCCATCCCATCCCTGCACATCAACCCATCATACTTTCCTATCACTCCTGCCAACGGAACCTGTATAAAATCGTCTCATGCTGTATAAACTCGTCTTTTCTCTTCGGCGATCGCTTCCCTCCCGCCCTCTTCGTCATTCTTTCAACTCCATTTACATTCCCCTCTTCCGTTTCCGCCTTTTCAATATTTTTCTTGTGAGATACCCTGGAGACCACGTTAATGCGATCCTCAAAGGACCAGAGGAAAGAGTCGTATTTATATTTGAAGAAAAAATACCGTCTGCCAAGTCACATAGCTTGCTTACAATGGGAGCATGAAAGTATAGAACAATGAAATGGTCTCCCTCTTTTACATGATTTCTTCTTAAATAACTTATTACCATAAATTTGCAAGTGTTTGCTAAAAAACGCTGTAAATAGCAAATTTTTGATAAAATCGTAGGAATTAGGATTTCGGGTTATTATTTTCCATAATGAACTTTCGTAACTCTTATTATTTATGTGAAAGAGTAACTCTTCTACGTAATTCACTGATCAATGTGTCACGATCAGAAGTCCCCGGCCCTGATGTTTATCTGAACGGGTGAACTATCACCCCTGAGATCACCCTGAGGTGAAAGGAGCCAGTAAGTTCGAGCAGTAGTTCACGTGGCGACCTCGAGTGAAAAGTTCTATCAAATCGCGTATTCATCAAACCCAGAATACCCCCTACAATCATCGAGGTGAGGTAATTTTCTACATTTTCCGTAGTTGTAGACGTGGAAGGAGATAGCTGGGCCTCTTACTTAAGGCGACTAACCCTTTTCAGAATAAAGGAAATAATATATCACCCATACCCTATTTCTTTTAATGAAAAACACCCTGTTAGGGGTTATAATTTGTTGCTGTTGCAGTATACAGCAACAAATCTGGTAGCAGAGCAAATAAATTCACGCCATTACCCAGTCACGCGTAATGGATTGCGCTAAATGCAATACGCCTACTACGGGCGATATTCAATGTTCCGTTTGTCAGGAAAAATTTCACCCCGAATGCACTAGATTAGAAACTACAGATAAATGGACGAAGATGTCCTACGAAAAACGCGGTGCATGGAAATGTGATCTGTGTGTACCAAAACAGGGTTCGAGCGAGCTGCCCAAGGAAACTCCATTATGGTACTCTAATCTACTCGAAAACTTAAAAACGATGTCTGCAGACATGGTGAGATTAAAAACTGAAAACGATGAATTGAAAACCGAACTCGCGAATTTAAGCGACAAATCAACTTTTGCTTTGCCGAGCGACATCGAAAATCTTCCAGGTGAAATAATAAAAATAAAAACAGAATTGAACAATCTGAAATTGGAAAATGCAAAATTAAAACAAACCGTCACCCAGTTGTCTGCTTTTCAACCCCAACCTTCAATTTTCGCTGGCATTTCACAATCATCAGAAACTCGCAAAGATGATAAAATACCTCGGTACATAGAAGATGAGATAATTAAAGTACATAGATTGGCGACAGACAATCCGTGGAGCTTGATAAAATTCCTAGATAAACTATATCAACTTGACCGCATGAACAGCCATATGTTCAAACCGATTTTTCAACGTGTTGCCACATACCAAAATAATTCAACGTTGCAAAGGCTCGCAGCAATACCTAACCTAACGTTCCGGTCTCTAACACAAAATTTGTTGGATGAATTGACAACTCCTCAAGCTAAATTGAATTTAGTACAGCAGAAAATTCTCCGCAACCAATTTATGCACGAGAATTTCCGCACATATGTTGAACAGATCGGAAAATTTAATTAAATTCTATCGCAATACTCTGAAGAGAAATTGGTTAAAAGTATGTGGATAAAATGGTATACTCAATGATATATAAAATATAATATATAAAAATAGAGTAATGGTATATTAGATCAGACGCAGAGTGTGGTACATTATTTAAACTCCATATCTTGTCATTGCATTCTATAAGCTATAAAAAGAGCTCCATTTGTATTTCAGCACCGTAGATCGATTAGGAAAGAAATTAGCGACAAGTACCTTCCAACTGATCAGTGTGACCCCATATTCTCTCGGCATTGCGGGCATTAATAGCCTCAGCAATTGGAAGGGGCAACTAAACCGTTCTATAACCTCTTCAGCTTCTAAGGCGTAATTAAATAGTTTTATCAAGCATCATCTTAATTATGTGATACTTTTATTTTTTAGTGTCGCACTTTCCAACTCTATTGCCATGGCTGGGGTACGCCGTATAGTTTTGGAGGAGGTCAATGTCATTTTTTCAATGTTTTAAGAGATCCAAAGTGACTAGACTCAATTACTAATTATGAAATGAAATTCGTTTGCGATTCGCTTTGATGTGTTACCAAGACGCAACCTTATCCTTTGAAGGGTCGGCTACAGACAGCATGAAGTGGGAGGTATTCACGTCGGGTCTGGAATGCCTCGTCACTTTTTCGGGTTGAAAAAACATAATTTTTCTAAATACCTCAATCTAAAAGACACAGCCATATCAAAACTTTAAATAATCTTTAAGTAAGTAACGGTAGATATACCATAAACGACGTCTCCAGTACAAGTTTGATAAGAGACGTGATTCAAGCAATAAAAATCTCAAATTACATACTTATAAGTGAGTAAGCGAGTTTCAAAAACAGCTAAAACAATGTTTGGTCAAAATATAATATCGTCCATTTTATGCCAAAACAATGAATGCGCAATTGTGTAGTTTCGAGAAAAATCGAAAAAACTGTTTTTAAATTTTGTTTAAATCTCACAGAATTCAGTTTGCTGTTAGAGGTACTTTTCATCCACATTCTGGTCTCAGAACTATCAAAGAGCAAGGGAAAAATAGTTTCAAGACCCTAACACACCCCCTCTGCACTACATAACACATTCGTGGTTTTGGTAGAAAAAATTTGAGATGAATATTACACATTCATGGTTTCGGCCAGTCAAATTTCCTATGAAAACTACATAGGTATAGTGTGTCACAATATTCAGTAAATGATAAGAGATAAACCTTTTCTTCATCAATGGTTCATCCCGCTGCCACAGTTTTTTGCGGGTTGTAGTTTGAGAGTCAGTTTCGTAACGACAAAACACCAAGAAAATCAGAACTAGCTACTGACTGATTTTTATTCTAAAAGCTGAACGATACGAAAATGTTAATTAAAGAGGAAACTGATCACGAATAATGATGATGGTTGGGAAAAAAGTTTGTTAGTAGTAGAATCAATAATACCAAAGTGGTTGAAAAACTAAATTTGTTTTCCGATTCTTCCAAACTTTTTTAATTTAAAGTTTTGAATTTATTTCAATTATAACTCATACACGAAGGCAAAATAATTCCTCTTTAAATTTTATTTGTATACCTAATAAGAAAAAATCAGTTAATAAATCATTCGAATCAATTAATTGAAGTATCAAATATATCATTTAAATCAATAAATTGAAATCAGTAAATTAATCTTCATCATCCTCTATATCAAGTTCTGGTTGGGTGTCTGACATTTTCATCACCTCATAATTTAAGGTAAAAATGTGGCACATTCATTGTACTATTGATTTTTATCTACTGGAGGGAGTCTATATTTTTCGTAAGTGATGCCTAACTCGAAAATCAATTTTTGGTACATTCATGGTTTTGGCACAAAGAGGACGATATTTGGTATTTGCATATTCAGTACGCGGAATCTACCCGTTCTAGTCACGTTACAACGCTCATATCAATCTACAGCTCCCTTGAAAACGAGAAATAAAACTCGCTGCAGTCCCAAAACCAGCTAAAAACCGGGGTGAAAGTCAATAATTGCAATTATTGCAAAACTCTACAAAAATCCTAGTTTCTCCAAGACACAGACACGAAGCTTCCTGGAAGTAAACCCGCTTAATGTTACGTTACCGCTTAGGTCATTCCATATTTTCATCGGAACAGGTAAAATTCCTACAAGGATTGCAAAATGATGGACTTCACAAGTGCAAAAGCTATTGCAAAACCACGTGAATCTAAAAAAGAAGGTCTAGAGACCATTTCTGGTCAAAGTTACCCTTAGCTTTTTTTTTCTTGTTAATTTTTAAGTTATTTCAGTTATAAAAGTATGTTTTATGATTTCGACTTCAATTCACTAAAATTATCACAACTCGTTTAAATGCGGAAAAAATTATAAATCCATATTTTTCACAAAAAAGTTTGGCTTGAGATCTTACGTGTCATTTTTTGCTGGTCGAATGAAGACATTCTCGGGCCTCCTCGCTCAACTAATACTGGATTTTCGGCCATTCTGAGCGAATAAAATCGTGTAAAGTGAAATGTTGAACTGTTGATTCAGCCCTTCCAGACAGACATCAAAATATTAATCATTATTAGGGTTCCGATCGAGAACTAAAACTTCGTGAAATAATAAATATCACTCAACTCAGACGAGATTGGATAATTAACCCATATCCATCAATTTCTAAACTAATTCAGCCAATTAGATGGTGGTATTTAGTAATTCTGTCCATGTTCATTCTCAAAAATCAGAAGCACCGACGGGTTTTTGAATTTTGGAGTCACCGGAAATACTCGATCTAGCGAGCAGTGGCGGGCGATGTCCGCCCTGCGGTTACGATCTTCTATCTTGTGATCAGCGGTATGAAGAATACTATTATTAATATTCTGACCACAGAAAAATTTCAAATAATTAAGGTTAATAAAATATAAGATTATACAAACTTTCTAAATTAAAGTATCTCAGGAGCTCCCACGGATTTTTGAATTTTAACGCCGGCGTCTTCGGAAATACTCGATCTAGTGAGCAGTGACGGGCGTTGGCTGCCTTGCGCCGCAGGTCCTGCAGTTACTTTCCGCCAAACTGTAGTGTACTATCGTGTCGAACATTTTCGTATATTTGAGTTGTTGAATGAGAAGTTAAGTGAAATATCGGTAAGTGTCGGGTGGTGATAGTCGTTGAAGTGTCCAGTGGAGGAACGAAAAGGATTGCTGCATCTGTATTTGACTCGTCAACCGGTGAGGTAAGTCTGAAAGCTCCATTGTATAATCGAATGTTATTTTTCCAACTTAGTTACTTATCTTACGATTTTGACTCGGTATTTCGTAAATACCTCCTACCAATTGGTACAACTAATGATGCATTTGGGGGGGTTCAGCTTTTTGAGAAGTTCAGATACGAGATACCTAACTTCTGTTCGTATCATCTTTGAACCCTGAAGTTCGGTACTGAATCTTATGTTCTTACGTTAAGTACCATGAAATCGTCACTATTTTATGATCCACGTCAAGTAGGGATGGGACATCGAGGCAAAACATTGATATAAATGTCAATGTTTGAAAGCGGCATCGGTTTGTTCCGCAATATCGGGTGAAAACATCGATATTATCGATATCGGTGTCCTTATCAGTTAACAGTATCCTTTTTACACTTTACTCCGTTCGCTTCTTGCTAGTATTCTGAGGATTGTGTGATACCTCATTTTAATTTGGACATTTTTGAAAGCTGGAGAATCTCTTTTTTTCCAATATTGCCTATTTCGCTTGTTTTATCATCTTCAAACTGCTCTAGTTTGAACGGATTGAGATATCTCCAATCCGATTTCACCCGCGTGTTCACCTTCAAAATTCAAATTCTCCATCCGTAAATTGTAATTTAAACTTCGTATCTTGATATCAAATCATAGACAAATGAATGGAGCCTTTTCTTCCATGATGTTGACAAATGCTTGTATACGAGTCTGCTACACATTGGGACATTTTCATGTGTGTTTTCTTACTTTATTTATTACTAGGCAGATCTCATCCGTGCGTTGCACGGCGGGGCGTACAGATCAATTAAACGGGCCATAAGAGAAACCGCCCACCCGTGGGTACTTAATTCGCGATCGTGTGATTAATTGAATTTATCGGTATTACTATTTCAATGGCTGTAGCTACCAACTTTCGTTTATTTGTGAGTCACTATAATTCTTCGAAGTTGTCCGTCAGCAATTTCGGGCGAGCGTCAAGCGTGACGTTTTCTTAGTTCATATACCCAACCATCAAAACATGAAAACATTTTATTGTTATCTACGCAACACAGTGAGTCTATTTTTATTATTGGTATCGCGTGAGCAAGTTCTCGTGACGATTTTTCAGTTTATTGGTATTTATTACCATTTCATCTATCTGTGTGCTTACACACTGACAGTGAAGAACAATACTTATGTAACGGTCTCAACCCAAATAAATCAATATTATTAAAAAGAAAAAAATATCCAGAGCAACGCCAGGTAAACCAGCTTTATTCAATAACAGTATAGAGTTGCGATGGTACCGTATTACGATACCTACTCTTATCTTCGCGCACACGACTCTCTCTTCTAATCTGTGCCCATGCACAGCAGTCAAGTCTATTTTAATTTCATAGCGTCGGAGACATACAAAGAACGAAGGAAGGGGTCTTTTGCTTCGTTCTTCGCTTAGAAGTAGCACTACCAACGCCGTACGAGCCCAACGTAGTATTCAAGTCACGGCTTTAATAGCAACGATTTTCAGACCCCCATTTAGCTCCTCGCATTTCCTGGATGTTCAGCAATTAAGCGGCATTCGGGGCTTTTAGCGCCCTCACGAGGGTCACCTAAATAAAATTAAAGAGACACTGGAAGATGGAACGGCATTTCAACCAGGCGTAAACGTAATGACCGCTCAATACTACCTTTGGTTGTTCGTAGGTTTTACCTAGTTGTTTTGCCTCAACAGTAGACCAAAGAGATGTACAACTTATATCAATAATCTTGTAAAGGTGAAGGATCCGGTTGTTTCTTCTGACACACTTTTTAATATCCAAGTTCAATCTTTGAAACTGGTCTAGATACACCATGTAGAACGCTCCAAAGAGTTCAACGCTAGGAAATGCAAAATGACACTTTTCGAATAAAAGAAAACGATCAAACTCGTAAATGATTGATAAAACTGCTCAAAAAAAGCAAATGTTTGCTGAAAACGTTAAAATCAGCGAATTTCAAGGCAATTGAAACTTTAGAATCCGTAAAATTTATGTGGAAAAGTGAGTAACAATGCAGTTTTTTTAATGAGGCATTCAAATAAGTGCATTTAAAAAAAAGTCCAACGTGGCGTATTTTCAACGAAAACTACCAAATTATTGTACCTGCCTGAATTTACGTAAATTCGGTTGCTTGAACGTTTTTCTTCAAAAACAAATCCAGGTGACACGATGGTTTCCTATGCAATCAATTTCTCAAACAATCATTTAATTTTATTTGCTGATATACCTACTGGTTGGTAACACTCGCCGGCCGACGAGCGATAGGTACTAAGCCCATTTTAAGGGTTTTGAGGTTCCTACACTATTTTTCCAAGTTCTATCCATTGGGACAGTTATTATTAAAACAGCTAATCTTGAAGTAACGAAAGTATTTATCGTATTTAGGGACGTTGCGATATTACTAAATGTCGATAATCGTTCCGATGTATGTAGATGTCGAAAATAATTATCGATATTCCAAGATATCGGTATTGTATCCCGAAGCCGTGACTTTGAAGGGGAAGATCCAGAAATAATCGCCGTTGAAGTAGGTAGGTAGGGAATAGTTTTATTTCAATCAGAATACATACTAATTAGTCAAAAAATCAAAGAGAAATTAAAAGTTCTTTTAAAAACTTTTCGGGAACACTCTGTAAGAACATCAATTTGTCCAAAAATTTTGGAGACAACCGATTCCTGTCCGGTGCCACGTTCGACACTACCGTTTCCACCTCGATACTTTTGCGAATGCGTGATTAAATCAAGTGAAGAATGGACTTTTTTCTTTATCAAATACCAATGTTCACTTCATAATTTTTAGTTACAATTAAAAAACCCGCAAAGTTATCCAAACCAAATTCCAATAACACTGGTCTGCAAAAAAAAAAAAAGTTTGATCAGCTGCATGGAATATTTTAGCTAAATGTTATGTTTTTTGGTGTGTTGAATTCAAAAATGACAGCTATTTTCCTCCATCACGCACAGTTTTCTTGCAAATTAGGGGAGAGGGGGACATAAAAAACGAAAACATAGAAAAAAACACCATAATTTGTATTGTCTATCAACTCAAAATAAAAGAAAGTATTTGTTTACTATTCAGTACAAAATGCTCAAAAACTTCATTCTGTTTGCTTCTGGAACCTTTTTTTTTCTTTGATACTTCGTCGCACACGTTTTCGTGCTCCAGCATTGTCCGTATCCCTCTTGAGCATCCAACAATAGTCAGCTAGCATATTGACGTTCCATCGTCCTCAGTAGTGTTTTTTCATACCCCGAATGTCTTGGAGAAATCTTTCTCCTTGCTCTTCACTAAACGCTTCCAGGTTTTCTGGAAAGTATTCGACATGGGAGTGTAGGAAATGAACTTTTAGGCTCATGTTGCATCCTTGAGCTTTGTTGGCAGCCAAAAGGTGACTCACAATTGTTTTGTACCTAGTTAGGGTCTTTCGTATTCCCTAGAAACTTTTGCACTACATACAGCAAGGCATCCTGACTTTTCAGAAAATCAAATGAACGACGTGTTATGGCATGATTTTGGGAATCCTTACGCTTCTCCTACTTCAAAAATATCCAACTCCTTCTTCCCTACCCCTCTCTTTCATTTCGCATCAATCCTGGGAGTGACATGACTAAATATCAGAGTGAAAAAATGCATGCAATTCATAAAATTGACAACTTGGAAGCAACTACCAAATTGAGGTTTAACGCTGAATAACACCGTATGTGGTATTAAAAAACCAGTTTTGCGAGAAAACTAGACGTGATGGAATTTTTTGATTACTACTTTTTTCGATTTTAGCATGCAAAAATTCCGATAGAAAATGTTCAAATCAGCGAATTGTCTTTGAATAATTCATATTGGGCATAGTTTTAAAGAAAATTCGATCGTATTTTCAAACGTTCGCTAGTTCGAGTGTTTTCAGAGAACATTTGCTTAATACAACCGTCAAATTTATGGTGCGCATGGGGAGCTACAGCGTTCCCTTTGCCAACAGTGAATTCCACAGTATAACGGAAGTGAATAAGCCTGGAAAGGGGGTCTAGGAAACAGGAATACGAGGAATCAGCAGTTCAGCTTCGTGTCGAAGGGAGCGAATGTGCGTTCTGGGAGGCCGTGAAACGGGGGCCGCTTGCATTCTGATCGAGATAGCCGGCATTTCCTCCCTTCCCGTACGCGGTCATAACGCCCCGGAGCCTCTGCGAAGGCTCATTTCAAGCTGAAGCCCCTCGGGTAGGCGCGTTTTCTCTGATCTCTGTAGGGGAAAACTCATTCCCACCGAGGTCGAGAGACTTGGTACCGAAGTTCGTTTCTTCTCTTTAAAGAAAGGAGAAGATTTTTACTTTGGAGAATGTAAGATTACCTTCGTCGGGGTTATTGACAAACTCAGATACTGGTAAGGCTTCATCAGGTGTTACTGACCTAAAATTTTGACAGTGAGTCCGAACTCGTGTCCTTACTATTAAGGACATGAATTTCCCTTCAGTTGCAACACTAACGGGTTGACCCTATAACCCGATTTAATCAATCTGCACCCACTGTGGCTCATTCTCCTTAAACGGACCATATCCCAGGAGCCAAATACTAGCCGACTCAGCTAGTCCTCGTACGAAACGATGAAGTGAAACTGCCGGCTAATGGCTCAGAAGATGGCCAATGGAAGATGTGGTAGAGCGAGGCCATTGTCTAGGTGTGTTTTGACTCGAGTGGTGAGAAGAACGATACGTCAAGGAATGTGGTTTTGCAGTCTTATGGATCGATAGAGATTTAGTTAATTAAGGTTTCGCATTATTTCGGGTCCTACTGACCGTACCAACTGTTATGGTCCAAGAATAATGATACCTACCTCGGACTGAGTTCGAGCTCGCGTAATTACTACTAAAGGGACAGTTGCTGGGACCCCTAGAAAAGCATGAAGTACCAGTTTTTATACATTTTAAATTAGTTCTAGTCCAGTACAGAAAACAGGATTGTTTGAGAATAATCAACATTTGAATATCTGACGCTTGAACATAAACTTCAAAAAGTAATAGGGCTCGCCACCATGTATGCTAGTGCCGAACCTGGTGATTTTTGACGTAAGAGGTTGTCTTGTTGTCACCCAACTTTGTATCAGAAACAAGATTTTTTCTCTTTAATCAACCAAGAGAAAAACAATTTTATCCACGTTTCAAATTTGTTGATTTATGTCTCAAGATGATCGAATAAAAAACAACAGCCGTCCGCCATACAGTGGTCTAGAACCCCCAAAACCTGCCCAAAAATCGAAGAATCAAAAGTATTAGGAATGAATACATACTTATGGATCAATGAACTAGAATACCTGAAGAGTGTAGGACATTAATCAGAATATGATGCATAACAATGTGAAGGTGGATAAACCGATAAGTTCATCTTTGGGTTCACAAGCCCATTTTCCATTCCAACTTGTTTGGGAATAGCGGAACTTTGTTGAATCATGGAAAGTGAGGGAATTTCTCAACATTTTCCTTGGTCAAAATATATGTTTTTAAGATATTTTACTAGAAAAACTAGATGTGAGCATTTGGCATATATGTCTAGGACTAATGCGTTAAATTTGGCAGAAAATCAAAGCTCAATGCATGTAGAAACCAATAATGGAAAAATCAGCTGCCGCAATGCGCCCAATGCGAAATTGAGCTATTTCAGAAGTACTTGGCGTTGGATACGTCCTAGTTTCGCCCTAATGTTGATATGAATATAAATTTACATGAGAAGTAGGGGTTCCATCAAAATATCAATATTTTCAAAAGATAGGATGATACAAAAGGTAAGGTTGAAAGATATGAAGAAAAGCCCCTGTTTCTTTCATGTTTTGCCTTTTTGGGTGTGTCGAAATGGCCGAATTAATATACAAATCGACCATATTTGTCCACCAGAATCTCAGTTCGGAGAATCCTTGGAAACGACTGAACAAAGATCAATGGAATTTGGCAGATACCTAAGTCTTACATTTGGTTGAGGATGTGCTTATAATATCGGCAAAATCTTTTCTAGTTGTGGAAGACTTTTTGCCCTACCAAATGTCGGTTCTCTCATCCTTCTCCAGATCTTGTTACGTTGCAATTTGTTGGTTTCTTGTTTTGCTAGAATAGCGTTTACAGCCACACTTCTCTGCATAAAAACACGCTTTTGATCGAAGTACCCATTAGTTCACTAAGTTTATCAACGACTCAATCGCGTCCAGCTTCCCCCAAAAGCCGCGGTAGTTGACGGAACAACCGGGAACCGCCTTCGAAACTCGATTAAGTCGTCACGGCCCTAAGCTCTCACAAGTGTACAGGATGGGGCTTTTCCTTCGTCTAAACCACACCTAGGGGTTTTAGTACTGTTTCCGTAGGAGGGAAGATTCCTCTGCTGCCACTTGGCAAACAAACTCCCAAGTCGAACCCTCTCTCCAGACAGTTTCTGGACTCGGACTAACTGGTTGGGCGCCTTGAAGGAGGGTCGGGATTAGAGCTCAACCCCCCCTCGACTGGCCCTTTACCGCTCCTGCCTACAATAAGGGAAACTGCTCACGTTGGAAACTAGGTAGCCTAATTCATTGCTCCAACGACAGTTTATAATTGATTCCGTGGCAGGAAATTAAGTTTGAATATCTTGTCTCCTACCCTTGTCTGCATTCGACGAGCGTGGACTCACTAAGTAATGAAGCTTCTATCTTCGAAGGTATTCATCTAGACGTCTAGCATCTTTATTAGAAGCAAATGAACTAGGTACCTATTTCAGAATGACTGGCTTAGTTATTATTACTTAATATTTTTAGGAGTGGGCCGCATCTCAACCTGTCACTTAAGGCTATGCACGAGGGGGTCAAGGGAGACACTGAAACAGGCATGATTTTAAACTACAACTAGAACTGTGTTAAGGCGGCTTTCACACTGGTTAGCAACGAGACATCAGACCAATAGACACGCGACTTGAAACATTAAACAAGCCCTTTCACACACAAGAGCCACGTGCTTTTTGTATTTAGCCAAATTAGCCATCTTGTCGAAAGTGAGTCGCAAATAAGTTCATCTTTAGATGATGAGTTACTAATTGCAGCGGCTGTAAGGAGGAGAAGGGCTTCGCAGGGTTCGGCTGTGGGTTCATACCTACTGGCGAAATACGGAGGACCACAGTACACCAATTATACCTAATTGATTTTATAGGCACTGGATTGGTAGGAAACGTAATCAACACGCTCAAGGCCCTTATTTCATATATTTCTTCATTCATCACATTCAACATCATAAATTAAACCAAAAAATAGAATATTCTGCCGATCACCTCACTCACAATCTTACCAATAAATATTAGTCAATAGATAAATAACAGAACCAAAGGAGTCCTCTAACAAATTGAGTCTACTATGGCACGCGCCTCGACTTTTTTTTATTGAAGTATGTACAATATTAGATGTCACGCAATAAAGTTAATAAGTACGACATAAATATTATTAATAAATAACTATTTTTGGCAAGTTGACAAATAAACTTTTGGCTCTTCATCATAAGCCGATGGCAAAATCGACCTGAATAGATTATCACATTACTTCAACATCATGATAAATTCACATTCAAAATTACAAAATTTTAAGAATGTATGTAGAAATTGTATTACGTCAGTAACTACAGCATTTTGAGGTGTTAGTGATTTCCTGACATCAGAGGCATCACAGTAGTGGGAAGGATGCAATTGACAATCAAATGCAACAGCTAGATTTGTATGAAACCACGTCTTAAAGATGATGAAACTCATTAATTTTTCTTAAGAGGCTTGACAAATGTGTAACATGATTGCTACTTGCGAATGATGATCGTTATTTGTTAAGTACCTATTTAAACTTTGAAAATAGCAACTGTCGTACTACGTAGAAGAAATACTGTCACAGATTATACTGTTTTCTGTAATCCTGTGGAGCAACTGGTAAGTTATAGATGGCATAAGTGCATACCTTCAATAAATGTGTAACTTCTCACTAATTGTGTGACTATATTTGGTTTCTACGCTATTGTACGAAACCATAAGCATTTTCATGACGTTTGAGTGTCTCGTTCAAACTGCGGTAAATGTTAAAGAAATTTCGAGTTTTGTTTGTCGTTTACGACGATAGTTAATTAATCCCAGAAAATTGGCAAAGTGCAGTGAAAAAGTTACTTCTTAAACGATAAACCGCAAGCAAGTAATATTTTCTCAGGTTTTTTTCGTGCAAAACGGTGCTATCTCGTGATGGAGCTGTTTAGAACAATAATTGTAGTTCTAAGAACACTGTTCGGTTTGTAGTTTTGGTACTTAGTTTGTACTTGATTAAATTATAGGCCCTTCCTATAACAAAATGAAGTAGGTAGGTAGTACACAATTCTTTCTACTCAATGAATCACCTGTTTTAAAAGAATAAAAAGTTTATGCTCAGATTTTGACTTGTGTCGTCTTAGGAATACTAAGAATATTGTCTTGCAAAGGAGGGATAACTTGGATTTTTTTCCAATACATTAGTCATAGATAATGGTCATGTTGGAATGGTGGAAATCCTCTGGGGAACGGTAGGAAAAATCTATGATGATATGAGGAAAATTAAAACATTAATAGGCAACTCTGGTAGCGGGTATCTAGGGAAGCAGAAAATAGACATTTGGATCGCCCCTCCTGAAAAATAGTGTTTTTGAGATAGATAAGTCATCATAAACCAACGAGTAAGTCATCTCAATAAAAAAAAGTTACACATCATAGAAAGGTAGGTCCAAAGACAAGAAACTTCGCATTTATGTTCTTACCAGCTGCCCGTAGGAATATGTCTATGCCTCGGTGCACTTGCATAACTGTTGTTAAACAAACGATATCTTAAAGTTACATTCTAGTAGAGACACAATAAGTTTGATTAAGTTTTCTTTGAAAGCGATTCCGGTGACAGAACCGTATTTTCAACAATATGACCCAAAGGCCGTTCCCGCTGGTTTCACTTCTATCAGTTCTTGAAGATGAACGGTTTGTAATTGCCGGGAGAAGGTTTGTTGTAGGGATTTTCCTGGTACGAAGAAGAACTAGAATTAGGGTTGGGGCTGGAGTTAGAACTTGGAGATGATCCGGTGGCCCAGTTTTCGTGAGCGAAGCATTTGGTACCGCGAGTCAGCTGAGACAGATCGCCCATGACGACCCGGTAATTGGTTTCGTTCATCGGCACCTGAAAACATAGTAATAACCAACATATGTTATTAGAGGGTTGCGTAATAAAGTAATCGTGATACATGATAACGTAGTTTAATTGATCAGGGATTCTTCCCCGTTTTACGGAATATTTTATAACGGTTACATACAAAACATAACTTATTGATTTAGTGTGCACTACGGACTAGTTATATACATGAGCATCTTGAGTATAATGGAAGACATTATAATATTGAATAGAATTTCACTGAACTATTCAAAAATTGTCGAAAAAGGACGTTAATAACAACGGTGGCTACTGACAGGAAAAGGGTTGAAGAGCAGAAGAGTTTCAAATCCAAGTACCAAACAGAGCTTCACGATGGGTGAGAAGATGGTGGAATTGTGAGTTTGATGAGGGGGGGGGGGGGTTAGAGGCTTGCTGTCAAAGAGCACGTGTGACTCGTGCTCCTGAATGGGAGGAGCTTGCACGGAGAACACAGCGTTTGGTTCTATCTGGGTCCAAAGAATGAACCAATGAGATGTGTGCATCTAATCACCAAAACACACTATTACCTATTATCAGTTGAGAATGAGTTTAGCTGTAAATACGCGATGAGCTATAAAACTTGAGTTCGCTGAAGTCGCCCACTCACCCACAAACTTCAAACGCAAACAAAAATCGCTCAGGATTGAGTCGTTTGTTTCACGATTTGAAGCCAAGAAAGTGGACCAGATTGATATCATTCGCATATTGGTAGTTCAACTTTGTATATGGCAGAGAAAAGCACATTTTTGTCTCGCGTCCCCTTCCTGGTTGTCCCTTACGGTCTCGGTACATCTCAGGGTTTCAGGGCAGGAGCCACTGGTATATTATATGACAAGGTTGGTTCAATCTCAACTACTTAAATAGTGCAAATCCCTGGCGGTGGGTTTAAGGTGCCCTGTTTTTCTCTGCACAAATGTATTCATTTCTCGTGCAAGGTCAGCTGGAAATCGTTCCATTCGTCACAAATTATGACGTCCCTGACTGATGAGCAGTTACCCCATATGGGGAGAGAAAAAGGCCACATTTTGTTAAAAATTTTATTATAAATCAACAAATTTTTATTGGTCTAGACCTATTTTTGAGGATTTTTAGCAACTCTGCGATGCGCTCAGAAAAATTGAGCCTTCACATTTATTTCCAAATTATTCAAGAGAAAAACGTATGTTTCGATATTGTAATAAAAATATTGAGAGTTTTTCATCATTTCTAATCCAAACACTCTACTCTCTCTGGTGCGGATTTAAACGTTTCCACTGTAATTAAAAACACGAAAATTAAATGCACCTGTCTCGAACTTTTTACTCACATTTCCATCGATGTAATTCTGCAGTCTCGACGTGAGTGACCACACTCTACCTTTCCTCACTTTCACTCCAGACGGGAACTGCAACGTCCGCTTGTCCTGAAATAACAATCAACGTCGTTCTTTAACAAATCTTGGGGCAACAAATTCTTGTGAAACAAAACTAAGTCACAATGATAATCTGAAATGTTAGTCGAATCACCAGCCTAAATGTGCCTCTTCACTCATGTATTTTGTTAAAATCGTCAACCTAAGCACTAACTTTTCGCAAACAAACTTGCGGGCAATTTTGTAATTTTTTGGTTCCAAGAAAAACATTAATGCGTCAACATTGTTTTTTTTTAGTCTGTTAATTAGACAAAATAAATCTAGGGTGTTCCAAGTTACGACAGCGAAATCCAGAATCTTCTTTTTTTTCTCTTCTGAACTAAAATACATTAAGTATGTGAGTTCATCAGTAACAAGTATTACTTGGTTAACTCACAGATGAAGATGATCACAAAAAATTTAAAATTGAGGTAGGTATGACCACCACCTCTTTTCATTACAACTTTTAAAATCTTAAAAAGTTCTGTGTGAAGCTCTTTTCACGATACGAACCTATTTTATTACAGAAAGGTGGCAACTTATTGTAGGACAATGAAAGTAATTGGTTAAAAATGCTTGTTTTCAGTTGATATAGCCGTTCCGGATAGTAAAAGGTCCTGAAAATCCCCTATTTGTGGAGCGAGGTGTCCCAGGGGGTCATCATGCGATTGCAAGAAAAAATATAATAATCATCATTATTGAATCCCAAACCAAATTTTTTTTTTTTTTTTTTTTTTAAAAAATCGATCTTCAGTGAAAACACTATTTTACCGTGAAAAACTCACGTTTAGCTCTCGATGTTCGAATTAATGTTAATTGTATTTTCTCAAAACGTTACGTAAACGGGAGAACAATGAAAACACCGTTGAAAAGCTCTTAAGTTTCATATTTTGTTTTTCAGAGGGAAATTTGGACGTTAGTAACAATAAATGTTTAAAACACGATAAAGTTCAACAAAAATGGTACTATTTGACAAAATTTTCACTTTGACGTGATTTTTCATTTACTCCTCGTCTACAAAATGTTGATTATGTATTGAATAGAAAGGAAATTGTATTTTCTCTTTCCATCGGTATACTCAGATTTGAATTTAATTTGTAAATTAAGAAAGTTATGGCCACTTCAGTGAAATAAGGATGAAAACACGAGACAAATTTTGAAAT
Source organism: Creontiades dilutus (assembly GCA_031894815.1). Taxonomy (NCBI): domain Eukaryota; kingdom Metazoa; phylum Arthropoda; class Insecta; order Hemiptera; family Miridae; genus Creontiades; species Creontiades dilutus. The sequence goes on from JAVIWC010000161.1 coordinate 284,083, forward strand.
TGAAAAAAGCCATATTTCAAGGGAACTTTGAATCGCTTTAGGATATTATTCGTAGCAAATTAGTAGCAGAATCGACCTCACAAGTTTGGATCAATCATTTTGAGACACCAGGTAAATTGGAACATGCGTCTTTTTGAGGAGATATTTCTTTCGCTCAACTGCAAAATCTAGAGTATTTAATGTCGCCTTTCAGATACGCAAACAAAATACAAAACGTTTAAGGTACATACTTTGATGATGATCTCAAGAGTGTACAGAAAGCAAGCTTAATCAAACGTGTACTGGTGGTAGCAACTCAGTGCAACATAAGCTTTTGCAACAGTACTGGTTTTTACAGTTTGATTGCAAGCGTAAAGTAGCAGCAAACAAATTAGTACAAAGGTAAAATAACATTTTATATTTATAAGTGAGAGCTGAAAGAAAAAAAAACAAATCAGTGATGAAATCTTGTTTTGACTAACAGCAGAAAGATAAATTATTCATCATAAAAGATCATTGATTACTGGAAGTATACTTACCTTGCCCAATCATTTTGATAGATGAACTATAAAATTGGGGAACATACAATATTTTGAATAATATTCAACATCTCCATAAATTAATTTTTTATAAAGAGTGATATGATAAAACGAGACCCTAAATTTCACAAAAAAATGTATTTCACGATATAAGAAAAGATCGGTAAGTATAAAAAAATAAATTAAATCATGATCTACACACTGTCTTAAAAGTACTTAGAAAGGCACAATTGATCCGTTACAAAACTACGAAATAGGTTGAAAATATAATGAGGTGGATGTTAAAATTTTAGCTTAATCGCATCTTAAATATTGTACTTACTAAGTTGCCTAAAAGCGAATTTGATCTGGAAATATAGAAACAAAACGTGGGTACGTGAACATACAAGATTAAGAACTACACATTTTCAAGTTGGGCGTTTAGTCCATAAAAGCATTTAACCAAGTGATTGTTGATTGTTTTGGATACTCGATACGTTGCATATGACCCGTGTAAGTAACATAGAAGTTGAGAACTTTTACACTGGAGCAACCAAATTTTGTAACAATAAAAACTACAGTTTTAATATTCTGAACAATTCAATTGTAGTACAAACATTACTAGTACGTAGGGGAGAGGGTCACATTATGTAGCATCTATCATCGAAAATTTTGTATTTTTGATTTTAATCGCTACCTACATCTGATTTGGTTGTTGAAAGAATGCTGTATCAGCATTCAGTGGTTCATCATTAGGCAGTCAATGCATAGATGTTTTGCATACAAAAAACCCTGCGTTAAGCTATGGAGCTTCTATGCAGTATCATTCAGTAATGAATGACATATTTATTTCAGTGAAACGCATTTCAATTTTCTACATTTTAATTCTTTTATCAAAGAGAAAAAACTCTGGACAAGATAGCGTTCGATTTATATAAATATTTAAATAAAAAAGTACTACCAATATTGTTTATTAGTGAACTAGCGAGAAACCTGTGCTTCCCACGAAATATGAAATTCCTGTCCAAGGTTTTTACAGTTGAAAAGATTTTTCGCCACAAATATGCCGATTGTTAGCAATCATGATAACAAAAGTTCGGGAAACAAACAAATTGGTTGCGGAGGAAAGCGCCGTTTATGTAGTAGCAGGATGTTTTGCAGGTTCAGACCTAGTCTATGCGGTGCGCCGGAACTCGCTGATCATTTTAAGACCGTTCCCGTTAAAATCGATTCGTTAGTTTAGTCATCTATTGAAAACATACATGGGTTCATGATACATATGTCTATTATACAAACAAAACCCAGTTTGAATGTACATTATTCATAGTATTATGGTGAAAACGTAGGATGATAAAAATACATGAAATTCTATTATCTAAATTGAAAACCAATTTCTTCATTTTACGCTCTCAAAAGGAATAATTGCATTCTCCAATTCATTATCAAGTCAAGATTGAAAATCATCTGCCGTTAATTGGGCCAAAATTGTTGTTTTAGGTACATGTAATAATGCACAACTTGTACCGGTAGGGTAGCATGAACCATTGATGGTGAGCTTGATTCTGTCCTTACCTGGCTGAAATTCACTATTCTCATCATTTTTGCTGGTTAGAAACCACATAAGAATAGTTAATTATCATCTTATACGATTCCCCACTCGGGACATTATTATTCGTTTCGTTGAGTGTTCGTGACCACCATGACCAGGGAAATATTAGTAAGGATTCCTACGACGAAAAAGAAGAGAAACGATTCTCTACAACCTTTCTGTCCAGGATGAGACAAGCGTTTAGTGAAAATGAGATGCTACATCAATACGGGCAGTAAACATCAATCAACCAGTTGATTTTCAATTTAAATTTATCAAATTTTAACGTTTGTTGATGAAAGCTTTGATGTGATGTATCAGAACTTTTGACATTTATTACTTCATCATGCCTTCTTATAAATACAAAGTTTTGAAGAATTTTCGTGTTTAAAATTTCATTGCATAGGTATGGTTTCCACGATGGTTGCAATACGATTTCTGACAAATGAATTTTGTAAAAAGTTCTAGAGCCTTTCCATTATAAAACGGTTGATTGTGCACTCTCTCCCCTATTGGTCATTCTAGTAGAAAACGCGAATTATCATGATTACATTAATATTGAAGTTACGATTTTATTCAGCAGGAATAATCAACTAATACGGATAACTACAAAGCACTATCAGGTACCTATCACATTCTATCACAATCTAGTTTAATTCGATTTGTAAAATAATATATTCTCAGCTCATTGCTTTTAACATCTACTCCAGTACATACACTTCATATGTTCAGTGTACCATATTTTTCATACAAGTAGGTTAACTGAATTTGAAACTCAACTTTCAATTAATTAATGACACTTGTAACTACTTAGGCCACACCAAATAAGTTGGTAAACTTGAAACGTAATGCTAGAAATGTCAATAGAAGAACTATTACAAGAAACGTATGCTCGGTTTGTCAATACAGAATAGAATAAGCAACATGTTGGTCGACCATTAATATTTCTTATGGATATTTTAGTGGTATTAGTGGCAAGTCTAGAAGGGTTTATGACATGGTAACAGCAGATTGACATTTGATTGGATAAATGGTACACGAAATTGGTTGGTATCCATAATCTGGACTATTTTAAAAATATGGAGTGAGAATAAATTTGTATAAATTTATAGAACAAGTACAGAACAAGACTATTTTTGGGTTGTTGGTTTATTATTGTTGAATAATGCGATCAAACTATTAAACAATAGCTACTTTATATGCGGGTTGCCTATGTTGTTTGCGGAAGGCGTTGATTGGTTGTGAACCGAGACCTGCTACACTCATTCTGTTGTCCCTGTTAATTGATTGAAGATATTATTACGCTCTTAATTAAATATATATATATACATATTCATCTACTTAATGAGCCTTTATCAACCAAGAAAAAAATTGTTGGCCTCTTCAAATACATTGGTACACATTTCAAAATAGTTCAGATTCATTATGATTGGATTTTTTTTTTAAATCCCTATCCAAATTGTCTACCAAGCTTCTGGTCTGAGACTCATCAAAGTTCATCGAACGATCTCATACCACGAGTTTTAATGGCTGACAGTTTTAAATAACCAGATACTCACAAACTTTCAATAAAACAGTAGGTTTTGTTAAAATTTGTCAAAATGAATCCAATGAGTCGAAAAATCCTTGTATGACCAATAGTACGAACTAAAAGGGTTGGAAACAATTGTTTTCAATTGTCAACATAATTGAGAGTCATGAATGAGCATTGAATAAACTACCAAACTACCTAACTGTTATTTTGTTTCAAAATAATTGAACAGGGAGGGTCACTAAGAAGAAGGTAACTCCTAAAATAAACTAAGATAATTACTTGCATTTAAAATAATTCAGGGAGTTCCTTCCAACTTGAGCTTTCATAAGTTATCTTAACTATAATAGATTATAAGCTATAATACTTTCTAAGTTACTGCCAAACAAATTACCAAAAACCAAGATTTCAAAATATTGCATTCCATTTGAAATATTTAACATTTATATCATTACACAAAGTGAAATAATATTCATTAAGTAATTTGATTCAAGGCAGTAGGATTTGATCATGAAAAATGGCATTCAAGTTTTTTTTTTGGCATGGTAATTCGACGCCTTGAATGGTACATCATGTTTATGGTAACATAGGCACGTGTACTAATCTATGAAAAAATGGGGCTCCAAATAGTAATCGTGATAGATTATATACTACAATATACTAAATGGGAAACAGACAAGATTATAATTAGTAGAATTAATTTTAATCCTGTAATCAATAACCTATGAGGTTTAATAAAAAATAAAAAGCAAATACGATGTTTAACGTAATGTCAAATGGAAGCATCACTGTAAGCATTCTGCTCCAAACTAAACGAAATTTAGAGTGACCAAGTCTAGTTAAAAAGGCATTTGTGTTTATCGTGAGCCCTAAGAAGACATTTTATCACATTTTCTAATGTAAACATCTAAATATAATTACTACTGAGCAAAAAAACGCAAATATGAACCAGTAACGTGCCTATTACATAAGGTAACTTTGATTTCTTGTTCACAATAATTTATGATAAAGATTAAAAAGTACCTAAGTTGAAAGAGTCAAACCGCCTCACCATTGTAAATTAGCATTGTTCGACAAGATTGTGCTGCGAGGTTGAGACGATTAATTAAATGGTTTAATAATAGGGAATCTAAAAATTGATGAGTTTTAGTGGAGTCAAGTCTGTTTGATGAAGATGAACGTACCAATTAATTGTCACTTGTTATCTAAGATTTGTAGCTATTTTTTATTGATCATAAATTCATCTAAATAATTTTAACACCGATAGCACTTTCCTACAAGTAGGTAGCTATTGTTCTTTAATTTTCCATGTCATCAATCTATAAACTCATTAATTCTGAAAATTGATAAATTAAATTAAAGTTAAGATAACCTGCATTTTGATATGGGTTTACCATAAATAATTTTTGTCATACTTTTTCGTAATTTTAAAGTCACTTCTATCATCAAGCCTATCTGTGACGCCAGAATATGGATGCCTAGAAGCGAAATAACCATTTATTCATTATTTGCGAAAAATGCAGTTAGGGGGAAATTAAATTATGCAAGAGCGTGACCCTTAATACGAGTACAAGTTATAGGTCCTATACTTTCAGACAACCTTTAAAACTCTTCCTTTAGGGAGTATATTGATTTGAAAAGTTATTCGCTCCGAACCTATGAAGATGGCCATAACTGTAGAAAACAGAAATAAGGGCATATTTGAAAAGACATTCATTTTCACTAAAATGAGTTATTTCCTAGTTTAACAAACTATATTCTAATCTTTGACATTCAAATTTTGACAAATCAAGATTTTGAACGCTTTTAAAGTTAAAATTGTGTTCGGTATTCATTTACAGGAAGTTTTAAGCTGATCTTGACGCATTCTTAAGCTGGTTTTAATCTTGACGCATCATTTTACCCCCCTACAGACAAATAAGTTTTGGTTTGATTTCTTCGACTTGAATTTGTTGAAGTGAGCGAATGAATTGTTAGGTATCCCTATCAAACTAATTCATCAACTCATAGGGAATAATTTTACTTTAAAGCACACAATTCCACGAAAGATCCACTTTTTTACAATTAAGAACAATTATTTGACTTCATTGTTGACAAGTTTATGAAATAACTAAATTTATAATAATTTAAGAGTCTGACAGAATTGAACTTCACTAGTTACGTGGAATTCACTTTGCAAGAAATTTGGTATAGGTCATGACATAGGACAACAATGTTGACATAGGTCTATGTTAGCCTTGTTTATGTAAACAGTACCTATTATTTAAAGATAGTTATAGCCATTTAGAGTGCATAAGCTAAGAAACACTAAAAAATCTCCAAAATGGAAATACTTCTCAATAGGAAAGTCTTTCATAATGTTTGTGGCTGGAATCAATGAATGTTTGATGTTTATGGCATCAAATGCAAATCTGTTCTTGGGGTCGAAACGCAGAAAACTCGTTTTGGTGCAGTGAGTATGGAGTTTATATGTTCTAGAACTTTTCTATGCAACAGGTAGTTTTCATAATGGATTATATCCTTAGTTCTGACGTTATTATTGTAAGCCCTATTATCCTATAACTACATAATCATAACATTAAGACGAGAAACCGAGTGATCGAAATGGTAATGCGTTTCAGAGTAGGTACGGAAATCAGGTAAAATAACGAAAATATGGCAGTTTTGAAACGCATTCCATGTTCATTTGAGTCGGGTTTCACGTCCAGCAACCTTCGCAGCACATGAAAAGAGCGCAAAGGGTTTGATCGAGCAAATATCTGAATTGAGCGAAAACGTTTGACATTGCATCCGACAAGAGTCGGAAGGGTGAGGCGGTTTCAACGGGTCATTTCTTGTAGAAGACGACACGGGTGAAGGGGTTCCAAAAGGTTTTGTCGTATGTGGATATTGGTGGAGGGGGATGGTGGAACACGAAGCTGTCTGCTGGGTAGTGACAGGACGTGCCGTGAGTCAGCAGAGCGAGGGACCCGGCGACAATCCGGTAGTTGGTCTCTCGAGGTCGGACCTGGTTCGTCACGAAGTTCTGGAAACGGGACGTCAGCGACCAGAGGAAGCCGTTGCGGATTTTGACACCTCCGGCGAACTGAAGCCTCGCGTCATCCTGGCAATGATAAGCAAACGTTTTGTTAATTCATTTCTTAAGATAAAGGAGGTGGAAATAATGAAATCCTGAGAGATTCATTGATGTATATAGGTAGGTATGGTTTCTTGAAAACTTCAGGGATACCCTCTGGGTTTCGGAGGTATCAGCCTCAGACTTCCAAAGGGTGTGATGGATATGGTTAGTTTGCTCTTCCCAATTCTTGAACCCGCCGCCTAGGGAGAAAACCAGACGCCTTCCAGCATTGTATAAACCAGCCTTCCATAACTGTACCATTCCATCACCCCCTCTCGTTACAAGGGGCAACTATTACATTCCACCGCCTCCTGGTTACATGGTGATAGAGCCTAGTTCCGTAAATCACATTCTCTAATATTGACTGTCCTGAAGCCCCTTTCCCCAGCACTGCCCTTGCCAAGCATAGGCAAAATGGGTGAAACTTAAAAAGCATCACCTCAGAGTATATATTTATCCCTGTCCTGCGTATTTCGAGCTTTCCCCAGAATTCAGCTCCCCCTCCCCCCATCCCGCTCTCCTGGCCTTTGATAGCCCCAGGAATATAGTGGATAGTTCACCTACACGTTTATTGAAGCTGCTCTACCTAGAAGCTTTCTACCTAGTTTATCCTCACAAAGTTGCAAGCATATCGCCTCAGCCATCGGGAAAGGCAACAATTCCATTTTATCGTCCCCCAGTTAATTCTCTGAAACACCATCTGATCTCCCACACTTCTCTCAAACGCAACTTCTGCCAGCTTCTATTTTCCTTTCAATCGATGTTCTCGATAAGTTAAGCTCTAGAAAGGAGATGGATGCTCAACACAATTTGAGCCAATTACTTACCAATCAATATTAACTCCAAAGTTGACACGACATATTCCAAACATATGCATCGAATAGCGCACAAACCAAACGTCATCAAGCAGAAAACCATCCAATCAACACAGAAACCCTAATTACAAATATAAACAAAATACCCATTATATAGCCCGAGCAAAAGAAAATGACAATGTACTGAAAGAGAAACGGACACACTACATTGTAAAGAAATGAAAAGTAACATTGATCAGTCAAATATAGGTGTTCCATAATTAGCCTATTGATAATGATTAATTGTACCTCAAATCACAATACTTGCAACACCAAGTACCTTTTAAAAAGTGCAACATACATTCAGGTGATAAAGCCGGTATCTACCGAAATATCGTTAGGTGTCATTGTTCTCATTATTTCGATAAGAATGTTAATAAAAATAAATATTTCTCGTATGAATATCAGCCAATGAGAGTTGCTCCAGTCAGATTGCCTGTTTATTGTATTCGTTTTACGAGAATAATGCCCTTCCTTCAACACTCATAATATCTGTATTAGTGTAGGTTTTGAATGAATCACGGTGCGTGCACGTGGTTGACAATAAAAATACGAGTATGGATTCGTTCATATAAGTAGTAAACTCATAAAAATGATAACATTGGTTGTTGGCTATAACACTTTCACCACAAGTGCATTTATCATGTATGATAATACAGTAGTAGATTCTTGTTCATAAATTGGACAGATTTAACTCATCTGGTTGTGCCAATTTCAGTCTGGGGGAAAATCGAGATAACTAGGTACCCACTGGCAAAGCCTTGAAGTTACACTCGACAGTTAAATCCATTTCGAGAGAGTAGATCTTTGCCTTTCACCTCAAAACAGGGTAATTACAAAGTGGCGTCCTCACGAAAATGGTTAAAGTAACGCACTGACAAGTTTTTCTTCATCATTATCCAGCCGTGACCAATTTTTTTGTAGGTAAAAGATTGAACAGCATGGAAAATTAAGCAATTTCATTGAAAAAAACTATAAATTACCTAAAATAAAAAACGGAGAAAGACAGAATGTTGCCTATATTTCCACGAAAATAATGAGGTACACAGTTGAATCATCATGCCAAACATGGAATTAAGATACATCACAAATCACATCTCCCAGGTTGAATGGAGATCAAATCCTATTGGCTCAAGGAAGTGAAAGGGGCGGGGAGGACCAACCAATGCCACTTAAGGCTTACAAAGTGAAAGGGCACAAACAGTAACATTATGGAGAGGGGGAGCCAAACTTATTGCAAGAATGAACCCATTAATGGTGAAATATTTTGATGAATAAGCTCTTTTAAACATTTTCCTGACCTATCACTCTTAATAATTTCGAATGTTTCTAGCACATCCAACATACCTCCCTCTGGGCAAAAGTGAGGGAATTCTACATACTGCCTGTATGTCAGATCAAAATTAAAGCTATGATTGGACTCATTCAGATGACTTGCAAAGGCAAAATCACCTTAGTTGTCCCTGAAATCCTTTTCATGCTCTTTTATTCGTTTCCTAAATTTCCTGCTATTTTGACCAGTACTCGAGCCAACATGAACATTTTAGTTTATAAACCCAACTCTTATAAATTTGCCCCAATATAAGATGTGCTTTCTGTGATACACCTTTAGTTCATGTTTGTTACTTACGATAACTTAACCGTCAAAATCGATTCAACTGTGTAACTTATTATTTTCATGGAAAAATAGACAATATTCTACCTTGCTCAGTTTTTATTGAAATGGGTTTCCATAACTTCGTCGCGAATGACTTGGTAGGTACGTAGAAATTACCTCCCGTCCTACATAGGTTACTAACAGTTCAACTCGGGCTATTTTGGAGCGAATCCTCGCCTCCAGTTCAAAATTTTGATCATAACATTGGTCAGATTGAAGATCATTCCAATTAGGGTTAAATACGTTAATATCAAATTCAATATTTTTAGGAGTATTTCGTTGTAAAGCTTCATCCCCCAATACCACCACTTAACCTTTCTCACTCACTCCAATAACTCCATTGAGCAGATTAATGGCCGAACTACTTATAAGAACACTTATAAAATTTCTACAGAGATTTCTATCAATATTCTTCTGAAAACATGAGCTCTGAAGGTTATTGGAGCAATGTCGATTAAAGATTGAAGATAGATGAAAGAGTTCAGATTGGTTGCTAGGTGTAGAAAAGCGTTTCATAAAATAACAAAAATCAAATGAATAATACAAACAGATATTTTGAATTAGCGAGCATTCAGTGTGTCCTTGTTGCTGCAAAGAAAGATGGGAAAAGTGTTGTGTGGTCTGAGAAAGATGCAATTTTTACATTTTAACGTTGGTAGGTACAACTTACTGGAAATCACGTTGTTAGTCAGGAAAGCCCACAATTCACAGCGAAGCAGAATTCTGTTATAATATGGAACTACTTAATACCCTACAGCTACCTACTTCGAGTGATTCCTTAAATTGTAAAATGCAAGCAATTTTCAATTCTATCCAGGGGCAGCTATTGACAGGAGCACCCTCTGACCAAAATGAAAAAGATTCCTGATAATAATAATATTATCAAACTGCTTTCCAACAGTTCTCCAGAGTTTCCACGCACCAAACAGAGAATTGGGATGTGTGAGAGGATGGTGGATTCGTGAGTTTGGTTAGGGGGGGGGGGGCTGGCTGGCTATTAAGGAGTCAGCCGTGCTCCAAACGGGAGGAGCTTACTGGAGAGCACAGCGTTTGATTCTATCTGGGTCTAAAGAATGAACCAATGAGAGCGCCCTGAAATAAGGTTAAGGGAACACTCCCAGTTGTGCACTCACCTGCTAGATTGTGTGCATCTAATCACCAAAACACACCCTTATCCAATTATCTGTTGATTGTCCCTTGAACTGTGTTACCTAGCTGTAAATACGCTATAAAGATATCTATAGTGCGATAAAACGTGAGTTCCCTAAATTGTCGGTGGAGCAACGAGTGATTATTCGCTATGCAGGGCGCCCAATGCCACTATTGACAGGACTAAAACAGACCTTAAAGGCAAGCAGAAATCATTCCACTATTCGCAGGTTCAACTCTCAGAACTACAAAAAGGTAGTCTGGCTCTGAGGATGTGAGGTAAGCAATAAACATGTCTGCTACCCTTGCCTTCTTTGCTGCAACAATTGGAATTAAGCTTGGGGTAAAAATAGAATTGGGACTTCACCTCCACGATGGTTCTTGCTAGGTAAATATGAATTTCAACTGTTGCAAAACTTTTTCAAAGTTCGACAATCATTTCAAAAAAAAACTTTTTTTAATTGTATTTGCATACCTATTGATTAACTTCTTTTAAAGGTAGCATTGAGTCGTTTGTTTCACGATTCGAAGCCGAGAAAGCAGACAACATTGATCTCCTTTGCGTATTGATAGTTTAAATTTGTATTTGGCTGAGAAAAGCACATTTTTGTCTCACGTTCCCTCCGTGGTTCCCACTGATTCTATCTCTCTGGTGGTAAATAGTAGGCCGAATGTTCACTCATTTTTGTTGCAACAGTGTTTATTCCCCTTCATATTTCTTTACTTTTCTAACATCCAACGGATTAACGAAGCACTTGCTTCATCCAGATTCCATAATATGTAAATGTTACACACGGGTGTTGACTTTAAAAAAAATGAGTGAAACTAGAATGTAAATGAAACATTTGTGCTTATCATTTATGCATTTTTTCTGGTGGGAAGAGCTGAATCACGGCTCAATTGAGTTTTGAATTTGAATAAGATCGTATTTACACTCAAAGAGTTGAACGATTTCTTGCAAGAGAGCAGCAGCGTAGTAGCCACGAATAACCAAGCTGATGTGTGTAGGAGGAAACTCCAGTTAGAAGCATGGATTTTGCAGAAGAAAAAACTAAGAAACTAAAAAACATTTGGGATTTAGCTAGATGCACTTAACTTTCACCCAAGGACACCAAAAATCATCTAGGAAAAAACGCTGCAAATTCTTTCACTGGGGTTTATTATTCAATTGGCTTGCGTTCATGATTTGAATTCCTACTAAGCTTTGGAGTGTGCGTTTTTCACAGCTGATAGAGTGATTATTGAATTTCAAGAGGCACACGAACATGATCAACTGAACAATCAGAATTGGTATTTTGGTTGAGAACAGATTTACGTGCTCTATGCATATCTCCTGAAATTTTTTATGGTTATTTTTTTATGGTTATCAGAATGCTTCAACCCGTGTATCGGCTACAAAGCCTTTTAGGAGTTCACTCCAGTATCCACATTACTACATCACTACGTCACTAGGTTACTGATATCAACACAAAAACAATAATAAACGAAAATTACGCGAATGTTGGCACCATAAATCGGGCCGTACATCGGGAATGGTTTGACCTACGGACCTGCGGAGGGGCTCATTCGATTCCTCATGGTATGTGCTTCAATTAGGTAAATATTTAGGCCGATTCGACTTGTTTTGAGGTTTTTAGGGATTTTACAAAACTTTGACAACCCTTAAAGGGCACTTTAAATTAAGTGAGAAAGCTGGCTCAAGAATTGGGGCGTCGCCGGACCAACATGGATTTTTCCTGAAAATTTCAGCTTTTTGCTTCAGCCGTTTGGGAGAAATCGTGCGTATGGCGTACGGCGGACGGACGGCAAAATTTTTATTGCATATTCGGATTCTACGCCCTTTGAAACGTAAACCATGAAATTTTCTGGGGGAGGGGTTACAATTTTTTTTCAGGAGCGATTACAATGGTTTATTATTGAATAATAAACCAAAATCAGATCCATGGATAACGATCATTCTTGCATAACAGGGTTCAATAATATTTTCCAAAACATCATTTTATTATACTGAATTCACAACGCTTCGGTTTTTGATGTAGGTACTCTTTGTTTTTTGAAAAAAGGAATGAAAAAGGGAAAGGAATCACTCGTTGCATGCATAGTACTTGGTCATTTCTGATCAATGGGTGTTACTAAGATGGCATGCTGATATTAAACCTCTTGCCACCAGGAGTTAACTATAAAATAGAAAGATTAGCTGACTAAACACGGATACAGTATTTCATCCCTTATCAAATCACAATAACTCCATCAACATGCAATTCAAAAGGCACCAAGACTGATGAGACAATCAGAGAGACGCTCTTTTTTATAATAATCTAACAACCACCAACAACGAAGTAAACTAGTATCAAAAATTGACTCACCTTCGCATTTATCGGTCGACAATTGAAGATCTCTTGCCGTCCACTGCCTGGTATCACTATCGATGTCATCCCATTCACCACATAAGCCACTATGGCCCGTTTTATGTACACTACGTACTTCCAATAACGTAAAACCAACTAGATCACAGCACCACTTGTTATTCGTCAAATCTACTTCGTTCTGTACAAATGTTTCGATAATTTCATGCAAAAAAACAAATCAACGTTTTTGTATTGTAAATATATTGTTAAACTACTGCCCTACCTAGCATTCATCAGTGGTTATGAAGTGTTAAATACATAGATACGATTCTGGCGTTAGGGTTTAGCTGGCATTTAATGCAACTACCAAAATTCTTTATTGTTACTGATTGATTGTACGGTGGATTTTGGGTGGAGAATTTTGTGCATAGAAGCCACGTGATCATGAGCATCAAAGCGCATGATAATTTGGTAAAAATATTCATTTTTACGGAGCCTGCAAGCATTTTCTCATCACAAGAAATACTACATCAGCTCATTTCGTCGGAAAGCAATTAGTTTTGAGTTATCGCTTTTCGCAGCAACAACTAGACCAAATTATACTCCACCTCATACCTCAACAAAACTAATAATCAAGTATGTCGAGGTAGGTTATACATTTCCATGAAGGAAAAATTTGACATAGGTACAGGATTTCTATTTAGACAAAGCCTCTAAGATAAGACAACGTTGGTGATAAGGTGTCGAAGCTGAATTAAATGCGAACAGCACCGTTACTGCTCAATCAAAATCTAGAAACTTGTTTATTCAAAACAGGTTAATAGATTTTGAATGAAGATTTAGGAAGTTGATGCAAGTGCGTCTAAAATTATAAAACATCTTGGAGATAATAGGTATTTAGACTAATTCGGCATTTATGGGTATCGAGACAATTTTATGGCCTTAGAAATTCTTCACTGACGTTGGAATGACTAATTTTGTACCATATAGCATGGATCCTAAACCTCCTCATGTTCCATTCTAAAATTTCATGTGTCAATTTTGTTGTTGCTTATACTGTTAGCTGAGATTCCGAGAAAATATTTCTAGGTTATAATGCGTGTTCATTACGAGCGAAAAAAATGGAAAAAGTTCTTTTATCAACAATTTGAGCTAATATTTCACCTTCTGAGGCTAGTTGAAATTTTCTTATTTCACTGTAAAGAGATAGTAAATTTAACGCCCTTTTCATTGGTGTTCTTAAAATTTAGTTGAGAGAGTAGTTTAAGGGATTTATTGCCATTTTAACGACGTAAGGTCGGAAACATGAAAAAAAAAATGTTGAGTGACATAACTCAAAAACGAAGACCTTACAACGAAAAGTCTAGAAGACATTTTTTGAATATCTCTTTGAGTATCTATTTTCGAATCCTGTACTTCAGATCAATTAGTGTGGAGCGATTTCTTTTTAACGGCGTCATTATGCGGTCGTAACTGATTATCGTCTCACGAATCCCGAGCATGGGAATATGAAACGGAGTTGAAAAAAATGTTATCAAATTACCCTGGCCACCCTGATGATGTTGTCGTCCGTGTACGACAGCCGGGAGTTCCAGCAGGCGATGGAGTTTTCCGTGACGAGTCCGAAAAACAGGATCCCCGAGGGGGTCATCGCTTGTGCGGCCGACTGCGATGGCCGTCCACCTTCCAACAGACGGAACTCCATTTTGGGATCACCTGCGGAATCAAGTGGGAAGTTATGAAATTGTACGGATAGGAAAATGAACGCTCTTTTCATCGGTATCCAGAAAATTTTAGTTTTCTTAATTATTAAGTGAACAGAATTTTCTATTAAGTTAATAGAAAAGGAGTAAAATAGAACGTTGTCTATATTTCCACCAAAACAATGAGTTACACAGTTAAATCGATTTCCACGGTCTTGACTTAGGTCATCATCAATAACAAATAAGAACTCCATTGATTAACAAAAAGCATGATTTCTCCATTTATAGAAAAAATACCTATAGTGATATTCATAGTACTTCAAATCATCCTTTAGTTCATAAACATGCCGCCTTCAACAGTATGATCAACACTGTGAGGGCACTATCCATACCAATTAATGATCAAAATTTGTTGAAAGAAAAACCTGTTATTAAAAGTATAGCAGTTAGTAATGGTTTGGGAGAACTTGTGCATTCCATTTGAAATAAGGCTCTTTGAAAAACGAGTACTGGCTAGCTCACAAACTCCATATTCTTATTACCACCATCAAATCATCGAATTGGTGATTGAATTGATTAAATTTGGAGTTTTGGATTAGAAATTGTGATTTGAGCGTCGTATTTTTCTTTGTTTTCTCTTTGTGATCCGCGGAAGCTACACGCAATTTTAGAAGAAATTTAGAAATGTTTCACTGTCGTACAATTTCAGCATTGAAAATTTTTCTGATAATCACCTATGTACCTAACTACTTTTTACCAGTATCTTGTAGCGGTAAATGACATCAGAATCAACAACTATGGTTCAATTTGACGAATATTCATAATATAGTTCATTCGCTAGGTTCTCAGAGAGCACTTACAGTGTTTAGAATTTAATTGTTTGTTTATATCAGGAATAAAATGTCCCAACAATCTAATGTTATCTATAACCCAAGACCTACCAGACTTTTTATGTATGTACAAATTGAGCGTCATACTTCCTTCATACTCCT
Organism: Creontiades dilutus; assembly: GCA_031894815.1. Taxonomy (NCBI): domain Eukaryota; kingdom Metazoa; phylum Arthropoda; class Insecta; order Hemiptera; family Miridae; genus Creontiades; species Creontiades dilutus. Next base: position 299,520 of record JAVIWC010000161.1, read on the forward strand.
TCTTGAGTATGAATAAAGACGATATGTTTCTCTGTAAGGACAGAAGTTTTATTTATAATTTGTTTCATGTGAAAGTTATCAATTCAAATATTTGGATTATAAAATGGTTATCGAACATATAAGGTTGAAGAAACAACAATTAAGACCCTTATTCCGGGTATCTTTGATTCAATCACGGACTGTAATAAAATCCGAGAATCACTCATAATATATTTTAGATTGTTTCCCAACCGGTTTCCGTGTTGCCCGTCGTGATATTTCGTTGTTAAAGTTTTAAAATTGTAGCGATGTTCACATCGGAAAGAAACAGTTTTCCGAGTGACGCAGTGCCGATTGTTTTCTTTACATATATATGTATGCAGATTTATTGTTCAGGCTGTGCGTAGATGTACTTACAAAACCCGTGAATATGTCGGGTTGAACCGGATTCAAATAAATTGAAACATTTCACCGAGTAGAATAATATAGCAGAAAGGATTTCAGAGTGATAGTAAAAATCGTGAACATGAAAGTCCTCTTAAATATTACCATCTGTCAAAAGTGTTCGGTTCTTAAGAACACTGGTCGGTACCCAGTTCTCTTTGTGAGAAGCAAAACTGTGGAAGTAGAGCTTGCGATCTCCGTGGTTATTGATCGGGCCTGCAAAATGAATGAAATAGAATTACAACAATTATATACATTTCTAGATAATGGCCAATTAGCGAGACATGTACTGTTTCAATACAATATGCTTAGTGGTCAGTCAACCATCAAACCCTCACTAACTTGGAGGAAGATTTTAATGGTATTAAATATAATCTATCTAATAATTACTAAAATCTACTCTCAAGTTAATGAGTGTTTAATGGTTGATTGACCAGTACGCTATGAAGAAACAGATCTCACTTATTGGCCACTAGCTCTTGCATCTAGAATTCAGGCAATACTTCTACCTAGCTCATTTTGAACGACTTCATTTGCAATATTTTGTTCCCTTGCATGGAAACGAAAACTTACTTCATCTTTTATTGTAGAACACAATTTTTTGCATAATAAACTGATAAGAATCTATAAGGTTTTACAAACAACTTGGTCGTTCAGTTCTCACGCTTTACAATAACATTATCACAAGATGCAGGCATAAAAATATCTTGAGATTTGTATTTTCAATCATCTTTCAAATGCAAAACTGTTCTTATGGAACACCTATTTGCTCGAATTCTCCTAAAACGGGAGAATAATGAAGAGAGGCACCAAGAGAATATTGATTACAACAGAATTAAAGTTTTACCGAAATGAGGAGAAATTTATCGGTCACTACTAGAGATGCAACTTCTGAACAGTTGGACTGAGAGGAATGACGTTTGCTGGTCATTAATGTGTATTTCCCGTGCTGTAGGAGTATACAAACTAAAATAAAGTGTTCCTTCAATCAACCTGCACTATTATTCTTGGATTTCAGAGCTGAAAATCTGTTCTTGATAAGTATGAAGGTGCTGGAACCGATTCTTAGGGGAAAGTATACGATGATGACCACGTCTATTCTTTGGCGCTATCTAGAAATAAGCTCAGGATGTTTTGTTTTCCTAGTGAGGCTTTGCTCAAATGATCATGAAACATCTTACCTAGTGCAAGTCCCATAACACCGTCAGTGAGTTCGAAAGTGACTCCGTTGATATCAAACAGCGACGAGGTAGGGTACGGGTAGAGGTAGCGATTGTTGGCTCGCCAGCTGGATTGCGTTTGGGCGTCGAAAACGATGATTTTGTAGCCCACGACGTCCGCCAAGTAGGCGAAGGTGTTTTCGCAGCGAGGTCCGCGAGCGTCGACTGCGATGGTGATCAGCAGGGACTTACTCTCCAGTTGATCGTCAGGAATCCTGTAACGGTCTGTAGGAAGAACAGTTTAGTACACCATTGATGTTGAACTGAGGTCAAAAGACTCATTTTTATTCATAATTAATAGGCACTGTTATACATGAATATGTAACTCTGAGGCTCCATGTACAATGACTTAGACATTCCCTCCGTAGTCGAAGAGATCAAAAGGACCTACAGTGTTCTCCACAACCGCATGAGTAACCATTCAAACACCATAGTCTCACACCTAGCTGCTAATCCCCCACCTATGCCAACCAGACGCTGACTGAAAAGAAAACGACCACAAGATATAGCTTTTCCAAGTCAGATTCGGAAATTTCCAAACCAATTTCAGAAATTTCCAAATCAATTTCAGAATTTTCCATTTCAATTTCAGACTTTTCCATTTCAATTTCAGAATTTTCCATTTCAATTTCAGAAACCGCTCCCACCCGGATTTTTTCACATTCTGAAATTGAAATGGAAAATTCTGAAATTGAAATGGAAAATTCTGAAATTGGTTTGGAAATTTCCGAATCCGACTCGGAAAAGCTATAAGCTCAAGCACTGTTTATTGTGTAAAAGACACTGGGTAACCACTGTTGTACCTGAAATGAGTGTTTCATGTTAGTTAAAGATTTAATCCACTATATTACACATGTTAGCAAAACTATAATATTGATTTTAGAACAATAAAGTCTACTTTTGAAAAAGAAACTTGGTAATAAACATAATAAAACTTGGTAACTCATTTTTAAAATGGAATTTAGGACATTTTTATTACTGTTATACTGCATATCTCGGCACTGCTTTCCATATTATGGGTCGATTGCATTTGCAGTAAATGAATCAGATTAATTTCCCCATTATTTCGTATATATTTTTAAAACTTGTTGAATTTCACGATTACTGGTATGCACCGTATTTAAGGCAAATGAACCCAATTGAATTGAAGCGTGTTCATATAGTTTAAGGTTATAGAACAAAACTGCGCTTAATAGACGATCTCGTAAATAATTCAAAATGCACAACTAATTACAAATAAACCATGGTGGTATATGTGCGTTACGTAAATCAATAATAAATCCATTGGCGATAAGTATAAGTGGGTAGCTTTTGATGAATTGAGAACAAGGAAGTGGGAAGATATACTTGAACGCCTGCGCTTCATCAAATGCAACCCGCCACACTTTCTAGTTTACCGGTACTGCATAGGCAGCTAAAAGAAGGGGTTTACGTTCATCTTCAAGGTTTGTACCAGATTATTGGATGGGTTACCTTCTTGCCTATCGTTATCATAAAAACTAGTACGGTCAATAAAAATACTTACTTTATTGCGATACCTTCCTATACAGATTGTTCGAGATAAAAATCCTGAAGCGTAATTAACCGATAACATATTTCATTTGGAACAAAAAATGTTTCAACAATTTTTTTTAAACCACTACTTTTTGAATTGTTTTACGTTTTGTTTTTCAATTTCGATGACCGAAGAACCAAATTTTTTATTGACAAACCCAATTTCTTAACGCTCTACTCTATATTTTTCCATTTTTTACAACATTTCAGATACCCTGAATAAATTTCCAATAACGTTATTATCCATTTTCCATTCTCGTGAAAAAATTAAAGTGTAGCTGATAGAGGGCTGAGAAAATTTAAAATGGATTGCCTATTTTGAATGGAAACTTGGAATCTTTTGTTTAACAAAAAATTTACAGCCAATGTAAGTGTTACTCAACAGTAAGACCTTCGCAATTTAATCAGCTTTCCAACGGTCTATCAGGTTTTTAAATTAACTATAAAATTCTAATATTTAAATTTAATTTAATGACGACAAAACTCTGCCAATTCTATCATGTAGGTTTATAATTTTTTGAAGTGCGTGATTGCTCGTGTCATTGTGAGGTTTGGGGTGCCAATTTTAGGTTCATCGATTTCGGTCTGCGTTCATTGCTCACCATTTGAAAACCCTCAACTTTGGTTAATGAAAATTAGTCTTATGCTGTCAGGTAAGGTACACGGTACACCGTTCAACGGGAAGTATGAGCTAGACAGCTTGGCTGGCGGAAGCTCAAGTATTTTCATCTTATGCGCAATTACAATGTATGGAGGCGCGAGGTGCCAAGTTTAGATGATGTACCACAGACTACGTCCAATGTGGACAGATGAGTGATTTACGCTATTACAGAAAAATAAAGCTATGTGTAATAATTGGCGCCGTATCGTACATCAATTCTTTTATTATCGTACGTAAGCCTTTTATGACCCACTCGGCAGACGGACATTAGTCTAGTATTTTATAATTTTATAAACTAGTATAAAATGGAGGAATCTGTAAATATGGCGTATCCTGCTTCGGCGACTAACGCGATGTGTAACCTCACGTAAGACACACGTTTTGGAATCCTAGATGTAGGAATCCGCTCGCGTCGCCCGCGTTTGTTATCCACGTAAGACACGGCCTAAGCCTTTTATGACCCACTCGGCAGACGGGCATTGCGGATTTTGAATCTACATACCTTGAAACGTAAAACGATAACATTTGAGGGTGGTTATAAAACATTTTGGCTTCACGATTACAAAGGCTTACTTTTGAAAACAATGAACCGAAAACGAAAATTTCTTAAATGGATGCGTTTCCAAATATATCATAACCAGTTAATGCATAAGCAAAGTAAAGGCATAATACAGCCTTTGTGGCTTTAACCTTCTCTGGTAGCACACGGAGAAAAACAGCGTTTACCGTCTGGTGCTTCAGAAATAAGCAAATAGTACAACGTAGAGAAAATTGAGTTTTTCAATAGAAAAACGTTGTTTTTTTGCAGCCAAAATTAAAAACACAAGAAGCAAAATAACTCAAAAACTAGGTTAAGAAAATTGATTAGGCATTTTTTCGTTCCAAATAAAGTGTTGAATCGATTCCTAAAGTTCCAGCATTTTTACCTTGTATAACATATCGAGAAGCATCCCTGAGTGTAACGTCGAATAATTATTCTATTATCAACATTAAAATCTATTTATTCCATATTAATCTGGTTTCAAGTGAAGAAACATAGTTATTCCACTGTTATAAATTAACAATGTTCACTTGCAAATCGCTCTCTTTACCTAACAAACGGTCTGTGTATAGATCGAATACGAGAATCTGAGGCGGGCATATTCTCTTCGGGTTGGTGAAGATCTCAACATTGCCTGTATCCAGAACCCACAGTCTTCCACATTGGTCGATCTGAAACCAGAGAACAGAATACCATAACACCAACAATTCATACTGAAAGTAAAATAAAAATGTACACCTTTGACATCGGTACCTGATATGTAATTTTCTTCTATACACAATTAATTAATTAGGTACTTATTCTATTGGTTCAACGACTAAATGATGATTCTCACAATTTTCACTGTTTGCTTTTACTGAAATAATCATTATTAAATTTTTTCTTGAAGTTGTCAGGTATTTGGAAATCTTTTTCCGTTGTTGGATGTAAAAACATTTTGTATATAGAGCCAAATACACATTTGAGGCATTTCGCACTCTTAGTAGTATTACTGAAATCTTCACAACAAATTCAAATAGGTGATTTCATATTAGGGATCACCACCACTGAAACAGTCATTTTCATAGTATTTAGGATTGTTACGTTCCTCAACTAATATGTAAGCATTCCCCTAAATTCAATTATTTTAATAAATGTTTATTCTATAATAAATAATCATTGATTTTTTATAAATTAAAGTTTCTTGCCTTCTGCGACAAAAATTCTACAATTAAATCTTCAAATTCGAACTCTCTAAGATCTACTCGTTGACTACGAAACTAGCTGAGCTGGATAGTCTTGTGTCTGAACAAGAATTTCTAAAGTAATCGAGAGTCCTTTTCAAAATGCTGAAAGACCGTTCGCAAGATGTAATCGATGTCATCAAGGCTGTATCCAAGAAAACCCTATAAGCTATACGTCAAAATAAATCCACTAGCCGTTGAGTATGTGGATGCGTTTTGTAAAACAGAGTTTTATTTATATCCTTAATTTTAAAAAGCAACTCAAAAACATTCGGCAATGTGTCAATTTACTCTGTTACCAGGCTGGCACTGAAGTCCAACTCTGTAGAGTTCAAATGAGTCCAAAAAGCTCATGGCAATGGGTTGCTTCGCATCTTCAAGCTTCATTAGAATTCGTTCATTTAAAAAAACGCTGCAAATTCTTTCACTGGGAGTTTATTCAATTCATGATTTGAATTTCTACTAAGCTTTGGAGTGTGCGTGTTTCAGGTGATAGAGCGATTATTGAATTTCAGGAGATATGCATAGAGCACGTAAATCTGTTCTCAACCAAAATACCTATTTGGATTGTTCAGTTGATCATGTGTGTGTGCCTCCTGAAATTCAATAATCACTCTATCACCTGTGAAACACGCACACTCCAAAGCTTAGTAGAAATTCAAATCATGTACGCAAGCCAATTGAATAATAAACCCCAGTGAAAGAATTTGCAGCGTTTCATGCGTATCAGAATGCTTCAACCCGTGTATCGGCTACAAAGCCTTTTAGGAGTTCACTCCAGTATCCACATTACTACATCACTACATCACTGCGATGAAAACTTAAACAATAATAAACCAAAAAAACGCAAATGTTGACACCATAAATCGGGCCGTATATCGGGAATGGTTTGAGCTACAAACCTGGGAAAGGGCTCATTCGATTCCTCATGAAAAGTTCTTCAAAAAGAGTCCAAGTTTAGGCCGCTTCGACTTTTTTTGGGGTTTTTAGGGATTTGACAAAACTTTGACAACCCTTAAAGGGCACTTTAAATTAAGTGAGAGTTTGGCTAAAGAATTGGGGCGTTGTCGGACCAATAATAATTTTTCCTGATATTTTGCTCCAGCCGTTTGGGAGAAATCGTGCGTATTCGGAAAATTTTTATTGCAGATCGGATTCTACACCCTTTGACACTGTTTAAACCATGAAATTTTCAGGGGGGTTGAGGTTTTTTTTTTTTCAAGAGAGATTACAATGGTTCATTATTGAATGATAAACTAAAACATCCATCGAATAAACAGAAATGATTTGACAGACCGTTTTCTGACGCCATCAGTTCCATTTCTTTGCAATCCTTACCGCCTTAGTTACATTTACGGAAGTTTTACGGTCTACATACTTCGACAAATATTCCTTAAGTTTATATAACCTGTATGCGACTTGGATTACAATTTGTACTTATCTAAATAAACAACCTTGAAACGTTGAAATTTAAAATGACCGATGTAATGCGGCACTTCCCTGGTTTTATTGATCTTAACCAGAATTTATTCTGCGTATAATTTTGAAATATTCCCATCAAATTAACTGAGACTGTGTGGCAAACCACGCCTGGTCGTTATCAATTTTCATTTCTTTGACCAAGGAAGGTTTCTTCCTACCTTTTTGCCAACAATTTTAGGAAGTTTCATGTCTAGAAGGTGGAATATCTTGGTAAAATATTTCATATGTCTATCGAATCTGTAAGAGACTAGATAGTACTCATCTAGATAGTAAGCAATTTTGAAGCGTAGAATTAGTCTCTATGTCGTGATCCTCGGGACTTCGCTGATTTTCCTTGATCTTAACCAGAATCTGTTCTGCGTAGAATTTTAAAACTTCCCCATCAAGTTAACAGAGATTATGTGGCAGAGGCGTCTAGTCGTTATCAATTTTCATTGCTTTGCTCAGGAAAGGTTTCTTCCAACTAGCTCCTGCCAACAATTTTGAGGAAGTTTTATGTCTAGAAGGTGGAATAGCTTGGTAAAATATTTCATATGTCTATCCAAACTGTATGCGACTATAATGTCCAATCCTGAACGTATCAAGAACATAAACATCCTTCAATTACAATGGAATTTAAAATGAGTCTCAATGGAATCCAAACTTCCAACTGCAAATTAAAACTTTCAACTTTCAGTAGGTAACTAGGTACGTTTTAGTGATCATCGACCAGTTCACCTGTACAAATAACTCAATTCATTGAATCAAATTAAGAAGAACTCATTCGTCACAGTCGAACTTTCAATTCTAAATCTGAAGATCAAGGAAAACGGGAATCCCTTTTCGAGGTGGTAAGTTACTGTACTGAGGTGCCCGTTAATAGGTGAAGCCCATGCGCGATAACAATCTAAACAGGTCACTTGCCATGTCAATGCCATCTAAATCGAACTAGGCAGACTTCAAACAGGTTTGCGTGGAATGCGAGGCACAGGGCTCAGGTTGTTAAAGGGTTTCATCAAAATCGAAATGAGACAAGAATAAATTACTAAAGATTATGTTTTATGTGGCAAAATGAAATTTTTGGCATAGATTTGAACTGAAATCGTTTACATAAAAGATATTTAAAACATAATTAATCGTAAATTAAATTATCAACTATCTGAATTACGAAGTTGTTAGTAAAAGAGTAACTATCGAAAATGAAGTACCTTTGCAACGTACAATCACAGGCCTTTAATAAGTTTCAAAGGGAATACGTTCCAAGTTTTATGAAAATTGGATTGGATGAGGGGTCAAGAGTTGAAAATATTTACACTTAAGGATTATATTTTAATATTATGTAGATTAGGTGCTGTAGTGGTAAATATAAGTGATATGAACAGCAAGGTGTTGGAGTTCTTGAAGGTTGGTCATTAGGAACTAAATTCTTTTCTTAGGCTGAAGTTTCGATCAATTTATTGAACCAATCTGGGTTGTTAGAGAAACTATTTACTAATTATCAACAAGTACCTAATGCGCAAGTTTTGCTTGTTATAAACTCATAGTAATTGGGATCTATCATGTATTTTTGAAAAAAAGAATTGCAAAACAAAACTATGGAAACGTATTGTTCAATAAGTGTTTTCAAAGTTCACTGTTGTGGTTTGTACCGAGCAAAACTTGTGCATAATGTCTTCAGCATCATTGATTTCACAAGTAACTCACGTCAACTCGGAAAACAGAAGTGATCCCTTCACAGTCGCCTTCTTGATGCCAGTTCCAAGAGGGATACGGGTTGAGGAGTCCGGTGAGGCCGACCGTCGCTAGAGTTGCTGGAACTCCAGTCTTTAGTCGGGGCAACGTCACAAATATCTTCTGCTGAGTGCCGTTAGGATCTGAGGAAAAGGAAATAGATTTTAGGGATGCTTACCTGAAATTGCAGACAATATTTCAAAAGACCTGACAGGAAATTACACATAGATCGTGGACTAAACTGGGCGTTTCAAAAACGGCTACGGTGTCTACGGTTTAGTTGGACCGAAATCCAGGGGTGGATCCACCAACTACGTGAGCGGGCCCAGTCCTATGTGAGCGGGAGTCTGGCGATTTCAGCGTTACTGGCGATACCGGCGATTTACGCGAATGCAAGCGTTTACAGCGGGAAACGCCACTAGTGTCCTATGTGCGAGCGATGCCGCGAATGGAGGAGAGCGCGTTTTAGTTAGGTTAGTTCCATACCTACCTTGTCAATCAATACGATGAGCGTTTTTTCTGAATTTCTTACAGAGAGAGACGATTTGCGTTGGCCTGAAGTAGTCCAGCTCTGTTCAATTACATTTCTAATAAACGTTTGCAGAGGCAACCATCTCATGAAATTTATCAATTAAAGAACTAATTCGGGGAATTTATAACTCTTCAGCCTATTCTTGTTTTCGTATTTCGTTGATAACTGACAACAACATTGTTCTGACTAACCTCGCAAGCAATCGAGGAACGATTTTGGCTCATAGAGACTTGGACAACTCCAATAACCTTGACAACAAATGTAGAATAATCGCGCGTTTGTAGCGGGAGTAGCGAGAAAAAATCAAACCGATTTGATTTCAAGCCGCGGGGAGCGTGTGCGAGTTAGCGATTTGCGATAGAGCGTGTGCACGCAGGACGCACAACTATGTTATCATAGTTTGATCGGAAAATCGCCCGCCCCGCAAAAAACGCTGAACCCACCCGACCCGCTGGTATCGCTTAGTTCCCGCTCACGTAGGACACGGCGTAATTCGCGACAACTTTTGCCACATAACAATGTTTTTACTTCCTTAAAATTCTACTATTTTGGTTTATGATTTTCAATATTCAAAAATTGTTGGTTTACGTGTATTTTTAGATTCCAAAACTCGAAAGAAAAGAATTCGCCCGTCCGCCGTCGGAACCTTTTCTCCAAAACTTCTAGACCTAATTGTAAGGCATCAAAAATCCAACATCGATCCGGGATGTTCCAGTAATCTCGGCATCTTGATCAATCAATCAAACGATTATATTTAAGGATTACTCTATCAAAAAATCGAAATTTCACAAACTTTCGATTTAGGGAGTAGTTTTTTTAATTGTTTAAGGTAGAAATTATATTCCTAAATCGAGTGAGACTGTTTGGGTTAATGTACTATCAACCGTTCGGCATTTGAAAACGCTGCAAATTATTACACAGGTTTATTATTTCAAAGAGATCTTCTACGTAAACCACTGAACACCTAAACTCTGATATAAACTTGACACCTCCATACATTGTAATTGCATTCAAGATAAAAATACTTGGGTTGCCGCTAGCCACGCGATCTAGCTTGACTTGGTGTTGAACGATATCCGCCGCCCGGCCCTGTAGCCCGACCGCCTACCGATGTAGACATTGCCTATTATCAGACAGGAAATTACACGTAGATCGTGGACTTCTTGATATTAGTAGCAACTTTCTTTTACTTCCTACAATATTTTTGAAGACAGCACTCAACACGTACTTTCACGATGCAAAAGTGGAGAAATAATAGGTAGGTAGTGAGATGTCATGGCGGACATCCAGCTCTCGAATCTGAATAACACCTATTAACTGAATGGGCACTAGTAAATAGACAACGAGCCAGTGATAATTGTTATAGCGCTCCCAACACCCGTTCCACTGTACCTAGAAAGTAACCCTACAAACTAGTTGAGTGGCAAACCCAAGAGGGGATAGGAGTGATTGCTTTGTCGTCAAAGAGGGTGAATGAAATCCACTGTTACTGCAAACATGAATATAAAGAGCTCAGATTGTAAATGGCCTGTACGGTCTCATATACAATTTAAGCCCCTCCGACATAGCAGGAGAAAGATGTAACACAGGTTCTGTTTGAAGGTTTTCTATAAACTCAGTGATCTGAGCAGAAGGATAATCGAATATAGAAATGACAAACTTTGGAGGAATGTTGAGGAACTGTAATGAACTACCATTATCAAACCAAAGCATTTACCCAATCGAACTATTTATTCTACATACCGTGACTAGATACGAAATATTTATGAATAGTTGTGCCCTTACCTTCCCAAACGTCGACATCTATCATGGCTACGTTTTGAGGTATAAAACTTTTCGTTCTGAGCATGGCGGCCTTCATTTCCTGAGATGGGAAGTTAAAATCCGGTGTCTTCCAGCTGTGAATGACGTCCATTTTGCTCAGGCAGGAAACTTCCCACGCCGCTGCCACGAGTACGAGCAGCAGCAGCTGAAACAATATTGTTGCGTTAAAGAAGAGGAAGAAAACAACAACAATATTTTATCAAAAATGTTCACAATTTAGAAGGTGATTAAAAAAAGCTTAGGATTGGACGTTTAACCAACGATCCGAAGTTTGCCGAGAATAACCATAATTTTCGTACAACATTGACAATCGCTGATTACTACCGTCTTAGAAGATGTTTAAAATCATTAGAACACCTTCATCGAAAAGAATCGCGATGAGTTACAAACGTTTAAATGGTTTTTGGTTTGGTATTTAGACTATTTGGTTTTTCCCCCGGCAAAAAAACCGCAGGGTAACAGAACGCTGTCTGCTTTTCATGGAGGTGATGGGATGGACTATTCATTATTTCCAAGGGCTGAGGAGATGAGCCTGCAGCTCTAAAAAAAACCCTGAGGTTTATGTCAGGTTTAGCAGTTTCAAGAAGAGAGAAGCGGGATCCATGTTAAAAAAGAGTTTCAGGGCTTTCGAGTCAATCAATGATGCTGATGTGGTGACGTTACAGTCGTAGGTATCTGCAGACAGCTTGGCAGTTCCCAAAAGTTTTGTGGATTTCTGAGGTATCTAACCGATCTACTGTGAGGTAAAAAGGAGGGGTATATATGCCTCATGGGAAGGCATCATTCGATGGAATTCGCTTTCATTTTGGTACATCCAGAAATACGAGTAATTGTGGTCTTTCATCAGCAATATATGTAGGGATAGATCAATGTTAATGAATTAGGTGGTTTATGGGATGATAAGGTATCAATGTGTAGAGGACTGAAAAGTGGAATTCTGTACTTTGTTAATACTACTGTTCACCAACAAGGAATAAATGGGAGTTTGAGTCGGGAAATTTAGAAGGAAAGGCACTCCGAAATCGTATTTCTCTCGAATATCTACGGGTGTAGGTTACTGTGCTGCGAGGAGATTGGAAAGGTCGAGGCCTTGGTGTTCTAATCCGCCGTGTGATTGTGATCTTGAGATTTAGGTTTTTGTCCCCAGTAATATCGCTCATTTACTCACGGATTTTCTGTGTCAATGTCTTGGCGACTTTGAAAGGGTGCAGGAAGAGAGAGATCCGCGAGTCCTGGCGGAGATGTCACGCACGACCTGGACAGTGGGACGAATCACCAATCACCAGAGAGACAAGCTGAATGGTAGTAGAGCTATCTTATCCATCACTGGCGACGGATTTTATCCAAACTCAGGCGAAATTAGTGTTGAGGTTTCAGCCAAGAAAGGGATTAGGCGGCTTTTAACTTAACAACTCCAATCTGAGTTAAACCGAGTCTAGAATAAAGTATGTCAACTAACTCCGTTTAGGCAAACTGTCCAAGTAAAATATATCCAAACACGTTAATGTTGAGCAGAGATGAACAACAGTTGTACACATTTATTAGGCACTCTATTAATTTATTTACGAATTTTATTCTTCCTTAATTTATTCTCCCATACAACCATTGTCCCCTAGTAGAACAGTTTCAGTTATTTAGGTCCGAAACGGCGTCTGGATGTAAGGGAAGTGAGAGTTGAGAGTAATTATCGCGAGCAGCAAAATAATGACCTACAAACCACCTAGTCAAGCGGATCGGAAAGCAAACTGCTTCTAGTAGAACTGCAGATGAAGTAAGACCATTCAGGTGCAGAAAAATGCAAGCAGTATCGATGAAACCTTAGTCAAGCTATTAGTGTCACATTAAACACTAAGGAGGTTGGTTGTAATCGGTGATTTAAATCTTCCCATTAGTAATCGAGTAGTTTAGCGATGTTTTGCTTCCAAGTCAGCTTGTTTATTCGCTCATATGCCCATGTGTGCTTCAAACACATGCCACACAAGCTTTTTTAAAGCAATTAGTTCGGAGAAGTAAGGAGCTCAAAATGAAATGAGCAAACATCGAATAAAGTTGGGGGGAAAACGCAATTAACGGAAACAATCAGACATAAAACTCAAAGTATGTTTGTGTATATTTGTATGTAGGTATGTTCTTGATAGACAGCTAAACTGAGTAATCGATTTCGACGGGAGCGGACTTGAAATAATCAGCGAGTTCCGGCGCACAACATAGGTCAAGTCAGAACATCAAGAACATCCTTCTACTTCCTAAACGGCGCTATTCTTAGCAACCGATTTGTTTGTGTCCCGAACTTTTGTGGTTACAGTAGCAAACACCCACTCTAGCTTTGTTTCCACAACGCGACCTGAACAGGTTCAGTGCAGAGCAGTGTCAGGGCTAGTGCAACTCATGGCTGTTCACTAAATGATGAGAATGGAGTCACGCCAGCGGTACTTGAGCAAAACCAAGTACCAAATTTGAAATTTGCAACATTATGGATAGTTGAATAGCCTAACTGGTGATTTCCTGGCACACAGAACCTCTTAAATTGAATCAGATATAATTTTCGAACTTATTCTCTGTTAAAGCCTTTTCAGCCTCAGATCTTTCTTCGATTACAACAATCAGATTGTATCAAAGGGCTCTTGTAATCAACCTATATCTTGTAAATTCGCTAATAGTCAGTTATGCTGCGAAAAATCACCTGAAAACCGTATGATTAAAATCCAGCGAAATTCTTGTGTCGTAGATCCCTCAAAAGATTGAAAAGAAAAGGTGGAAGATAATTTCCTCCATTGAGTCTTTGGATAACACTTCAGTTTCGTTCCAGCCGTAATGTGTGTTTGAAGGGCATCCAATGCTACCCTGCTTGGCTATGGATGTGCAATATAAATATGTAAAATTATTGATGTAGAACAAAGTTTCAAACATTTTCAGATTCGTGTACACCCTGCAACTGACGTATCAAAACTTGGTTCTCATGATGGAGATAAAGATAAGACTGTGTCTCAAATCGTGAATGTTTGTTCAAGTTGATACCCTGCTTTTGTCATTCAGTGCAGCACTGTGTTGTAGTATCGTTTGAACCATTAGGAATGATGAGACAAATTTTTCTTCAGGATTCAATCGGAGAAAAAAGTTTCATTCGAATTTTAGAACGAAATAAAGGAAAATTGGAAATTAGATACCGGACTACCAAAACAACTCTGAATCATGAGGATCGGGCAGTAAATAAGGGAGAAATTAATGAAAATCCTCACTCTTTCTCTTAAAGTGTCAGTAATTGGTGCCATTACCCTGTTTGTTCACAAATATTTGAATTGTATTATTCCCCTGTTATCTAATGCATCAGTCTATACACTCGTAGCTGTGGAAGTGATTTTTATTTAAACTATTTCCTTTTAGCTATATTCTCAAAAGCGCATACGCGGAACGGTGTTTCTTCGAAGCAGAAAGTTCCTTCAGTTCCTGGCCCTGAGGAACCTGTTCAGTGTAGTAGCAGAAACAAAGAATCTTCCAGCGGCAGAAAATCGAGGCATCTGAAGAAGCCTTGAACAGGAACTTTTTATTTAAAAAATAAAGTTTTTCGCTAGTATAGAATAAAGCTTCAAGCTATTTCATTTTTCACGAACCGGCTCTGCCTACAACCAAGTGACCTCATTCGGAACATTTTACGATGAACATTGTTATTACAAGATGCAACTCAAACTGCACTCCGTGAAAGGTCGAATAAATGTTATTTTCGTTGGTGAAATCGTTTTGTATCTTTATTGCGTAGCTTGAAAAGTTCACATGTACTCATTATTTTACTTGGGAGAATTGCGATGTTCTTTACTTCATCAAGGTCACGAGTGAATGCTATGAAGTCAGTAATGGTCTATGAACAAATCGAGCTAGAGAGCATAGGTAAACATGAGATAGTTGGATACCTTTAGAGGTTTGGTAGTGTTCCTGAAACTTTACATCAAAATGAAGTAATTTTTATATTAAACTTCATGTCGGTGAATTAGGGTGTATTAGGAGGCAATTTATAGTTTTTTTTTAGTGTAATATCGCTGTTTATGAAGCTCTGAAACTCTAGTGCGTACAAACTTGTCTGCAGAACGCATATTTAGGAATCATTTTATCATTTAAATGATTAAAAGGAGTACAATCCAGTTGTTAGCGACCGACCCGACAGTAACCCCCCCCCCCCCCCCCGCTCAACACTCCTTCAACTAACCTTCGGGTGGGCTCCTTCCGCCCTTTGTTATCCCGGCATCACCACTTTTCCGTCCGCCCGAGGGGGTCATTCGTGTACCTGCCACCTTGGTAAGCACTAGCCTCTCTGGTGCTCTGGTTGAATCTACAGATTTTTCCAGGGAGTTGATTAGGCTTAGTAAGTACCGTTTATGAACACAGAATGCGCTCACGTAAACCCTTGTTAACTCCCCAGCCGTAGCTGTCATCTCTGTTTACTAGCTCCCCTCCTCTGAGCTAGAATCCCATATTTGTAGGTTGCATAGGCAATTTTTCATCTTCGGTACTTAAATGTGTGAAATTAATCATAGAGGTCTACTGTCCCGCTTTTTTCAATCAGAAAATGTTACCGATCTTTGCGAGACCACCATTTACTGTTAATTATATTTTGAGATGAGAGACCTCGATTTCCTCACTCTTAACGGACTGAAGTTTTAACCGATTATCTCAAACCTACATTAGCGGTGGATACCCATTTTCATCTTCGGCTGTTATATTAAGAAGGAATATCTAGGTACGCTGCAACATGCTGACCAATAGAGTAGAATTCCCTTTCATAGCTATTTATTATTTCGAGGCACAAATACGAATTATGAATGAAAATTCACAAATACCGATTTTTCAAGAATGGTCGTGACACTTCATTCAACACAGCATTCTGCAAGTGCTTATTTGATACAATTAGGCAAGCTGTTACTCTTATTTGCAGAAGAGAGAGATCCCCAATACTTACATGATGTAGGCTAGCTCGAGGTGGTTATAGTTTAATTTCAATATTAGTAGATTTCAACTGACGTTATGAGAAGGTGGCTTACAAGTTTTATAACGGAGAGAATTCACGCTAGATGTACCGTCGGAGGTAAGTTAGAACTTCTAGGTCTGATCCTAGGAGAAGATTGTATATAGCTTTGGTGAAAGTAAGAACGTAGGTACCTTCTGTGCACACTTCTACAGACAAGAAAACCCCCATAGTAATAAATTCCAACGCCGTGCGCACTAAGAACTGAGCAGATATTCTTTTCACGTTCAAAAAACACTTTCTACTTATATTTTCCAGGCTCACACATGTGTCAGAATATGGCAAGTGAGAACGTGGAAGGAACAAAACTTCATACGGCAGACACTTCAGTTTAATTTGTGTCATAATTTATGTGAACTGCAAGAAAATTTCTTGCAGTTATTACATTTCTTAGAAATTATTACATTCATTCAGAAAATAAACAGATAATTCTTATTTCTCTGTAGCAATAAGCTGCAATAATAGAACAGTCCACAAGTTCCACAACTAACCAACTGAAGCTTAGTATTCAAGCACCAATAAAAAACGCTGCAAATTCTTTCACTGGGGTTTATTATTCAATTGGCTTGCGTTCATGATTTGAATTTCTACTAAGCTTTGGAGTGTACGTGTTTCACAGGTGATAGAGAGATTAGTGAATTTCAGGAGGCACACGAATGTGATCAACTGATCAATCCAAATAAGTATTTTGTTTGAGAACAGATTTACGTGCTCTATGCATATCTCCTGAAATTCAATAATCGCTCTATCGCTTGTGAAACACGCACACTCCAAAGCTTAGTAGAAATTCAAATCATGAACGCAAGCCAATTGAATAATAAACCCCAGTGAAAGAATTTGCAGCGTTTAATGGTTATCAGAATGCTTCAACCCGTGTATCGGCTACAAAGCCTTTTAGGAGTTTACTCCAGTATCCACCTTACTACATCACTACGTCACTAGGTTACTGCTATCAAAACAAAAACAATAATAAACCAAAATAACGCGAATGTTGGCACCATAAATCGGGCCATGGATCGGGAATGGTTTGACCTACGGACCTGGGGAGGGGCTCATTCGATTCCTCGTGGAAAGTTCTTCAAAAAGAGTCTAATTTTAGGCCGCCTTGACTTTTTTTGAGTTTTTTAGTGATTATACAAAACTTCGACAACCCTTAAAGGATTTTTTAAAACCAACACGGATTTTTCCTGAAAATTTCAGCTTATTTGCTCCAGCCGTTTGGGAGAAATCGTGCGTACGCGTACGGACGGACGGAAAATTTTTATTGCAGATTCGGATTCTACACCCTTTGAAACGTAAACCATGAAATTTTCAGGGGGGTTAGAATTTTTTTTTTTTTTTTTAAGAGCGATTACAATGGTTTATTATTGAATAATAAACCAAAATTCATCCATTCACCCAGAATAGAAATTTCCACTAGTTTATAGCATTTTGAACAATATTCTGTATTTGATTTTGTTAAAAGGACGGAAAACATGGACTATGTTTTTTGAAATTTTACAACCGACATAACTCAACAATTAAGATAGATTTAAAAAAAAATGTTTTGAGGCAACTTTTGTTGCAAGATACTTGTACTAACTGTTCTGTGTTCACACACTTTTGGATATGTTTGACATTTTACGTATTTGCACCACTTTGTCCAAATTTTGCAACATTTCCTTAGAAGATAGATTTTATTTTGTTGATATTTCAATATTGCTAGTATACTCCTAGTATGAACCTAAGTCACGTTTCCATTCATTCAAGTAGTAGTAGTGGCTTTCATCCATACCATCACTATTGGCATCTGCCCACTTACCAAGGAGAGATCAGATGGCTGCCTACCAAAAGACTCGCGGGCACGTGCACACTCCCACAGAATTCTATTCCGAACTGGAATTACAGATCTAGAAAGACCGTGAAATCGTGACGAACTGATCATCCGTCACCGCGCGTAGTGACATTTTCAAGCACTGGCATTACCTCTTCGTGCCCATCAGATGACACAATATTCCATTTTTTTCTGCCATTCCTTTCATGAACGCTATTTCGACACTGCGGCGACCTTCAAACGGAGGATACAGCACTCGCCCAACAGATCTATTTACAAGTGGCAGGGAGACAACCTCTCTCTTCTAACCTTTTTGGCGGAAACCAATCAGTCAATTCGTAAGAAAAGTTGCCATCCCCTCATTAGGTGTCTTTGACAGTACCGATTGAAAATTGGTTCGGAGTCACCGTTGCCAGTTGTGAGCTGCCTCTGGGCAATCTTAACCGCAACTGATTTTGGCTCCCTATTTGGGCAGCGTGTGGTAAATGTCTGACTGACACCGATAATGTACAAGTTATTACTTTTGTCATGGGATAAGGTCATTCATTACGAGATCCAGCTCGAACCGTAGAATCTGATAACTGATATTTGATAGGGCCACAAGTGTGGGACAACCTCCTCATCTTGATTCCATGATGTGGTGGCCGTTGAAATGTCGAAATCAGATGAATTCAAACAATTATTTAACACGCTTATGTTCCACGATAAATAATTAGAAATTGTTTATTGTTATATCAAATTTTAGCTCTTCGTGAGTAGTTCTGTATCCGCGACAACAATTCTGGCATGTTCACTTGATTTCTAACTATCTCCAGAATTCCAATGGTCAATGCTCACAGGGTGTTCCGCACTTTTAAGATAAAAGATAAATTTGGAGAAAAACACCGACAAACGCCCTTTTCTATCTTTCTATCTTGACCCCCAACCCGATATTACGAGTTCCTCAAGACAATCACGTTTCGTACCATAAAAACTCATTTCCATGATTAAAAAAAACCATCTGCAAGTTGCAGTTTAAACGTTCAACACAACAAAACCAATTTCAGTTTACGAAAACACTTTAACTGTATTTCCTGATAATGTAGTGGGAGATATCAGGCTAGTGGATACATTCCAGTTCGGAGGTGAAAACACGTTTATTACCTTCTAGAAGAATAAACGAGAAAACCCAGGAACAAAGAAGCCAACACTTTCAAAGGGTATAAATTGAGAAAATTATTAAATCTGTAAATTTGTTCCCAAAGTGTAATTGTAGTGTTGCGTATTGTGAATGCGTAATTGTTTGGTATTTGTTTCTCACACTCGAAATCGATTTGGTTGGCATAGTTGACGTTGAATAGAGAACGAAGATTAGATCTTTAGCTATCGATCAGTTCAAACATAATGCCAATTAGCTTTGAAAAAACGCTGCAAATTCTTTCAGTTTATTATTCAATCGGCTTGCGTTCATGATTTGAATTTCTACTAAGCTTTGGAGTGTGCGTGTTTCACAGGTGATAGAGCGATTATTGAATTTCAGGAGATATGCATAGCATGTAAATCTGTTCTCAACCTAAATACCTATTTGGATTGTTCAGTTGATCATATTTGTGAGCCTCCTGAAATTCAATAATCACTCTATCACCTGTGAAACACGCACACTCCAAAGCTTAGTAGAAATTCAAATCATGAACACAAGCCCATTGAATAATAAACCCCAGTGAAAGAATTTGAAGCGTTTTTTATGGTTATCAGAATACTTCAACCCGTGTATCAGCTATAAACCCTTTTAGGAGTTCACTCCAGTATCCACGTTCACTACATCACTAGGTTACTGAAGTCAAAACAAAAACAATGATAAACCAAAATAACGCAAATGTTGGCACCATAAATCCATACATCGGGAATGGTTCGAGCTACGGACCTGGGGAGGGGCTCATTCGATTCCTCGTGGAAAGTTCTTTAAAAAGAGTCTAAATTTAGGCCGCCTTGACTTTTTTTGAGGTTTTTAGGGATTTTACAAAACTTTGACAACTCTTAAAGGGCACTTCAAATTAAGTGAGAGTGCTGGCTAAAGGATTGGGGCGTTGTCGGACCAATATTGATTTTTCCTGAAAATTTCAAATATTTTGCTCCAGCCGTTCGGGAGAAATCGTGTGTACGGCGGACGGACGGAAAAATTTTCATTGCAGATTCGGATTCTACACCCTTTGAAACATAAACCATGAAATTTTCAGGGGGGTTAGCATTTTTTTTTTTTCAAGAGCGATTACAATGGTTTAATATTGAATAATAAACCAAAACGCTGTCAATTGTTAGACAGAGGTTTATTATATCTGGTTTAGAATAAAAATTACACGTAAATCACTTATCTATTTACATTAGCCGTACCCATTCTGAGGTATATGATCCAAACTTGGTGCCTCCTCCTCCATAAGATATTATCTTGTAATTGCATGAAATGAGCCATAGGGGCCCTTCAGCTGATATGGAATCTGGGTTTCCATACCTTTTAATTGAGTTCCAGATGTCCTAAAGACAGTTGGATGACTTCGATTAAATTTAACTCCGTGATCACCAACCTTTACTGGGGTTTGTACTTATGCAATGTACTGTATATGAACACGACGTGGATTCACGAATCAATTGGAACAATCTCTTCAAAGGACTCTTGGAAACAAATTCTTTTGGACTTATATAAGCTGGTGCAATCTACACAAAGTACGATTTTTACAATGTCCAACAAAGTTTACATTCACATTTGTCTTGAAGATATCTATTCTGTCAAAGTTCTGCCTTTAGGAAGAGAGATCGGTTGAAAGTGGAGTGACGAGTGAGTTAATTCGTTTCATTGAAGGGATGTCCATTAAAAACAAACATTCGTTTAAAAAAAACATTAAAACGATAATTTTTAAATATTTGTGGCCTTTGATTTCAGTTTTTTAGGATTGACAGACGTAGATGGCTACAATGCAGTACTAACTTCACCCCATTTGTGATTTTTGATCCGAGTTTCGTCAACTCGGGTACAGTAGTTTCATAGAAAAGCTCAAGAGACATAAGAGAACCAAAGTGATAAATATGCAAAATTTGATCAAGGCAAACACCGTTTACGGTATTTGGTAATACTTAACTATCACGTTAATATTATTCCGTGTAACATAGATTGATTACAGTTCAGTACATTCGCATGTGTTTTTGTTTGCGCACTAAAGGTGTGCGACTAGATGTTATCATTTCAGGAGTAAACGGACACGAAAATAAGTTTTCAACATGAAGAAACTCTCAGTCTCTTGACACCCAATCTTAATCGTCTACGAATCGCTTTTTAATGGAAAACCTCCATCCAAGATTTTATTTTTTTCCCCTTTTCAGAAGATACGGTTCGGAGAAAGCGATCACCTTGACCAAATAATGTGAGAGATCGTTGAGCCCCTAACAAGGGTGTCTGCCTGTACTATAGCGTCAACGAAAATGATCAACCCATTGTGAGTCGTTTGTCAGAAGACTGTTCAAGGACCTCTGCGAAATATCCAGCTGATTGGGGGTCTCTCCCGCCATTATATTATTTTTGCGTTCTATGCAAAAACGCGGCCGAGAAACGTAACGTTTTCGACGGGATTCCGAGTAAAAAATTCGACACGATTCCGGTTCCTCGGAACCGTGAAATCCGTTTGTGGGGGGGAAAAGGATTTGATTTAGGTAGAACTCGTAGAGGCCATGTGAGCTAATATGGCGCCGAGCACGGTCGCAGGCCTTTCATCGGGATTTCACGTTTCATTAAAGAGCGTTATTGAGATTTCAGTTGCTTTTTTTATCAAACTCCCGGTTAATAACTCGAAATGTCTTCATAGGGAAACGGAGAGGCTCTTTTGAAGAAGGGCGTTCGTGAATCATCCATTAAGAAGCGTGTAACCTTTATTTCGAATGAGGCCACTCATCCAGGTGTAGTCATTCACCAGAGTGCAATTGTGTGATATTATGCCATGCGCCTTTAATAATCCGATTCCGTATCCGCTCCTTTATTAGCATAATAGCCATTCAACATACTTCTAGATATAGGTACGTATGGTGTAACGATCCGTGCAGCTTTGAGGACAAGTCGAATTATGCTCTGGTGGAGGCATAATTGGAAATGGGAGTTATTTTTATTAATCGAATTTGTTTTTGTTTTTTTAATGGCTAAATCATGTTGATGAGAATCCAAGTTGTTTTCCTTTCCTACATATAAACAATGAACCTTAAGTCGAAAACAGTTGTTCAATATTCCCCGCAGGAAGCGAATAGGCGTTTAATTTCCAAATCAGATTGCTCCTCAGCTATTGGTATGATTTCAGATTTGAAAGAAGTTTTTGTATGATCACACTTATAAACGTGATTATAAGCACTTATGGATATTTTTTAAGCTAGAGCGAATTCTGAATTGAACAAAATAAGCACGACAATAGGCATCGACATTTCCGGGGGTTATTAGGCGGCTATCTAACACACCTCGCGCGTTAGGCGGACAGAAAAACGCTGCGAATTCTTTCACTGGGGTTTATTATTCAATTGGCTTGCGTTCATGATTTGAATTTCTACTAAGCTTTGGAGTGTGCGTGTTTCACAGGTGATAGAGCGATTATTGAATTTCAGGAGGTATGCATAGAGCACGTAAATCTGTTCTCAACCAAAAAACCTATTTGGATTGTTCAGTTGATCATATTTGTATGCCTCCTGAAATTCAATAATCACTCTATCACCTGTAAAACACGCAGACTCCAAAGCTTAGTAGAAATTCAAATCATGAACGCAAGCCAATCGAATAATAAACCCCAGTGAAAGAATTTGCAGCGTTTTTCACAGGTGATAGAGCAATTATTGAATTCCAGGAGGCACACAAATATGATCAACTGATCAATCCAAATAGGTATTTTGGTTAACAACCGATTTACGTGCTACAATAATAATAAACCCCAGTAATAATAATATTTACCTATATATTATCAGCGTTTCATGCATATCAGAATGCTTCAACCCGTGTATCGGCTATAAACTACAAGTATCCACATCGGCTATCACTCCAGTATCCACATTCACACAACTCGACGCTATCGGCATCACTAGGTTACAGACAAACAATAATAAACCAAAAAACGCAAATGTTGGCACCATAAATCGGGCCATACATCGAGAATGGTTTGGCCTACGGACCTGCGGAGGGGCTCATTCGATTCCTCGTGGAGTGTTCTTCAAAAAGAGTACAAATTTAGGCCGCCTTGACTTTCTTTTGAGGTTTTTAGGGATTTTACAAAACTTTGTAAAAAACCCTCAAAGGGCACTTTAAATTGAGTGAGAGAGCTGGCTCAAGAATTGGGGCGTCGTCGGACCAAGATGGATTTTCCCTGAAAATTTCAGATCTTTTGCTCCAGCCGTTTGGGAGAAATCGTGCGCACGGCGGACGGACGGAAGAATTTTTACGGCGTAACCCTTTGAAACGTAAACCATGAAATTTTCAGGGGGGGTTAGAATTTTTTTTTCCAGAGCGATTACAATGGTTCATTATTGAATAATAAACCAAAATGGAAATAGTGAAGAAGACAACAATTTATTACTATAATCAGGAAAATCGGTCGTCTCCCTTCCAACAGAAAAATAAACATTTCTGACGTTTGTTGCTTAACTAGACTGGAATTAGAGTCGAACAAAAAACTTTGTAAATTAACAATATCTGATGCAAATAGTCGAGAAATAACGTTGTATCTTTATTAACCCCTCCCCCCCCCCCCCCCCCCCCCCTTTAAAATGAAAATTGAAAAAGGCGAAATATTTGTAAATAATAAACTAAAACCTTGATTTAAAAAAATAATAATAATGAAATGAATCGGTCAAAAATTCTCGGTTGAAAGGATTGGCTGGATTTTTTCTCTCTCTCACACACACACACACACACACACACACACACACACACACACACACACACACACACACACACACACACACACTGTGTCATATTCTTATTTTTCTGTCAACGTATCGGTCTTAGATGTTCTGATATTCAGTTATTTTATTTATTTTTTCCTCATATTAGGGTTGTCTTCTCACACCCTGGATCAATTCTAATAGGCGTACCTCTACAGACGGAGCCCTGCTTTCGAAAGACGTCCTAAAACTGGGTATCACCTCACCTAAAGACACCCTTAAGATATATCAGCGTTCAATTGGTGTTCAAGGGCCGAATCCCCATGTACTGAAGTATGCTGAAGTCATCAGGCCTAATTAATTAGGCCGGTACGGTTAACCACCACCATCCCGTACCTACTTCATCAGTTGGCAGTTGGGATCGCAAACGGAATATACAAGGCGCGATTTGGCAACAGAGCAATCGAGCGAAAGAAGCCACTTCCTCCAAAGTTACCCAATGGGTTCTAGTCGAAGGGGGGTTTGAAACAATTCCAACTCCTGAAGATCCCACAGTGACAAGACTAGACCAGAAAAATAACAAGTCCGTGAAATGTTCATTTAATTCCAATTAATTTAATTAAATGTAGTTCATTGAATTCATAAAGTTTGTTTTCAGCAATGGACACGTATTAGAGGATATCTAGCTAACTATGTATTTCCCACGTATTGCTTATTGAGATGAAATTCAATAATCGCTCTATCACCTGTGAAACACGCACACTCCATAGCTTAGTAGAAATTCAAATCATGAATCATTGAATGATAAACCCCAGTGAAAGAATTTGCAGCGTTTTTATTCAAGAGCGATTACAATGGAAAAATATTCATTTGAAAATTTGTTATAATAGCGATCGTAAGACGGAGTTTTATTTTATTTTTTAAATTTCACTTGCATATCAGAATGCTTCAACCCGTGTATCGGCTATAAACCCGTTTAGGAGTTCACTCCAGTATCCAGATTCACTACATCACTAGGTTACTGCGATAAAAAAAAAAAAAAAAAAAAAAACGCTTTTGTTTTTGTTTTGATCGCAGTAACCTAGTGATGTAGTGAATGTGGATGCAAATGTTGGCAGCATAAATCGGGCTATACATCGGGAATGGTTTGAGCTACGGACCTGGGGAGGGGCTCATTCGACTCCTCATGGAAAGTTCTTCAAAAAAAGTCCAAATTTGACTTTTTTTTGTTGAGGTTTTTAAGGATTTTACAAAGATTTGACAACCCTTAAAGGGCACTTTAAATTAAGTGAAAGAGCTGGCTAAAGAATTGGGGCGTTGTCGGACCAACATGTTCTGAAAATTTCAGATTTTTGGCTCCAGCCGTTTGGGAGAAATCGTGCGTACGGCGGACGGACGGAAAATTTCTCATTGCAGATTTGGATTCTACACCCTTTGAAACGTTAACCATGAAATTGTCAGGGGGGGTTAAAATATTTTTTTCAAGAGTGATTACTATGGTTTATTATTGAATAATAAACCAAAATGACGTACTAACAATTTTTCAGGGAATGATATATTCACAGTTCCCTATTTTGGTACGTAAGAGCCAGTCGGGTTTACAACATAGTAGGTACTTACTCCCAATTAGAATTTCAAAATTTGTGTACCTAATCCAATATTTAATTCAATTTGTGTTTCTCTTCCTTTTATTAATTTATGAATTGGGAAAACTAGCCTTTCCTTAACCATCCGCAGGAAGAGAGAGAGAGAGAAGTGTATCCTTAAACATCAATTGCAGTAAACAAATGAAATTACAATCTCGACTAATATTGTCCAACTGTAGGCGGTTGGGCAAGAGCTGCTAGTTTAAAGAAAGCTAAATTTAAATGTCAAATGTCAATTTTAGATGTATCAACAGCCATTTTGGGCGGAAGATAACAAAGGAAGGATGAAGTATAGAGGAATTAACAATAAATACTCCTTAAGTATCAAACGAAACGTTTCCCTTAGAAATCATCCATGAGAAGTATTGACATTTTATATTTACTTCTACTAACAGCAGTGAGGAATCTAAGTTCAGGGCTAAGGTGCCTGTGAAGCATGAATAAAAGGTATTGAGGGCTTCTAGTTGACATGGTTAGGCGGTGCTTAGGATTAACAACATTTCCTTCTAAGACAAATCTGGTGTTATAGGCCGTTAATCTCTCGAATCGCAGCATTGTGGAGTGCTCATGGAAGAATAGCAAAACACTTTTTGCGAGTTACTTTGTACGGTGAATACCTTTAGAGAATCAAACGTCAGAGAAACACATAAAACATACGTCACTTAGAAACATATTTTAAAGACTTGGATTGAATTGTTCACGTCTACTGACTGATCTACCGGAGCTAGCACGCGTAGGGATAAATGTCAAGTACCCACGTGAGTGTTTCATTTCGTTGTCAAACCGTTTTCACCCTCATTACTGGAGCTCAGTCTACCGTGACCTGCCGATATTGAATCATTCCTTCTTGTTGGAAATTCGGCTCAGTCCTCATTGTCCCCGCCAATAGAGAAATCTCGCAGACGGGAGCGGAATCAAACCGGTGGCAAAGCGGTTTCGCACAAAAGGTTGCCAGTTAGTTACGCGCGGTGACATCTCGCTCTACTACTGCCTGTCAACACGGAATCAGAGCGAAAGAAACTTCTACAAGTGCATACCTACGTTTTCTATACGGTCACTCTCATGATCTAAACTAACAACGAGTTTCTTAAACCTAACCTCTACAAGAGATTACGATATCACAATACATCACCAGTTACAATAGATTATGAAACTGTCCATTTACCGTAATAACATGCTTCTGTATTTTCCGAAGCAATATTAAAATATGTTAGGGGATGCTCCAATAATTGTAATATAACATGTGGTTAACAATACACCGACAAAGGGCAACCCAAGAGGTCTAGGATTAGTGGTTTTCTCCGATCGCAGAGGAAGGGATGGGAAATCCCACACAGGGGTCAGAACACCCGTATAAATAAACCCGGACCACCTCCTCACTCTTGATTCCGTCCCTCTGTCCAAAACCTACTCTACTCTTTTAAAAGGTATCCCTAAATCCACAGGAGTCATTGCTGCTCTGCTTGCTCGACCCCTGCTCCTGTACAGACGAGTTGTAGCTGTATTCCTCCTCAGAAAATTACGTGCCGTAGCTTACGCCTCAAATTGATGCAGGTGATCTTGCTCAACGGTCCATACGTCACCCCTTCAGGGAAATACTTAAGTCACCATCATTTTCAAATACCTACGTATTATCCAAATTTAACTGTCCCAAATTAGTCCAACCGTTCGAAATTTCACTACACAACACAATTCTAATCCACAGAGTTTACCAAATTATTTATTATCCAGATTATGAATAATGGGAGATGAATTTAAATTGACGTTCACCAACGTGGAATGCTTGTGGATGGGTACACAAATGTAATACCCGTGAAGCTGTGAGGGCATATCAACGGCGATTCCCTAACAGGCGGGTTCTCAATAAAAGGGTATTTCCTCAGGTACCTAAATCATGATGCTTACGTGAATGCTGTGTCGTGTATCTGTCTGTTACCCACAATGCGGGTTTCGTTTCATCTGTATTTAGAAAAAAAGCAATGGTAAGTACAGAGGTTTTTTTTGGAACAGCCCGGCGGACTCTGACTCCTTCGTGTACAAATCTGCGTCGCTCATTGATGGAAGGGGGTCATAGATTGAATGGTGGGCATTTTGAACAGTATCTACAGTAAAAATGTACAATTTATTACAATGCTTCATTAATGATTTAATACTTTTTACTAGACGAATCAACGCATGATGAAAAACCGGAGTATCCAGTAAAAAAAAAAACACGTTTTTCTTACTTGAAAAGCAATGTTCTCCCAGAAAACTACACGGAATTTCAAATCTGGTTATATCGCTGGAGAGCATAGATTTTGGCGCATCTTTTAGCACTACAGGCTAAAATTCACATGCCTTACTACAGGGACTCATTAGCGTTTGAAGAAAGTCGAGATCTCCGCGATTTGACAGCGTGTCCTTTTCAAGCTGATTTTTTCACCCGTTTCGCTTGCTCAAAAAAGTTGGTTCCCCATTAGGGCGATAGGAAATGCAACGCTCTTTCCAATAGTGGGTTCAGATTTGAAATCGCACGCAAAATGTGGGAGACATGGCCGTTTTAATGCGGTAAGGTCGAAAAAACGAGAAAAATCTTAAAATTGAAAAAACCGCATTTCCAACGGTGTAAAAAAAATTGCTAGGAGGCATTTTCGATCAGAAATGTTCCGTAGAATCTTCTCCTGGCCTGTGACCGTCACGGAATGAAACGCCCTGCGTAAGAGTTGGAGAAAATTCAAGCTTTTGTAGTGCAATCTCTTTTAGAAGCATGAAAGAGTTCTTCGAGTCTTCTACAGAAAACAGGAGGGGGATTTAGAATGATCAACTTTGAATATTTAGCGCTTGAATATAAACGTCAAATAGTTGTGCAGGGGATGGCCACGATGTATGCTAGAGTAGAACTTTGGGATTTTCGGCATGGCTGATTCCATTACTTTTCCCAACCATTATGTTCTTATATCTATTATCATATTAGCTCGTTTTTAATTGCCTTGACTCCTGTCTTCAGTTGACTGTCTTGTTGGGACTTAAGTTTACATTACAAAAAATCGCTTATGGACTGCATTTCAAATAATGAACATATCTCAATAACCAATCGAACTTTGTTTAAGACACACGAGAAATTCGAAGTACTAATATTGAATGAAACATCAAGCTTCATTTTCGAGTAAGAAATTCAGGGAAGTATGGAAGTGGAGCTAAACTTCGCATTAGTTGTTTACATGAAATTCCAGCAGTTCGGGAGAAAAGCTTCAAATGGTCCGATATACTCAGCAAGTTATGTAATACAGAAGTGATAAACCATTGTGTAATAATTTGCAAACGTTTTGGATTCTACTTATCTTGAAACGTAAAACAGCAAATTTTGAGGGGAGGTTAACATTTTTCTTCTTGGTCGATTCGAAATGTCCGTTATTTAAAAAATTGAAAATCCGCTTTTGGTTTATTATTTAATAATAAACCATTTTAATCGCTCTTGAAAAAAAAAAAAAGAAAATTGTAACACCCCTGAAAATTTCATGGTTTACGTTCCAAAGGGTGTAGAATCCGAATCTGCAATAAAAATTTTGCAAATAAAAAAGAATTTCTACTAAGCTTTGGAGTGAACGTGTTTCACAGGTGATAGAGCGATTATTGAATTTCAGGAGGCACACAAATATGATCAACTGATCAATCCAAATAGGTATTTTGGTTGAGAACAGATTTACGTGCTCTATGCATATCTCCTGAAATTCAATAATATCGCTCTATCTGTGAAACATGCACACTCCAAAGCTTAGTATAAATTCAAATCATGAACGCAAGCCAATTGAATAATAAACCCCAGTGAAAGAATTTGCAGCGTTTTACAAGGGAAATTGATAGTTGTTTCTTGATGCTTGTTTCTTGAAACTGCTAGAGCTTTTAGCATCAGGAGTACCCTTTGAGTGTTGCGGGCATATCGCCTCGGCCCTTGGAAGGGGTAACTAGTGTATTGCATCACCTCCTTCTTGTAGTATAAGGAGGTGCTTCGATATATATTTTCCAATAACTTAATAAATGTGTTGACACCATAAACACTCTTCAGCAAAAGGTTGGAAATTTAAACACTAGATGAACAACAGATGACAATCAAACATAGCACAAGGTGTTGGCAGTTCTACTACTTCGGGTGTATAAGAAGTATCTATTGCGGATACAAACAGGTGAAATCACCCTGGGCAGGTGAATCACCTGCTATACGGACATTACCGTTAAACGTATTTTTGGTGAGCTAAAAAAACAATTACTTTCAGTCACTGCAGGTATGGGAGATGAGTGTCTCAATCCATTGATTGCTCTTCGTTATCATGAAGATAAACGTATTATTTTGATGGCAAGGTCTCTTGAACGTTATCTTCTCATTGCAATGACACACCGACCAACATAACTTCAGTCCGTACCTCGCCTTTCACCGAGTTGCTTATTTAGTGCGGTCAAATCGAGTGTAACCCATAACCGTGCGCTGTCATTTCGGATAACTCGTTCGTGATTGAATTATGACCCCAATATTGCTCATGCTGATCAAACGTTGGAGATTTTACCGGTTGTCATGATTTAGAAAGTGCATAGTGTCTACATTAAAATGCTGCGCAATTGGGTGGTTTTCAACAAGCTTCCAACGGAACAATTGATAAGGGTGAAGCACATACACGTGTTTGAAGGCGGTCGGAGCGCTTTGTTCGTCACTAGCGGGGATATAGTGTACGGAGTTGGAGCGAACGGCACCTACAATCTTCTTGGTCTTAGTGGAAGGCATAAGAACTTCAGTCTTATTTTAGAACCGGTCAATGTAGAAAGGCTGTCTCTGAAGTCAATCAACACCATCGCAGTTGGAGATTATTTCGGAGTCGCTAGCAACACGAATGGTGAACTTTATCATTGGGGCAGGCGCATGGACAGGAGACGAGGAATCCTGCTTCCACACCAAGTGAAATTTCCACACTTCGTAATAGACGTAGCGTGCGGTAGCGAATTTTTCATTGTCCTCACAAAAGAGCAGAAAGTATATTTTCGCGGGGCTTTCCAGCAGCATGATCATCCGATGTTGGAATTTACCGAAGTGAGCTTGGGATACCAAGTATCATCAATATCATGTGGCATGTATCATGCTGCCATGCTCACAACTGATGGACGCGTATACAATTGTGGATATGACCACCACGCAACATACAGATCGTGGAAACCGGAAGAAGGTTTGATTCCAAAGAATTTGGATTTGGAAGAACAATGCATCCAAGTTGTGTGTGGAAGAAGAAGCACAATATGCTTGTTAAGTTCAGGTTCAGTCTGGGCATGCGGTGAAAACGACAATCTTGGGGTTGAGTCAGATAATTCAGTAATGAAGCATCCAGCCAAAGTTAGAATTGTCGAACCTGTAAGGGAATTGGCTGCAACTTGGTTTTCAAATATTTTTGCTGCTTCGAGTTGGAGTGGAAGAATTTACTGTTGGGGGCACAAAGTAAAGTGGCCAACAGTGATATCTGATGCTTGCGTATTATTGGATGTCTTTAGTAATAAAGAAACGCCTTCAAACTTGGGAATAGTGCCAGTTGCTCCCCAACTTTCGCCACGTTCTTCTTTCAATGCTAAAATCGCTATGAGGAGGTCCACATTGATAAATCCAGAAGTAGCAGCACGGCTGGAACGTTCTTTGTCAGCCGATGATTTGAGCACTTCCCAATACCCATTGGACAGACAAATGTCGAAATCTAACAAAAATAGTGAAGGTGAGAGTAATGTGCCCAAGTCGCCACAACAACAACAACCTCAAAATGCCTCCAAACCCAATAAAAACCTTCCTCCGGGATTAGGAATGTTGATTTCCGCCTCGAAATACTTGGCAACAAGGCCAAGCGACCGGCAGGTGAACTCTGGTGTCAATACCCGTCAACGAGCAGTTTCTCCAGAACCTCATCCTGCAAAGTACCCAAAACCGCAGCTCACTATAGCCGCAGAAAGTTCGACATACGTCTCTCCAGAAATAGCTCGATCCCATTCCATGGAGAACCTCGACTCTCAACCATCACCGCCGTCCAAAAAAAGACCCAGGGTTTTGTCCATGTTTTTCGGGCGCGACACTGGTCGAAAAACTCCGTTAGCGAGCCCTGAAACGGAAACTGCGCCGAGTTTTTTCGTTCCGAAAACGCCAGAAAAGGAAAAGTTACCCACGCCAGACAACGTGATTACCTCTCGAAACCCATTTTTTGAGCTTACCAACGTATCTTCCTATCCTACAATTCCACCAATTACTGATAATTATACTGCTGAGGTAAAAATTTCCAATACAACCAATGAAGAGCTCCCTCAAAGAAAGCGCTCGACATCAAATCCCTTCCTATACGACCCTATGGATGCCATAGAATTCAAATTTGAAGGCGACGCAGCACAGTGCTATTCTGCAAGTAAATCCAGCCTGGAAAACAAACCCGTTTCAAAAACGCCATTAGAGAATAGAAGCTCAAGAAAATTTAATCCTGGAACCAAAACGATGCTAAATTACTATCGCCTGCTGGCGGACATAAAATCAGATATGGTCGAACTTCAAACCATGATTGATGAGCTAGCCAACGTAGTACTTGATTTATAAAGATGTAAGTAAAGTTGTCCATTCACTACCACAAGCTTAGGTAGGTGCATTCAAATTTTAAATTGAAGATATAATATTCTTAATTATTCAGTAATTGACCTCCAACCTCAAGCCTGATCACAAACGATTATTTAAAAAGGAAAGTTCGAGTTGTATTAAGTAGTCTACATATCAATCATTTCTTGAATTGATGAAAGTGTATCCATTCAATTTCGTTGTATTGTATTTTTTAAGTGAAAAAAATAAATTATTTTTATATCATAATAATCTGCAATGAAGTTTATTTATTATTTCTGGAGATCATATACCATCAAATTACACCCCAACAATAACAGCACCTAGGAATGCAACCCCAGAACTGGGTACTATATTGTTTTCTTGAATAGTTGTGGATAGATTGTAATCACATACAATTGTAAGGGAGCAGTTGATTTAAAAGGGGTAACCAATTCTGACGAACAAATTCTGAACAAAATTTAACCATTTACTGTAGGTTGTGAGGCTAAATGAAAAAAAAAACGCTGCAAATTCTTTCACTGGGGTTTATTATTCAATTGGCTTGCGTTCATGATTTGAATTTCTACTGAGCTTTGGAGTGTGCGTGTTTCACAGGTGATTGAGCGATTATTGAATTTCAGGAGATATGCATAGAACACGTAAATCGGTTCTCAACCAAAATACCTATTTGGACTGATCAGTTGATCAAATTTGTGTGCCTCCTGAAATTCAATAATCATTCTTTCACTTGTGAAACACGCACACTCCAAAGCTTAGTAGAAATTCAAATCATGAACGCAAGCCAATTGAATAATAAACCCCAGTGAAAGAATTTGCAGCGTTTCATGCATATCAGAATGCTTCAACCCGTGTATCGGCTACAACGCCTTTTAGGAGTTCACTCCAGTATCCACATTACTACATCACTACATCACTAAGTTACTGCGATCAAAACAAAAACAATAATAAACCAAAAAAACGCAAATGATGGCACCATAAATCGGGCCTTACATCGTGAATGGTTTGAGCTACGGACCTGGGGAGGAGCTCATTCGATTCCTCATGGGAAGTTCTTGAAAAAAAAAGTCCAAATTAAGGCCGCCTTGACTTTTTTTGAGGTTTTTAGGGATTTTACAAAACTTTGACAACCCTTAAAGGGCACTTTGAATTAAGTGAGAGAGCTGGCTAAAGAATTGGGGCGTCGTCGGACCAACATAGATTCTTTCATGAAAACATTTTCAGCCGTTTGGGGGGGGGTTACGGAAATTTTTTTATTTTTTTACACCCTTTGAAACGTAAACCATCACAATTTTTTTTTGGATTACAATTATTATTGAATAATAAACCAATAGTCATAAAATCAGAAAACGAGCAAAGCATCAATTGAAGAACTATAGTAGTGCCTTCGACCCACAAATTTCTGGCACAGATTCAGGTTGAATGGTGGCAGAAATTCGCCTAAGGTTACAAAGCCGACTAGGTTGGTTTTGTACTCCGTTAATTCCAGCAGCCAAACCATCAAAAAGAGGCTTGAGTTCGAACTGAAGGATCTTTGTTTAAATTAATACCGTTTATGTAATCATATCATATTTTACATGATGTGAATTACTTTATAATCAGAAATTCAAGTCGTATGGAACAGAAAACTGCCTACGGTTACTCAGCCGCTTATATTGTTTTGTACTTCGTCAATCCTAGCAGCCCAAAAATAAAAAAAGAGGCTAGAATTTGAAATGAAGGATTTTTGTTTAAATAAATAAGATTTATCGGATCATATCATATTTGATATGAAGTGAATTACGTTACAATCAATCTTGATAATCAAATCTTGAAGTGTTGAGGATGTTGTTTTGGGGTTGGGGAGCTAATTTGGAAAATTCTTGCAAAGAAAAACGAGTTGAGTCAAGGAATTTCCAACAAGTGACGGTTTTTCGAAGGGCCCGAAACTGAGGGAAAACTGAAAATCACTTTTTTGCTACTTTTGTGACATAACTCACTGTCATGGTTGTTACGTAACGCATTTTGGCTGTCAGTTGTAGGCTTTCTAGATTCAGTCAGAGTTCAGCTAAGGTGTAGAGGCTTCACTTCATACCCCTGTTCAATGAATGCAACATTCGTGGCAAAAATCTGACAAATATCAGAGTAGAAAGAGAAGCTGTTCAGTTTTGAAATCATAACTGAACGGTTTTTATGAGCAAGAATTGATTCACTTACAGAATTCACTCCTATTCCGTGTTTATAAAAAATCCAACCTCCATGTTGAGGCTTGAAACGTTCAATTCAATAAATCAGAGGAATGAAGTAAAAATCAGTTCTCAAAACCGTTTTTTAATCCAAAAAGGAAATCATCAATTACATATAGCTGACCAATTCCCATGTTGAAGTGAGTGATGATTTTATCAACAAGTTCCGTTTGAGCTATTATTATTATTTTTTTTTTTTAATAGAGCGTTTATTTGTTAATATATCAACTAGTTACAACTGAGGTAATATACAGGCAACTATCTAGATATTTACTTCACATAAATTCCGCAATATCATACGAGTGTTAGTCCATTGACAATACACCACATTTCAGCTTCACATCAGCATCCAAGGTCCAATGGCTTGGTCCTTTTCAGGCGTCGGTTTACTTGGGAGTTGTCGAGAAGCCTAATGGCTTCTGGGTTGGTATGAGCAAGAAGCCTCTTTTCGTAGTTCCTTGCGTATCTTTTAATGACATCGGTGACTCTTTCGATTTGGAGGTCCTTGTGGAGGTCATCATTACGAATGTACCATGGAGCATTCACAATACTCCTCAGTACCTTATTTTGGAATGTTTGAATTATTTTCAAGTTACTTTTAGCTGTACATCCCCATAGCTGGATACCGTAGGTCTAGATGGGCATAAGTACTGTTTTGTATAACAGCAATTTATTGTGCAAACTGAGTTGTGAATTTCGGCCCAACAGCCAATAAATTTTTCTATACCTGATTGATAGCTCTTCCTTTTTGTTCTGTTTGAGCTATTATATAAAGGGCATTTGATGTTCTACTAATCTCGAGAGATCATTTGACATATCTTTTATTTTGAATTTTGTTCCCATTTTTCTTTTAAATTCTGAAATTTCGACTAGGTCAGGAGAAATAAGAAGCAAATCGTCTATCCACAACAAAATGTTTTTATTCCGTAATATAGACAAGGGTCCACTTTGCTACGAGTGAATGTTAATTTGACTAATTCGGCCTTCAAGCAGTCGTTAAAAGCAGTTCAATAGGTGCTGGAAAGTCGAATGCATTGGTTCACGAATATCAGCGTTGGGTGGTTCTCAATAAGCACGGAGTACATGTTGTAAATGAGTCTTTGTGACTGGTCCTAACCGTAGCTAGCGAGTTCGGCACACCAATTTTTCCCATTGTCGATCCTACATGCTCTTCCTCATTTGAGTTCACGGTTGCGTAAAATCCTTCGTCGGCGAATATCGAGAAAATTGCACGTCTCGAACGCAATTTTTCATCGGAACCCACAATGGGATTAGAGGTTTCGCCCGGAGACGCGAGGAGTGCGTTGAACTGAATGGAGGCCTGAGGTCTGCATCGTTGCATAATGAAGGCTCCAGAAGAGTGAACCTGATACGACATTGCTCGCCCCTGACCCAGCGCCCAGCAGTGTTTTCCTGTTGGGCACGCGCCTCCGATACGTCATATTTAGTTCCGCCCTTGGGCTTGATCGGTACGATCTGTCTTAATTAAGTTACACCTTTATCGTTTCGTATACGGAAGTAACAAACAACGGAAGAAAACGCATATTTTGGCAACACCACAAGTGTAAGGTGTTTCGTGAAGAGTATGTCCACTATCATTGAAGTAACAGAAATAGTCTGGTATCTGATATAATAGTATGATTAGAGGTGTGTAAACCCAGGTCACCTGAGGGAGTAGACTCCCTGCAGGTCATTCAGTCCAAAAACAAGGTCAGTGAGAGAAGTTCACCAGTTCACTTCGTGGATGAATGCGACCTGCAGTTTGCTCCGCAATTCACTTTGTGAATGAATGGGACCTCTATTATCTTCGCGTACAGTCAGGGTTCGGTAGATGACAGACGTCTACTGTACTCCTTACATGAGTACTTCTGAGTAAAACAATCATAGGTACCAAAACAAGGTCATTTTCTGAGTCCTCATGAATAAATTTTATTTGAATAGTAGAATCTGCAGTAAAGGAACGGCGACCTGCCCAGGTTGTTAGGTGGGGAGAGTACACGGTTATCTTAAGCCAAGACTCCTCAGCAAGAGACCGAACTTCACTTGCCACGAAAATTTCGTGACCGTCTGAGTAGTTCTAATGTTGGCCACGGGGAGCCTTGCTGTCGCAAACATCTTGTGATGAACTGCAGGTCTTTTGGGACAAGTTCATTTCAAAGAGAAGTTCTTTTAGAAAAGGTCACTCACTCGCTACCCACCTCTAAGTATGATTAAGCAAACTTAAACTTTAAGAAGCCCTCAAAAAGCTATCATTGAAGATGAATTAACGTTGTCTTTGTTCTCGTTACCTCTGAATTTTCCGATTGCAAACGAAATTGTTTTTTTCGAAATCATTGAAATTTCAAGGTTTATGAACTGAAATGATTTTCAAGTCCCACTCCCGTCAAAACGGGCTTAGTAAGTAAGCCCTCTTAATCCTACAAAGTCACACGTATGTTTTTATTACGTAGAGGTTACAGTGGGGACAAAATAACCCCAATACCGAAAAGTTTTATAATTTCCTCCAGAACCAATCATAAAATGCTTTTTGAGCTTGAAAAATCATAATACACTTGTTTAGCCACCTCCTAGTTTAGGACCTCCAAACTTGGGCTACTTCAAATCCTTTTTTCAAATCAAAAAACCAGTTTTTTCCTTGATTCATCTGAATTTTTCTCAAGGTAGAATGAGACTGAAGTTTCCATTTGTTTGTTTAACTTGAGGATGTGCAGTTTCGACAGAAAAAATTCGTTACCGTATACATTCCGAGATTTTATCAAACCTAATCAAACTTGACCCTTTTTTGAAAGATTGCATTCTTTTTATAGAAGAACAATTTTACCTTTAATTAGAAAAAGTCATCGGAGTTCTCATTGTTATAGTTGAGAACTTGGTGCAACACCAGGGGGGAAAATACGTTAAATCAGAGATATTTCCACTAGCAACTTCTTTTATTCAATTCCAAAAAATCATAAAAAATCCACCAAAATTTGTTTAAAAAAATAGACCATAAACTTTTTTCACACGCTGTAGGCTACCCATAAACTTCTTTACCCATACACATACATTTTCACTACCATGAATTGTTTCAATAAAAGGCATGGAACTTGCTTTCCATTTGTGGGATGAGTATCGGAATAACCTACCTCCAATGATTCTTTTGATATTTGAAATTCCGAAATCAGACAAAAAGTTACTGAGTTGTTCACTTTTACAATTCATCAAACCTCCTGGATAAGAAGGGAGAAAATGGAAATATTTCAACTAGCATTAAAATGCTTGCTGCAGAACGGGACATGTTCTCGCAGGCAATAGTGCCTTCATGTGGGTGAGTAGACATGTATTGCAGGTAATTCTATAGATGGTATAGTTATGAAACGTCGAGTTGAAACTTATATGAGATAATTGAATCTGCTTTCTCTAACGATCCCCCAAATTCAACCTTTGATCGGAAGATTGTAAAGTGATGAAATCGTGGTGTAGGAGTGTAGAGATGTAGCAATTAGGCTGAAAACGGTCTCCTCCAACTACATACTCGTACCATCCAAACTTGCGGCAGGTAGGACCACTATAACTTGAGAAAATAATGCTTTTGAGCATGCACAGACTGATCATTGATTTCTGATTAATGAAACTTATAGAAGTCATAGAGGACCATCTAAAAACTTACTTAATCTGCAGGGCCACAATACACAGACACAAAACGAAAAGTTGTTCAGAAAGGTCTGAATAGAGAAATTTGGATTCTGGAGATAAAAGTTTCATCTTCAAAAGCTACCTGTACGTAGACTCAGAAGAATAAAAGGAATGTTACAACAAATGGTGAAACTGTGGTGTAACTCATTCCAATCGTCCATTTTACACAATCAGTTAAAAACTAGGTGATAAATATGTGTGGATGTTTCAATCACAGGTAACGACACAAATAAATCAAGGAAATAAAGGCGAATTTGAATCGATTCCTACTAAAGTACAAGTTTTATGTGCATAATATGTCGACAACTGCGTGATGGCAATACATCTTGAATAGTGAATATCAAGAATTGAATTGTTTGTGACATCACCGGGCAGAGAATTGATCTTGCAGGTCGTGGAGTAATGCGGTAAGATCGAAGCTCATTGTTCCATGCAACTGCAACAAGAAACTGGGGGGATGGAACATCGTGTCAGCTAATTCCCTCCTAGATTCCAGTGCCTCCAATTCCAACTGACGCATAACTAGTCAGTGAGGAGTGGAGAGCTCTGAAATAGAAAAAATTGATTCTAAGTAACACTGACAGCAAAGCATGTGGTGGAATACGCGTTGAACAGCATCCAGTCTTCTGTTTTCCTCCGGAACGTATTCAACTGCACAATTAGAAAAGTAGTTCTCCATACAAATCCTTAGGCAGTATGGCAGCGATTTAAAAGTGCTTCTCTTCGAGGAATAATGAATATTTCTGATGGGAGAATCACTGCAAGAGATTGTTTACACACGATGCCAACAAACTATGAATTTACGTGGAATTTTTCGTTGTACAACAAGGAAAACGTATAACTTTCGAACTGATTTCCATTCCGGTTTGAAGAAAGAACTATCTTTAGCCGGATTGCTTTGCAAGGGAGCTGTACTCTAGGGAGACGGGAAGATAAGGAATTGATAGAAATGACATAATTACTTGAGAATTGGGATACTTCTTCTTAACTCTCGTTTCAATCTCTTTTTCGAAGAGTTAAACTCCACAAATTATGTGCGTTTAGTACTTCGGTTTCCTAGCTCTTTCTTTTCAATAATTAGAAAGAGTACTTGGATTTTACTAAAGCTCCTTAGTATTTAGTTCATCAAGGTTTCTCTAGTTCGAGTATCTTACAAGCTCATTGCATCTTTCAATAAAGTGGCCTTCTGTTCCACAGATCGAAAATGGTCACAGAAAGAAAATTGATTTCCCAACGTAGAACTGTTTTAAGCCTCAACATTAATTGGTGAAGAATACGTCGTAACGTGAGTTAAACAAAATCAGATAAATACATAAAATTTTACAGCAGCTGTCAGCAACCAACTGCGTACTATGAAATGAATGTCATACCTTTGTGTTTAAGCAAACAGTAAGTACAATACTCGTAGTTTGAGCCGCATGCTAAAGACCAAACAAGCGGCAGATAATTTGAATTGGAGATGCGTACTCCCAAATCGCATACCGTTACAGCCAACAGTCTTTTTGTCCAACATTATGAATAGGTATTCATAAGTTCCATGTCAGTTCATTTACCTTATGGGGACAATTTTTGAATCATTAACATTTGCACATATTTTGTCCCGTATCCGACCATAATCAACTATTTGTGCGGTCCAAATTTATGACGTACATAGAAACTTGTGCAGATAATGTTTTGCCAAAATTATACATTCATGAATTTGGTGAGGTTATGTAAAAAGGGATCATTGAGTGGAATGAATGAATTAATAATGTATTTAGAACAGTAGTTCGTTACATGGAGATTCGATACAACAAAAATTATTAGTTTCGTCGATAGCATAAACACAATTATTTCTAATAAATTTTACTAGTTATAGTCTTTCAACACTTGATTACTTCGTATTTTAATTTCCATTCATTTATTTTTCTTAATATTATATTTTATTAAATATTCAATAGAACCTTGCAGAGAATATTAACTTTATGTATATATTCTCTGCAAGGTTCTATAGAATAGGGGGATCATTGAGTGGTAAACACACAAATATTGTAGTATTGCACTTTTTCCTGCACAAAAAATGTCTCTATTGCGATGCATCACAAACCACTTTGAGTTTTTTATTAATATATATTAAAAGAATGCACCGAGAATTTAACTATTTTGTTGGGGTGAACCCAAGGAAGATATAAACAGTTATGCAGTTAACTGATGGAGGCTATATTTCAAATCAATGCGTACATGCTTAATGAACTAGGATAGAAATATATCATTCAATTCGTAATCGTCGATATAGTGAATCAATAAAATAAATAAAGGTGTTGTAGAATAAAATCTTAGGGCGCTTCTGCCGAAGTTGAGGTTTCGCGGGTTGTCAACAATATCACAAAATGTGCTGCTTTACCACTACTTACTTATGAAAATGAAGTCACTCAAGTTAACAAGGGTGTAAGAGCAAGCTAAAAACGAAGGAGAGAACTCACTCCGGATTCTGTTAACCAAAAAACGGGAAAATTTTGTTTGGAGGGGAAGTGAAGAAAATTTAGAGTATGGAATCGTGGGGAGCAGAGAGGGGGATAGCAGAAACCAATCAGGGAGGGGGTTACAACTACTAGCTAGGGGGGAGAGTACAGGTGACTGACCGTTTGCCAGAAACAGGGCTTGGGAAAAACCTACGGCACAAAGCAGCTTGGGGAATTTGGAAGCCATTAAAGGCTTTAAATATTTTCACGTACAAACGGGATTATCAAACAATGAGGTACCAAAAGCGGCAAGTATGGTCACCGTTACCAGCGGGCGTTGAATAGGAGTCAAGTGTGGTTTTCTAGAGGTAATGACCCAAACACCGAAAATCTCTTCATGTTCCCAAACTATTTCAGATACATCTGAACATATTTAATCAATTAATAATTATTATAATTGGGTTATATTCTATTCGGTACATGCCTAAAATTATTGCGAATTAATGTACAGACTGCAGAAATCATTACACCAAAATCACCAATTCCTTCAAAGAATTGAAATAACTCATGGGATACGTTCATGGACGAAGAGATTATTAAAACGCCGTTCCGATGCCCAATAATGAAGGTTGATCTACTATCGATCAACCATTACAAAAATTATATATCTAGTATAACGATGAAATTTTTAAGAAGAAGAAGCAAGCTGTTAGTGGAAATGATTTATTTACTCGAACCAAAGTCAATCTGATCAAAGGATCAAGGAAAAACTCTGAGCATAACATTTCTATGAAGCCTCGGTTTCGGACGTACGATCAGAACTAATAATTTCACGTCGATTATCTCGAATTACTCGAAACTCACGATCAAGGATCATCAGAGGAAGGTCATCGAAAATCCTCTTGAAATCTCAGTCACGTTCAGCCGGATCGAAAGCACCTCCGTCTTATGAATACTTAATTTCCTTTTCTCGAGAAGAGAGAGAATCTTGGAATCCCTCCATTCCGACGTATATGTTATTATCATTTCAGTTACTCATCTTGAAACTATGAGCAGTATGTTTTGCAAATTTCAGTTCTAAAATACACTCGCACAGCTGGTATTTGAGGAATTTCACACGGGACTGTTTTGCAGAAATCTGGCAGAAACCCTGACAGACTCTCATGACGAAAACCAAGGCCAATAGATTTCATGTGTTCCCACGCATAATGATTACTCAAAATGACAGAATTGATGAATACACAATTGAATTTTAAACCTAATTCATTATCAAATTTGAGCAAAATAGACCATTTCTCCCAAATTTGGAAATTTTTAGCTTTGTGCGCTAATATTTCATGTTTTGAGGGTTCAAATTTCGCATAAGCGTTGAAATACCTTACCAAACACGACGGGAACTTACAGGATCAAACCCACACAGCAACTGGGAATTTATCTTGCCCTCGAAACATCGGATATCTTTTAAAGTTTTGTGAGCACAGACTTCGGGCACTCGCATATAGTTACATGCATCTATGAACATTGACTATTCGATGGATCTATACAGGACCTAATCCGAAAACTTTGATGATATCCTTTCTATTAGAATACTGGATATAACGTCAGAAAAACAGAATTATATTGTATCGCCTTACACCACGACGTCGTCAATAGACAATTTATTTGACTGACCCAAAGAATCTTCGCCTATTAGAATTGATTTGGAACAATCAAAGATGAGCGATAAAAACAACTGAATACATACCACTTGTGAAATCCAAATTCTAGTGAAATTCATTTCTCGAACCAAATTCAACATTTCACGATTAAAACCCAATATTTCCAGACTCGACCTCGAGATTTTCCAAGTCAAACTCAACATTTCCCAGGTCAAATTGGACATGATTTCACAAGTCAAATTCACAAATGTCTTAGTCAAATTCATTACATTTCATTACTTACTCCCCCAAATCATCATTTTTCAAGTCA
Organism: Creontiades dilutus; assembly: GCA_031894815.1. NCBI lineage: Eukaryota > Metazoa > Arthropoda > Insecta > Hemiptera > Miridae > Creontiades > Creontiades dilutus. The sequence goes on from JAVIWC010000161.1 coordinate 341,956, forward strand.
AATTCAACGTTTCTCAAGTAAAACCCGACATTACTGAAGTCAAACTCAATATTTATGCTCAAGAAGCCTCGCTCAAGTGATATAGGGGGTTTGGACAACAGAATCTCCCACCTGAGCAAAAAGGTAATCTAAGGCGATGAAATTATCCTCAAAAGTTTAGGTCCTGCAGAATTTTCATTCATCTAGATGTTGTCCAGGGCGAGGTCAGATTCAGTTTACAAGATTTTTGTTATCTTTAGATAAATTTTGTACCATGTTCATGGAATCGGTTCGAAAAACGCGAACGACTCCAATACGTTACCGAAGTTTCGAGGGCGGGTACTTCGCGTTCCTTTTTGATCGCACGATCACAGCTATTACATCTTGCCACATCGAACAATGCGATTCTCAGGGTGAGACGGCGTAATGACTTCATCGCCTCGGGCGAGGCAATATCGCGTTGGATTGACCAATATGCAGAGCACCGTTCGAGTTCTTCCAAACTCATCTCGGAGGTGTAGGAAGCCGGTGGATTTCGCGGTTGTCCAGCCTCCGATGTCCGCGCCCCTTGTGAAGCAACGCAGTGGTCGATCACCTGTTGATGATAAAACCGCCAGTGATCGGATCGGTAGTTACGTATTTTCATTTGGTACCAACACGGTAAAGAAACCGACTTAATTTTGAAATGGATATGGTTTTTGGCTGGCCCTCATAATTAAATTATGTTTACCCGATACGTCACGGTTTGCTGACTTAGTCTGCACCTACATTATACGAAGGTGGAATTGGGAATGGAGACTCTTAAGGAGCAGGTAGAAAAGAAACGAGTTCGCAACCGTTGCATAATTGCGAAACGATTGATTCCGGGCCGTTGAATTCATTTTGATTCATTTTACTTTGTAATCTAACGTTTCGTTGATCGCTAAGGTTCAAAATCCAAAAATCGAATAATGAATAAAATCGATCAGTTCCCCGTCTGCCACCCACAATCAATCATGCTGGATCAAACTAGGTAAAAATGGAGTCAGCAATCACATTGAGGTCTAGTTACGACTGAGTTCAATCATCAAGGCTGAAATATTAAGAAATCAGAATATTGAAAACTTTCCAAATAACTAATGTTTTTGTGTTTGCTGATGATAGACATCCCTTCAATGGATTGAATTGAAAGCTTTACGCTCCGTTCGCACTTCTTAAGGGCTAGAACTTTTACAGGAAAAAAGTACGTACCAAATAAATGGAATGTGAATGGCCTTGCACATAGTAAAAAATTGCCTGCTAAATTGTGATGGACGAATCACCTGTTATAATTGCGATGGAATCTGGTTTTCAAGAGTTCCTTATAAAGGGTGTCCCAGGAGTTATGCATAATCCGACTCCTAAGTGTTCTACAATTCATTTCCGACCAGAAATGCCTGATACCAATTTTTTGCCAAAGGCTTCGTTTCCGAGTTATTCGCGATTTAAGATTTTTTTCGTATTTTCAATCTTGTGCCATTAAAACTGTCATAACTCCCTCAATTTCGGAGATAGCTCAAATTTGATGACATCGTTGGGAAGAGCGTTAAATTTTCCATCTATTTGATGTCACACAATTTTTAAAAAATTGCATTGAAGATGTGCGATTGCCGCGCGAAATGACAGTTTTGTCAAATTCTTGAATTCGCCTGTTTTCCATCTCGCCCAGAAACCCCATTAATGCTAGACGCAGAACTGTACAGGCCTGGTAAAACGTGCGCCGAAATGTCAGCTTTCCAAAGGTGTAGGCGTTTTGATTTAAAAAAAAATTTTTTTAGTGGTATTTAACTACAGAAAAACGTGTGTTTCCTGTTAAAATTGAGGTTTTTTCAATAGTCTTGATGAAAAAAGGTTGGAGGCGGGATATGCGTAACTTTTCTCGCTGAATCGAATGGTGACAACGCCAGACCTCTCAAGTGACGATTTGAGTTAGTTTTGTCGGATGCATAAACCCGTTCGTTTGTGAACAGCGTCTGCGGCATTTCTAAGCTGTCCGGCCGAAGTCAAGATAATCGAAGAGCCGAGAGACGGCTTTTGTTTGTGTTCATTTACGATTCATTGCGAGTTTTCCGAGTTTTTCTCAACGCAAGTTACGTATTTGCGGACAAGTTAAGAAGTATAGGTTTGTGGTTATCAGCTATTGTTACGTATTGAGGAACAAGTAAAGTTTTAGTGTTTAAGAAGTTATATTTACTCGTATAACGAAATCGTTTAGTTGTCTTTAGTGTGTCTAGAAGTCAACAACAAGGTGTATACACATCGATCAGCTGGGGCACCCTTATGGCCAAATTCTTTCCCAATCTATTTAAATTCAGTATAGCTAAAGTATAAATTCAGCTCTTTTCAAGGTATACAAGCGAGAGAGTTTAAATCATACCACTGACTAAATCGTATAAACAGAGATCAGCGATTTTAAGTATAAGGATCGCCTCATTTAGAAATGATAAACCTTTGTGTAATAATTCGAAGGTTTTATTATACGACCATCCTTAATCAATTTATGTATTTCATTTCCCAAAAAACGTTGAGATAAATCGGTGTAAACTAAACAGCAATACTGTGTGGAATGGTAGTGCCCCCTAACTTCCAATTTTGATAGGAGAACTTCTCCAATCTTAGAAACAATTTAAATGAAATCTAAATCGACTTTTAAAAAAGTGATATTTCAAGGTAAGAGTGAAGTATTTCATTAGCAGAATTAAATTTCTTGACCGCTTCCATGAATTGGCATGTTGAATTGATAGAAGCTATGGTTCACTCTGAATGTGTTTGGATATGAATCCATTCTGCCATGGAATCTCCCAAGGATTTTTGGATCTGATTTCGAATTAGTCTTAGAGCTCTTTCAGCTGATCTCGATGGGTCGGCAATTGTAAAATTACATTAACTTGATCCAAATAAGAAATTGAACTAAACTCTCAGCCAGTTAAACTGTATTTAATGAGCTATATAGTTAGCTACTTGTCAAGTTTTTACGAAAACATTGACAAAATTTATGTGAGTAGATTATAAAGTCTGTTGATGTTACGCATTGAGTTCTTTTTGATCAAGGATATTGGATGGCTATAAATAAGGAATTTTTAGATTGTAAGTAGCGCTACTCTAGAAAAAAAGTTGAATGGAAGTTGACAACATGAAGGCGTAGGAGCGAATAATTTCCTGTTTCGTTCTTGCCATGTTGATATTGAACACATGTTATTCGTAACATATGAATCGATGCGGCGATTCGGTTCGATTGTGACAGAACCCCTCGACAAACCCTCAGCAGGCCGACAAACTACGGGCTGCCCCAACCACCTTCGCGGGTCTGAAGCAACGGGCCTTCAGCGCTGGCGGAACGAGAGCTGGAGCTCGACCGGGCATAAGGGAGCAAGTGAATCGATTTGACATGTTACACGAAGTTGAATTTTCTAGGTACGTTCTCACTGGGTTTCGATACCTCCACTGCGTTCCATTAGCAGCTAGCTCGGAGGTCGCCATTATAGTTTGATTGTTAACTATCCGGATTATTATATTTGCTTTCATCTTCAACTCACATCTAACATGGTACCTTCAGTTGTTACCACCCGAAAGATAAGGGAACCCGTTGAAGACCCATGCTATATCCAGAAACCCCTCACATTCTCCCAAATCCTTATCGGGAAAATCTTGAGAAATGTTGGTAGCATAAAGAACAGTCTACTATTTACCATTTGGAAAGTAGTTCAGCCTAAAGTTATAAAACATGGAATAAGCCTCATGCGCAATGTTTACTCAGCTGATCAGTTTGATTCCTCTGTTCCCCCTCTTACATTTCGTAATTTAGGATCTCGGGTCGATAAGAAGGTAACAAGAAGAAAGGACCTCGGAAAAAAATTCTCCGTGACGGGTGCAAAAACGGGGCCTGGATAAACGTTCCCAGGGGTTGGTTACCAACAAAAGGTGCCCAGTCGAAGGCTAGTTATCACCGTGCTAGTTTTATCATAGATTTGTTCCAACCGACAAATAGACCAACTATTTGTTTAAATAATATATATGTCGGATAGCAACCATCGTCCCATTTCTCCCCTAGGTATATCTTCGTCCTCGAGATGTTCATCCCCCTTGAGCAAGCTCATAATAAAAAGAAACACTTCTGTCCAAATGAACTCTTTTGTATACAGTCCTTTCGAAATGGTCTAGAAATTAGTAAAACACAAATACGTGGGCACACTCCCTAAGTAATCGCAAAAACGCTTCCACCACGATTCGTCTCAATTAGGGGTGGTTAATCGATATTTCAAAAACATCGAAATTAAATTAATTAAATGCTGAACTATTTGGTCAACTAATCTATGGTCAATGTCGAAAGATGGAGTGAAATATGAGATTTCTCATTATATGTTTTATGTGGATAGTTCTTGATATTCTTCTTCATGTTTCTTCTTCTTCTAGATATTCTTGATTTAGCATAAAATGTTCCGAAAGCCATCAAATTAAACCCCTTCACTCCATCTCCAAGCAGTAAACAACAGCAGTTAGTAACTAGTAATATAAAAATCAAATCCATACTTACAAAATCAATACTCAGGTCGAAAAACACGTGTTAGTGGTTAACGCTTCAAACCCAATTCCAAAACAAATGTGACCTTGTCAATTTCGGGCCTTGGTCCTTTTAGAGGCCCATAAAAAAAACCTCGTGTCTGACGGGCTGCGAATATCAATTCGGATGAAGCCGACGAAAGGTTGAAAAAAAAAATCTCTTTAGTGGCCTCGCCACCTATTAGGCCGTCGGCCTACAGAGCTATTAGCGCACGCCTCTTATTTATCACGGCTACGGCCAACTTCAGCCGCCTTTCTACTTTTCCACGGAAACCCACGAAATGCGATTGAAGGCCTTCCGATCAGGCCTGTTGTTTTCTAATGTCTCACTCGAGGAGGATGAAAATCGGTGATACATTCGGTTTGAGAGGAATGAAAATTTAGTCCCACCAAAGAGGGAAGTGTTGAGGGGAGCCAAGGAGGCTCAATCCTCCTCAATCTATTTAAAACAACAAAATCTGTCAGAATTAGCCAAAAACATAGTGATAAGTAACGCACGCATTACAGGGGACTCCATACTTCATATTGGTATAGGGTTTTTAGTGAGAATGGCGGTCACCATTTAAAAACTTGTAATGACCCATACATCCAACTCTTTACAAAATCATAAATCTAGGTCTCTCTCTGCTATCATGGAATGGGCACCACCGTCTCCTCTCCAGTGATCGTTAAATCGGAAAGTGGCCATATCCTTATAGCCTGACTCCTCTCACCACTTAGTGGGATGTAATTATCTCTAGGGCACGGGTGCTCAAACTTAAACTGCTGGCGATCTACCTCAATATTTTTAGACTACTTACGATCGACTCTGAGAGGCTGCAAGTATGTGTGATGCAGGATTGTCGTACATACACGATACACCCTACCTACCTAGGTAGGGTGTACCGTAGCATATATAGATATTAGCTTTCCGCACAATTTACATTATTTAGTCAAGGTTTGGGTTAGGTTTACTTAAGTTCTTCTCTACAATATCAATGAAAAAACTCCTAGTTATTCAAAATTGCGAGTTTATTCGTTGTTAGAAAACAAAAGAGTTACATATGGTGTTAAACTTAACGAAGGAGTGACTTCGGATGTAGAAGCGTGGCACAGCATGTCCTCAGCATACTTTTCATAAGATGGTGCGTAACCACTGAGTGCAAATCACAAGCATAATGACATACGATCGTCAGTTAGTCGATTGCGATATTTTGACTTAATTATCTTCATTTCAGAAAATGCAGACTCGCACAAGTTGACCCAAACATTGCCGTCAGTTGAAGGACGATTTGTCTTAGATTCGGATATTTATCTTCAGATATAAAACACCAGAAATTTGTATCAGGTGCTATAGCTTTGAGATGTATATCTGATATAATCTGCACCAACTCATTTTCAACAGAACATGAGTTCATATTAAACTGACTTGCTACTTCAGTTGCTAATTCCTCAATGTTTTTACATGAAAAAGGTTTATTAGGATAAACCAAAGGGATAACTCATAAATGATGCTATATTTACCAATTTACTGCAATCATAAAAACGCATTTCGAATTGTCCCAAAATATTTGATAATTCAGCCTCATACGTATCATAATTCAACTGAGGAATCCTTGTTTTCAAGACGGAAAATGTTTCAGATCCTTTCCTTTCAGTTGATCAATGCGTAAATGCGTTTACTGCGCAAGCAGTAATATTACGTAATAGATTTTTGTAGTTTAGTTACCTACTTAATAACAATTTTTTCTTCTCGAGATCTACTCAAAACGCTGCAAATTCTTTCACTGGGGTTTATTATTCAATTGGCTTGAGTTCATGATTTGAATTTATACTAAGCTTTGGAGTGTGCGTATTTCACAGGTGATAGAGCGATTATTGAATTTCAGGAGGCACACAAATATGATCAACTGATCAATCCAAATAGGTATTTTGGTCGAGAACAGATTTACTTGCTCTATGCATGTTTTCTTTAAAAATATTGCAATATTAGTATGTCAACTAGATTTATGGTAAGATGAAGTTGCTGTGGACAACCAAATGGAACATAAAATAATAGCTTCATGGAATGCACTACTGGAAAGTGCTGGTTGAAGAAATAAGAAAATCCATCCCGTCCTCGAATATCACAATGATCATTCTTTCCAAACATGTTCCAGAACCCTGAATACGACTGTAATCATAATATTACCATAATATTCCAATAAACTCCTTAATTAAGTAAATCTACATTCATACGCAGATATAAGTAATATTATTTGCATCACTGCACGAACTAATGATAATTAATTAGTCAACGCCTACTCCACGTCCAAGGAGCTAGAAATCCAGGAAGCACGGGGGGCCGCCCTGAACACACAGGATGTACTGGAGGCATTTCTAAGATCTTCCGTAGCGTTGAAGCAATCGAAGGTCCTCGGAATATTAGAAAATGTTGTGTAACCCGTCCGGTTCGATACCACGATCACAGCGAATATACTAAATATATACGAGTACATACACACAATTACCGATATTTTTCTCGTGATATATCGGAATATCGAAATCAAAGTAACACCATCGGGTTCGATATGCAGGGTGTCAGCGAGTTGATCAATCACCCCTTTTATATAATCTATTAGGAGGATTAGAGAAAACTTCAAACCATAACCCAATTCAATTTTTCGTAAGGAATCAAAATATCACATATTTACGCTTTGCGCACTTTCGAAAATGCGTGAACCCAGCACTCACTCCGTTACTTCAAATGAAAACCCCCGTTCTTCACAGCAGATTCGGATTTTATGCTGAATTTCATGAAAATTTGACCCCTTAGCCGATTTTTTTTTAAATTGCACGCAACGCGCTCAAAGATGCACATGCTCCCCTGCTGCAATCCTTATTTTTGCTTCCGAGTCTGCGAAGGTGCGGAAGCCTTGTGTTCACTTTCGGGAGCCAAAAAAATGTTTGTAGTCCGAATTCAAAATTTCCACTTGCATCTTGCGTTTCATAGCCTACTGAACAAATTTGGTTCCGTGTCTGCGTCTGTCCGCATTTCCTTCTTGCAGCCATAAATTCCACAATTTTGAATGAATTTAGCTCATATTTTGAGGGACTATGAGCTCTAATCTCTTGAGGTCCCACACGAATTCAATCTCAATAAGTATAATGCGCTAACGTGAAATTCTTGAAACAGCAGTAATTTCCACATTTTTCAATGAATTTAGCTGAAATTTTGAGGGATTATGCGGATAAGGTCTCCTGAAGTCCCATAGAAATTTCATCCGAATATAATCAGCGGTACGCACAGCGCTTGCGCTAACCTGAAATTCTTGAAACAGGAAAAATTTTCACAATTTTGATTCAATTTAGCTCATGTGATACAGGATTATATTTTCGATTCTATAATTGTGTCACTTCGATTGTAACAAGGAAGCTGCTGTGCTATCTCCTTGGCAGAGTATTTTTCTTATAATTATTCATTGCACCAAGTATAAACAACATACATTTGATACTAGTATTGATTAAATTGGAGAGACTAATTAGGTACTCAACCAAGTCTCTATTATTTTTATTGTAGTGGTGCCATTTGACGCACTTGAGTCCTTATTTATGTGCAAACATTTTTTTTTAAACGCCTATTTTCTACTGTTAATAAATTGCTTCCACTGTTTATTTCAGGGGCTTAGGACCAATACACCTACGGGAAATATATACAAAACCAAACAATATTTAGCCTTTAGGTACTTCATCGCAAATATATTTATTGAGCTGCTCGAAGTGGCGATTATTTTCCCTCTGGGAATTTCAAACCCCAATCCTAAAATGAAAGAAAAATCACCAAATACCTTCCTATTAGTCAAGGTTACCAGGCAGTGGCCAGACGTGAGAGTCTCCCCATTCGATTCCTAAAAACTCAAGATTTAGCCTGAAAAAACACGTATTTCTGTACTCAAACCTCATTTTCACTGTGAAATTCAATTACTGCAATCAATGTGATTAGTTCATCAGAAAGCTGACGTTTTGGTGCAGTTTTTAAGACGTCTGCACAGTCTTGATGCAAAAACTAATCGGATTACAAAGCGTTTAAAGAATAGGAGATTTTAGAAGTTTGACAAAATTTACTTTTTGGAATCTTTTTTCGCGCCTCAATTCTGCTTAAAAAACGGATTAGGCTTTAAAAAGACAGAAAACTTAACGCTCTTTCTAACGGTATCCACAAAGTTGAATTTGCCGTGCAACTTAAAGGAGTTATGGCAATTTTAGTGAAGTAAGGACGAAAACACGAAAAAATCTTGAAAGTTGAAAATTTTGGGAACGAAGATTCCAAAGAAAAAACTCTTAGGGGGCACTTTTGGTCGGAAATCGGTTGTAGAACACATAGAAGTGAGGTCCGGACACGAGTTGCGTTACCTGTATAACAGTTTTAAAATGAGTGATGGTTTTGTTTTTGAGTACGGTAACACAATCCTAAAATTTTTTTTCCCTTCTAATAATAATTTAAGCTCCACGTGTATTTTTTCCAGGCATATTGCACAACTTTTCTTGATTCCTCACGTGTTGAGAACGTAAACAGCGCATGTTTGTTCCAGTTCGTATTCATAACTCTGGACTGCTTTTGTGGAGGTCGATGTTTCTCATGGAGGAAGGCACCGACTGACGTACCTTATGCTCGTATTTCTTTGCGGACCGTGAACTTGAGCGGTTCCCAAGGAAACTCCGCTCGATCGGCTCGGCAGTCCATTACAAAACGGAGCCTACAGGCGTTGCATCATTGAGGGCGTTCATTGCCAAGAGCCTCACACTTTATTGGCGTTCCCATCGCTCGAATCCCTAATTGCTCTCTCGTCATCTCTTTTCTGCGGTGAAAGCGTGTTTTGATAAGACCACTCCGAGTCACCTACCGACTTAGCCGGCCTCCTACTTCTTCACTTACCTTGTTGCCGTCCTACTCTCGGTTCAACGCTTTTACATCGAACGAACAAAATGTAGGGTAAAACCACCAGTTGTTGACGCTATTAGAAAGAAAAATAAGTCAATTCTGTGATCCACAAAAGTGTTCAAGAAACTAAAAATCGATGGATCCCATAAAGTTCCATTATACTATCTTACTATAATCGTAGAACATTTCCAAATGCGCATGAAGTGACAACTACCAAACCTATCCTACCAGTTATCGAAATTTCGAATAAATGTCCACTCATCCTAGTTTTCTTGTTGATGGTATTGTTGGATAAATAATGTACCCACTTAGGCACTAAACAGGTCCTTTGGTTGCATATTTACATATAAAGCCGCGTCTCCACCAACCGAACACCTGTCGTCTGCCGAACATTTTTCGGTGTTGGTTTGGTGGGGACGCCTTCTCGAACATTCTGAGCGTTGTGGTGGGCTAGTGGCGGGAACCTGTTGTTGGCAGTACAAGTGAGCTGCCAGACCGAACATCTTAGTAGACATCAAGCTATTTACGTACAAAAAACGCTGCAAATTCCTTCACAGGGGTATTACTCAATTGGCTTGCGTTCATGATTTGAATTTCTACTAAGCTTTGGAGTGTGCGTGTTTCACAGGTGATATAGCGATTATTGAATTTCAGGAGATATGCATAGAGCACGTAAATCTGTTCTCGACCAAAATACCTACTTGGATTGTTCAGTTGATCATATTTGTGTGCCTCCTGAAATTCGATAATCACTCTATCACCTGTGAAACACGCGCACTCCAAAGCTTAGTAGAAATTCAAATCATGAACGCAAGATAATTGAATAATAAACCCCGGTGAAAGAATTTGCAGCGTTTCACGCGTATCAGAAATCTTCAACCCGTGTATCGGCTACAAAGCCTTTTAGGAGTTCATTCCAGTATCCACATTACTACATCACTACACTACTGCGATGAAAACATAAAGAATAATAAACCAAAAAAACGCAAATGTTGGCGCCATATATCGGGAATGGTTTGAGCTACCAACCTGGGGAAGGGCTCATTCGATTCCTCATGGAAAGTTCTTCAAAAAGAGTCCAAATTTCCGCTTCGACTTTTTTTGAGGTTTTTAGGGATTTTACGAAACTTTGACAACCCTTAAAGAGCACTTTAAATTAAGTGAGAGTGCTGGCTAAAGAATTGGGGCGTTGTCGGACCAATATTGATTTTTCCTGAAAAGTTCAGATATTTTGCCAAAGCCGTTTGGGAGAAATCGTGCGTACGGGGTAAGACTTACATTGCGGACGGACGGAAAGTTGTATTGCAGATTCGGATTCTACACCCTTTGAAACGTAAACCATGTTTTTTAGGGGGGTGTTGGAATTTTTTTTTTTCAAGAGCGATTACAATGGTTTATTATTGAATAATAAACCGAAAGAATAGTTTGAATCGACTAGAGCCATCAAAACTATACTGTAATGTCCTTAGTAATTAAAATATCCTGTTCCACTATCAACAGGGCATGGTACAACAACATGCTTGCCGTCTAGGGCTCCAAGAGAATTGTCAAATTGCCATTTATTTTTAAAACCAGTGGAAACTTAAGTCCATTCACGACTATTGCTAGGTGTTTTCCCATAATCTGATAAAGCACTGACTGGAGCTTCACACACCTTTGGTACTATTCTAGATATGCTTTGTTTTTAAATCTTAAATAGATACATTAAAGCTGTGTAGGAATCACCCGTTGCCAAAAATCGTGAAGTAACGGGACAGACAATCATTAACACTTATAGGTAGCATTGCGATAATTAGTGTCTTCTTTCGAAATAGTTGGGCCCAATCAGCGATATAAGTAATTCAAAATCTTCATTACAGACCCTTGTAAAATTCGTGAATAAGCAACTAACTGTCAGTTAATTGGTCACTGCACTCATTTCTACCTCGAAACAGTTGTCTCTACCACCAACGAGGGGGTCGGCGAGCGGACATGAGCAAATAAGCAGCTGCTATGCACGCTACATTACAAAGTAGATGCACTTACAGCATCACCAACTAACCAAAATGTTCGGATGTCAGTAGCGAACATTGATTTGTCTGTCCGAGAGCTATTGCAAATGTTCGCCGAACTTTGTTTGATGGGCTAAATGTTGAATGTTTGTCCGTTTTTATATTCGCGAACGATGTTTGGTATGTGAAGACGCGGCTTTAGTAAATGAAGTATATCTAGTGTTTCGTTAAGTAAGTTTCCACCTAAGCTCATTTAAGATACGGTATTATGATTGTGGAAGAGGTGAAATTAAAAAAATTTATTCTTGAAGTCATGACGATGTCTGCCATACCAAACATGTTAGACGAATGAAACCTTTTGTTCCGCGTTCAACCGCCAAGTTGGTGCCATTCTCAAGAATACTTTACATGAAGTACGACGCTGTATTCAAAGATATAAGAGTATTCTGCTCTACAAATGTTGGTTCATTTACAACCGATATTCAGTTATGTGCATATCTTTTCAACATCTAGCTTTCTCCTGGATTGGTAAACAAGGGAGCGAATGTTAATTTCACTTCAGCCCCTCTTGTCCTGTGTCGTGGACTTCACTAGCTCTTCAGCATTAGTATGCAGTAGTGTCCACCACGACCAGTTTTCAAATCAATGTAGTCCGCATCTTACTAATTTTTGTAGCTCTCATGTGTTGTAGTTTCTGATCGCCACACACTATCTAATAATCTAAGTAGGTGTTTTCTCTCTTGAGTGGATCAAATTACTAAATCATCAACTGGTTGAATTGTTCATTTTGGTTTTAGTTCACCCACCAAAATGATAGTCACTCAAGGAGATATTTATCAAAATCATGATTCTAAAAAAAGCTGCATTACTGATTGATCATTTTAAGCCACTTAAATCATATTTGCAGCAAAGTGAGACAGTACAAGTTATGAATGCGTCATCCAACTTGAGATTATGTATTCGTGTTTTTTTTTAAATTAATATTATCAATAATGTAATCCACGAGAGTAGATATTCCTCCGCCCAAAGTTTTTGTCGTGTAACTACTGAACCAAAAATTACGCAATGCTGACTAAGTACCTAATACTTTTTTCAACGTTTTAATTCTTGAGCAGTTAACCTTTTCTAGCTGAAGTATTAGATAATATATAGTTCAAACATGAGCTCTCATTAACATTTTTCAATATTCGGAAATCAAAGTTTAAGTTGGAAAACTGATATGCGGTCAATTGTGAGGATTTAAATGACTAAATTTTCATTTCGATGTATAAACCAATAAATGCACTTAGTTGCAACTTATTGAGAAAACACAACAGTATTTGTAGGACTGTTTTTTTTTTTATTAGATTCTAGCGTGAACAATTATGAGACACTCGCGATTTCGTTCTAATTTTCAAATGTTCAACATTAAGAGAGCCGTATTGGTAACTGAAACTGTCAAATTCTATTACACCAAGCCCTCACCTGATGTGATCCGGACGGACGGGCAATGAAGATTTGGAATCTATCTCCTTGAACCGTAAATTGACAAAATTTTGAGGGGTATAAAACATTTTTCCTATCCAATCGCAATGGATCGCTATTCAAGATAATTAAACAAAACTAAGCAAAACGGCCGCTTTCGATAGTACATATTTCAATACCACCGCTGCATTCCACATCTTCGGCAATATCTGGTAGAACAATCAAGTGAATCACCAACTGTAGAACAGACCCCAGAACTTGAGAATTTTTATGGTTCCTCAAATCGGAGGTGAAGGCCCGAGTTTCTAGTAACCTCCAGCCGTTCTTAATTCACCTTTCTGGAACAGTTCACGGTTATCGACAGACCCCGCCCAAATTTCCAAGGATGAAGACATCTTGGACCGAAAACCATTGGATATGCAATTTCTTCATTTTGGTATTTTCGCCCCAACAATCACCTTAGCTGACCTCTCAATGTATGCCAACTGTACCCAAATGACGAACCACATCTTACCCAATTCCCTGTTCTTAGGATCGTTACACCAACCATATTTATTCCTCGGATTTGACAAATGTATCCCCAGTAGCTTATCCCAGCTTTCTATTTGACAAAGCTCTTGGTGTTCAAGAGTGTTCTAGAGCGGTTTTTGATTTATTTCATTCTCAATTATGTTCCCCAATTACCAACTAACTCTTTTATCACTCTCTTCTATCACTTATCTCACTATTATGCATTCCATTGCTTAGGATTCTTCAGCAAACAGCGGTTCCAAGCGTTGTGAGTTTCAGAGTTCTTGAATCGGATATGGAGACTATATTAAGCTAAAACCACTGACAAATCATTATATGGATATGGTTAGTTGGTCCTTCCGGATTTTAGAATTAGGATTAGAGCCTTGGGAGATGAATCAGACGTTTTCAAGCGTCTGGGACATCCTCTGATCGTGGTGGAGCATTGTAACCGCATCCACCTCAATGGAAGGGGCAACTTACCAATCCATCACCTCACAAGGTGCAAAGCCGGGTGTTAGATCAACCATTGTTTTAAGTTCCCTACGGTTTTTTCCAAGTATCCCTTGTGCAAATATGGTATGGGGTTCAGCTACCACGAGTGTACTGTGACATCCTTCAATATTGGACCATCTTGTTGTGGTTTGTTGGTTGACCCACGCGTTGATGGTCTTTTTGAAGGCAGTTTAGGTAAACCAACTGCTGGCACAGCGTTTGGGAGTCCCTTTTGCAAGCTCGTCTGTTTTTTAGTTAGGCACCTGTTATACTTTCAAGCTCCGGCTCGCACTCCAGGCGGAACCCAGTCATGGTTGGCTGCGAAGCTGAGGGTTTGCATACTGCCCAGTTCTTAGGGTCACTATTTGATCTCCCTGACTCGGAAAGTGAATGAGAGATAACAGTTGATATGGAAAATAAACGTCAACACGAGTGTGAAATGGGTAAAAAATCACCTTAATATGACGATTGTTCACATAGTTGTGATAGAACTCCTTGACTATGAAGTTGAGTTTATTAAATCTAGATTTTCTATAAAAGAAATAGTTATAGATATTCGATCAATTTTCTACCGAAAAGTGACGGCAACAATAACCATTTACTGCACACTTTGTTTAATCACTCACCTTATCATTGTTTTCAGTTTATTCAACTTCCTATCCTTCTTCAATGAGTACTTATTTTCTTCTGAGTTTGTGTTGTTGACCTGCTCTGCATGGTTTTGTAATGGTAAGATTTAAAAAAACCTAAAATACTGTTATGTAATGGTGTTTTCAATTTCGGTGGAGAATAACTGCTCTTTTCGAAAGTGTACACAAGGCTTTTACAACCTTGATCGACTCGGAAACAACTTTATTGTTATCGAGCCCTGTAGATATGCATCGCTATACATAATGTCATGTCGAATGAACGAAATCTCCTGTAGTTTCCCTTGTTTATTATGTTACAGTCGATTCGAGTGTGTGATCCACGAGAAATGACCCCGAACGCTGTCAACAATCCTCGATACCTGTCGTTTATCTCACGCTCCATTTCCTTGAGAAATGTGAGGCTCGGGGTCCGCGAGCGATCCACTTACATCACGCTATTCATCTCGAGTTTTTATGTCATTTTAACGAATTAATCAGTCGTTAGCACGGGCCGCGCGATCTACAACGTAGAATTATGATCGCCACCTCAGGGGTCAAGGGTTTGAGTCGTCAGGTAATAACGAAGTATTTTAGGCTGAGAATAAAGTAATTTCTCACGATCTTACCTGAATACAAGGTATACGAGTACCGTATTAATTACAAAAATTTTGCAATCAATTTCCACTCTCCTTCGGAGAGGTATGTTGTGCCAGAATGAAATGGACAGAGAATGAAAGAACAGACCAATTGACAAGTTTGGTAATCATTATAGATACGCATGTGTTTATAAATCTTTGGGCAATAGGCAATTCCACCAGTTTTTCTTAATCTCACAGCTAAAAGCTCTCAACAATAGGGTTCCAAAAATGTGTCATGTGTAGGGTATCGGGTAGTCGAAAGAATGTTAAGAAGGAAGTAACTCAAGAAAACACTCATACACCTATGACATAACTTATTTTCTTTCAAACGTTTTTTTGCCTGAACTAAACGAAGTTTCGATTAAAAAACTGATGAAACTTGCTCGTTCAACGACAGTTACAAGAACGTAACATTGTGGGTACTTGGGTTACATTTCCCTTTCCCAGATAGTCCGATTTCAGATGTTATATCAACACTGAAAGGGCATCAGTTATGTGACCTCTACGTATTTAAGATGATAAGTCAAATCTCACCCATATATAATGTATCCAGTCCTAGAATAGGATTCATTGCGTCCCAAAACGCAATCGAAACGTTTCGAGCAATCGAAATCGGCAATAAAGAAAAGGAAGTAGACACGAAAGCTTGGTGCGTATGTGCAATATCAAAACTAACAAACTTTAAGAGGCAGAAATCAACTGATTGATCCTCGATTCACGATGAAAAATGACATTAACTAACGAACGAAATGTTTCTATTAGTTTTTATGTAATAATCAACAGTCATTCATCTCTGTAAGTACGAATCGGTGACTGGCACCAAAAGGTCAACTTGCTCTTGGATAGAACCTGTTCTTGTCTCATTACACGAAGGAATGACGTTTTCTTCAAAATTATTACGCATGATTTTGAACTGAAACCCTATAAGGTTTTGATTACCCGACTCAAACGCTGCAAATTCTTTCACTGGGGTTTATTATTCAATTGGCTTGCGTTCATGATTTGAATTTCTACTAAGCTTTGGAGTGTGCATGTTTCAAGGTGACAGAGCGATTATCGAATTTCAGGAGATATGCATAGAGCACTTGAATCAGTTCTAAACCAGAATACATATTTGGATTGATCAGTTGATCATATTTGTGTGCCCCCTGAAATTCAATAATCGTTCTATCACCTTGAAACACGCACACTCCAAAGCTTAGTAGAAATTCAAATCATGAATGCAAGCCAAATGGATGAAATTGAATAATAAACCCCAGTGAAAGAATTCGCAGCGTTTTTTATTACCCGACTCAAAAGAGGACACCAAGAATCAGCTGAATCAAAAACCGGACAATTTGCAACAGCTGAGATAAGAGAATTAAGAAGAGGAATGTATAGATCAGATGGATATCATATGTTACTCAAAATCCGTAATAGTCTATCGATGCACCGATTGTTAGGTTGAGATGAGGAGGAAATGCAAGGAACCTTGATCACTCGTCATTCAATGATGGGATTTGAAAACAAATCTATGACTGTAGAATGTAACATGATTGGTATCACAAATTCATCACTCTACTCTATGGGCTATCAAGACAGACGATGGATCTGAATAAATCTCCTACAAAACTGTACAAATAATCGGTATTTCGTTGCGTACCACACAAGTCAACTTAGAAAGACCCCACTTTCGTAGGAGAGACTCGATAAATGAAACTTACGAATATGTTTTGGAGATTTCTAGGCTTTCGACTCATGAAAACCTTGGTAAAGCTCACCTGCATCTGAAAAAAAGGAATTTACAATGAATATTTTGTATAATTTGTTAAAAGGTAATTCTTATCAGTATGGGAATAGATCGATCATGATTAGAGCTGCTTTTGATCTGTATGATGTTCTGTAAGATATTCTGATTTCCTTTGGATATGCTGTTCTTAGACAATGCAAGTTTATACTAGTGTAATAGTTGGTCAGTGTCAAATTTCAGAAATATTTTTTGGGATTCGAAAAGACAAGGTGAAAAACGACCATCGTATAGACTGGACTCATCCGTTGTAATTCCCATTTTCAACGATTTGGGATTTGAAATTTAACCAGCGGCTGCGAGCACTGTGGACGGGATGACACTACACAAAATATCGGAGTGTCCCGTATTTGCTCGAGAAGGACAACTGCTCATGGGCAATATAAGCGATGAAATCCCAGCTCCATTCAACTTACATTTTATTCTGACGTTAGCAGAGCGAATGGTCTACAGAGAGCTTTAAAGATACCTTAGAACAATCACTGTGATCCATAAAAGTATTTAGTATTATCAAATAACTAAAAATATGTGTTAATGAAAAATGTGTCGCCCATTATGGCGTATAAGGGTAATCTTGAGATCTTGAGGCAATAAAAATTAAGAATATTGTAATGGTTTCTTGCTGGGTTTTCTCCTTGGGAGGTACATTTTAGGTGGGTAAGTTCCTATTTTTCATTCAGAAGTTGCTCAATAATTTTTACGAGGCTCGTTCCCTCCTTCTCCCGCCGGTTCTGTAAAACGAGTGTTTCGTTTCGGCCGTCTTGTCACGCCACATCTAAACTGCACCGTAATGGGCGTTCCAGCCGCGAGCACCCTAAACCTTTACATTACCCTCTAGTTGTCAAGATGACGTTTTTCAAAACGTTCTAATAACCAAGAAATTCTGCGTTAAAAGAACCTTTTTTGCCGCGGCCTCGCAACAGTTGATTTTCTGGAGTTCCCGCTGACAAGAGATGAAATGAGTGATTTTCGAAGGATCACAGGTTCTCTTCATGACCAATCCGCTTTAATTTAATGGAACGCACCATGTTACGTCTTTAATAGTCAACTGGTATTGGCATTGTTTTCCACTTTTTTTTCCAACCTCCAACTCCTTCCCAGGCACATTTGTCTACCCGACCTGAGCACCCTGCCTAACGGAGCACTGAATGCCCAGTGGACGGCACTTGTACCCATCGTCAGAAGCTGCCTGGGACCCAAGCACTAACTGCCTGATAATTACTGGGTGGGCATTACCATCCAAGTCTGTTGTGGCGACCTATTGTTATCAACCCCAGATAAAGCTGGAAGGTCCACCCTTCCCCACCACGTTTTGGCGAATGAGAGGAGATCCTTTACTTCTCCCGTTTTAATAACCTGGGGATCAACGGAAGTTTGGTTAGAAAACGTTGTCTTGCCAGATGGAGGGCAGTGGCAGATCAATGTTCGCAGTCTCGTCATTCAGCCCCACAGAACCGGCAGAGGGTTGTGTCAGATTTGCCCATTTTGTGGAGATGGTAGTTAAGTGGACAGTGCCCCGTTAAGAGCACTGTTAATATACGTATCTCCTTTCTTCCTAGGCTGAGCAGCTCATTAGCTCTCTTCCTGGAGAAATCAATAAATTGTCAGCAGGCAGTACCCTTCTTACTCTCCCATTTGGAAAGCTCCCCCCGAAGAAAGCTCTACGTTGTGAACAGGAAGGGTTCTGGACCCACTGGGAGAGAAGCAGCACCTTCCCTAGATAAGGTGTCCATTTTTTTCATTCCCCTCAACCCCTTGGTGCCCAGGGCACCACACCAATGTAACCTTATTGTTACTGGCAAGGGTCTTGAGGTTAGCCAAGCACTCCTGCACGAGCCTCGAGGAGATTGTGTTGTTTTTTTCCACATTCAAATATATACAATCAGAGACATCTATAACTAGCAGTAGCCTCAGGGGCTTGTCCAGATTATGAACCAGCTGCCTTCCAAGAATCTTCACTTCAGCCTCAGAGCTACCTAACACAGGATTGGTCACTGTACATTCTTCGCCCACCTAACATCTAAATGTTACAACCTAATTAGATTTAATGTATAGATTTATTTCATATAACTTTTTTTTCTACATGGTTAATTTAGCCCTGAAGAAGTTGGTTCAAAAATGGAACGAAACGTTGGCGATGCAATTTTCTATTATCTCCCTACCCCATGACTGATTCTTAAGAGCTCCACGACAATTATAAATATTCAACTATTTAGAAACAGAGATATGTTATCGATGTAGAGGATAGGGATGATTGGGAACCAAGGTAAGTTTTGCCTGGTCAGGTAGGCAGGTCCCTTCAAAATAATTCCAGGAGGACTTCCTCATTATTTGGAAGGAACACGCCTTTTCCACGTTTCAAGTCTCTGACCCGCTCGCTTCCACAACCGAAAAAAAGATCTGAAACAAGGGCAAGAGTCTAGACAAGCTAAGCCCATCAAAATGGAATGTTTTCCGTTCTTGTAATTCCTCAATTCTTTCTCTCCGTCTCGAGTTGAATAACTGCGGACGACCACGCACTCAGGGGCTCTTTGATTGAATGAGGACTTCGACTATTCAATCACATTTCTCGCAGTTGCGTAAAACGCTTGGTCCCCAAGAAAGGTAGTTTAGAGAGCCCAGGAAAGTTTTTTTTTCTCCAAGTAGTGTTACGGTGGGTTTCGGCTCGAAGAGACCGATGACATGTCGCTAAGATAGCTTCTGCTAAGGGGAACTGTCTTGACAGTTATTCTCCATCATCAAACATCAAACATGCCATCAACATTATCTCAAAAAATAATTTTAAAAATTTCAAAATAAAATACTTAAGACGGTGCTGCAAGAAAACTAGAAGAGGGCAAAAAGAATAACTGAACACAAATCCGTTTCACACATTTTAAGACCAAACTCGTGAAAAACGATGCAAATTACTACACAAAGGTTTATTATTTTTACATTAGTCACTCCTCTATATGTATTACACGTAGTCTGGGGTACATTATTTCCTTTATTATGACGTACTACTATGTAATTTCTACCTCCATACCTTCTAATTGTACTGTAGGTATTTACCTACATTAAACAGCTCCATTTTAAATTCCAGCACTACAGATCGATCAAGAAATAAATGAGCCACAAGGATGATTCTGCTCCAAAATGTGTGGCGGACTCACTTGGTGTTAATTGACTTCAAGAAGTCCGATAAACGGTCCTAAGACCCCGCCATAACTATAAAACCTTAAACACCAACGCCGTTCCTCTGTACACCATAAAAGCATATACCTAAACTCCAAAATTGATGCAAAACACTTATAATCAAAACGGACGTAAAACCTCGAAAAATTATAGAAATTCTACGAGATAAAATAAAATACCTACCTACACCTCACTTATCAGCATGCCAAAAAAAAGTTACAATAAACTCAATTTCATAAGGAATTCTGGATGGAAGAGTGGAATTTCAATTATATTTTCTGATTACCGTCACAATTTAGGATCATGTTTCCAAAAGGTACTACTAAAGACCATTTTTTTTTTTTTTTTTTTTTTTTTTTTTTTTTTTTTTTTTTTTCAAAATCGAGTTATTACCTTTCCGAGGGCTTTAGGACCGAGTTCTTCATAAAAATGCAATCAGATACTGCTAAAAGTACTATACTCCCTTGAAAAACTAGGTAGAAAATTTAATTTCATTACAAAAGATTCTACATCTATCATAAAAGAGCACTTCCATCTGTCTGGGTTCAAAAAATACTATATCCATTAAAGAGTATCACACTGGCTACAATATTTTGAGCAAACATACTACACCTATAGGGTTCCTCAACTTTCAAGCCATTTTTGAAGGGTTTTCAATGATTTAAACCTTATTTGTTAGTTTGTTCATATCAGTTTAAATAGAAAGAATGTTTGCCACGCTGGTGAAACCTTCGGGTGACTTCTATAACATTGTCATCATGAAAAATTGCCTGTCACTGCTTCGATAAATTTCGACTGAAATAAAGGGCGCAGTTTCGAGAAATGTGTGTGAATTGAAAGAAAAACTGTTTTTTTTTTTGGGATGGAAGATGAGGAGGGAGGCAGCTGCATACAACTACAACTGCAGCAGCTTGGGAATGTCGGCCATCTCCTTAAGAGATTCGTGGGAGTCCCCTATGAAAAGCCTAGGCAGGAGGAAAAGATTTGATTTCAAAACGTACAATATCCACTTAGTTTGGTACTAAACGCCAGGTTCCCCTCCGAAAAGTACTATATCCAAAATCTGGAAATTTCAAAGCCCAACTTACATTATTAGCAATGTGTACATTGATCCCATTTAAATTAAATTGACAATCAGAGTATTTAACGTTCTGTTGATAAAAAGGCTGATTGTTAGAGTTATCCGCCGACATATTGGGAATAATTTGCTTTAATTTATCTCGTTAAATTTCAGTAGTAGGATTAGTGGGTTCTACGTCGTGACCATATACAGTAAGTAGCGCCATTGCAGGTATTTTGACATCATTAAAGTTGACTTGTAGAGGTTAGTGTTCACGGAGATATATTTAAGTCAAAATCATCCAACTGTGTTTGGGACATCTAGAAGCCAACTACAGGGAATGGAAACACACCGATCAGCCCTATCGATTTATGCTAATTTTGTTCCTAATCGGTCTTCCTTGATGATATATAAATGGACCTCTTTTTATACCACCTAGTAATTAAAATCAGCGGCAACAATTAAAAGCAGTGGCACGAGGCGCCGAGTTTAGACAATATACCAATACGTTTAATTCACGTAGATCTATGATTTAAGTAGAAGAGTTATTCTTATACAGAAATGATCTCTGCGTAATAATTTGCAGTTTTTTTAATTCTACGCACCTTGATACGTATCCCAACAAATTTGTAAGGGTCCTATCGCAGCCAGTGGGAAGGTGAATAGATAAATGTACAGTGGTGGAAGTTGGGAGACGTCGAGATTGTATGGTCTTGATAGTTCCTAGTCCCACTTGTAGAACAAAGTGGCAGTTGGTCCACTCCACAATCAGCTGCTCTGCATTTTCTCCTGTTCGGCAGGCGGGACCTGAGCCACAATACGGTGCAGAAATGATTTGGTGACGGCGACCCAGCTTCTCAATCGTGTTATCGCCTTAAAAAACTGTTTTGGTAGGCCAGGGTGTTGCTGATGTTACATAGTATAGGATAGTTTAGCCTCTGCCAGAAGGGTACGTAGAATACCAATCTGGACATCGAAGGAGGCACTGAGCTTTAAACATGCGATGTAGATCGGAGGCTGGGTATTTGGTCCGAATGTGTCATGGGTGCGGTTGGGTTGTCGCTGTTTTTGCAGCCCTGTCTGCTTTCTCGTGATAGATTGTTGTGTACTTTTATCCTGCAGAGTAGTGTGGTCATTCCAGCCTGTCGCAGGTGCCATATGGTTTCCAAAATACATTTGGTTAAAGAGCTCATGGTTTCAGCCAGTATTAGTACCTTTGCACAGTGTTGGATGTTCTGCTTTGCCTACTCCAGGGCCTTTAGGATTGCAATAAGTCCAGCAGTACATATTTAGACCTGTTGCCACGGAAGGTAAAGTGACCCAGATGAAACCGAAAGTTGAATAATTGTGCGCAGTGACATCAGTAACTGGATTTTGGCAGCACTCACGCAACATTCGATGTTACGAAAATTACACACTTTTTTTCATTATGTTTTCTTCCCTTTCCCACAGGTTGTCTATTCCATCACGGTTGCCGAATTGTTCTGAAAACATGGAGCGATTCTCTGAAAGGTATATTTAATATCTTAGGTAAGAAAGAAACGCGAAATTGAGAGAAAAAGGAAGATAAAATCGAAGGGTGGGAATGTTCGATGATATGGGAACATTGGGGTTCTCACCTACAATCGGAACGCACAGAGGGAGCAAGTCGCTACGGTTGGTTGGTTATTAAGAGTTTTATCGATCAAATCAATACTTTTATTACTCAAAGAGTCTTTCGATAATATTAGTCAACACCCTATTCTTTAATAGGTACTAAGTATCTTTTTAATTTGGGAATTTCGCTATAGATATGGAATTCACTACATGTCCACGTTATCGATTCATTAAACTTGAAAATCTGGGGGGAATAGCAAATAAATGCAGACCCATATTAATGGGAGGTGTCTCCATCTCCAAAAAGGAATTTATAGGTCCAGGATGGATTTTACAGGAGTTTTATCGTCAACTAGTTTCGCCTAAAGAGACTAAACAGGATATTCTAGAATGGAACAATATTCATAAATTAATGGAGCAATTGGTACCACTATGGTACTACTACAGCCTCAACTCCCGCGTACCGATAGAAAATTTCAAAATTTTCGAGGTTCGTTGTACCATATGACTAAAATTGGAAATTGGAAAATTGGAAATCAGATGAAAATACTGAAAGAATAACGAATTATCACTAGCACCTCCTCCATTCAACCCCTTGCATAATGAAAATTCAATGTGCTGAAATCTGTTTAAATAACAAACTTACTTACTTACAAATAATTGGACAACAAAAAATGACATCATTCGGTCGGTAATCCTCGCTATTACCCTCTCCATTCCCTCTGCTGTAAGCTAAACCATATTTGCAAAAGCAGACTAAAGTTGGGATCGATCAAAATAAGAATCATGAAACTCGATTAAGAGCCCATTTTATTAGCACGAGTAGCGTCGACAAAACATGTCGCGATGGGACATGTTTTTCTGTATTTTCCCCTCCAATTAATCTTTTCAGGAGTGAAATTCGAAATTCCCGGAATTTGTGGCACAACTAGAGTAAAATAGGGATCGAATAAAAACAGAATCTGGAAAAAATTGAGCGTCGTTATTTCAATTCGTATGGGATTGTTTAATGGCTGTCGCAGGTTAAGAAGAAATAGGTGAATAACACAATTTTTTTTTTTCGTGATTTATTATTTCGACTGAAAAATCAAATACAATTCATCTAGCAATTTTACATATCAATAAAGGTCCACTCCAAGAGGGTAGGTTTACAGCAAAATCTAGCCCTTTATTATATAGTTCAATTAATTAGCACTGAGTTCGATTGCACTTCTACAGCATTCACACATTCACGCAGCACAACTAAATCCAGTGGTTTGTTTCGCTTGAGACGACGGATTTCACCTTCGTTGTCCAAAACGTAGAGCATCTCCGGGTTCACGTGTTTGTGGAGGCGATGTTCATGCTTCCTTGCGTATTTTGCAATAATTTCATAGACTGTTAGTCCAGGCGCACTAGGATTTTTTAGGGGGGGTACCTTGCAAAAAAAGGGGACAAAGCGAAACTTTCATGGCTCGATTTGGGATGCCCTCAAGTAGTTATGAATATAGTTATCCAACAAAAAATCCTTGTGCTAACTTTTTGGGGGCCGAAAAACCGCGATTTTTTTGCACTTGTTTCAGTTTTTCGCCTATATCTCAGAAACTATGGATCCTACAGAAAAAAGTATTCTTTCCAAAATTAAACAGCATTAAATTCTGCGTCAAAATGACTCCCACAACATTAAAATCGGTGCAGCCGTTTAGCCGCAATCGATCGTCAAAAAACGGAAATTTTTACCAACTTGGCAAAAAATCTAACTATCCTCAACTTACAAAGGCTATATCTCAAAAAGGGCTTACCCAATCGTAAAATGGCACATAATGAAAGTTGTAGAGCATCAAATTTCAATTTAGAAAACCTCCTGGTACACCCCCCCACCCCTCCCCTACCCGTCCCCTACCCTGAAAAGTGTTGAAAGTCGTGATACTCAATTTCTTGTCTTTCGTAATAAAAGAATTTGTGAGCCCTGTTTCATTCAAAATTCCCTTTGTTGTTCATATTTCGTCATTATATACATATATTAGTATTATTTATATGTACGAAAGGTGCAATAACCCCAACTCCTATTCCACTCTACATAAGGTAATGTTAAAAGAAAACGTGGTTTTTCAATAAAATTCCATTTTTTCAATACTTTAATTTATTTAAATTACTTGTCAACTGCTTACATTAGTTTTATTAAAATGAAAATGTACAAATGCATGCTAAAAAATGGTATTTTTATAGTTTAACCCGCTTTGCATCCAGCGGAGATTCCTCTTCATCTCCTTCCTCATCGTCGTTAACCCCTTGGTCCATGAAGAGGGAGTCCACATCCCACTCTAAATCGTCGTCAACATGTGAATCTTCATCGTTAAGGTCCGGTTCAGGGGAATTTTCGCAGGAATGCCCGGTGCAGCTCTTACACAGGGATGAGCACACCATGCCTGACTTTTTACAAGTGCAGGCAGCAGTGCTGCAGCCTTTAGTGCATTTGCACGACACAATTGTCAAAATGTGGTCCGGAGCTGCGTTTTTATTGTTCGTGATGGGTACCACACCACGTCTGGTGAGTGACCAGCCCCAGGCAGAAGGGACAAGCTCATTTCCCAGCCTGGACCTGGAGGTACGTCCTGATAGAATGATAGTCACTTTACACAATTACAAAGGCTGCTGATCACGACAGCGTGGTAATTACTGGCGACGATGTAGATCTTCTGGTCATACTGACTGGTCTCTCTTCCAAACCAGGAGCACCCAAAAACATCTACTTCCAGAAGAGTGGCAAAGGCAAAGCACCCTCGTTACTATACTCAGCAGCTTCTTGCTCAACCAACCCGAAGGACATCATGTTCATTCATGCCATAAGTGGGTGTGATACCACGTCGACCCCTTTTGGACAAGGGAAAAGAAGGTGTACAAACTATACCAAAAATCTCCACTTCTTCAGGAAATTGCCACAACATTCTCTGACGCCGAAGCCTCCCATGACCAGATTACTGAGGCTGGAGAACGGTTTCTGGTCGCCCTGTATGGAGGGAATTGTGAGGTAGACTCACTAAACAGCCTAAGGTTCCAGCTTTTCCAGAAATCGGCAGGAAAACCAAAATTTCACTTACACCGACTCCCCCCGACCAAAGATGCAGCCATCCACCATTCGGAAAGGACGTACCTCCAGGTCCAGACGTGGCTGGGAAATGAGCTTGTCCCTTCTGCCTGGGGCTGGTCACTCACCAGACGTGGTGTGGTACCCATCACGAACAATAAAAACGCAGCTCCGGACCACATTTTGACAATTGTGTCGTGCAAATGCACTAAAGGCTGCAGCACTGCTGCCTGCACTTGTAAAAAGTCAGGCATGGTGTGCTCATCCCTGTGTAAGAGCTGCACCGGGCATTCCTGCGAAAATTCCCCTGAACCGGACCTTAACGATGAAGATTCACATGTTGACGACGATTTAGAGTGGGATGTGGACTCCCTCTTCATGGACCAAGGGGTTAACGACGATGAGGAAGGAGATGAAGAGGAATCTCCGCTGGATGCAAAGCGGGTTAAACTATAAAAATACCATTTTTTAGCATGCATTTGTACATTTTCATTTTAATAAAACTAATGTAAGCAGTTGACAAGTAATTTAAATAAATTAAAGTATTGAAAAAATGGAATTTTATTGAAAAACCACGTTTTCTTTTAACATTACCTTATGTAGAGTGGAATAGGAGTTGGGGTTATTGCACCTTTCGTACATATAAATAATACTAATATATGTATATAATGACGAAATATGAACAACAAAGGGAATTTTGAATGAAACAGGGCTCACAAATTCTTTTATTACGAAAGACAAGAAATTGAGTATCACGACTTTCAACACTTTTCAGGGTAGGGGACGGGTAGGGGAGGGGTGGGGGGGTGTACCAGGAGGTTTTCTAAATTGAAATTTGATGCTCTACAACTTTCATTATGTGCCATTTTACGATTGGGTAAGCCCTTTTTGAGATATAGCCTTTGTAAGTTGAGGATAGTTAGATTTTTTGCCAAGTTGGTAAAAATTTCCGTTTTTTGACGATCGATTGCGGCTAAACGGCTGCACCGATTTTAATGTTGTGGGAGTCATTTTGACGCAGAATTTAATGCTGTTTAATTTTGGAAAGAATACTTTTTTCTGTAGGATGCATAGTTTCTGAGATATAGGCGAAAAACTGAAACAAGTGCAAAAAAATCGCGGTTTTTCGGCCCCCAAAAAGTTAGCACAAGGATTTTTTGTTGGATAACTATATTCATAACTACTTGAGGGCATCCCAAATCGAGCCATGAAAGTTTCGCTTTGTCCCCTTTTTTTGCAAGGTCCAAACCCTAGTGCGCCAAACCTCAGTAGTAGACGTCTGTAGTTTGCGTGTTGCAGCTTCTATATCATCTCCAACAGAGAGGATAGCCGTATCATCTGCAAAGGTGGCAACAGTTGTGCCTTCTTGTTGGGGTAAGTCCCGTGTGTACAGGAGGTAGAGTACTAAACAACACAATGAGGGACTTATAATAACAATATTAAAAGACAAAAAATCGTATATCCTAAATCCCCGAGGAGAGGACCACGTCGCTTGCCCTTTGAGACGCTTTCGGGGGGAGGGGGGAGCAGGTCGGTTGCCCTGGGAGACGGGGGCGAGAATTCCACCCGCCCAGCGTTACCACCCCCTGAAACGTCGATATACTCAGATAAGACGGTTTTTATATAGTGTGATGATTTGTTTTTCGTCGTGTTTGGATTGTTTTACCCCCCCCCCCTGGAGCAATTCTAGTTATCTCTATTGATGAAGCCTTGGTTTTTAAAGACGTCCTGTAAAACGGAAAGGTATGAAGCACGTGGCAAGCAATAGAACAAAGGAGTTTTCATCAAATGGATGAGAAATAGGTATATACTACACAGAAGAAAAAACAACGAAAGTACGTGATTGGTTACAAAGGGTATATTGAATGGTCCAGACTAGACTGGACAAGCAAATACGGCCATTACGCCCTCAATCTAATGCGAACACTTCAGTGGGAGTACTGATTAGCCCGGTTCGAATCCGTCAGGCACCAATGATTAGGGCCAAAAACCTATGAAGTGTGGCATACCTGTCCTGTAGTTAGACAGTTCACCTCTGATCTCGATATCACGTGAATCCAAATCGCTCTCAACCCAGGCGCGTGAGGCAATGGGAAGCCACGGGCGAAATCGTCAGACCTAGTTCCGATCCTCTCTTGAGGACGGCTGGCGACGTCCGCGAGACCTCCGGGTAGTCGGGCAAAAACCCAAGGTGAAATTCCTTGTTTACTTTACTTACTCACTTAATGCGAACACTGAAATTTGATTATGCAGCTGGAATGAGCGTCAAATTTGCTACCTCGTTGATGCCCAAAACAAGAAATTGTGAGCAGTTCCAATTGATAAAAAATTGAGCCAAAGTCAAATTTTTGTGAAGTTTCCAAAATACCACCGTTTTAAAACTGAATATTGATTTTATTGTAAAAACCCCTGTGATTTTGTTGGTCAAAATCCACATTTTTGGCTTACGCTTTCCTCGTCTTAAAGAAATTTCCGCCACAGTTCTGCTTCAACAATTGTGCCACTCACTAGCCATCACAATTCATTCCTTCCTGATAAAACATACATCACAACTGATTTTTACCTGTATTCATATCATGTCATCCGTTTTCCAGTCAAGTTATTCCTATACTTGGTAAATACTTGATTGCGTTCTGATAGCTTAGAGGTATAGTTTCTTGGTTTTTGTCATCTTTGAAGTGTACGTGTGTGGATGCAATCAGCTGATTATGGTGAGATCCACACATGATTGTTGCCACGTCATTAGGTTGAAAGCACTACAAATTCCTGCCTCGTCCAATTGGTCTTTCCAATATTGATTAACTTGGTTAGTAGAAGTATTTATAATAGAGAATGTGCGATTTTCTACATGAGCTTATTCAACTTCGATTGCGGGGGAGAAGTGGAGTTCCTGCCAGTTTCTTAGCTTCACGCATAAATACGTAAGACTCCTGTTAATTAATTTTTTCAGACCCATGGGCAATGCACATTGGATTCAACTGCAGCCAACAGTAACCGTCACCACTGTTTGATGCAACACGTCATGATATGCATCCTCAATCAAGTTTCCACGCATATTAATCCAACTTTTCAAGTCCTTTCTCCACTTATCTCGACTAGAATTCTTCTTTTTCACTCAAGCGGCTTCTAACACCCGGCTCAGTGTCTCACTTCCTTCCCGGGAACGTCGTCGTGGCTCAGTCACGTAACCGCGTTAAAAATAATTAGACGGCTGGAGTAGTCAAGTTCCTCCCAGCAAGTAGAACCGGGTCCGTTTGAACGTCCGATGTCAAACCGACTCGAGATCTTGAGATCGGTCATTGGAAATCCTTACAAGTCAGTGCCACTGTGTTGGTTAATTGCAGCAATCACGCGATTCACCTCAACAGATTGGGTCATGGCATTGGGTTGTGACATGCCATATATGAGTTAAAGCCAAGAATTAGGGCGGAGATACAAGAGTGAAGTGAATGGGGTATTCCAAGGTACGGAGTAAAATATGTAGGTCCAGAATTATTGAAAATGCTGCAAAACATTATGCAGAGGTTTATTATTACTGTACAGAATGACCATTTTACTTAAATCACAGATTTAGGAATATTAGACTTGGAACACTATGTAAACCTAGCGCCTTCATATCTTAACTTGTCCACTTAGATGCTGTAAAAATAATCCGACTCATACTTCAGCACGACAGATCGGGCAGGAACGAAATTAGCCGTAAGGGCATCAGCTGACCACTGATCTACAAACCTTAAACTGACTTCTAGATGTCCAAATAGTTGGATGGCTTCGTCTTCAATATAACACCGTGAATAGCAAATCTTCACTAATCACTTTGTACGAAATAAAAGCTGATGCCAAAACTTGGAGCTCACAAACCTCTGCACGCGAGAGCTTGAGCCATTCCATATATTTCAACTTGTTACGTTCGAAAGTACTCGACATAGGAGAATATATCGTTTGTGTTCAGCTAAGTTAGACTATTTCTTGAAAGACAAATTAGATGCGTACTATAGTGAAAAGAAAGATGCACGTGAGCCCGTTATTAGGAACTATTTAAGTTAATAATGAACAATAGAAAAGAGTAATGCTGGTAGATAGGTATTGATGGGAGAGACTCATAGAAACCTCGGTATTCGGGGGGTTCCAGAAATGGAATCATCCGCAGAAGATCATTGTTTTTGGCCAGTGAAATAGCCAGGAGAGATATGTGCTGAGGAGGAAGTTGATGGGGTTTCGGTAAACATCGGAATGGAGCTGTATAGACGGAATTCTTCCTTTTCACATCTTTCCATTCTTGAATGTTAAAGAGTGCACAATCTGGACTTATTATACGGTCCACATCATTTTGCATAAGACAGACTGAGACCTCGCGACCAAGAGTTAGAAAAACCATATTTCGAGTTTGGTGAGGAAAAATAGATTAGAGAAACCCAGCATCAGCAATCGGCCATTCGCGAGGTTATATTGGCGGGAGTCCGTGATAGGCGAGGCACGCATTGTAACGCAGGTTGCTACGTATTTTACTAACATGCATCTTTCTTTACCTAAATAAAATTATCTGGATTTCCTGTTTTGAAGCTCAATAAAATGCCAATGGAATTGGAAGTGAAGCATTATGGTGATGCAATAGAGGAGACCTCTACGATTCGTGTGGTACCAAAAACAATCGAAAAAATTGACAAGTACCCCTTGCCCACCCATTCAATTAATGCATAAATTGAAAGCTTTCCAACCGATGGTGAAAGCACGATCAAAAATAGCGAAGATAAAGTTACACTGCAAGAACTTGGGTAAGTTGGTAGTAAGCGGAAATTGTTGCAAAATTTCGTGATAGCGCCGCGTTGCACCTTCGCGTGACGTTCCTCTAACGATTTGCTCCAAGACTAAAGCATACTCCTTGGTAAAAGAAAGTCTCTCTCGAAGCTGGTTTCTGACACAACGAGTAACGTGTGTTCAGTATGGTATTTGTGTTGGTATGTCGGTACTTTCTATCGTATTGTGTTGTAACGGATTCCTAACTAACTAAGTCGAGAAAAGTTACTTAAATCGCTTTAGACTCGAAGCTCGGAATGAACCCGCTTGATTCCATGACGTAGTCGAAGATGAATGATACAACGAAATCGGCGCCTGCGGGCTGCGTGCCCTCACTTCCGCGGCAAGGCGCCCCCAGTCGGCTAAGGAGGCCAATCAGTGGATTTCACCTCGTGCCACCTAATCATGTAAATGGGTAGTATACACCTACAAGTTACTGACGGTGGAATGCTCTTTGGAAAAGGTAGACATTTTGGTTTAGAGCCTGAAATGAGGAGAAGCTACGACATATTGAGGGTAATAGGTAGATAATGAAAAGCTGCCAATTGTAAATCAAAGGACGGGGCTTATCAAGACTTTTTAAGTTGATCACTGATCTAAAATTTAAGCGAGTTGCTTCTCAGGAGAGCTGCTTTGCAAAGAATGCCTGCTTTCTACGTGGGAAAAGCTGAAACCCAACTAAACTTGAGGGTGAACAACCATCGTGCTTCAGTGATGAGATTTGATGACGATCTACCCGTAGTCCCATAATGCAACTTTCGATGATTGTTTCGGTATAAAAATTCTTAGGAAAATGAAACCCCACGAAAATGAAAGGATGCTGCAACAATCTGATAAAGCTCATTGCAACGTTTTGGTGCATTCGATTTACCAGGGCTTAAACATCAGAAAGTGACAAGCAATGTCCCATGGTAACTTGAGCTTCACTTTCAAGGTCGTTAACAACTGAAAAATCATTCTCTTTCGTAGTTTTGATAAAGGCAGTAGCCGACATATGAAAAATAGTTATGTGATGTTAATTTTGGTGTTTTCTTTTCATTTTTGATCGTATAATTGCTCCAGTAGAGCCTTCCTATTCCAGTGAAATATACATGTATACGTAGCTTGCTTCTGTTTTTTATTCGATTAGACATTTTAGTCTAGTTTTGAAACATATTTCATAACTTTCAAATTTAATTATGGTAAATGCAGGGGGCTGAATGCAGCGATAAACCATCACATCGTTAATTTCATCCGTTTTGGTTTATTATTCAATAATATGTGTTCGCTTATTAAAAAAAAAAAATTCTAACCCCCCATGGTTTACGTTTACGTAGAATCCAAATCTGCAATAAAAATTTTTCCCTCCGTCCGCCGTACGCACGATTTCTCCCAAACGGCTGAAGCAAAAAAGCTGAAATTTTCAGGAAAAATCCATGTTGGTCCGACAACGCCCCAATTCTTTAGCCAGCTCTCTCACTTAATTTAAAGTGCCCTTTAAGGGTTGTCAAATCCCTAAAAACCTCAAAAAAGTCAAGGCGGCTTAAATTTGGACTTTTTTTCAAGAACTTTCCATGAGGAATCGAATGAGCCCCTCCCCAGGCCCGTAGCTCAAACCATTTCCGATGAACGGCCCGATTTATGGTGCCAACATTTGCATATTCACTACATCACTAGGTTCCTGCAATCAAAACAAAACCGCTGCAAATTCACTGGGGTTTATTATTCAATGATTTATGATTTGAATTTTTACTAAGCTTTGGAGTGTGCATGTTTAACAGGTGATAGAGCGGTTATTGAATTTCAGGAGGCACACAAATAGGATCAACTGATCAATCCAAATAGGTATTTTGGTTGAGAACCGATTTAAGTGCTCTATGCATATCTCCTGAAATTCAATAATCGCTCTATCACCTGTGAAACACGCACACTCCAAGCTTAGTAGAAATTCAAATCATGAATCATTGAATAATAAACCCCAGTGAATGAATTTGCAGCGTTTTTTCCTTTGTTGTATACCAGTTTTTGTGTACCAAACCTCCCTTGTACAACAAACCTCTGGATTTTTGAATTAGCTGTCACGGAAGGAGTGGAGAGGATAATGGCCGATCCTTTCAGACGCTGCTCATACCTACTGGAATTCTTACAACGTTTATGATATACGTAAATGATTTCCAAGTGTGTTCATATAAAAACTGGTCATTGGTTCCGTTCCCTGCAATGCATGGACTGCATCGAATATGTTTTCTTTACCCGTGATCAGTTAAGCGGAGAATCTGAAATGTTGGTGTTTACAGAACCAAAGCCTTCTTGGTCCCCGCTGTTGATACCACATGAAGGGGATATTGCGGCGAGATGGTCACGAAGCCCGTTCTGCCTTTTGAAACAACTGGGTTTTTAGAACTCTTAATAGCTGTAAGTACCGTCAGTTCCTGAAACGTTAGGTGGTTACGTCTATGGAGATATGTTTGGATGATGCACCTTACAATTTGTTCAATAGTAGTCCAGCGATTGCTGTCGGGAAGTGGGTGGAAGGGGTAATGGGCGATCCATTCGAAGGCTACTCATAATTACTAGAATTCTCAGCCGATTCACAAGTGTTTATAATTAGGTGATCATATAAAAACCGGACTTGGAGAAGTCCATGTCATGCACGCATTACTCTCCAATCTGTTTATACGATGTAACCTGAACCTGTTCCGCTTTTCTTAGAAGCCACTCCTCCCTTCCAATCAAAAAACTATTTTTATCGTCCATTTTGCAATGAATGAGGAAGTTAAATTTGTCCACCTACTACCTACTTTTTATTACTCAAAGTACTTGATAGACGTGTTTTCAATGTGTCGATCAATTAGTCAGACAGTCAATTAATCGGATTTTTCAACTGATACTTCGATTCAAAGAAAAAAAAACTTCCTCACAAACTATGTAAGGGCGAAAAGCCACTTATTACATGTAAGTATTTGCATATAAACCAGCAAAAGAAATCCGCGAAAATGTTACCGGCTGAACCGGCAGCGCGAGGTGACCGCCATGGTCATACGATCGTGAAAGTTGGTCAAGCGTCGCTAAGGGAAAACTCATGTTGATGTTAAATGCCGGTAAAAAGTGGTTTGAAGCGAAAGTGTCCTCTACTGACTGGACCATCGGTTACTGCAGAACCGCAATTATATCAACAATGAATGATGACTATATAATCTAACGTGGATTTTAAAGGGAGTGGATTTGAAGGTTTATTGTTTCCGAGTTGTATATAGATAGTGGAAGCTTTGTTTCCACTTTTGGGAGATGTACATTATTTGCTGTACAATAACGAAATTCGTCTCACGTGACCAAGCTGTACGACTGTGTTTGTGTACACGTGTGATGCCTGA
This sequence comes from Creontiades dilutus, assembly GCA_031894815.1. NCBI lineage: Eukaryota > Metazoa > Arthropoda > Insecta > Hemiptera > Miridae > Creontiades > Creontiades dilutus. Next base: position 375,973 of record JAVIWC010000161.1, read on the forward strand.
ATGTGACGTAGTTCAGATTTAGATGTAGATGTGGTCTGAAACTCTCAGGGAGGGGGTTTCGGGGCCCCCAGCACCGAAGCCTGTTGGCTTCTTGTACTTTCCTGGAGTTTTGCATTTAATCAAGGAGATTAGCCCCGTGGTAAGGGGTTTTAGACCCTTGATTAGTTGTTCACTTTGAATAGACCTCACTGGGGTTTCAAATATGCAAAACGTGAGTGCTGAGCACTCAAATATTATGTGGGATGCCGTTTTGTCAGTCTCCTCACATAATCTACTTAGGGTTGAACTTTGTGTGACCCCAATGCGGTGTAGATGGAACTTTAGGGGTGCAAAGCCGGATATGAAGCTGATCATAAGACGTATGTAAGGAAGGTCTTCAGCGCAGAAATACCATACAGTTTTAAAATAATTAGCAGCGTTTTTCCTTGTCGTGGTTTATCGCCTTTCGAACTGGAATTGACTAGTCACTCCAGCTAGTTCAAACGACATGTGAATAATTACCGCGCCGTGCGAATACCTTATTGTTTTGGAAGTTGGGACAATTTACCCAAGCATTAGTTAACGCTTTCTTGGGAAGGTGCCCATTTTCAAAGCTTTCGTGAGCGAGGTAAGTGTTTTCCTAAGTGGAAGGCACCGTCCGAAGATCCTGGAGCCGGTACTCGGCAGATCTGATCAGGACGTCGGAGTTTAAACGCGAGGATTGCGATAAAAATTCAATTCCCCGACTCGTTTCTCAACTAAATTATAGTCCAAAACAATCTTGGCGCGTTTTTACCTCTCAAAGTCCCCGGAGGGCAATATTCTGTACATGTACCTACATGATACTTGTTCTTTGTCCATCAGTTTTCGTGGGTCTGCACTATAATTCTGATAGAAGTTTTCGAAAGATTTGGAGCGTGACGATTTAGAACATAGGGTTATCGGATATACTCTTTTTATAGTATTTATACTGTTTTTTGCCTTTTCTCCTTTCCGTACCTTTTTAATAAGGAAAGATCAAATACTACTAATGGTGTACCTACTTTAATTTATAATCTAATAGATAGATACAGGAAGAAGGTAGTTTTGCAATAAAGTAAAATGGAGAAATAGAAGATGATGGTGACAGCATGCTAATTAACCTCCTTGGGGTCACGTTAGAGTCATTATCTCTGTTTACCTTGTTTTTCAAGTTGATATCTCTCTTTCTGTTGTGTCTCTTGTGATTTTAGTCCTGTCAAGTTTTGATTGGAAGTAGGATCCCGACCCGATTAAATCCCCATTGATAATAATTACGGACGTAAACAGTAATTTGTCATAATTAATTCCACGTTTTTGTTTCATTCGTCACCCAAAAATTTCACATTTTCAAAACAATTTAAATATATTTTTGAAACAAAGAGTGTGATAATTCAATTGTGAAGTCAATTTTTGTGACTCCGTACTTGATATTACGACGTTATTCAGTACTGCGATTGAAAATATGGTTGATTAAATTTCAGGAGATATGCACAGAGCACGTAAATCTGTTCTCAAACAAATTACCTATTTGGATTGATCAGTTGATCATATTTGTGTGCCTCCTGAAATTCAATAATCACTCTATCACCTGTGAAACACGCACACTCCACAGCTTAGTAGAAATTCAAACCGTGAACGCAAGCCAATTGAATAATAAACCCCAGAGAAAGAATTTGCAGCGTTTCATGCATTTCAGAATGCTTCAACCCGTGTATCGGCTACAAAGCCTTTGAGGAGTTCACTCCAGTATCCACATTACTACATCTCTACGTGACTAAGTTACTGCTATCAAAACAAAAACAATAATAAAACAAAATAACGCAAATGTTGGCACCATAAATCGGGTCATACATCGGGAATGGTTTGACCTGGGGAAAGGCTCATTCGATTCCTCGTGGAAAGTTCTTCAAAAAGAGTTCAAATTTATGCCGCTTCAACTTGTTTTTTTGAGTTTTTAGGGATTTTACAAAACGTTGACAACCCTTAAAGGGCCCTTAAAATTAAGTGAGAGAGCTGGCTCAAGAATTGGGGCGTCGTCGGACCAACATGGATTTTTACTGAAAATTTCAGCTTTTTTGCATCAGCTCTTTGGGAGAAATCGTGCGTACGGCGGACGGACGGACAATTTTTATTGCAGATTCGGGTTCTACACCCTTTGAAACGTAAACCATGAAATTTTCAGGGGGGGGGGGTTAGAATATATATTTTTTTTTTCAAGAGCGATTACATTGGTTTTTCATTGAATAATAAACCAACACGAAATTTCTCTCGTAAGGCTGCTAGACTGGGACTCAATTCCTTGTTCTGATTGATCTAAATTTCCATTGTGACGGATATAGTAATGACAGGGTAAGTTCATCGCTTCCTAAAAGCGGTTGATCGTATCTGAGCGCGAATGAGATATGAAGACCGAAGTTATCTAAAGCGAATCGGCGCTTGACAGTTGACTGGATAACTGGATCAACCTGTCTTTCCGCCTGCCGCCTCTTCGTCGTCCGAAAGTTCGAAGCTTCTTTTGTTCTTTACAGTCAAATCACTACCTTGGCATCAAGCTCCCGTGAACTTTTAATGCATTCTTCGAGCCACTTTTACTAAAGTGGCTTAAAGGTAGTTAAAATTAACCGATTTTTCGAATGTTTGACAGCCCAATCGATGCATTATGATTTTATATATCTCAGTGCAATAGTGCCCGTCAAGATTTCTTTAAGTTGTGGATGGATGGATGTTTCATTGTGTGCGATATTCATGACTATTCTGTCGGACAAAACCGTTTTGCCGACTCGGTAAAATACGATTTGCGGTTTCTCATCAAGTTCCTTTCCCAATTTCTCCATTCTGTTTTCATTCCCGGTCGAGTTCATAGGTGCACGTAATTTTTTTTTTCTTTTAACAATTGAAAACTTTACAGTTGAGCATAAGCCAAGCCTTATTCATGTGTAATTGGCTGTCTTCATCAGTTAACGATCAGAATAAGATTAATCATATAGCGAAAAAAACTAATTCTTATGTATAAAAGATAACAATCATATAACAATCAATTATTAGTTACAACATTTATAGTAAATTAAGTGCATAGTAGGAACAATTAGATATATATGAACAGATAGAAACAATTAAGGCATCACAGGTCCTTTTTCTCTCCCTATCTCTCTTGTTTTCATTCAATAAGTGAGTTTCGAGGTCTCTTACTTTTGAGGGGCCTTCGCTCCAGTTGAGATAGGATGTTATGGGGGATTTGGGGGACCCCCTTGATTTCATAGTGGACCATTTGAGTGTGTAGAGCTTTATAATCGTTCTTGATCACTTCTTGGACAGTAGGTAATCATTGTGAAGATACGAATTACGTATATACCAGGATGCCCCAGTTATCATTCTCAGTACACGGTTCTGTGTGACCTGAATTTTGTGTATGTGGCTCTTTGCAGCACATCCCCAAAGACCCGAAGATTACTCCCAGATTGAGCGGATGAGAGACAGGTCGGGGAGTCTCTTTGTGTCTGGGGCGGAATAAAACGAGCAGATTCTCAAATTGTGTACGTGAGGTGAGTGGAGAGTAATTTGACGTGTTTGAATTTCTTCTTCTACTGTCGATGGTAGTTCATCATGCCCTAGGGTCTTGCGTATCGGCATCGTAGATCCACCCTTTCGTGTACCGTTCGGATGGTCAGATCGATATATTTTCTAGTCGGGAATGAAGAAAGTGATGTGGGGTGCAAGCTTGGTCTCAGTTAGGAGGAGAATGTCAATATTGAACTGGTTTAGGTTGAGACAAAGTTCATGATACTTGTTTTTCAACTCCGCGGCGGTTCCATCTGCTGATTTTAAGATTACTGGTGTTAGAATAATCTGAATCTTTAAAGCAATTCTATTCGATACGGAGAATGCGGCAAGATCCATCATAACTACCTTACAAACAGAATTTACCGTGAATCAATTCAAATGAGTCGGACGGAATAGTTACTGAGCGGTTAGGAGATAAGGCCGATAACTTACCTAACTTAGTAAAAGATAAATCCCACAACAGTTGAAGAATTTTTTATTCTTTGGTATTTTCGTAGTTAACGCTTCCAGTTATTCGATTAATTGAATGTATGAAACGAATTAATTAAAGTGGACATCAACTTTCGGCATACCAGTTCGAGCTTTTGGCATATCAATTTATACTTTTCACAACCCCAACTATTCCAACATTCCACCCCATATAATGATCAATAAATGTTTTTTCTCTCTCTCAAGTGGACATCAATTAATTGAATGCATGAAACGAACGTCACCATCGTCATGCTTCCGAAAAATTGAAGTATCAACGTACCGACCACGAAATGTTTGTACGACTGTCTAATAATAATAATGTAAGAAACCTACACGTGAACAGATGTTAAATGGGGCTTGTGTCGTTTTCATCTTCACTCATTAGCGAAGGATCCAAATTCTTGTTAAGATAGTGGTAGATAACGCGTTATGGAACTTGAATAACTGTTTCTCATGGGAAAAAATATTTTACCAGTTGTTCGGACCTGCTTATCCTAATCCTTTGCCATACCTTGATTTAATAAGTACTGAATAATAAAGCCAAAGCCTTTCATTCACACCAATCGCTATGGCGCTGTAATTCATGTTTGATACCAAATCCTGTAGCATAACCAACTGCGTTCACTTTTTACATCCAAGGCGCATATGGGACCAAATAACAGCTGACCTTCACAAAATCAATAATTTAGTCTAGAGTTTCATTTGTAAGAACGAATTTAAGATTCGCGGAAGAGCAATGATGCCTACAACCAATCGCAATGAAATTACACCGAAACCGCTATCTTTTTCATACAATTAACTATTTGGTTCAAATGTCTGATATCTAATTGTACCTGCAATAATTCTATAATATTTAAGTATGCGTAATATGTGTGTATGAATAGTAATTATTATTGTGGCTGGTTCAAAAACTAGGTGTTCCAAATTCAACGCCTCCGTATCGTTCTTGGTATTCTGTAGTCAATTACAATCATTTACAGTTCATTATTATTATTATTATTATCGTCTATATTTAATAGGTACTTTCCTTGAAATGAAGAATCAATGTCATGTACGTTTGTGTATTGCCGGGTTAGTTTGGAACGCAGAGCGGACTTTCAAGGTACGCACCTTATTCCACGGGGTTGTTCACCGCATGTTATCATCTCGTTACGAATGGAACTTCCCGACCTATCCTCGTCCTTATCTGTATAATCATTCGTCATAGTAATTTGCTTCAATCCGTCCCGTTCCTTTCAACGTTGACCTTTCTACGTTCATAGTTAACCCAAGCGGTCTACGTGACGCTTCTGAACCTGTAAAAAATGAAAGCTCTTCGTCCCCAGTTGATCCATTAGAGGAGGAAGGAAGTCCACGGAGTTCTAATTCTCCGCGAGGCTAATTCGGGAGAATAAACTACGGAGCGCTGAGGGCACCTTCAATAATAATTATTGTTAGAGGTCCAAGTGACCTAACGCAGTTGCGCAACGGTTTCGGATGGCGCGAAACCTAAAAGAACCGATTTATCATTTTTTCGGGTTATTCTTGCACCTGTTTCTTCATCCATCACAAACCATACTTCCAATGATGAACCTCTGCGAATGGCCAAGATACAACTTGAGCTCATACCTACCAGAAAATGTGCCTTCTTCAATACAGCTTCCCTTAAATTCAATTGAAATCAACTGATTACAGATAGGTTATTTTTTCGGTAGAGCACCCGGGGATGTTATCCCCCAAACATTCTTCAGGGATATGTTATAATTCAACTTATTAAAAAATTTTCACTTTCTATTTCAAACTCCAAGGCTATTTTGGATTTGGGAAGGCTGACCTGGAGTTCCCATAGCTCCCAACTGCAATAAACTAATGTTGCTCTGGGTACAGGGTTATCAGGGGATAGATGACAACGAGGTAGCTGATCGCTTTGCTGAACAGCCTAATCCAATCGAACCTGAACCTCAACCAGGTGTTATCAATAGCTAGAAGGATCTGTAAATGAGAGGACAAGACACGAACAATTAATATTCTTAAGCAAAGACAATCAAGCTGTTCTTAACCAGTTTAGGGGAACGCACAAATGCTCTGTTGTCACTTTGAAGCAAACTCCTTCGTTAACTTGTGGGTATCCTCACGTTTATGGTCTACTTTTAGTCTACAATAATAAACGATCGTGAGTCCTGAAAAAAGACAAGACTCAGTTCAAACCAGGCTCACAGGAACACGGATTGGTCATGGGGTAGCTGGACTTAGAATTGAGGGCCCCAATTTCAGCCTAGTCAAGCCATTGATTTTGACTGCAACTATGTATCAAGTGGTAGCCCATGGTAAGGAATTTGGAGCACAGTAGACCACCACAAAACGAGTCAAGGGCGCTATAGATTACAACACATATACTCTGGAATATCCAGGAAGAACCAGAAGCTCTTCCTGCCTTCCTAACTCCAAAGCAAACCTAGACTCGCCTCAACAAACACAATCAACTGGCACGATACTGCTAAGCACAGACAAACCAAGCGATTCATTACCTACTCAAGGAAACGTGCAAATGCTCTATGGTCAGTGAGACGTAAAGGCCTTCAAAACTTGTGGGTCTCCTTAGAGGCCACCATCGCTGAAGGTACCAACTTAACAAAATGGTTGAAAACCAGGACAATAGAAAGCAGGTTACGTTGCAAAGAGCCGGAAACAGCAGAACACATCCTCTCGGCTGTCTTGGTGGTGCATCAACAAGATTCCAGCATTTGGATAGGCGGTCACTACGGCCGATACGGACCAGGAAAAGCCTGAAAACCTCAGCCACACGTTGAATGAAGATCTGACTAAAAAAGTCCTGAACTAAATACCTATCTGAAAAAAAAGAACTAACAATTTTTTAGGAAGGTCCTGAACTAAAATGTGGTCTGCATCTCCCGTGGCACTAGTGATCACAATGGCCAGGGGTTCCTCCCATTCCTCACAGAATGGAATTCTCAAAAATAAAACCTGGTTTTGCATCACTTGGGTTTTGTAATACTTTCTTGCACTTTTTGCCGAAATGACCTCAATTATAGGGAGATTTCGAATGTGTAGTTTCTAAAACCTGCATTTCATCGATTCCACGTATGTCGCGTAGAAACAGGAGGTGTGTCTAGGAGAGTTGCCGCTGACAACATGACGTCACAAGGGTCCCGACCTGTTAGACGCGAATCGTAATCGCCAAGTTGTCGGCCTTGCTATTGCATTCCGCAGTCATTTATTGTTTCCGCACGGTTTGTGATGGTAGGTTTCGTGTGAACGAATAATAAATACACCAAGCTGCTCGTCCATACCTCAGCCCACGATGCTCCTGACGTCCAATTATTAGAGATCTCTACCAGAAAATTATTTTTATGGAAATGAAGTTTTTAATTAAAGTGGAAACGGAGAAAAAATAACTTCGTTTAATATTATATTATTCGAACTAAACAAGAATTCTCCTTCTAATGAATATACTTCTTGCGTTGAGCACCTTACTTTTTTAGTGAAATGACGCAAACCCATAACCTGTTCAAAGAATCGATTAATCAAAAAACCTGTTCAACACTTTCACGCCAGTTCAAACATAAGCTGTCCCAGTATGGAAAATCATTGAGATTACGGCTGGGACAACATAATACACATCATGTCCCCAGTCAACGAAAATATCTAGAAATTAAAAACTTCTTGAACTTTATAGTCTCTTACCTACCTCTGAGGCATCTCAAATGGTTTCTAGCTCATTTTTCTCCACCTTATCTCTTCTTCGACAATTTACTGGTGATAAATTTGTGTTAGCTACTTACAAAACTGTCAACTACCAATATTATGCATACATAGAAAAAACTACCATTCATAATTCTAAATACGGCGGACAGACATTGCAGACTCGTAATCTATGCACCTAGGAACGTAAAGTCACAAATTTTGAGGGGCTTACAAATATTTTTCCGTTTTACGATTTTTCCGGAAACGATCACAAAGGGTTATTCTTCGGGTTAGCCCAAAAGAGGTCAGGATGAGATGACGTAATGAGGAAGGGGGTAGATTGGTGAGTTAATTTGATTTTGTTAATCGGTAAATTTGAGAGTCAGCAAACAACAAAAATACCAGCGGGAAAGGTACTGTCCTCCTTTGTTGGCTCTAGCATTACCCTGTCCCAGATTTCGGGTGGGCGCTCATGTTATGTGACATAACATATTATTATTATCTTGTTAACCTAGAGTTTACGATGTTGTTGTTTGGTTGACATGGGGCAGTTTATGCATCTCAAAGACCGTCAGTCTACTAGCCCGAAAACTTACCCCTTAATAATCACCTGGAGGAGAAATACTAGCTCCTGGTACTCAGGCGTCACCAACTGAATTTTTAACCGCATTGAAAGGATTAATATTCAGCAATCGAACGCGTGCATGGGACGTCACAACACTATTATCCCCTGGCAGCCATATAAACACGGGAGCTTCGATAAACATTTTCAACTATTGATGGCTTATCGAGGTTTTCATTGACCTTAAGTAATAATTTTGGAAGCCAAATCGATTGAGATGGGTCCCAGACCAGTCAGACCTCATCTGACGTTAAAAATACCATTTTAAATATGAAAAAGTTGAAGAAAATGTGTGTGACATTCAATTTTGAAATTCCATTATTTACATTTTCTCGTTTTGACGACTCAGCAGTCAATGAAAATTGGGAGGGGGGTTAGGAGTGGGGTATTTCAATTAAATAATTTCACACTGGTAGACTGCTAAAAAGCATGCTTTAAAGTCGAAACTCAATATTTTCCAGAGAGGCACAAAGATACGACGATGACCTAAGTTTCTGCGGTTTTTCCCGCGATTGCAATATTCCGCCCGAGTTCCTCCATTCGATTAAAAACAAAAGAATCGCTCATTGAACGCTGTTAATTGTTCAACCTTGAGAAGGATCTGAACCAGGTGGCTGGAAGGAAGACGTCGATCCCAATCTGCAAGGACCGCCGTAAATAAAAGAACTTGAGCAACGCCCGGATAATCACAGTTCCACACGCAATTTCTGTGGTGATTAGCTGTTGTGTACAGCAGTAATGTAAATTATAACGGGATGCAAGTAATTTGACGGCTGTTTCCAACCTTTCCCGTCGAAGATGAAACTTTCTTCTGACGTTACTATGAAATTTTCTATATTTACTTGTACTCGAAACTAAAAAACTAAAAACAATAATTGCTGACAAACAATAATAATAAAATATCACCAACATACGAAAAACCTAATGCTGCCAACAGTCTAGACTTCTCAGAACGTTACACACTACGAATTTATACCAATCGGTTAATTGATAACCATCCGATAGGAAATATGAAAATACTATGACGGCCCTTAATTATTTTGTTTGTTGAGGAGGCATTGAAAAGCTCACTCATTTCAAAAATGTAGGTAAGACTCGACGAGCTATCGATATTGCAACTTCTCAGTTCGAGATGGTCTCAGTAAACTTTTTGCAGGATCTATAAGGAAAAAGTAGAAGAATGTCTTCTCCAGAAATCCACAATTTTCTTTCACGGAAGCTCATCGAGGTAGTCCGTAAGACGACATCGTCAAGACAGACCTTACCCATCCACGTACCATTCATGGCTTGCTCAACTTTTCAACTATTCGTTCTGCTAGAATAGAGACCATTTCACCATACATTCTTTCAGAGGTCACGCAGGCAGGGTGAAAGAATGTAATTATATGTTGCCAGGAATTCTCAATTCTTCAGTCCCAGAAAGGACGACAAACAAAGCTGACCTCGGTTGCTCTCATACTTCGCTAATAGAGAATAAATGCCCCCTGCGGTCTGGAGTGTGTGTGGACCATCCAGTAATTGTAGGTTCTTTTACGCAGTTTCCCCAAGCAGACATCTCCCCACAGAACCCTCAAACTGGCAAGCCGAGGAATGCCGCCAAGGAAACAGCCTTCCATGTTGGAATCGAAGGGCTGACATTTTTTAAAACTGAATATCAGAAACTTTCGGAGTAACACTATAGTTCTCTGTTCCTTATTGGTAGACGTGCCTTTAATTGCAAAAAAGGAAGTTTTTTTTAAATTAATCTTAAAAACCATGTTTCTGCATTTACAGAGCATGTTGGGCCTCATATTTTTGTACGTTGATCGTGGCCTTAGCTACAACTCACTAGCACACATATAAACATGCGAATTTTGTTAATTTTTGGAGCACTATAAAGATACTTGGTGTAACAGGAGTCCTCTCTCCACACGGTGATTTCTGTGTAAGGCATATGATGCCAATATGGGCGTTGGTTTCGGACTGTAGTCATAGCTTGAACGAATGAATTGAGAAAAAAATGAAACTGCCATTAGCGGTCAGACTTAAGACTAACGTGCCGCAAGAGTTGAATAACCAGGTAAAAGTTACGCCATGGACACTCTAACTATAAGTATTTACATCTGCGCTCTACTTCAACTGTTCAACTTATCATTATGTTGCGATGGATCGCCGATAAACTATGACAACTTTCTCATTTTGCAAAGAAAAAGTCAAACTGAGGAATTAGGAAACCACGACCTTTTACCTGTAAAATTAATACTCGAACGGTGTTTGAATACCTTTAAATTTGACATGGTACAGTATTTATCAAGGAATACTCTGCATCGATTTTAAAAAATTGGAAAGGGCAACAATTATTACAATAAAATTGGAAATGGAGCCAGATGAGGGGCTCTGGTATCGAATATTATCCCTAGATAAAATCAATGCCGAAGAAATGACAAGCTCACTCAAATAACATCCCAAAAATTCATATTAGGTCAAAAAGTAATGATTAATTGTATCAAACGGTTTTGATGTTTGCGGCAGAAGTTGATTCAATTATTAACGCAATTCATGGGAAATCGCCATGATTTCGTCTTTCACTACAGTTCGATTTAAGGTTCCACTGTGGTTTCATCTGTAATTACACTTGGGAATCCGGGTAATTAGAACAAGAGAAATGTGCAACATTTTTGGGAAACCTACGTTGCAACAAGGAGATGATGGAAAGAGCAGTTGGCCCTGACAGGACTTAGGCGATTATGCCTGCAAGACCTGGAGAATATCCCTGAAGCTTTAAGGCGTCAGGTTCAAGCACAGGGGCGGCATTTTCAAGAAATGAGAAGGGGGAACTATTCATATCTATCACAACTTCTACATGCATGGATCACATGAAGGCGATGGAATAGTAGAACCGACAGGATTCTTGGGGCACCATTCAGGGGGATAACCTACACAATCCTTGATCTTTTTATCAGATCTTTTATGATTAGTAATTGTGTTTTGTGGTACAATGTAATTAATGGGCAGTTTTATCGAATTCAGGGTCTCAAATTCGTGGGAAAGGGGCGTTACAGGAAATCACGTTTGCGATTCCACAGCCGTTTGTATACAAGACCGTATGGAAGCTAATTAGTACTATTACTGAGGAAAATTGTGAACCACAGCTCACCTTGTATTGGCTAAACTCAAGCACATCGACGAACTAACGTGGAACCAACAGAAGCTGATATCAAAATATATACTTTATATGTACACCGCTTAGAAATCCACAAATACAGGTACCGACGTAAAACGAGATTAAATGCAACACCTACCTTCGCTTCACTTTTATTGCTTATCGTATAGGTATATTTAATAACGAGCTCGCGGAATAGCAACGATCCTTGCCATGAGATCAGTTAAAGCGTGTGATGACGGACCGTCCTCCGATCCGTAATGTGGGCCCTTTCGCTTTTTCACGCGCCCAAACCAAATCGAAGATGGTGTAAACGCCGGGTAGGACACGGCCGAGGGTCAAGGCAGCCAGCATGACAAATCGAGCATTAGGCGGATGGGTCAAGATCGTTTTTGGGCTCCTTCCTGCAAGGAAAACCGTCACTAGCACCGGTACCGGTCATCTGCGACATTGTCTAACTTTAGTCTTACTTTTCAAGACCACCCAGCTGAAGTATTACGTGAAAAGTCATTCTTTATTTGATAAAATCCGCGTCATACATCTTTTTACAATACATCTGTTGCAACGTCTCCAAGCAACTGTAGGTAGGGTATTATCTAACACTACATCCCCCCCATGCAACTCATTCTTGTCAATCCCTGTAACCTAAACGATTAGGAGGATGAATGTCTCTTTGGCTTCTTCCAACATGAAACGTTCTTGATCCAAACCTGATTCGCACCATTTTGGTGCATTTTAAGCGGTTTCAAAACTAACGAATTCAACATTGGATTCCATCTGACAAGTGACACAGATCAGAAATCACGAAACCTGCCTGGTTAAATCACCAAAGAATCTTAGTTCAAATACCTTCTTTTTTCTAATATGAATAGGTTCTTATTCAATTAATGTTCTTATTGAATGAGACATCATAATATTCACTGCCTTACCATTTTCTCCCTCTGTTGAACAAAACAAAAAGTCAAAATAACATTGAATCCTCCTTTCAATCTTCGGTAATTTGATTTGAAATGGAAGTTTTTCTTGGGATAACCATAAAAAACGCATCAAATTGTTTCACTGGGGTTTTTAACTTTCAGCATCTTCGGTAATTTGATTTGAAATAATTTCTTGGGTTCAATACTAGCATGGTGAGCAATGAAATTAATTTCGTGTTCACTTGAATTACTTAAATGATTTCCGTTTAAGGAACCAAAATAATTGCTTGCAGCGTTCTATAAAAGGAACCTTTTTAAAGACAGAAAACTTCAGTTTGATCGTGATAAAACTCGATTAGAAGAGTAGAAAAAAGGGACATTTGACATTTGGATTGCCAAAACAACTGATATCCTCTTAACAATGAAACTTCTATACATGAAATCTAGTTTCAAGACCATTCAAATTAGTTATTAATGAATCAGTCAAGAAGGGGACAATGATTTTGAAAGCTTTATTAAGTTATTAGATTTAGTCCTCTGGAAAAAAGACACCTCATAATCTTGGACGTAGATCAAAACATGTTAGTTATTGCTTTTCTTGCATCATGAGGTTTCATAGACTGGGGACGTGCCGTGTGGTAGTAATTCTGATACTGGGAAATCGGATATTTTTAATTCATAGATGATAATGTGTTATAGAAAATTTTCCCCTCCAAGTAAACACATTAGAACACTCTTCAGTTTGAAAAGGGCAGAGGTAATTATTTGCATTTTGTTCAACAAAGATCTCAAGCCTAATAACATCGACATATTGGGCGATTGGTAAACATCGTTCTCTCCCCTCTGACGACACACCCCACGGCTTTCTAGATCAATTTTGTCACCTCAACATGTCTTCCCACCCAAATCCAACAATCGAGTTTTTACGAATGAGGAACCCGTTCTGCCCTGCTTGCATTGCGAAATCCCACTTGATATTCCGCTTCATTATGGATAACGGTATGTTTTTTTATTAGGTATGTAACATGTATTGTTAGGAATGTAAACTAGCCGAGAATATTTTTAGTTTCCTCGGGTTATCCCTATAAGAATGTAGGTTACATATAATTATTCCACCAGTTGAATATGATACATAATCCTATGTTTTCTTTCTCCAATCGGTACTAACAAGTTGTGATGCGTGATCCGAACCCGTAAAACGCTAAGTCCACGCTCTGATTGTTCACGCGCATCCTGTGAACCCACAGGTGGATATTATTGTTCCGTTATTTTTCGTAAATCAAGATGCCGAGGCGAAAAACAACGCAACGGTAATAGCGTGTATGCGGGTAGGGTGATGATACCGCTACTCGATAGTTCAATATGAACAATATTTTCTGAATAGGAAATCATTAGCTCATCTACTCGTATTAATGTCGACTTCAAGGTATAGTAAATGTAAATTTGTTATTATTTAGTACTAATATCAAAATCAATTAAATTAATTCTGCTTTATTTACGTCTTAAAGATGGAAGAGAATGTTAATTGGCACGATAGACTGTAAGAAAACGTACCTCTGAGAAAAGACTGAAGGATGACCGAACCAATTTAACTGAGATCTATCAAACATGAGAGGAATTTCATGTTGAACCCAAATACCATAAAGATTATCTCCATCCAAATACCATAGCCCATCCAAATACCATAAAAGACCATAAAGATTAAGAATTTACATTAAATGTAAGAGAACCCCTGAATTACTGAGATTTTTGACAAACCCACATAGATGAATCAAATAGTTGAATCTTAAGGATGTCCCATGGACAAATGTCCGCCAAAGATGACCCATGACTTTTATAATTATCGTCTTTCGGTTGTAAAGAAACGTTCCAAATTCAACGTTCTCCAATGAATCGACCACCTTGATTAACTAAAATGCCATTCAACCAGTTTTCACAACCACCAACTAGGTCAGCGGATAGATATGTTTAGTATCTATTGGTCGAATTCAAGAAAATGTTCATGCAACGTCTACGTGACAATGAAAACTGTTGACCCGTGCCTATCTCAAAGCTGATTCTCGATAGTTCCAGCTTTAAGCAATGTTCCTACATCATATGCAGCCAACAAACCTCCATCAGCGATCAATTTCTAGCAACCTGATTTGACAGCTGTAAAACTATTCTGAATACCATTTAAACGCCAGAGCCAGTAATTCAGCCTGAAAAGGTCTAAATCGGATTCAGCTAACTTCTTGGGAACACTGGTGGATAGCTGATGGGAGGCCGCCAAGATGGGTTGGGTCCGGGCTGGGCCGGGACTCTCTTCCTACTGACGAATGGTACACTGAATCGGTCACCCACCATTTTGCCAGTTGTTATTATTGAAATTTTTATTTATTTCCAGTTATTTTCCATTGTTCCTCTTAATTTGTATGTTTTCTGTCTTTCCCTGCTTCTCTGACAACATTAAGGATTCTCATTGAGCTAAATTAATTCTCACAATTGCCGTACTTAATGATGATACATTTTTTGTCCTAGGCCGGAATTGAAGGACCAAGATCTCTAGAATCTTCTGGATCACTATTTCAACCGTTCCCCATGGAACAGCCCGGGAACCAAGATCCTACGAAATTAGAAGCCGCGTAACGTTTCATTTCACAACAATTCAGCTTGAGTTTGGAGCTTTGGGCGAGCCACCGAGAAGAAGGGTGAGTTATTATATCTCAATAAAATAATTTTATTAATAATAATTTAATCAATTATTGATTCCATAGATATCGTTGATATTTAATACTGGCGGCATGTAGTAAAGGAGGGCAGCTGGATGAGGAGGCCGAAAGCAAAGAAGTTGTCAGAATATGAGTTGTCAGAATCTCCACTGATTTCAAAAGAATCAACATAAATGTTTGGCATATTATCAAATTGAAAATTTCGGCAAATTAATTTGAACCTTTGGCACAAATCAATTTTAATATTTTTTTGGCATCTCAATTTAAACTTTGGGCGACTCAATTTCAACTTCTGGCATACCACTTCGAGCTTTTGGCATCTCAATTTATACTTTTCACAAACCCAACTAATCCAACATTCCACCCCATATAATGATCAATAAATGTTTTTTCTCTCTCAAAAAAAAAATCAACATAATAACCATCAACCCTTGAAAGACCATCAAAACTTAAAGGGGAACGAGGTTATAGCTTCTACCACCATACCTATACCAAAACAATCTTACCTTGTGCCGATTCGTCTGCGGTTTAATACAGTATTTCGTGGGGTACTTGTACGAGCGGCCCCGTAGGGAGGGAAGGCGATGTTTTGGAGTCATAGGCATGTACGAGCGGCCCCGCTTGGTCTAAGGGCACAGATTAGAAATGGTACGAGCGGCCCCGCTCGAGCGAAGGCCCGCAGGCCAGTTGAACCCAGTGACTGGAAGAAATCCGAGCGAAGATGGAACCCAAAGTAGCCTTGTTAACGAAAAGTTCGCGTGGAAATCGAGATATGATGTTGGTAAACGGTTTCCCTAGCCAAGTATGTCCAAATCGTTTCTTATAAGTACCAGCCCAGACCGAATAACTGAGAAGTACCTACTTGGGTCGGGAGTCATGTGACTGTGATTGTCTATTTGCATGTTTTGACAGTGTTCATTTTAGAGCAATAAATTATACGCATGAAAAAAGTTTCGAGTTGGTGCTACTGGTTTCATTTTCCATATTTCCGTGGGGCCGCTCGTACATATACGCGTAGACCGACTGGGCCGCTGGTACAAGTGCTCCCACACTGAGTGGGGCCGCTCATGCCGTCAACCATTTCGTGGGTAATTAGGAGTATCATTTATAGTTGTGGTGCATGGAATCTATTTTGCACAGCATATTGTGAAAAACATGAATCTCTACGTATATAACAACTCTATCAAATTAAGTGAGAGGTGGAGCGCGGCATGCCTGGAACCTCAAAATTGTACACCCACTCTGCAAATGATTCAATGCCACCTTATAACAAATAATTTCTACATTGTATCTTATTGATTTTTACCATATTTATGATAGATAATCCATTATCTCACACTGTTCGGGATATTTTCTGCTCTAATGGTAAATCATACCGTCGTCAGACGTTTTTGGTCATACCGCGTCGAAAGTTGCAGACGTGACTTCATCCCGGTTCACCCCCCATTGCTCGGTCCGATGTTGATTCTGGAAGTTGCAGCTCCGTCCACGCTCCAGCGACGAGCCCCCTGACGAGCCTTCAGCCGTCCGCCCCACTCCCAGTCAGCGAGCAACCTGACTGCCCGGCGTCCTTGCTTTCCTTCCGTGCTGGAACACGAGGATCGACCGGACCCTGTCGAACCCCCGCTACCCGCGTTGCACAAGGGCTGTTCATTTCGGATACTTTCCATATTGCGATAATATGAAAATATGATACAACCCTTATCGATACCGACCTAGATGTTACTCTTCACCATATATCAAAAACATTATGTACTCGCACTTCTCGAAACAACGTATTTTGCACACGTACATTTCTATTTCATGGTTCTATGATAGGTACAGGTTCCCAGGGGCATTGCCACACACAAATACCGGAAAAGGATGTTCCTTGACATTGTCAACTATAAAAAAAAGTTTTCTCATTTCCAAAATCAACCGATTGCAAATTCGTATGTTGTTATCACCAGTCTATCATATATCTTGGGCAGTGGCTGCTCCTCTTCTGAAATCCTGGGCTCGAAGTGCGAGCCTCGCACAGAGATCACGAGGGAGCATCTCAAAGAAGAAGGAAGTTATGGCTTTCTTAGCCAAACACAAATTTCACCTTGTCTATTTCATTTTTACACTCCATTTAGAACTGTATGAAATCATGGAGAGTAACATCCACTAGGTTTACCGATAAGTGGCGGAACGTTATCGAACGTATGCGAAAAGGGTTCAAAAACTCATTTTGGCTCAAATGGCAGCTCACAACGCCCGAGCATCTTGCTCACGATCGTTTGAAAACAATGTTCGATAATAATGCTTGTTTCTTTTAAATAGCAGGTGCGGCTATCGACAGGAGCACAGGCTCATCTTCAACCCCTAGCCAAAAGAAAAAGATACCCGATAATAATAATATTATAAATATATTATCTTACTGTTTTCCAACTCTCCCACATGAATCCTCATTGAAGAGCAGAAGAGTTTTAATTTCAAACAGAGCCTCAGGATGGGCGAGAGAATGGTGGAGTCGTGAGTTTGGAGGAGTTGAGTGCTCCTGAATGGGGGGAGCTTGCACGGAGAACACAGCGTTTGATTCCACCCGCTTCCAAAGAATGAACGAATGAGAGTGCCCACAGTTTCAGGGAGCACACCTAATCGTCCACTCAGTAGAATGTGTGCATCTAATCACCAAAACACACTCTTATCCTATTATCAGTTGATTGTCCCCAACCCTCGTGACTGAACTGCGTTAGCTGTAAATACGCGATGAATGCAGTAAGCATTCATTTATAGCAATAAAACGTGAGTTCGGTAAATTTTCGGTGGAGCAAAGAGTGATTATTCGCGACACCCAATGTAAGTGTTGACACGACTGCAACAAACCTCGAAGTCAAGCAGGAATCATTCCACGATTTGCAAGTTCAACACTCATTACTACGAAAAGGTAGTAATTGGCTCTACTGATGTGAGGTAAGTGATAAAGTATTCTTTAAAGGGAGACAGATTTGTCGTCGTCACTGTTTATTCATTAAGATTGCAATCTTCTAAAGTCTCGTCAATGGAATAAACAGTTTTAATGAAACTACGGACCAAATCTATCTCCCTAAAGAATACTGTAACTGAAGGAAGGTCCTCACCTAAGAAGTTTGAAGTAAGTAATGAACTTTTCTGCTTCCCTTGTCGTCTTTGCTGCAATCATAGGAATGAAGCTCGGGTTAAAGATGAAATTGGGCTTTCAATTCCACGATGGTTCTTGCTGGGAAGATATGAATTTCAACTGCTGCAAAATACGGTTTTCTGAAGTTTGACAATCATTTCAAAAAACATTTATAGATATTTACGTACCAATAAATGAACTTCTCTTAATGGTAGGATTGAGTCCTTTGTTTCACGATTTGAAGCCGAGAAAGTCGACAAGAAAGGTAGTTGGTATTGGTATTTGGCTGAGAAAAACACATTTCTGTCTCACGTTCCCTTCGTGGTTGTCCTTTACGGTGTCGGTGCATCCCCGGGCTTTCAGGGTAGGAGGTAGCATAGGTAAATATACCGTAAATTCATAAATAATGGCAGAGAGACGGACGATTACACAAATGTAGACTCTAGGTAGATCTAATCTATTAGATTTGAATAATAAACTTAAGCCATTCACCGTTTGCACGAACGAAGAACTACAATAACAGAAGAACTTAGTCAAAGACCTTGGCTCTCCTGATGACCTTGGACCTTCGGTCAAGACCGCTCCCGAAGCACCGGTGCAAGTCCATCTCACGAGGCGCTTGCCCGTAATTAGGGCCACAGCCGAATAACGCAACCACTCGAAGTCCTTCACGGACGATGACAACCTAATCACTTTTTACCCCAGAATACATTATTAAAAATCACTATTACGACACCCTTCAACCGTTTAACATTTAACTTCTCCCTTAGACTGAAGGTAAAGACTAACCCGCCAAATGGGTCGGTTGGTCATTTTTCAAAACCAGTCACGATTTCGGAAAAATGCGGGTTGACATTTTTACCATTACAACACTGACATGTAAGCACTAATAATTTTACTTGATCAAACTTGAATCTTGTTGAAAGATGTGTTAATCTTCATTTTCAAAGGTACTTAAGGGTGATTCTCAAACTACTGGCAATTTTCAGGTCCTGACATTTTAAAACTTGTGTTTCTTTTCTAGGTTTTGGTTTATTATTCAATAGTAAACCATTGTAATCGCTCTTGAAAAAAAATGTTAATCCCCCCCCCCCCCCCCCCCCCTGATAATTTCATGGTTTACGTTTACACTGAAAAGCTTAGTGGAAATTCAAATCATGAACGCTAGCCAATTGAATAATAAACCCCAGTGAAAGAATTTGCAGCGTTTTTTTATGGTTATCAGAATACTTTAACCCTTGTACCGGCTATAAACCCTTTTAGGAGTTCACTCCAGTACCCACGTTCACTACATCACTAGGCTACTACAATCGAAACAAAAACAATAATAAACCAAAATAACGCAAATGTTGGCACCATAAATCGGGAATGGTTTGCTACGGACCTGGGGCAGGGCTCATTCGATTCCTCATGGAAAGTTCTTCAAAAAAACTCCAAATTTAGGCCGTCTTGACTTTTTTTGAGGTTTTTAGGGATTTTACAAAACTTTGACAACCCTTAAAGGGCACTTTAAATTAAGTGAGAGTGCTAGCTAAAAAATTGGGGCGTTGTCGGACCAATATTGATTTTTCCTGAAAATTTCAGATTTTTTGCTCCAGCCGTTTGGGAGAAATCGTGCGTACGGCGGACGGACGGAAAATTTTTTTATTGCAGATTTGGATTCTACACCCCTCTGAAACGTAAACCATGAAATTTTCAGGGGGGGGGGGTTTTTTTTTTTTTTTTTTTCAAGACTGATTACAATGGTTTGTTATTGAATAATAAACCAAAAACGTCATTCTAATGATGATCATCAATATATTCAAGGTAGGTCTCCAGGTAATTTATTCTAAGAAGCACGGCATCTATTAGGTTGAGTGTCCTAACTACTTCTTGTTGCGAAACGCTCTATTTATGAGGAATGATCATTTTTACTGGGCCTTCCCTCAATGCTTCAAGTAACTCGAAACGTGATCGAGATTAGGCTCGCCTAATCCAAAATTATTAGAGGAATCCGGCGAGTCGAAAGTGGTGGACAAGCAAGAGTTGAAATGGGCGTTCACAAACCCGGACGACGAATTACCGTGATTTGTGATTACTCGTCTCGAAAAGTGACAGGAGCAGTGCGTGAGTGAGCGTCCGTTTGACTTTATTTATAAGGGCCAGACTCGCTCCGGGCCTTTCATTTTCGTCGTAAAGGAATACGTGAGGAGAACGCCTCGGGAGCAACGTGGGCATCTTTGGCCGAGTATTTGCTCACCCGGGCTGGGGGCTAGTTAGCGACCACCAACAATCTCCGGGAAGCATGTAATCCCTGCTCAAGGATACGCACATGTCAATGTGGCAACTTCTGTTTAAACACCTTGATGTGTTTGATTTATCGTTGGGTGTGAATGTTATCGAAATTCCAACAGAGAGTGGCGCCAAACGAGGATGCCATTCACCGGGATTCTGAGTAAGGGTAAATTAAATATTGACTATTGGAATTCATCAGTCCAAAGAAATAAATATGCCTACCAAACATCTAACTGCCTTTTGAATCTTAGCTAAAGGAAACTTCAACTTTTTCACTGTTCCTTCCATTGACAATACCGAACTGGAAATACTCCCTTGCGATCTGATCAGGAATCAGAAATTGTTGTTCAAACCGCTTTGAAAGCAAGTTTTTTTTACAAATTTGAAATTTGGGGTAGGTAGTTATTATGAACTGTGAGTTCCTTGTGAACAGTTTATTCGTATTAGATTCCCCCAAAAATCTTTGTTCATTATCAGAAATGATTGATGTTTTTTCAAAAGTGGATTTTTGTCTCTAAAGTTGACACATTGTCACGTAAAAATTACAATTGTTGACACTTGCTGGTCTTGATGTTGACACCAATACGTTCTATTTACCCTTCGTTTTCTTGATGTCCTATCCGAACCAAACCAACCAAACTTACCTAAGGTACCTATGTGAACGGCTAAAAGAGGCTTTGAAAACATTTAGGGCAAATTTAATCAACGAATGGGTTCAAATTTATTAACGTCAACGTACAATTAGGTAAAACACACAAGAATGAGTTCTGCAGGATTTCAGAATCGTTACTTAACGACGACAGAGAATGAAAAACGCTGCAAATTCTTTCACTGGGGTTTATTATTCAATTGGCTTGCGTTCATGATTTGAATTTCTACTAAGCTTTGGAGTGTGCGTGTTTCACAGGTGATAGAGCGATTATTGTATTTCAGGAGGCACACGAATATGATCAACGGATCAATCCAAATAGGTATTTTGGTTGAGAACAGTGCTCTATGCATATCTCCTGAAATTCGATAATCGCTCTATCCTGTGATAGTAGAAATTCAAATCATGAAAGCAAGCCAATTGAATAATAAACCCCAGTGAAAGAATTTGCAGCGTTTTTTATGGTTATCAGAATGCTTCAACCCGTGTATCGGATACAAAGCCTTTTAGGAGTTCACTAAAGTATCCACATTACTACATCACTACATCAGTACGTCACTAGGTTACTGATATCAACAAAAAAACAATAATAAACCAAAATTACGCGAATGTTGGCACCATAAATCGGGCCATAGATCGGGAATGGTTTGACTTACTGACCTGGGGAGGGGCTAATTCAATTCCTCGTGGAGTGTTCTTCAAAAAGAGTACAAATTTAGACCACCTTGACTTTTTTGAGGTATTTAGGGATTTTACAAAACTTTGACAACCCTTAAAGGGCCCTTCAAATTAAGTGAGAGAGCTGGCTCAAGAATGGGGCGTCGCCGGACCAACATGGATTTTTCCTGAAAATTTCAGCTTTTTTGCATCATCCCTTTGGGAAAATCGTTTTTATTGCAGATTCGGATTCTACACCCTTTGAAACGTAAACCATGAAATTTTCAGGTGGGTTAGAATTTTTTTTCAAGAGCGATTACAATGATTTATTATTGAATAATAAACCAAAATTCAAGAATCTCGATATTCTACTATATTATTTCAATAAAAATATTTCTTCAGCACCTCAATCAACGATTTTCCCAAACATTGACAGGATGTCAACAATAGGACATAAACCTATTTCATGGAACTTAATGTTGACACCTGACTTTATCACATTTTTCTAGTGAAATTAAAGCTTTTGATGCGTATTTCAAAAATATCAATATTAGGTATGTTAAGGAGAACCGATTATTTTTCATCGATGTTAGATAGAGATTTATCGACAGTCGATTGTTCTTAACCAATATATCGAGAAAAAATCGGAAAACCGCGGTTTTTTCACCTTTTCTTATTGATTTAGTTGGAAAAAACATAAGTATTATTCATCTTCCCTATTCTCATACAATCGGCAATCATCTCACCTGTTGTGGACAACATGAAGAAGAGAACAACAACCGACATGGTATAAATATGTTTTGAAATTTAAGTGTTGCTATAGTAGATTAAATACCTTGCTTCTACAAAGTTATGTGTAGGGTAGGTAGGAGCCTATCTGATATTTATAACTACATAGCAAACTGGTTTCAATATAAAATTTAAAAAATTAATCGTAGATAACACGAAATTGCATTGGTTTTGGATGGTTGAAAAAAGTATCAACATGGTAACCGATATTTATCCCATTTACGGATAAACGGATGTTTATGGATCGATATATCGTAAGTATCAATATTGATGGTTCGATATTGGTTTTGAATGCATAAAAAGAAATTTGATGTCGCTTGAATTAATTATTGCACCTGAGGGATGATTCTTCCTTTTTCAAGCCTTTGTTATGCTGTTTGATTATCAATAACTTTTGAATCGCAAGAACGAATCAAGGTGGGAGGATGTTGGGTCTTTTCCATGGTTACGATCGTTGTTATTTAGTCATCTCCATTAAGTTATAATGAATTGTTTTTCCATCTGGTTTGGTTACCCAGATGAGAACAGAATTGTTCCTTGAAAAAAATACTTGATACAGATTTGCAAGTGGTTTTTCTTGGCCGGTTTATTGATTTTTAGAGCTTAACAAACCTAGAATTCCATCCATATCCAGTTGTATATTTATAACTTTCACATATTGTGTGCTTATAGAATATAGCAATAGTTAATCTTGAGGAAAAATGAACAATTATAATTATAGAAATGAATAATCAGTCATAATTAGTACCCATTATCTCCATCCGGCTTCTTGCTTCAGTTAATTATTTTCAGCGTATCATGATTATTTCGCTTAATGAGAAAAAATTCGGTCTGTGTACCGCTAGTTCCTGTTGAAGAAACACGATAAACAGTATAATTTAGTTGGTGTACACATTCCATCTCTCATCAAGGAGTTTTTCTTCGCACATTTTGGGACACGGGTTACGTTAGTGAGCTTATGATTGTCGCAATTTCGATTAGAGAAATACCGATATCAATAAACCTATAGAGAAATCGGGTCAATGCTGAGAAAATTGGAACATCGCGACGTTGTTGTGTTTACCTACTTGAGATGATTTGCGGGCGATGGCAATTTTTTTGGCAAAATAATATTTGGAAGGTCAATGAGTTGGTTTGTCGATAGCAGTTCTTGAGTGGGTCGTGGCTTTTGTCGACATTCATGTATGTATGCTATTCATTTTTTGTATGACATGCACTTAAACCGCCTTTAAGTATAAAAATAAATTAATAAACGGGAGGGGCTAGAAATGGACATCTTCGTATTGAAGAACGGAAAAGAGCAATAAATTCACTACTTTGAAATGTATGCATTGGAATAAGGATATATTTTCATCCCTATTCTCAGCCAATTATTTCTGCGTTCTGCAAATTTATGACCCCATGTCGATTCAACCCCTTCATTCTGTATGTCATTCATTTGTGTATGACAGTCACTTAAATCTCAGTCTTTGTATGAAAATAAATTAATAAACAGGAGGGGGCAGAGATGGACATATTCATACTGAAGAATGGGGAAGATGAATATTTTCACTACCTGGAAATGTATGCATTGGAATAAGAATATATTTCCATCCCTATTTTCAGCCAATTTTTTCTGCGTTCTGCGACCAAAGAACCTCATATGCCTCTAGCGCACTTTAACATTCTTAGCAGGGGAGCAGTGAAGTTTTTGTGTGCTCAGGAATTTGGAGCGATCTCATTGGTTCATTCTCTATGGTTGATTCGAATCAAAAGCGTAAAACGTTCCACGTCCAAGCTCCGCCCATCGTGCGCATAGCCGGATTGTTGCTCCTGGAAAGGGAACCACCCCCTCCCCCACCAAACTCACGACTCCACTGTCCTCTCACGCATCCTGAGGCTCTGTTTGGCTGGTGAATTTGAAACTCTTCTGCTCTTCAATGAGGATTCATGTTGGAAAGTTGGAAAACAGTATGATATTATACTTTTAGTATTATTTATCATCTGGTATCGTTTTAATTTTTGGCCCCGGGGGTGCAGATGCGCCTGTGCGCCCTGCTTCGTGATTTGAATAGTGAAATTGCTGATAAATGAAGTCATGAATTTGGTATAGGAAAAGATAAATTATAATATGAATTCACCTTTTCTTGTGGTTCATTGACACTGCTATCCCTCATTACAAAACATTGGGGAAATTACCATGTCGAAAGATTGGGTAGGTCTAAATGAAATTGAATTCGTTCAAAATGAAGAACAAGGTTAAACGCATTGCCTATAAAGTTCGGTATGAGTTAGATCCGTCACGGCCTTCTAAATAACAACTTGAACTCGCTTTCACAACATGGACTTTGTGGAATTGATCTATCACGAAACAATATCGAGCCTCCGTGAGCAACATGAAACATAAACGATGGAACCGCAGTAGGTGCATAAATGCCCTTGGCTCGATAACTCCAGTCCTCCTTAATTCGAAACCTGATGATATTTAAATGGCATCGATATGATATGGTATAAAAATGCGCCTCATTGATTAGTTTCTTTATTTTAAAGTCTTTATTTATTTTTTAAATAATGAGTCTTTGAATCGCTGAATTCGTTTCCTAATCGATCTACGCAGGTGAAGTAGAAATGGAGCTCTTTTTAAGGTCTATAATACGATTACAAGGTATCTAATCTTGGATGATGTACCACGTTCAGGCAATTTCACAGAACGACCACACCAACAATTAATTCTATGGTCAGGAGAATCAACCAATACTCGCTGTCACAAATCTTCCATAACAATAAAATGGATGTTTCTTCATTGTTATTATATTTTTGCTTGGTAATATTATCCAAGCAAAAGCCAGTGTTTATGCTAAAATCATGGAGTGACGCATTAGTCAGTTGACACACTCTCGTTCTATATTATCTGCTTTCTCTGTGTACTTAGTGATTTGCATAACTATAAGAATATTGCGCAAATATTTGTTTGTCGTGTTGTTGAGAGTCATTTGATGGCTTAGGTGGATGTGTTGGTGAAATTACATTGCGAAATTTGGAGATCAGTGAAATTCAATGACAGTGTTGTCCTTATAGATAGACGCAGGACCTGCCGAAACCCGCACGGCTTCTTGGAAGCAAATTAAGTCGGTGGTTTGTCTTCGTTGTGCTCAACTTATGATGGCTTCATCAAGCCGGTAGACGGAGTTGGGTAACCTCCACAGTCCAGACTCGAACCAATTGGCCGAAACCACTAATAACGGGGGTTGAGCGGTGCATTGTTTGTGTACCCGTCGCTTCCCTGCACATCATTATCGTGCAGTAAGGAGTGCAAGGTACCGGTGAAAGGTACGATGGAAATAGTAGCTTTGAACCAGTAGCGCTATTACTTGATGCAAAAACGTCTGGAACAAAATTACACAGCACTTTCCGAACCGGCGAGATCAACCCGGAGGAACCAGTAGGTTGGTAGGTATCTATTTTGACATGGTCATACGTTAGCTTACGGCAATTACATTTTGATGCAAGATGGAAAATGCTGGAAACTTTGTACATGGGAAAGTAAATCCAGCATTGGATAGCCCTAGCAGACCACTGGCTTATGTTCAACGATTGAACTTAATTAGTTCCATTTTGAATGACACAACTCTAGAGAGTATTCGGCAGAAACCATATCCGCTGCTTCGAAAGTCGAGTGTGACTATTTTTCCTATGTTGAAGTTGTGTAATCCTGCTTAATTCTGTTACGAATTTCAATTGCTTGTCATAGCTTAGAAGGTAATTTACAATTTTTCAGCTAAAGTCGCTTCATTTTTGTGTTCTAAAATTTTGATTTCTAAAAATACGGCTGCAGCTCCTCAGGTTAACTCCCTCTGGAGTTCTTGGATTAATCGGTGACAGTGCTAAGAGCTATGGCAATTACTACATCATAACTTGTAATCACTATGCACAACGTTATCCCCTCCTATCACCTCAGTTATACACTTATTATTTATTACGTAACGTAGTTTCGATTGATACGATTTGATTTTAATTACTAATAACTTTTATTTTTAATATTCCAATTTTTACATTATTAAATACATTTGAAATCGTCCCTATTAACACATTTTAATGGTCAATAAAATGACGATAAGAATACGTGAAAAGTTATGCACAGTCTGGTTAGCAAAGCGAATCATACCCTTCACCCTTGACATTGAACTAATATTCTCCAACTCAGAATGTGCTTGTTTAATTTTGTATCCGATATTGAACTTCATAAACAGGAGAGAAAAATGCCTAGTCACGGAGAAGTGTCCCGTTTAGAGCTCACAAAGACGGTTATTCCGTTGACGTAACCATCACCGGCTCCTTTCTTCAACCTTTCGACAATCCGAATGCCGCCGAAACAATGAAACTGATGAACGTGGGCGTCAGTGGCTTAAATTGCGTTTTTCAGAGAACAATTGCTAGCGTTCCAGGTTGTGGTGGCAGTGGCGTGAAGGAATGTGCATATGTGCCATAAAAACAGGTCAATATCTTAAAACGGAGCTGTGAATAGTCATTATAATCTCACTTAGAATAGAGTTGGACTGATTCGATTCTGCATTTATTACTAGACCCTTGCCATAATGCCAGAAACTGTTGTAACAATGCCTATGGATCGAAGAAACTATGGAAGAGTTTTGTGGGCGATTCTCAAACTACGAGCTAATTCGTGTAAATGGCACGCTGTGCCGTCCAAAATCGCAATGGGATCGAAATACAATGTGATTGAACACATTAGTTTGAGCATTGGTAATGATCATTATTTCCGAGTATTTTTGACTGATGGAATCGGAGAGGACAGTCTTTCAAACCAGAATAAAAGAGTAGAGGTAACACTTGTTACAAGTACTACATAATCGCGCCTGCGCAGTGTAATGTTATTAATCAACACTTAATCGGAAACTTGATTGTTTTATCAATTGTAAAGTAACAATAGAAATAAACATATACAAAAAGCTAGAGGTTACATGATGTTCACAGTGGAACGTTCGAGTGGGACTGGGAGCGATGACGTGACAGTCGCGAGCTGGAGGATTCTGCGTTGCGATGGATACCTCGTAGTCCACCTGATAATGACTCGGGTTAATAATAGATCTTAGGCAGCAAACTTGACATCTCCCTTTTTCACAAATAAGAGTGGTGTCAGGAATGCTTCAGACAACATTAGTTTCGTCTGTACACATGTCCTTCAGCGTCTTCAACTAAGTAGGATCTGCACAATTGTCAATAACTTTTGAGGGTTGCCAATTTCGTTGAGTGATCCTCAAAAGGACGTGGTCTCCTATTTCAAATTCAATTCGTTTAATCTTTGTTCGATCACTGTACGTTACAAGTACGAATGATACGATCATGTTGACATTTATTAGATGAATTGAATTGCCCCCTTTTCGTCAGGGACTTTTGGAATTCATAGTCCATCGTTGAGTTATGCAAATATAACGACTTCTCCTTGACCGGTTAATAAGGACTAGGGGACGTCAAGACGTAATTTTCGTAGGATATTACGTGGTTTAATACGGTTAAATACAACTGAATCGTCTCGAAAATGACAGGGAGAGCTCAGATGATGTTAGCTATTAACTAAGTAGGGCTTCCTCTCTAAAAAATTATAGGAAGTGCATGACTGCACTCGACACTCGACTGTGAGCGAGAGCGTTGTGGGCATAAACTGCAGTGGCCGCAACCCGGTTACCCGTCCGAGGTGGGTAGCTCTGGTTCGCTTGGTTAACCCGCGAAATCCCGTCACTCCAACAAAGGCGATTCGCACAAACCACCAGGTACCCCACTTTCTTCGACTATTTTCATCAAATAGGAGGGAAAACAAAAGATCTTCGGGAAAGCTTCGTTTCGTGGTGCACCGAGTCAATGAATAGGCTCGGTTCTATTTTTTCTTCAAGTCTCTCCCGTTCAAGAAAATTGACTTTCAATCTAGTGAACTCATAGTCCAGCAGCAACGGCAAAAATGAATCTGGGAGCAGTGGAAGCCACTCAACTGAAATTCTGGGGGCGCACTACTGACATCTGAATATATGGCTATTTCTTAGCCAAATACAAATTTGAACTTGTTTATTTCTCGAGGTCGCAGTCCATTAACAACGAGGCGTCAACACTTATTCACCTCTAAAACCCCTGAATAACCCAGTAGGAACCTCTGGCACCTGATTCTCTTGTCGATAAGCCGTTTACATGGATGCACGATGAAAAGTTTACCACACATAGTAAATGAGGAGCTTACTTTCAAACAGGCACATATCCCTTCCGACAAAATGTCCAGGAAGTGAAAAAAACGATTTGCAGATTAGTGGAGATGTTTTTCTGCAGTTTCTCATCGGAGTAATGTGTGAGAAGGCACAGATGAAGATGCCTCAGAATATGAATCAATTTTCTCCAAAACACGAGGCAGTATATCCATTTTCACTTCGGAAATGTGCCCTTTTGATCAAAACTCATGGATTTGTGCCTTTTTGAAAAAGAAAGAATTAATTCTCCATTCTGTAGGTTTTATTGAAAACTTTACCTGACTCCATATATCCATTTGTCATGCCTGCCATCTATCGAGTCTCGTGTAAATATTCAACGTCAAGACAAAGGCGCAATGCTTCTTTTGGATATGTGCCTTTTTGAAAACCCACGACTTATCGCCTGACGAAATTCGGAGGATATGTGCCATTTCGATTGCAAGGCACTGAAAAAAATATAGGGGACGGATTTGTTACCTTTTGATGCAAACACATAACTTTAGCCCCGGAATTGACGTGGATGTGTTCTGTTTTGTTCGGAAATGATTGGGGGATCTGATTCAACTCATATTCAGAGATAGAAAATTGAGAAAAAAACGTTTTCTCCCAGGTTTGGATATGTGCCTTTTTGAAAGTAAGCTCCTCAAATGATCTTCCAGGTTTGCCAACAAGTGGTGACACGCGCCTGGACGTTCGAGAACGTTCGTGAACAGGGTTCGCTAACTCTGTTTGGCACCAGTGGCAGTTCACAACACAAACAGTATCTTGCTCATGATTGTTTGAAAACAGTGTTCGCGAATAATGCTTTTATGGTGTAACCAGGCCACTCATCAATAACTTGGAAAATTGATGCTCTGAGCGGTTATAACTGATAAAGAAATGATACTAAGCATGGGCTGCTCCAAGCGGGGATCAAAGAAGTGATGTGCTCCGGTTGTGGTTATTTCGGGCTCCCTTATGCCCACCTCAGTAAAAAAACATAAAATGCCCCGAAACCAAGCCTCCTATCCTACTATATTGGGTGACCTTGGAGCAGCATATGCTCACCTTTATGCACTGCATTTCAGAGCCCTGAAGGCATATTCCGCGAGATGCTACAAATAGGACAGGACCAGTCTTGTTTCACTAGCTTCAACATACGATTTTTGTTATCATTTTGGTTTATTGTACGAGTATTGGGGGTGCACATCAACCGCCCATCATCAGTAGCTCCTTTGTTGATGAGTAAACAAGTTTTGAATGTGATTCTCCACATTTAGTTTCAAAACGAATCACAAGCTCCAAACGAACACGAGTTTTCTAAAGGCTGTACAGAAGTCATTTACATTGCGGCCTTGAAATGAAAGAAAGAAAAATAAAACACAATCGTGAGAAACGGAGCGCTAGTGAAGAGATCACCACGCTCTACTGCCAATGAGGAAAATGCTAATGCAAATTCATGTCATGGTTTTATTCATAAAAGGAATTGAATAAATTGTAATTATCACTAGAGACATGCAAAACCTACTAAAGATATAACCAGTTATACGTAAATTGGGGCTATACCCGAAAATTAGGTAAAGAGTAGAATTGAGGGAGTTTTAATGTGGTGTTGCACCGATTTATTGTAATATTGATTTATTGTGTTTCTTGATTGGGTGCATTTCATAAGGAAACGAAAAGAAGAAACGAATGTCACGAGAGATGAATCGGAGCACACATAGACTATAGCATTCTGAGCAAAATCATGTATCTCGGCAAAATTGTATGGTATAAACTGTTGTGCAATAATTTCTGATACGTATTTGTATAATTAAATTAATACTGATATGACTTTGATAGACAAGATAAATTGATCAATCAATAACTAAGATCACATCCTTCATAATCGTTTTTCACCTTGAATTTTAGCCAAAATTGCAAATGGCATTCCAATACTGGCCAAAATTCGGAAACAGTTATTTTTTAACCATTTGTTGTTGAATGTTTCGGGGAACTGATTCAAATATGTCATACCTTCCACTTTGGCAATTATGGCACATTAATTATTACTCAAAGTCTCTATTTCACACTCCCTCACCTTGTCCTCAGGTGAGATCACCAACTTTGCGAAGCACTATAACTTTTAAAATGACGACATAATTTTGAGAGCCCAGCCATAATCGTTGCATGCTTATAATAACAAAAATCTGCTAATGACAGAATGATAATGACAAGTAATTCACTTTACCATAAAGTAAGGGCTTTACAAACACATTTAACAGGGGCTGTTTCATACTTATGGTTTTTAATAAATGCCCAAGTAATTCATAGCCTTCATAAAATCAATAACATTTGTATTACCCTAAACTGTATTGAAGAGGATATCGTTGAAATTCACTGCTTGATTCAGGTAATTCTTAATGAGTTGTTTAAGGAGGGAAATTTAATAAGCGGGTTTGTTAATGATTAGTGGTTTTCTACAACTGATATCTATATTGACTGTAGTCAATAGTGCTAAATATCTAATGTATTAGCAAACAGATATGGATTGTCATATAGTGATGACAGATTTCTCATAGGAATGCATTGAACAACTACCCAAGTATGTACAAATATTGCTTCCGATTCTACTTAGAGAACTATGGTCACTTTGGATGCGAAATTATTTTTTCTCCGACTGTATAGTTTTGGTCCTTTGTCGGTCAACTTTTGTGTCTGCTAAGCGTTGAAGTTTTCGGATGTTATGTGGGTTGACCCCTATACCGTTCACTATGAAAATCATCGCAGCTAGATCAATACTACGAGTACATCTGCTAAAGTACAATTGTCCCTTCTCGTATCATTTCTATAATTCACTTTCAACTTCGATCAAATTCTTAGATTTTGAGTGAGTTGGTGTTAAGATCTCTCCATACAGCCCGTTATTTTCTTTAAAAAAAAGTTAGTCAGAAATAAACGATTGGAACGGAATGGAGAAATAGAAAAAGTAGATACAGAAAACCCAGCCGCATTGAAAAATCCTGTTGGATATAATTTATAGGATTTCATGAGGCTAATAATGACCAGTTAAATCTATAAGTTCCTTAAAGTAGTTGAAAACTCAACAAACACTTGTAAGGGTAAGTAAATTCAAATTTTAAAACAAAATACTGCTATTAATGTGAATAGCTTTTGCCGACTATACGTTCTATATATTGCTTCCGAGTCTACCAAGGTAGCGGAAGCATTGTTTTTACTTTCGGAATGTGAATATTTTTTTCTCTCCAAAATCAAAAATTCCACTCGCATTTTGCGTGTTAGACCTTTCTGAACAATTTTGGTTCCGTGTCTGTCTGCGTGTCTGTCTGTCTGTCAGCGAATCCTTCTTACGGGCAAAACTACACGAAGTTGGTAGTCCGATTTTGATGAAGTTTTCAGGGATTGTTCGGTTTGATGTGTAGATGGTCCCCTATGAGTTTCATGACCCCCGGATCAATAGTAGTCTCATGCCGCAAACGAAATGCGCATAAAACGACCAATCCTTGTTACATGCATAAGTTTCTCAAACGTGAAATCCTTGTTACACGCATAACTCCGGGAGTTCATAACCAATTTCGATGAAATTTTCAGGGATTGTTCGGACTGATGTAAAGATGGTCCTCGTGAGTAATAATGAGAAAATAAGAGTTTTAGCCTCGAGCTTGATTGAACGAAGTTCTTTAGTCAATAATAATTTTCAATGATCTGTACAGTCATGTTGATCAACTATGTATTGCGTGATCAATTTATTTATTTATTATTCAACTAATTAGTTGACCAGAAAACAAACAATGATTGCACTGGAACAACAAGTGGATGTATTTAAATGAGTTTGATGAACACGATTGTACTCATAGTAATAGACGTAACCAATTCAAAAACCAACTCTATTGATCGGTTCTGCTATTATTTTATATCTGGCCTAGTATTTGTGTAGTTATTTCGAAAATTCCGTCATTTCAATTTGAACAGATGCTCGAAAAAGAAGTTAGCTAATGCGAAGCTCATGCAGGAAAGAAGATTCGGCCTTCGGATTGAATAACCAAAAAGCGGGTCTAAATCAGAAAGAACCGTCTTCATTGTGAATGGAGCACTTAATATTTCAAGGCTCATCACGACCGTACGAATAGCCTCAAAGATGTGAATAGCAATTTTCTCAGCCCCACTGTGAAGAATTCATTAGAGTCCCTAAATGGCAGCATTCATCTAGCTTCTCGTATTTTGTAATCGAAAACGTAAATCTCAATCCATAAATTATTACACAAAGGTTTATTATTTCTCAACTAGATAACCCTTCCACGTAAATCGCTAATCTGTGTTTATTAGACATGATCTTTAGGTAACTTATCTAAACTCGGCCCTCCGATAACTTGCAATTGAATTCTGGATGCATTAAAAACAGCTGCATTTATATTCCAGCACCGCAGATCGATTAGGAAAGAAATTAGCCACATGGGTTCTTCATGCCTCGTAATTGACATTTCGACTTTTAGACTAAAACTTCGCAAACACCCAAACTTCATTATTCCCTCTCTACCTTGATCGTTGATATAATGAATGTCGCACAACATCGAAATCCAGAGATAGAACAACTCAAATTAATGAATTGAAACAAACACTACCAGCGCTTGACTAGCCCGCAAGTACACAATAAAAGTTACCAAAACCTGATATCTAAAAGAACATCCGGAAATCAGCTGACCAAATCTACACAATACACTAGGCGATAGTTATTATGTTTAAGGACCTCCATATTCATATACGTTTTGACTTGTTTTGTCTTTTGTCTGTTTGCCCTTAGGGAAAAGGATGGACGAAAAACAGCCCGAAGAGGCACTATCAATGACGAAACCGAAAACATTAGTGTTACGTCAAGGGATTTCAATGTTCTGATTTTTTAATATTTCAGGCTTTGATTTTACCCTGGAAGATTTACAGAGAGATTTGACTTGAATTCAGTCTCCAACCGACCCCATGTGTGATGTATATCCGAGTTTCTATTGGTCCGATCGCGCTAAAAAGTTTCAAGTTGGTCGAAGAAGAACGGTCTGATAATTTCATCTTTTCATGCTCTTTTATTCGTTCCCTAAATTTTCTCCTAGTTTGACCTCAGTACTCAAGAACACATGAAAAAGTTAGCTTATAAACCCCACTTTTATCCTGAACGTTAATTTTATCCTTAACCGAACCCCAAGAAGCTTTAAGATTATTTTTATTCTTGAACCCAACATTCAATTTTACCAAGTTTATCCGAAATTTTCCCATAACAAGGTATACTAATCCACTTTTTCTCTTCCAACTCAATTTCTCTCTCTAAATTACACACCCCTTCCCTACTCTTTTCCCTAAGAACCTTATTCCAAATGGAATCAACAAGTTCTCCACCCTATCCATTACTTACGGCTATAGTTTCAATAACAAATGTGTCTTTCAATAAATTTTGGACAGTGCCTTGTTGGTCACACTATGGAAGGCGGCATGTTTATGAACTAAAGGATGATTTAAAGAGCTATGAATAGGTATTTTTTCTATAAATGGAGGAATCATGCTTTTCGTGGTAATGTAGACAACGTTCTATCTTACTCCGTTTCTATTGAAATGGGTTTCTACAACTTCGTCTTCTACAAAAACAGTACATGAGAAAGATCGTATCGCCCGAGAATTGGGGAAATGAAGCTACTTGAAGAATTGATAACGAAGTTGAGTGTAGGAGGACTACTTAAGACTTTATTGGAAATTAGTTCAGTTCACTCAACAGGTAACTAATTCAGCGAGTTTAAAATGTTATCGGGGGCCGGTTGACCAACGTTAGGAGCGGCCGAACGGGGTAAATGGATTTTTTAGTCGCGGCGAGACGCGAGCGCATCTGGACCGCGAGTATTTCTTTGGTAGCGAGATCGAAAGTTGCTGAAATCTGGGTCACACTCATCAGAATGTAAAAAAATCGATTCCATTTGGTACGGCTCTAATGAAATTGAAATCTTGTTAACACGTGATGTGCTATTACCGCAATTTTTATTGAATCTTGCGAGATAAAATAAACACGTGGAGCGCCAAATCACACCAAACTGGTAAAGTAATCACGGCAAAGTAACTGCTCAAGAGTTAAAATCACAAGGGTAGGAACTAAATTTGAGAATTACAAGATCTTCACTAACTAGGATGACGTTTGTAAGTTGGTCAGCATAGCAAAGCAAAGTTGGATATTATTGAATGGTGTCCAACTTTTGCTGCGTTACAAATTTCATTTGGACAATGGTAGTGCTGATGGTCTGGTAGCATAACTTGAAATTCCATCGAAATTTTAAAAAAGCCGATTCCATTAGGTACGGTTGAAATAACACTCTGGTTCACATGTGATGTGTGATTACCGTATTTTTGTTGACTTTAGCGTGATAAAATAAATACGAGGATCGGCAAATCACACCGAACTGGTAGAGTAATCGCGGCATAAGTAACCAGATTGCTCAGAAGTTAAAATCACAAGGGTAAGAACTCAATTTCAGGATTACAAGATCTTCACTAACTAGAATGACGTTTGTTAAGTTGGGTGGTCAGCACAGCAAAGGAAAGTTGGAAATTATTGAAGGTTATCCGACTTTGCTGCGTTGACCAATTTCACTTGGACAATGGTAGGATGGTCAAGTAGAATGGCTCGAAATTCCATCGGAATTGGATGCATAATCTGGAAATCAGGGTCATTACAAGGGTTTCAATTTTGCGCACGAGCAGCAGCTACTAATGATCAGATAGTTGTAAAGTTGATATGAGCCGGAGAAAATTATAGTTGATGAATTTTAAATTTGGGCAAGCTCAGAGTGAGTTTTGAGCGATGGAACTGTTAGAGCACCATCAAAGGCAAATCCGCTCATTCCCTTAAAATCATATAAACACGTTAGAAATCAAGCTTGTTAAAGATATTTGCGCATGCGTAAAAGCTACTACCTATACTCAGCGTAAACAATTCAATCCCTGGAAATTTAGGGTAACAGCGATAAATGTATATCTTCTTAGTTATCGATGCTGCAAAGTAGTCTGAGAACGGCAAAAACCCGATTTAAAGAGCTGATTTCTTCAATCTGATTAGTCTTTCTCACTCTATATTAGTCAAAGAATTTAAATACAGCAAGAATCTGTCCCGTAAATTCAGTCCAATACCCTATATAGGAGTGCAAACTCAAAATAATGCATTTTCGCATCAGTCGCAACTTGTGATGAGTGAAACGTAAACTTGAAAGGGTTGGAAATGTGTTCGAGTGTATTCTATATACTTGAATTATTTATGGATAACTAAATTACAATTACAAGGCAATTGAGATCGAAAAAAAAAATAGAAAAAATCACGTGAAAATAGTGGAGATATAATGATTCATCCTTTCACCCCTTCCATACTGAAATTTTAAACTTCTGAAATATGTTACGAAACAAGACCCAAGCTCTTGATTGAACAAGAAAAGAGAGGAAAATCGGCAGTATAAGCAACGCTCAAATTTAATGTCTATTGCCTCTTTATCCCCCCTCTAACATGAAATTCAAAACTGATGTTAGCTGAATATCAAGACTCAAATTGAAGTCGAAAAAAATTGGAAAAACCAATTCAATCAGATGAAAATAGTGAAGGAATAATAACCTAATGTATTCACCTATGAAATTTTCTGAAATATGGTTCAACACTAAACCAAAATTGTTGGTGAAACTGATTGACATGAATTGAGGGAGAATTCTTGGTTGAGGCGCGGTTGCAAGGATTGGCATCAACCCCTTCCATCCATCCATCAGCAAAACCAAATCAACAACTGGCCAGCTGAGGCTATTACATTTATGATCAGGGCCCGACCCGGGGCAAGAAATAAATTTGCCCCCCCCCCCCCCCCCATAGACCCGAAATCTCATGACTCATACCATCTTAATATACCAATGAACCAAAATATAAATATAATTAATTGGATTTATTCACAATGTAAAAACTCTTTTACTAAAAAG
This sequence comes from Creontiades dilutus, assembly GCA_031894815.1. Taxonomy (NCBI): domain Eukaryota; kingdom Metazoa; phylum Arthropoda; class Insecta; order Hemiptera; family Miridae; genus Creontiades; species Creontiades dilutus. The sequence continues at coordinate 412,766 of JAVIWC010000161.1, forward strand.
AGGAAGGTTTGGTAAGTAAGTGCTCAATGTAAAATACCATATAATTTTTATTAAATTTAACAAACTAATAGATGATAAATAAATTTTTGTACGAAATGGAAACCCTAACCAAACTCCAAAATGAACATTGCCGGGCTTTTTTTGCTGCAAATGTTTTAATGATACCATCAAAAGATTGTGCTGAAGCTATTTTGTGCTCTATTGATGATGGCCAAGTTGCTTAGTCGTTGTTGTCCTGTCAAGTTCCTGATGTAGTTTTTTATTATCCTCAGTTTTCTAAAACTTCTTTCATTCGATGCTATACACACGGGTATTGTAAGAAAAATTCTCAAAGCTGTGGTTATATTGGGATAGGCGTCATGGAGGCCGTTTTGGCAAATATAAACCATAAATTCGAATGGAGCAGACTCGCCTCCTCAACTACCCTGCATAAGGCCGCTCAAGGCTAGTTCTCGCCTCGCGAGGTATACGTTTTCTATATCCTTCGTCCTTTCTGGTAGGCCTATTGCATTCCTTATTTATATTATTTTTCCTTTTAGTAAATATTTTCAAATTTACTCCAAACGGTCATAATATTTTTAAAAAACTTGGTAAGCTGTCACTTTTTTGCCTATTTGGCGCCCCTCTAACTTTGCCGCCCGGGGCAGCCCCCCCCCTAGTTACGTCCCTGTTTATGATCACATTCTTACCTACTTATTTACACGACAGGAACAATATTATAATATTAACTTCTCATTCTTATTCAATAACAACCATCTCTTCAATCACAATTCTAATGAACGACATAAAATCAAGTATGGAGTCACAAAAAATGACTTCAAAACTGAATTATCAGTATCTTTGATTGAGCAGTGGACTATACCACCTCAAAAGTTTGATGACAACTTTTACAAATATTCATGTTACGTTAATTGTTAACTTTACGTTAATTGTTTGGAAAATTTGAAATTAAGGTGACATAGAATGGAAACGTTAAATTAATTATAAAAAATTACTGTTGGCGTCCGTAATTATTTATTACAAGGGATTTAATTGAGTCGGGATCGTCTTCCCACTCAAGATCTGACAGGACTAAAATCACAACAGCCACAACGGAGAGAGAGCTGCAACAGCTTCTTCTTCTTCATTTAGTGGACATTTTATCTGACCTCTTACAGCGATTTAATTGAGTTCGGTGATTGTTTCGTCTTTTCTTACACAAATCTGACAGGACTAAAATCACAACAGCCACAACGGAGTAAGAGTTCAACGCGAAAAACTTCATCATTCTTATTATGAGGCAAAAAGGAGTGTTAATACTAAAAAAAGAGTATATCCGATGACCCTAATTATACTGTAAATGCAGGCAAGTTGGTGTACTTACCATTTTCAGAAGTTCGGGAAGCCGGTTACTGTCGACGAAACACGAGGAATAGAAAGTAAACACAACCGACGCAGACAACACAACGGAAGGTTCGCGGACTGACTGACGCGGCCGGGGGCTCGCCACCACCGTAATAACACCACCCCTACCAGAGGACCTTCGGCCGAGGTAGCGTCTGGCGACAGCGTCAAGATGAGGAGCTTCCGAAAATGGGAAAATTCAACTAGAATTCTATAAACTGAGTCGTTAGAAAAGGTAAAACAGGGGTGCCCAGGGGGGGGGGGGCTATGACGCAGACTGCGTCATTGAAATTCTGGGGGGGGGGGAGGGGTTCCGAAAATATTTTTGGGGGGTAAACTTGATTGAAACAGTGTTGTTTAGCCTGACGACACTCAAAAAGAAACTACATCCTTGGTCAAGAACCTCAAAAAATACACACGTTTTGTCTAAATAGACAATATTGTTGACTGGGTTTGAATTTTTTCCGTACCTGTTCCTTAAATTTTGGATAAAATGAGGGGTGCTTACCAGTACTTTTTACATTTGAGGGGGTCACCAACTTACATGGGGGGGGGGGGGCTTTATAGACAATAAAATGTAAATTTACGTCAATTAAAACATGAAACAACTTTTTGGTTTATCATTTTCAATTATGAACCTTTGTAATCGACCATAAAAATAAATATTTAACCCCTATCCTCAAAAGTCGTTGGTTTACGTTTCAAGATACGGAGGTTTCAAAAATCTAATTCAACCAAAGATCCGTCCATCTGCCGTCCGAAGCTTCTCCCCAAAACTACTTACTGGACCAAAATTGACAAAATTTGGATCCAAAATTCAGTATTGATCTGGTAAGTGCCTACAGTCTCGGCATCTTGATCAATCAGCCCTAAGGGACAATATTCAAGGATTAAACTATTGAACTATTGAAAAGCTGCAAATTGTCACACAAATGTTTATTGTTTCTGTGTTCGATAACAATCGTACGTAGATCACCGAAAGTGGGCTGTACAACTAGAGGTACACTCCCTAGGCACACTCGGAAATACACGAAAAAATCTATTTGAAATTCAACGAGATGAAATAAATACGGTAGTGGGTAGTCTGGCTAAGACCTCCCATTGATCTTTAGGCTTCAGACCGACTGTCTACCTTTCCGATCTTTCAAATGGTGAGGGAACGGATACTCGTAAAGTGTGTACAGTGTACCTAGTGGTCTCATTCGATTTATGAAACTAATTGATCAAAATGCCGGGATTACTGGCCAATCCTGGATCGGTGTTGGATTTGTTAGCCTTATTTGCTCAACTTTGGTTCAGTAGTCTTTGAAAAGAGCTTCGGCAGGACGGAAAAGGTCTTCACTATCTGCATCTGGTTTTATTGATTTAAAATGTAGGTATATTTTTTTGTTAAACCCCAAGTTTAGATTATTTGAGCAAAAAAACGGGTACTCAGGTGATAGCCAGTTGTTGATCAAGTGTCATGTTTCCCAGTTAGGAATTGATTCGATTCAAGTTTCTTGCCGTTTTTATATCAAGTTGAAAACATCTATTACAATGTTAAGAAAAATGTTGGTTACCAAACCGCGAAAAATTGCTTTTGCCGACATGAGCTAGAGTAATAGCCAACTCTTTTAGCTCGCGGCTCAAGAGGATCCTCAAATGAAGGTGTAATTATTTTTTGTTCGACATTAAGATTTCGGTTTAAATTCCAACACATTTCACCACACTCCTCAACTACAGATATCAGGTTCATTCCAACAAAAGGTGCCGTAACAGTTTTCAACTGGTTGTGAATGCGGTAATGGTAACTGATGGTTCAACGAGTCAAGTAGGCCGGCCGTCAATGAATGTTTTAACTTGAAAGAGCTGCTGACAGCAGATGAAAGCTGTTCTTGCACCGAGGGACTCCGTCCCATACTGTTTCAAGGAATAATGCAAGCCTCTCACCAATCTGAGAGGCAATGACAGCTGTAACAATGAGGTGGTGTTAGATGGAAGTTGGCTTGCTCAAGTGTTCCAACAAACATTCATCTGCAGTTATGAACAGTAATTAAGCAGGCCATGCACTGTTGTCGACCACCATAGGGTGGTGCTATCGTCGTAGGAAAAAACCTTTTCATTCTACTCGTATTCCATCTTTATTCTTCGTCTCCACTAATTCAACACTATGTACGAAACAAAATAGTTGAGTGGGTCATTAGTTAGTAAGACACTTGATACTAATATTTCGCGCCATACCGTGTTTACAAACAAATAGTAAAGGAGTGAATCAATCATGTTCACACAAGTGCCTAATAACCGGCAGTGGGATTACCTTTATTCGATGGCCATTCATTATGTTCAAGGTGTGTGTAGCGCAAAGTTAGTTTATTGCTTTTGTTCAACGATGGACATTGCTGAGATAGGTACGACATTAAATTTCTACATTCGTTATTGAATATACATTGCATTCTACCTGTATATCAATATTGTAAAACCGTATTCAATAACGAAAAACTATATTACCCCCAAGTTACCCCAAGGATTTGTTTGTAGGATTCGTTTCATCAATCCTTCTAGTTTTTAAATGTTGCGAAGAATTTTTGCGATTTTTTGTGTTTTGGGTTATACAAAATTTTTTTTCATTCAAATTTTAGCAAATCAATTTGTTTTTGGACCATGTGCTCGCCAATCGTGTCAAAAATTAATAAGATTTTAAAAATTATTTTTCCCGTATTCTGGGACTTCAATCGTTAAATGAAGGAAAGTTTTAAATAGTAGCAGATCAATTTGATTTTAGACCACTGTGTGCTCGCCAATGGTGTCAAAAAATTAGTTCGATTTTTTGTATTATTTTTTCCGTAATAGGGGAACTCAAAGGTTAAATATGGACAAGTTTCAGGATTTTGTACCTAAATCGGTCATATTTCCCTGTGCGGCGGATTCATTGAATTTCAGGAGATATGCAGGGCCAAAATCTGTTCTCAACCAAAAGACCTGATCTTTGGATTGTTCAGACTTTTCATATTTTGTGCCTCTTTGAAATTAAGAATTTGGTCTAGTTATTTAAAAAAAAAAACATTTATAACAGCTTAGTAATAATTCAAAATTGAATTATTACCTTTATAACTTGATCATATAAAAAACATAGGAACGTTCTTGTAATTCATGCATTATTTACTTCCATCTTTTTTCATGAGTCCGATTTTGAGTTCGAAAGCCTCATTTATATTCAGGGTTCGATATGTAGTTAATTTATCCATCATTATTTATAATTGAAAGAACCTTCAGCAGTCATACGATTCATGGATGATAGTGTAATTTGAAACCTTGAGGATAATTTAAAGCGAGCGAAGAGTCAAGTTGTGTAAGGGAAGCCGAACACAATAGGTAAAGTGCTTATCAGCAGTACGACAGAAAATAATCTCGACATACACCCATAGAGCTGTCTAAAATTCACTGGGCGAATCAAAGTCGTCATAGCGCGAATATTAAACGACTTATTTCATTATTCAGGGAGCGTACCGTTACAATGCTACTCGTATCATTCCACCTGATTGTGGAACGCGGCTTGAATAATGTGCAGATAAAGAAGGGTAGGGTTGTGGTCCCCTATTTTAGAGTTGGACCTCATTTCGGGCTCGGTTGAAAGTTGTGTTGATCTGCCTTGTCGGTGGGGTTGCAGTTGGAAACACCACGTTCAAATTAATCTAATTTAGTAAACATTGGTCCAGTAGTTTCGGAAAAAAGCTTCGGACGTCCTATTCTTGTTTTTTAATCTTTGTAGATATTTTGAGACCTAAATCAAGAATTTTGACAGGGGCTTGAAATTGTTTATTCTTCATCGATTGCAAAAGATACATTATTGAAAATAATGAACAAAAATTGTTCAACCTCCTAAAGTGACAACAAAGCTCTGTTCCCTATAGACATCAGATGCAAAATAGAACAAAATTTCGAGATTTTCAAAACTAAAATAAATTTTTTGCACAAAAGAAAAATCGTTGAAACACAGGAATCCTTTTCATAATGCCTCAAAATGGATTTCCTTGGAGAAAATTTTAATTCCATTTGGTAATTCTATGTGAGTATACTTTGGGCTGGAGGCAGAGTCTAACAAAACCAAAATCAAATCCAAAGAGGCTGCAAATTATTACTCAAAGTTGTATTTATGACTGAGAAAATACAGACGGACCTTTTTTAATTGCGTAAAACGGGAAATTTTAAGCGGTGTTAAATTTTATCTCGGCAGACTACATCATTATTGGAAATAATAAACCAAAATTTGCTTCATGAGATAATTGTGCCGAGGTAGGAATGAACAAAAGATACCACTTGGCAACTATATAGGTTTAACAACTTTGTTTATGCAGTTACAAACGTCAAACAAATAACTGCCACCGATAGGGTGACGCAGTACTGATTAAAAATTTCGGTACCCAGTTAATTTTCTCTGTTAAAATGACAGCGTAAGTTTGACGTCAGCTAACACGTTAACTATTGTTTATCAACTGCTTTTTATTTTGCTTTCTTAGAAAATATATTGAAACATGATTAAGTTCGTATTTCCATAATAGAATGTTTTTCCGTGAGAAGGGAGGTAGTGAAAGAAGGTGCACGGCATGATACTGAAGAGGAATCATCAAATCACCATCATACGATAGTTGGCTTTGACATCTTAGCTGCAGTGATCTGTATATGCTTCTTGATCCTAAATTTCTTAATCACAGCTAATTATTTTTTCTCTACTAAAACAATGCAACTGTTTTAGTTTAGCTATTAAACAAAGGTTTATCGTTTTTACGTATCAGGTTCAATTCAAAAAGATCTTCGTCCGAAAGGAACTGAACAACTAAACTTTATTGGTAAAGTAATGTGGGTTGTATTTTAGAGTGAAATAAACCGTAAAATAAGGGCTCGTTTGTATGCAACTAAATACAGATAGTGTTGATAAGTAATGCAAGCATTACAGGGGATTCCCCATGTCCGGTTTCTGTATGATCACACCTATAAATATTTTTTTAACTAGATTAAATTCTTAATAGAAATGAGATAAAGAGGAAACTCGGCTGAGAGCTGTAGTAGGTATGAGCAGCGATTGAAAGGATTGACTATTCCCCCCTCCATTCCTCTCCAGCTATAAGGATTTGCCACATTCGTTCCATTGAAATTGAAATACAATGAAGAATGACCACTCGGGTTGGTGTACATACATCCGTTCGATCACCATTCGAGAAATCCGCCAGTTAAACTGGGAAGCGTGTACGACTATAATATCCATAACGCTATCTCCCAAGCTTCAATTCAGTTGAGGAGAACAAGTGTTCACATTCTATTTGCCTGTATTTTTATGTTGTCTCCTTACATTTCAGTTGGTTGTAGGGGCGTCTACTGACAGGAGAACAGGTGCATCTGCACCCCGTGTCCAAAATGAAAAAGGGACCTAATAATAATAATATTAAAAGCATAATATTATCATATTGTTTTCCAACTTTCCCCCATGAACCCCCATTGAAGAGCTGAAGAGTTTAAAATAGCCAAGCAGAACCTCAGGATGGGTGAGTGGATAGTGGAGTCGTGAGTTTTAGGAGTTCCCTGTCCAGGAACAAAGCTTTGTTTTTGCACCCAATGGGCGGAGCTCAGACGTGAAACACCGGATTCGATCCTGCTTCAAATATGAACCAATGAGAGTGCCCGAAATGAAGGGCGTGAAATTTTGGAGGGCACAAATAGCTGTCTGCACGCCCGCTAAGAACGCTAGAGCGCGCTAGAATCACAAAAACAATCTCATCCTGCTGTAAATACGTTGATGAATACAATAAGTGCTATAAAACGTTACTCACTTACCATGTTTTTTCTCTCTCTCATACAAGTTCTCATAATTGTCAGTGGAGAAAATAGTGATTATTCACGATGCTGGGGGCCCAATGCTAGTATTGTCAGGACTGCTACAAACTTCGAAGGCAAGCAGAAATCGGTCCCAACTACAACCCTCAGTACTAGCAAAAGATAGATTGGCTCTGCGGATATGAGGTAACAAATAAACTTTTCTGCTTCCCTCATCTTCTTTGCTGCAATAATACTAATGAAGCGCTTAGGTTAAGGATGAAATTGGGCTTTCACTTCCACGATGGCTTTTACTGGGCAGACATGAATTTCAACTGTTGCAAAATACGGTTTTCTGAAGTTCGACAATCATTTCAAAATTTTCATTTTTTTTCAGGTATTTACATAACATTAGTGAACTTCTTTTAAAGGTAGGATCGAGTCGTTTGTTTTCCGATTTCAAGCCGAGAGAGCGGACCAGATTGATCTTCCTCGCGTATTGGTAGTTGAAAATTGAATTTGCTAGAAAAACACATGTTTGTCGGTGCATCTCCGTCGTTTCAGGGCAGGAGCCGAGACTGGTTGGTTGTACAGTTTAGTTCTGCTAGCCCTGAGATCTGCTTAGGAAGGTTATCTAATGCAGAAATAATAAACCATTGTGTGATAATTTGCAACGTTTTTGCAACTAGAAGATTAAAATACTGAGAAAAAACGCTGCAAATTCTTTCACTGGGGTTTATTATTCAATTGATTGCGTTCATGATTTGAATTTCTACTAAGCTTTGGAGTGTGCGTGTTCCACGAGTGATAGAGCGATTATTGAATTTCAGGAGATATGCATAAAGCACTTAAATCGGTTCTCAACCAAAATGCCTATTTGGATTGATCAGTTGATCATATTTGTGTGCCTCCCGAAATTCAATAATCGCTCTATCACCTGTGAAACACGCACACTCCAAAGCTTAGTAGAAATTCAAATCATGAATCATTGCATAATAAGCCCCAGTGAAAGAATTTGCTGCGTTTTTTCAAGAGCGATTACAATGGAAAAATATTCGATTTGAAAATTTAAAATTTCATACGACGGAGCATGCACATCAGAATTCTTCAACCCGTGTATCGGCTATAAACCTTTTTAGGAGTTCACTCCAGTATCCACATTCGGTACATCACTAGGTTACTGCGATCAAAAAAAAAAACTCTTGTGTTTGTTTTGATCTCAGTAACCTAGTGATGTAGTGAATGTGGATGCAAATGTTGGCACCATAAATCGGGCCATACACCGGGAATGGTTTGAGCTACGGACCTGGGAAGGGGCTCATTCGATTCCTCATGGAAAGTTCTTCAAAAAAAGTCCTAATTTAGGCCGCCTTGACTTTTTTTTTGCTTCAGCCGTTTTTAGGAGAAATCGTACGTACTGCGTACGGCGTATTGACGGAAAAATTGTTATTGCAGATTTGGATTCTACACCCTTTGAAACGTAAACCATGAAATTTTCAGGGGGGTTAGAATTTTTTTCTCAAGAGCGACAACAATGGTTTATTATTGAATAATAAACCAAAATGGCTGCATTTTGGTCTTTTACCCACAGGATTGTTATTCTACTACCTTTTATTAGTTTTCTAAATTCGAGTTTTAGAATCTAACCATCTCAAAACGCAAACTAAATAAATTTCGAAAGTTGGGAGGTTGAAAAAGTGCTATTATTTTTGGTTGGCTATAATGGATCACTAAAAACACTAAATTCTGTTCGTTCAATTACATAACTTTTCCTTGACCTTTGGGCTTGAGAAAATATGTACAGTACCTATTAAGAAAACAAATCTCATCTCGAGTTACATAGTAGCAGTACTGCTTGTGACCTTGCTCACCGCTTTCCTCTAGGTGTTCCCTTACAACCCTCTTGATTGTTCTTGCCATCTCGCAACGTCCCTGCAGCCCCATATACATTTCATACCCATTGTAACTATAATATTCGCTTACTTCTCTCTCTACCTTTCTATCTATTCAAATCGTTCCCACGAAGTGAGAGGGTCGGCCTAGGTCTAGGTTCGTCTGACATTGAGAACAAACTGGCAAGCCTTGCGTCATAATTACCCACTCGTTGAACTGTATTTCTTTTTTTTCGCAAAACGATCTCAAAGGTTGGAGATCATTCGGAGTAGGTACCTACCTACCGCTCCAGTATTGTTTATTTGAACTCCGCGATTTATATCTTCACGATTCCACGGGGTGAGTTGGACTGATTCCGTTCGTTTCTTTGAAGAATACAGATCCCATGTTTCGAGATCGTATCAAAGATTGGCTTGCGGGGTTTCACTGAAGGTAATAAGATCGCCGTTGGACAAGGGAGAACATTTTTTTCATCTGCCGATATTGGCTCATCGATGTACCATTTAAAGGTTATCTGCAACAAACAAGACTACTTTTAGGATGGAATCAAAACGTGATCCCCGCGAGCGTTGCACGAGATGACATATACATGTGGATTACGTAGATAAGCACAAATAGCCTGACTGATGGCTAATCCAACCATTTCGACGGTTATGGCTTTGTTTACTGTCGGTTAAATTTCCTAATCGTCTTCACTTCATTTCTTATGTAGGTATTCCAATATACGTTCAGTTATAGTAGGTGGAGGAAAGAGTATGCAGTGATGTTACAAGAAGCTGATGAAGTACTTCATTTCCCCGCCACTAATGATCATCGTATGAATAAGATGAAAGTATCAGTGCATATAAGTTTTTCATCCAGGGGGTGGTTGGACGCTGGGGAGTGAAGAATTCACCCCCCAGAACCCCCCCGACCCCGCCAGTGAAGGGGAGAGGGCCCCAGCGGGGCGGAGCGTCTCCCAGGGCAACCGACGTGCTCCCCTCCTCGGGGACTTGGAATATACGATTTTTTGACTTTGTATATTGCTTTTATACTCCCCCGTTGTGTCATTCACCTATTTCTTTTTAACCTGCGTAGCAGGGCCTTTCAACTAGTCTTCTATAAGTTTAAATGAGGAACCTCTCACCAGAATGTTCAATCTGCTAGGATAAAATTCACCTAGTTACTTTTTTGATGTTTTCATGTAATTTCTCGAGATTTTTATTGGATTTTGTGGGTCACACATGAGGGAGATAGCTTTGAGTTTCCAATTTCATGTTTGATTCTCTCCCTAGTGGTTCCACGAAACCCGGTTGAACCTACAATAAGCAGAATGGGTCAACACTTCACACGTGTCTAGAGTTTTTGTAAGCTTATGAGCAGGTAAGCAAGAGCCTGGTTTAAAATAAAACATTCCCCAAAACTGGCCCTCTGACTTAAATTTTTGTCATTGAAAAACTGGAACATTGAAAGTTGTACCTAGTTGGTAATCATAACAATCTTTGCAGAAGATGGCCACTTACATATTCCGATTAGTTTATGAAACTTTTTCCCATTTTTTTTAGAAATCATTGCAGATTAACTGATGGGGTAACCCGATTCGGGTTCCTGTAATTGACGAAATTCTTCAAAAAGCAAAAGGTATGATCGACAGTGGAGGCAATTTCTAAACCATAGTGCTAGATCGGCTTCACAAATGCAGCTGTCGGTTTAAGTTTGTGATGGATATGGTTAGTTTGTCCTTCCGGACAAATTTCACAATCCCTATTCGAATGTTCAAGCCACCTCATGGGTTTTACCGAGGTATGGAAAAAAACGGAAGGTTGTCCCGAATTTGCTTCTTTTCACGAAGTCGTGGATTTCCCCGTACTTGATGGATTGTCAACAACGCTTTGTGTGAGTCACCTAAAACGCTAAGGCCATATGAAGAAAGTTTTACCGAAAGGATGCCAAATAGGCTCATTTGTCAAGACCCGCGAAAGATTTGCGGGGATATCCAACTACTCTGCTTATCCGCCGTAGATAACGGAATGGATCTTTGCAAGAAATAATCTCACATGTACAGCCGTGAAATTCTGGATGGAGATTCAGTTGACTAGACTCGATAACCTGAAAAAATGTGTTTCTTCGATCCTAATTTTGTCTAGTTGTGCAACAAACCTCTGAAATTTTGGTTTCGCTGATGGGAGGGTGTATTAAAAAATCTTGTCGACTCAAGCGAGAATTCTTAAACGATTAATGTTTTTATTTGCTTGTACTATTACGATTTTGGGTATTTAAAAATATTTCAGCACATTCAATTTTAATTATGAAAGGTCTATATATCGTTACTTCTTCACTATTTTCTTCTAATTGTATTCAATTAAAAACTTTTTTGTTGTCGTAGTTTTAGTCAAGTTGTTCAACAAATCTTGGAAATTTGGGATTTTCTATTGGAAGTGGGGATAGAGAGAATGAACAATCCGCTCAAGCCCTGCAGATACAGCTCATACTGCTGATTTTCTTGATTATTTTCCCCTAATTATGAACTAAGGTGTTTTGAAACATATTTCACATCTTTCTGTTGTAATTTGGAAAATCACTATTTTCGTGCTATTATAATTTTTCAATCACGAGTTTTGTAAAACAGAGCTTTCTTGTGCAATAAACCGTACTGTATACGTAGCAAAGGATTGTGCTGGTGAATGCAAGCGCTTCCTGTCGGAAACCTAAATTTGTCGAGCTCCTCCACGAGAAAATTGGAGATTTCTTCGAAATCGGGATTGCGTGAGAAAGAGATCTGAGTCCAGTTTATTGCATTCATTTGATTTTATTTGAAATGATAGGTTGATTGATTGATGAATTTGAGATGGTCAGTAGCCCTCATGCCAAAATTCAATAATTAATAAAAAGAAAGCCCACACTGCCCGTTTTTCTGGAAAATAAATGTATTAAATTCATGTTATTCGCGGAAAGTGCAATACAGGTAGGTAGCGGAACGAGGGGTAATACCGTGCGCTTAACTTTGGAACCATACAGTTAAGGGACAGAAAGTCATAAAAACGATTTTTTCAGACGAATGGCTCTAGAATTTATTATATTTTCGATATCTGAGCATTTCCCTTACATAAAAGGATTTTTAAAGGAAAAACAGCCGTGAATGTTAATGAAGTGCTCTGGGCGGCATTTCCCACACACTGTGGGGTAATGACGCCCAACCCCGAGAACTGAATCATGTTCACCTCTCAACCGTCATTCAACCAATTTTTTCCAAAGTTAGAAGGTTAAATGTATTTATAACAATAAAAACCAGGAAAACAGTTAATAAACTATAGTAAAAATGAACGACGACTTAGAAATAGGTAAACAACAGTCTTGTATGTAGACTGATGTAGGTATTTTATAACTTAATTTTTATAGGTACACTTATCAATTTATATTTGATATACAATCTCATTGCAATATTCTATGATAAAAAGCCATATTCTATCATTGTTTTTATCCTAAGATGAGAAGCCACCTCGCAGTACCTGACTAAGCGCATATCTCCATCCTTCAGTAATTTTAAATACTCTTCCCAATTCAATTGTGATTTCCATAAATAGCTCATTCTTATTGTGCAGACCAGATAGATTAACATGAAAATTGCAAGGGATAATATAAACTTGAACTCAAATTCACTAACTTCTTAAAGATCCGTAAACTAGAAATGTTTTGTGCATTAGGGTTATTGGTCAAAATGTTCGGTATATCTGACCTGAGAAGCGTGGATACTAATATCTGCAAAATGCTTTTCTCTAGTATTCTAGGAGTCAAAGTTACGTGTTTCTTATTTATGATTCTAGATGTTTATATCATCAAAATCAAATGAATAATTGTGAAGTAACATGCATTTTGTTAAAGGTAAACAGTTGTTTTTCATTCGCGAGTAAAAAAGATCACATCAGAATACAAGAAAGCCAATTAACTTCACCCATCGAAAAAAGTATCCTATGAAGTTACGATGCAGTGACATTTCGATCGACCAAATGTTGTATAACGATTTTTTGACATTGTGTACTGCAGAAAAGAGGGCTGGGCGTCACCCGCCTTCTTGATAACTGTGTCAAACCCCGGGGATCTACCCGGCGAAATTTTCTTGCGTAAGGGAAACGCTCGGTCGATCGATTTTTTTCGGCAAATGTTAAAAGTCAGAGGAGAAGATGATATATGAAGGGGCTCGCCTACAAGCCGCGAGAGGTAGCGTCCACCAGATTTATCTGAACCTGAGATCGTGATTATCTGACAACCAGAACACAATCTGCTAGCCAGCCCGCAGGATCTGATTACTGAAACAGTTCTCACTCAAATTCTCACTCGAAGCTTCTGGTTTCTCATTCTTGAGAAATGCGAGAAGGTCATCGTAAGGTCAGGTTCCTAATTATCTTCCTACCGAATTTTTCCGTTTCATTAGGGGTTTCATGTTGAAACATGATTTTGGTTTAGTATTTTCAATAACGAACTTTTGAACAAGGAAAAATAAATGTTATTCCCCTACCCCTTACACTTTTGGTTTATTATTCAATAATAAACCATTGTAATCGCTCTGAAAAAAAAAATGCTAACCCCCCTGAAAATTTCATGGTTTACGTTTCAAAGGGTGTAGAATCCGAATCTGCAATAAAAAATTTTTCCGTCCGCCGTACGCCGTTCGCCGTACGCACGATATCTTCGAAACGGCTGGAGCAAAAAATTTGAAATTTTCAGGAAAAATCCATCTTGGTCCGACGACGCCCCAATTCTTGAGCCAGCTCCCTCACTCAATTTAAAGTGCCCTTTAAGGGCTGTAAAAGTTTTGTAAAATCCCTGAAAACCTCAAAACTAGTCGAATCGGCCTAAATATTTTCCTATTTGAAGAACATACCATTAGGAATCGAATGAGACCCTCCCCACGTCCGTAGGTCAAACCATTCCCGATGTATGGCCCGATTTATGGTGCCAACATTTGCGTTTTTTCGTTTATTATTGTTTGTTTGTAACGTAGTGATGTCCGGCCGATAGCGTCGAGTTGTAGTGAATGTGGATACTGGAGTGATAGCCGATGTGAATACTTGTAGTGTAGTTAGTAGCCGATACACGGGTTGAAGCATTCTGATAATATATAGGTAAATATTATTCAATATTATTACTGGGGTTTATTATTCAATATTATTACTGGGGTAAATAAGTATTCTTTCACTGGGGTTTATTATTCAATTGGCTTGCGTTCATGATTTGAATCTTACTAAGCTTCGGAGTGTGCGTGTTTTACAGGTGATAGAGCGATTATTGAATTTCAGGAGATATGCATAGACCACGTAAATCGATTCTCATCCAAAACACCTATTTGGATTGATCAGTTGATGATATTTGTGTGCCCCCTCTACATCTGTCTACCTTTGGCTACATCGTTTAAATTTGGATTTGGGGAAGTTTTAACGCAATACGAGTGCCAAAGGACTTGATAAATTATAGATGTTTTTATTCTTTCACTGGGGTTGATTATTCAATCGGCTTGCGTTCATGATTTGAATTTCTACTAAGCTTTGGAGTCTGCGTGTTTCACAGGATAGGGCGATTATTGAATTTCAGGAGGCACACAAATATGATCAACTGATCAATCCAAATAGGTATTTTGGTCGAGAACAGATTCACGTGCTCCATGTATATCTCCTGAAATTCAATAATCGCCCTATCCTGTGAAACAAACACACTCCAAAGCTTATTAGAAATTCAAATCATGAACGCAAGCCGATTGAATAATAAACCGCAGTGAAAGAATTTGCAGCGTTTTTTGGTTACGTTTCAACTTACGTAGATTTAAAAAACGCAGCAACTTATATACAAAGGTTTGTGATTCTATACTATATAGCCCTTCTAAAAGAATACAGTAAACTCAGCGACTCGTGATTTCATTTCTTGTTATTATATTCTAAATGCCTAAAAAGAGAGTAATTTATGTATCATCTCGGTGGATTGATTAGGAAAGAGCCACAAACCTCCTTCAGCAAATCAGTTTGTCTCCAGGCCCTTAATTAGATAATGATTTCATCACAAACATAACCCCATGAACACGACCCTTTGCAAACACTACGCACCAGTGGCCCTGAAATCCCGGGGATGCGCTGAGACCGTCGGGGACAACCACCAGATTTCTCTGAGCAATCACGGACTATCAGTAATGGACTTCAATTCAATTACCGATTCATCTTGCATTCGCCGTGACCGCAAACAAATCACAAGGTCAATCCTTAAAAGTTTGTGACAAGAATCAGGAAAATCCATGTTTTTCCTATGGCCAATTATATGTGGCACATGTGTAGGGGGGGGTCGAAGGACTATTTGTTCTTGCACCAGAAAATAAAACAAAAAATGTCGTCTATCACAAGGTGCTTCAATAAAAAGTGAAACCCATGCACTAAAATACATGACAAAAATGAGCCTTTCTCAGCCAAAATCAATATTCAACTACCAATATACAAAGGAGATCAACTTTGTGGAACGATTTCTGCTTGCCTTTGAGGTTTGTTGCAGTTTTGTCAATAGTGGCATCGCAAATATCACTCTTTACTCCACCGACGATTTCGCGAATTCACGTGTTGTAGCATTTACTGTATTTACAACGTATTTACAGCTAATACAGTTCAGCCACAAGGTAGGGGACAATCAACTGATAATAGGATACGAGTGTGGTTTGGTGATTCTAGCGCACTGTAGCATTCTTAGCGGGTCTGTGGACAAGTATTTGTGCAATCAGCAATTTACTCACTTTATTTTGGGCGCTCATTGGTTCGTTCGTGAGCCGAATCGAATCAAACAGCGTGAAACGCTTTGTTTCACGTCCCGTCTTGTTGCCCCGGGCGCGCAAACCCCTGACCCCCCTCACCAAACTTATGACTCCAACATCCTCTCACCCGTCCTGAGTTTCTATTTGGCGAGTGAATTTGAAACTCTTCTGCTCTTCAATGAGTATTCATTGGGAAAAGTTGAAATCAGTATGATAATATTATACTTCTAGTATTACTATTATCATGTATCAGGTTGTCAGCAGCCGCCCCTATTATGTACAATGCAAAAAATGGGAAAGTAGAGTACAGCCCAGCTTCTCACCATATCTACGGTATTTCTGGCGGCAACAACCTTCAAATGGGCAATTTTCAGGTCCTGACATTTTAAAAATTCAAGTGTTTCTTTTGCTAGCTTTTTTGGATGTTTATCACTTAACGGCCTCCCTGGTTGTCTTTCTGATGCCCAGTCATTCAAGACATCCCGCTATTCTTAACGAAATTCACATTTTATAGGAGTCATAACAGCGGCGTGGCGGTTTCGGTCACGACAATGACATTTTGCTATGTTTTCACCTACATGACAATGATGATTCGGACTTTCGAAAGAGATTCTTCAAATACTACTGAACTTTTTGTGGGTTTTAAAAATGCAGCGTGATAGGGCCTTCCAAGAAAATAAGTGGGTAGAAAGAAAATTTTGGGATCAAACATAATAGGTGAGCAACTAGTGCCATTAAAATGACATTGAATTAACGTTTCATATGTTCTCGCTCGATCAGAAAACCACCACCTACCGTGCAGGACGACTCAAAGGTGTACCCGCTTGCTTGTGAGTCACTGCTACCACCAAAATAAGAACTCCCTCGAAAATCCCCGTTCCGTTCCTCGGGAACACATTCTTTTTGGGCTATGACAATGACCCTAGACCTGAATAAAGTGCAGTGTTAAGACATTAGAAACTTGAAGCAGGGGTTGAAAAACCATTGACATCTGCTCTTCAGATGTAACTAAGGACGAAAGAATTTTCATGTAATTTTAAATTTCAGGTAGAATATTCGAAAAATCAAATCAAGATTGAGAACCTCGATACTGTTGCAGGTCAGGACAATGACAAATCAGGGTTTCTCAACTAAATAAATGTATGCAGATAATGGGGAAAAGATTATAGTCAGACGATTTTGAACGGCACGGCGTGCCTTTTACACGAATCAGCCCGTAGTTTGAAAATCACCCAAATATACAAATTCATAGAAAACGCGAAACGGAACCCCGTGGGACGAACGGTGCCCTGACAGGCACAACGTTTCCTCGCATTATTCGTGACAACGTGAACTGTCCCTAGAGCAGTCGTGACCCTCTCGATCTGCAATTTCTCCTTTAGTGTTTTCTTGGTAAATACTTACCTTACTTGAAACTGTTATCAGTTCACTTCATGCAAGTCGAAGAACGAATCTTGGGACTGGGTATTAACCCTTCTGACGAAACCTCCGTGTTTCACAAGTTGTTAAAACCTGGCTTTCTACCACAGATGTTTTTCCGTTGAAGTGTCGTTTGATGTCTACATTACTGGACGCACTGTTATCGTTCGAGTATCTATGAACAAGCTGAGTGACCTGAACATTTTTTATATACATCATTTCACCAGAAATGGGTTTAAAAATTGGATATTTAGATATTTGTTCCAAACCTGAGAATACGTCAGATTTGAAATACATGAGAATGTCTCAATGTGCATTCTGTGTAACTCCAGCAT
This sequence comes from Creontiades dilutus, assembly GCA_031894815.1. Taxonomy (NCBI): domain Eukaryota; kingdom Metazoa; phylum Arthropoda; class Insecta; order Hemiptera; family Miridae; genus Creontiades; species Creontiades dilutus. The sequence continues at coordinate 430,346 of JAVIWC010000161.1, forward strand.
TCTTATCAGGTGTGCGGACTAATTTTTGTGCGCTCGGAATTTCGCGCGCTTGATTTTGAGCGCTCCCATTGGTTCATTTTTTGGAGCCGGATCGAATCAAACAGCGTGAAACGTTGTGCTTAAGGTCGAAGCTCGGCCAATCATCCTCTTCCCCCTAACCCCCTCACCAAACTCACAACTCCACCATCCTCTCACCCATCTGCTCTGTTTGGCTCTGTTCGGCCAGTAAATTTGAAACTCTTTTACTCTTCGAAGAGGATTCATGGGGAAAAGTTATGGTTATGGTTAAAAGACTTTTTAATTCACAAATTAGAATGGCCTTTCTAACAAAATATTAGGTACTTGTTATTAAGTTGCAATTTTTTGTAAGTTTTGAAGTTTTATTCCATCAGAATGTTTGTTCTCGCAACTTTCACAAATTTTCTTTACTATCTTCATGTGTGGCTGGCTAAGCTAATTTTGATTAGACTAAACATCAAACAGTGGTTAGTATTTTTTACTCTTCCACACATGTGCCATTTTCCTTGTACTTTTCTTTTCCGGGTAGTAGTGACCTCATCGCGAAACAGTCGTCTCATTGTGAGCAGTGGTCGCAGCTAAATTTTCACGACTGACAACAAAACAAAACTTATTCTGAATACAAATATGACTGAAAAAATTTGTTTTTCCCATCAATTGCCATTAGCCGGGAGCAACAGCCATGAAGGATTTTTTATTACATAATACATATTATCATGTATATATACATAATTAATGATAATGAACGAGCTGCAAATTAAACATCAATTCCAACTTCGATAATAAATTTACAAATAGCTTCATGAACAGACTTCGATCTTGAATACACTATTTGATAATAGTGAACTGGGTTATCCAGGTTTTTTTTTATTTTAATTTTATTTATTTTATTTATTATTTTTTTTTTTTTTTTTTATTTAATTTTTTTTTTTGTTTTTTTTATTTTTTTTTAAGTTGTCCTACATGTTCCACACTCGTTTCCAATTTAGGCTTTAACATGATTCTTTAAATTGCAAAATTAAGAATTATTATTAATTAATTAATAATTATTGTTATTGCAATATGAATAGAAAAGTTTATGATTTATGAATTAATTTCAGAAATGTTTAATGATACCGTCAATATTTTATTCTTCCTGAAAACATTTTCTTTATTGAATCCTTTTAAATATTCATTAATTTATTTTTATTTTTTGATTTAAATACCCTTACGCTACCCTTCCGTCATCTGCTCTCTTCAAGTTATATGAGACTTAAACTTGGGAAAATGATAACATCATCGAATTTCCAGCAATAATTTGACGTATACGCTAGTTCTCTAAATTTTATGTGAGGTTTTTCGAACTAACGGTTTGATAGTTGGTCCGGGCTATCGATTTCTGTAAAAACTCAGGAGTTCGTTAGTGATTGCTGTGATTGTCTATCGGGATGATTTTTGTTTCGTTTTGCAGAACTGAACAAGATCTAGATTCTACTGTCCTAGTTTTTTTTTATTCCGTTACTCGGAAATATTCCCCTGAGCATCAAAATTTCAGTTTTTGTTAAGATGCACGTGGGATTAACTTTTTTATTTTCATTTTTTTTATTTTTGAATCGCCTCCTCAGTTACTCTGTCGTCATCATCATCGAAACCAAAAAATTACTACCATTTGATGACTTTAATAGCCGCGAGAAGCACGAAATAGTAGAATTGTCCGAGTTATTTCGAGTTTTGCGAGGAAGAGATCGGCAAGGATTTTGTAAATTGATAGCTCCTCATCTATTCAAGATATTTCAATTTTTCTTTCGCCAGATAGTGCGAAATGTAATGAAAATTAAATTTTAAAAATACCTTGAAAATTTTTGGAAAAATTTTCTTTGGGGTATGTGGGGGTGGACTAGGTCCTTTAACACGCTTTTCAGTTACATTCCACTGATAAATTAAAATTCAACAATTTCAAAGAATTTGTTGAAAACTATTTTCGAAGAGGAATCAGCTGCTAAAAATACAAAAATAATTTGACTAAATGTGATTTCTCCTCACGTAGCCTGAGGAGAATAGTGTTGATTAATACGATATTCCAATAAAAAAAGTTGTTTTTCTCAAGGTTTTCCTGTTGGCGCTGTAATGTATTCACTAAGCAGATATTATAATAGTTGATTCCAGTTAAGAAACAAGTAGTTAAAAACACGATCGCTAATCATATCGATTATTCAGTCGAAGAATGGCTGGTCTTGAGTAGGAACTGAGCACGTGTTATTCTGAATGGATTATTATCGTGTCACAGTTGTTCAGACAGTCCTTGATTCGAACTAACTTATAAAAATACCAAGTTACTTAAAAAATACACTGTACTGAAAAAAAAAAAAAGTCTGCCAAGTTTGTGGGCTTTTTATATCAAGGATGATCTTGAAAAACCGATGTTCAAGATCATTCACGTTTAGGCATGTCCACATCTTAACGCCAATAACATATTAGGGGACCAATTACGAGCGATGTATCACAAACTTCGTACATTTCATCAAAATCGGTGAATTCTTCAGGGAGTTTCGTCTAAAATGAAAAATGTCAGGTTCGGTTGGGTCACACGTATGCGCAATGGTTAGTAGGCACACTCAATCGAAACGACATTGATAGGATAACATCTTGTACTCAGTAACCCCACAATTTGAAAAAAAAAACTTATCAATAATAGACCGTGAGAAATCTAATTTAAAGAAAATTTACACGTTCTCATCATTGACGGCGAAGGTGTTGGTAGCAATTATTTATAGGATAACAAAAGCCTAAAAATGTCCTCAAAATTGCTCCATTTGTTTGGGAGTTTGGTTTGGTATAACCCAATTTGGACAACAGTCACCATTCAACCAATCGTCAAGGGACGCCGTCCTGTACGCCAACTCCAAAATCGAGACGTATTCTGTGTGAATTGATCCAATAAGTAAAGACTGGGACCAGAATTGATCAAAAATCTCCGAAGGACATTATTTTTCACGCTCAACTTGGATATTTATAGACAAGTGCTTCGAGATTCGAATAGTACCTATGACGTAAGATTCCTTTGACTAAAAGATTACATTCGAAGAAGCTTCGCGCAATACAGATAAGTAGTGCGGGTTAGTCTACACCATGACTAATCAGGAGGTTTGACACACACATTACATTGTTCTGGGGGTTACCCACGAGTTTTTCATCATGGCATTGAAGAGATAGAGTTTAATATAAAACTGTTCTGCAGAAAGAAGTTTGATTGATTCAGAAATTTAGTCATACTCACCGCTGCGTCGATTTATTGGGCCCGCCTGTGATTTTGAAAGAATATTCTGGGCCCATGGAATCAAGCCATTTCCTAGATGGTTTTTATGAGGGGACGGATTTTTTAATTAGACCTATAAGTTGTACAATTCGTTGGTCGTAGTTTTAAGGCCTCGTCCTACGTGAGCAGGAGTCGGGCGATTTCAGCGTTACGGCGATTTACGCGAGTGCCAGCGGTTACAGCGGGAAACGCCACTAGTGTCCTGTGTGCGGGCGATGCCGCGAATGGAGGAGAGAGCGTTTTAGTTAGATCACCGTGCCAATCAAGCACGATTTTTTTCAACGATATTCCTCATCAATATGAGTGTTTTTTCTGAACTTTTTAATCAAAGACGATTTTTGTTGGCCTCATCCAGCCCAGCGTTGATCAATTATATTTGTAATAGACGTTTGCAGAGGCAAACGACTCACGAAATTTATTACTCAAGAACAGAGTTTGGGGAATTCCACCCCCTCTACACAGAGCTTAGGAACAGTAGAGATCTCTTCACATCCTATACAAGAATGGAAGTAACAACATTCGATTATTTGATGGAGAAATTCATCCTGGGGATTCTCATAACCTTTCTGACTTCCTCATGGCAGCTTCGACTCTTCATCCTATTTTTGTAATGAGGGCTTCTTTGATCCCATAATGAGGGCCGTTTTCGTATTTCATTAATTAGCTACTCCATTTCTTTGACAAACCTCGCAAACACTATTGAAACAAGATAAATGAACAACTTGAGGAACACAACTTGACAAAGAACAGCTGTAACACGCTGTTTGTTGCGAGAGTAGCGGGGATAAATCAAACCGATTTGATTTCGAGCCGCGTGTAGATCGTGCGTGTTAGCGATTTCCGCTGGAGTTTCTGGATGACATTAAAATTATTTTAAAAAGAACAATAAATAGTCAATTCTGCTTGAATTTATGATCGGGAAATGGATACTGTTAAGTAGAAATAACAAATAAAAAATACGTTTATTTAATAATAACATCATCTTCCCTTTTTTTATCATCAATATTCACATGACAATCATTGTATCTAAATTACTATGACAGAGCGGTCATTGTTGCCTTTCGATATTCTAAAAACTAATAATAAAACATGGATACAAAATATCTTTAAAAAAATTTCCTAAACAGAAGTTTACACACATGGGTTAATCACCATCCATTAAATTAAAGATACGTTCTTAAAATAATCAGTCATCTCCGAATACACGGTACAGTAACCTACTTTAACTTAGATTATTTAAAACTTGCAAGCAATCTTTGTACAACATCATGTTAGAAATTCGTTTTCAATGTAGAAATAGGGGATTTATAGGTAAATATTACTTCATTATTGGAGGTACCCCCTTCCAGTTCTGACAATATCGTCAAGCGAAAAACTGACAAATCACATTATATTATTCTGCTAGCCTGGTAGTTTTAAATAGAAAGGGCCTCGTGTGCCTATCTTACATACAAACCTTATTCTAACTGAAATTATTTCAAAGTTCTATCAACGGCTTAACTGGTCAAGGCAATCAAGATCTAGTCAATTGTTTTAAAATGGTTTTTACTAATTTCCCAAACCTGGCATTTTCAGAGTTGAAATTTCTACATTTTTATTTAGACGCAATGGCCATCTAAGTGACAACATTCTGAATTCAACGAAAATTATTCACATTTTATGATAATTTGACAAGATTTAAAGTAAAAACTCGATTTTTCTCCGTTTGAATAAAAACCATAAAATGTTATTTAAGGCAACTCAAGTGGACGTTAGAGTTTAAAGAAATTGAAGGAATAACTTCTCTATTAGATGATTCGTTTTCCCACAAGAATTTCTTCTTCATTTGGAAAAGCGGTCAGTTTTCATATTTTTTGGTTATCGTGAACAAATGTTCTATTTTAGAAGAATTTTTCAAGATGTGTTTTTGAAATTTAGTACCTACTAAGAGAGCTTTGCCTTTCATTGTACAAGAGTGACAAAACAGAACTGATAGCCCCACAAAGACGGTTACTTGCTTCACATTTTGAAATGTTTTCCAATAATTCCTAAATCATTGCGTACTAAAGAAACTGCTGTGAACTCCATACAGTACTCAGCAATTGTATTAGATACACCTTCTCGCATATGAGGATTAATACAACCTACAGTAAATTATAGGATAATCTTTGAGCTTTATATCAGGAGTTACAAAAATAATAACTTTACAATTGTTTTTAAAAACCATAACTCGAATAAGAGCATGTTTTCAAAATGATAACGCAATCATCCACGTCAAACATACATACATACATATTCATATATGTTCACAAAGGATTCTCCTGCTGTCATGCAAGTTATGAACCTGCTTTCATCAACTCAGATGTTTGGTGGGGAACCGCCGGTACAGGTTGCTCCTAGAGTAGGCGTATGACGTTGCAGGAGGTAACTTGTACTTGCCGCTATACGCAGGTGTGGATTTGTGTTTTGCTGCTGGTTTCAAGGCGTGTCGGCTGAAGGCTGACTTCAGGTGGTCAATATCACCCATCAGGATCCTGTAGTTGATCTCTCCCCTATTGGGCACCCCAGTCACCAGCATGTTCTGGAGACGCGCTGTCATCATGATGAACTTTCCGCCAGCTATTTTCATACCTGTTGGGAACTGTAGAGCCTCTTCATCCTGAAATGAAGTAATTCATTGTTCAATACTTCTGAATTTACCTAAAAATTATTCAGGTACAGATTTTTCTCTTCGACTATTGACTAAAACCCATAAAACTAAGCAATCAAGCAATCAATGCAACCTGACTCAAGAGAAAAAACGCTGCAAATTCTTTCACTGGGGTTTATTATTCAATGATTCATGATTTGAATTCCTACTAAGCTTTGGAGTGTGCTTGTTTCACAGGTGATAGAGCGATTATTGAATTTCAGGAGGCACACAAATATGATCAACTGATCAATCTGATTGGTTGAGAACCGATTTAAGTGCTCTATGCATATCTCCTGAAATTCAATAATCGCTCTATCACCTGCGAAACACGCACACTCCAAAGCTTAGTAGAAATTCAAATCACGAATCATTGAATAATAAAGCCCAGTGAATGAATTTGCAGCGTTTTTCAAGAGCGATTACAATGGAAAAATATTCTATTTGAAAATTTTAAATTTCGTAAGACGAAGCATGCATATCAGAATGCTTCAACCCGTGTATCGGCAATAAACCCTTTTAGGAGTTCACTCCAGCATCCACATTCACTACATCATTAAGTTACTGCGATAAAAAAAAAAAACAGTTGTTTTTGTTTTGATCGCAGTAACCTAGTGATGTAGTGAATGTGGATGCAAATGTTGGCACCATAAATCGGGCCATACATCGGGAATGGTTTGAGCTACGGACCTGGGGAGGGGCTCATTCGATTCCTCATGGAAAGTTCTTCAAAAAAAGTCCAAATGTAGGCCGCCTTGACTTTTTTTGAGGTTTTTAGGGATTTTACAAAACTTTGAAAACCCTTAAAGAGCACTTTAAATTAAGTGAGAGAGCTGGCTAAAGAATTGGGGCGTTGTCGGACCAACATGGATTTTCCCTGAAAATTTCAGATTTTTTGCTCCAGCCGTTTGGGAGAAATTGTGTGTAAGGCGTACGGCGGACGGACGGAAAATTTTTTATTGCAGATTTGGATTCTACACCCTTTGAAACGTAAACCATGAAATTTTCAGGGTTGGTTAATTTTTTTTTTTTTTTTTTTTTTTTTACAATGGTTCATTATTGAATAATAAACCAATAGGTTACCTACAGAAATTGAAATCGTCAACCGTTTTTGATCAACTACTTACTCAATAGAAGAAGATCTTATACAACATTTTCGGAATATAGAATTGCCTAAGCTTAAAGAAAATGCTAGTGTGTGAAAAAATACAATACGAATCTCCAAAGTTCTAACGTACCTATTTTAGAAGATACTATTTATATTTAGGCCTATAACCGAAATCATAAAAAAGTACAAATTAAATTTGTTTTTTAAATCCTGTTAATCATGAAAATGTTGATCCGACCCCAGCCAGAAAGCTCTGGATTTTGGTAATATGTCCCCCTGATAGCTAGTATTCTGTAGGGTTGAGTGGAATTAGGTTGTGAATCTTTAGGAATAACGTTTGAAATTCTTGATTTTAGGATTTGATTCTGTTCTAGGAAATAACCCAAAGAGTCACTTTTGTCTATATTTCTTTCTAATCAACCAAGGAGGTTGCAATTGAAGTGAAGCTTCTAAGACTATAATTGCAAGGTATGGTTTGTGGCTCAAATGGGGTGATCAGCTAGGAATCACTTAGTTTTTTCGGTATGGGAATTGCATTTTTCCCCCTTCGTCGATTACGATGGTTTTTATAATTAATGAAACCCCCGTAAATACCTTAACGACTATAATTTATGAGACTTGGGTGAAAGCTGAAAAGTTACTTGGTCTAGTTGGTCCTGAATCGTCGATTTACCGTTCGATCAAGTTCGGACTTCAAGGATATATTGAATATAGAAATAAATAATCCTGGAATATTAATTTGCAGGGCTCTCAGGTTTAATTAAGCAAATCGCTCGCAATTCGAATCGAAGTTCCCCTATGGTTCTGATAGAATATACTGTTCATTTACCGATTGGTCTATTCGAGAAATCGTTAATCCGTTTTGTCTCCATTGTTACAAGGATTCACGGGATGTGTTCCTACTATCATGAACGCCTTCAAGAGGTGAAACCTGTATTGCAGTTCAGTCACGGCGCTAATTCTATTACGGATGTTTTAATGATAAGATCGTCTGGAAATGGATTTGTGATGTTTAAACCATATTTCCTCAACTACCCTCAGAATTTAAGCAAGATCTGACAATTAGGAAGATGGAAAATTATGCTTAATGGATTTTACGAGTACGTTTGCACCCGCGCAGGGTGAGTACTGACGAAATTGTTAAGGGACTTTAAGATTTAACCTGTAAATAACCAGAAACATACATCAAAATCGAAGGATTCACGGCATGTGTTCCCACGATCATGAACGCTTCCATGCGGCTTACAGAACCCTGTACTGCAGTTCGTGGAGCTAATTCTATAAAGGATATTTTAATGATACGATCGTGCGGAAATTGATGAGTGATGATTAAACCATATTTCCCCAACCACCCTCCGAATCTAAGATAGATCGGACGATAAGGAAATTGGAAAATTTTGCTTAATGGATTTTACGAGCTTTTGCACGTGCGCAGGGTCAATTTCTGATGAAACTGTCAAGGGACTTTCAACATTCTAACCCACAAATAACCGAAAATGTACATCAAAATCGGATGACGTTACTCAGAATGCTCTGAAAAGTAGAATACGAATGGTAATTGTGATTTTGCAGAACAAAATAATCACCAAAATTGAAAACAAAACATCTGCTGAATGCAAGTAAACTCGAAAGCAAAAAACTGTGCTTTTTTGTAGCAAATCAGTTGTTCAATCGATCCCTGAAGGTTAAAAAACGTTTAATGTGTAATCCATATAGTAGGATATTATATAAAAAGTACCTTGGCGACAAGCATGAAGTTCTCCTCGATGTATGGGGTCCTGATGTCCCAAGCATAGAGCGTGTTGTGCTCCAGTGACGGGAAAATCAGCAAACCGTTGTCAGTTAATACTTCGCTGGAAACGTGAAAAGGTCTCTCCGGTGACCTGTAAAATTTCACATTTCTGAGAAGTTGGGACCCGTTGATGAAAGAATGCAATTATACAAGGAAAAGTAGGAATTCCGTATTATTGACCAAAAGATCGCTGCCATTTTCCTAACTTGGTCACACTTCTGTATTCGTATTGAGAAATCGGTATTTTAATAATAGGCCCATTTGAAAAGTACAACGCTATTTCCACAAAGGTTTGTCCCAAATATATCAAGTAATAGTCGTTTATTTCGCGTGAAAAATCATCATTGATGCCGACTTTCAACTCTCAGATTAAGATGATTTTTCGCTTGATCATTGAAGAAGGTTTCAATCTCCTATTTTTACATTTTTCAACTAGACCTCGACAGTAAAAATCTGAAAACAGGCGTCTTAAATAAAAAACAACGGACGCAAAATAACCAAATTTCGGTCGTTATTCCTCAAAAATTGAGTCGAATCAAGAAACGGATAGCATCACGTGAAGCGCATAATAAAAAAAATTGGTTGAAAGATCAAATTTTAATGAAATTTTGGGTAGAATCCGAGTTTGCAATAAAAATATTGGCGTTCCCACTTAAAATAAGAAAGTTAGTGTCACTTGCGCATGATTGCACAGTTGCACAGGGTGCGGATATATTTAAGATTCTTGCAAAAAAGTATGAAGATTTAAACAAAGTTTTTGTTTACTCCCATTTGGAGGATTTTACGAGGAGGGGGGGGGGGGGGACAATTCATGGGACACCCTATAGAAATATTTTAATGTCTTACAGAGCTTAATTTTTCACTAAAATTTGAATTGTGATGTTAGCTCTTTTTGTTGGATTCCAATCCAAATGTTATTTTTTTAAAACGTCCACCAGGTTGAGCGCGGCATATAGCTTCCTGGCATTGGCAACATGAATGTATAGATCAACGATTGTTTTGTCATTGAAGTTTTAATGCATCTTGCCAGTCCCCTAATCTCAGAAGATGGAGAAACTGAGCTTGTTAAAAGGATTCAGGGGGCACGTTCCCATAGACATCCTATACACTTTCAAGAGGGCAGCAGGCCAGCAAATTGCAGGTATGCTGTATCGAGTACAATAACGAAACGAGCGACTTGAGATCAGTGAGAGATGGTTAAACCATGTTTCCCCAATTGCCCTCAAAGTTGGAGCAAGACAGGAGGTGTAGGACTTGAAAAAATTGTGTTTGCCAGATTCATGGGCAGACTGAAATATTGATTTGTCAGGAATGAAACTCATTGGGTGTATATTCACAGCCTAACTTGTACATTCAGATCAGAACACCAAAATCAGTTGAAAACTAGAAATTAACCTAGTTACCAGGATTTGCAGACATACAGACCGACAGAGAAAACGAAAGTTGTTCAGAGTGTTCTAAAACCATAAAATGAAGCAGAATATTTGATTTTGGATACCTAGGCACGTACCTGGTGAATAAGCGAGCTTGGGCTTCAGTCATCGTTTTGTTCCGAAGGAGAGACGCCGGAGCGGTACATTCTCGTCCCGAAGACAACGTGTGGAAATACAAAGTGTCGGATTTTTCATCTGAAAATAAATCGTGTTGGGAGAGAGAAAATGATTATGTATAAGTGCTGCGTACATCAGAATTGTCATGCCAGTATAAGGGTAACACTCAATATCAAAAATATTTCAAATCCACTTGAAGATAACAAAATTATAAAATGAAAACATTATAAAAGTAGATCACAGTTTAAAAGAGTGTGATTACATTCAAGGAACTGATCAATGTCATAAAATATCACTAAGCGTAATAAAATCGTAATCCTACCATTTTTGTAAGCCAATTTCTTCAAGAATGTGGTAGAGTATTAGAAAAGTGTATACCCCAGTAGTTAATTGCATTATTTTTCTGAGATAGTTGATCAGAACTTCCAGGAGTTGTTCATGAACTTGATCTCTGACCTCATACTTATTAATGGTGTTTTTTTTTTTTCAGTAACAAGCTCACTCAAGTAGGTAAGTCGATGGTAAAGTCCGTTTATTAAAATTGTTAAAAGCTGATGACAAATTATCTTTATAGCCAATGCAAGCGAGGAGGACACGTACAGCTTTTCTTCGTAAGTCAAATACACGTGACTTACAAACCGTAGCTTTGAAAGCAAAGAAGTAACTTTGGGAGTCACTTTTCCTAATTCTGCACAACCTATCCAATTTGATTTTGGATCAATATTAATCCACAAAAACTTGACTTGATGGACTTTAAATTTGAAAACAAACCACGTTCTTTTATATGAAAACGTTTTGTTCTTTTATAAGTTAAGGTCATATATCTGAAGCAGAGTGTTATCAGTACCTATAGCGATGTTGAACAAGCCGTCCATAACCGTAAATTCCTGCCCGTTGACGTGGTAGAATCCAAAAGCCGGATCGGGAAAGAAATACGGGTGTTGGTACACGTGAAGTTCATCTTTGGCGAAATTGTAGACGATCATCCTTGTACCTAACAGTAACAAAGTAAGTCAATTAAAAAAAAAAAAAAAACGTTACTCACCCTGATATGTCACTGGTTACTCATCCTATTGAAAATCCGAAAGATAAATCGTTAGGAAATAGAGTAAATTATTGTAGATTAATAGAAGTGTCGTACAGATAACTGAAGGTTATGATGAAAAAAACTCCGTAACCCCGAGAATCGACAGTAATCCACTATTGCGGTTTAATTAATCTATTTTATTAGTGGATGTTATCGAAATTACAGTTTCCCTAGTGCCTAGACCAGCAGGACCGAATTTAGGGAGTTTTTAAAAAAAAAAATTTGCTTTGTCTTTTAGACGAATCTGACGCACTCAGTAGGGAGTGAATTTAGGGAAGTTTGTTTTTTGTTAACTTTTATGTCGATAAGGATCTAACGAGCTTGGTTGAAGGGGTAGAAAGCTTTAGGCCTAGACGTATCTGAGGTACTCGGTTTCGGTAGGGCTTGACAAGTGTTTCGTCTAGACGAATCTGACGTACTTACCCAAGGGATAGTTGCAAGTAAGAGGGTTTTTGTATATGTTTGAGCGCAACCACTAACCAGGCTACACTGGAAGGCGTTGGGAGAACGATTAGCGCCCTTAGCTTAGTGCTCAGGGCTTGCCCTCCTCGTTCCCGGTCTGACCAGGAGAGGGAGCGGGTCTTTCCCATTCAATGAACCTGAGCCCTGGGTTTTCCTGCCTGTTGGTTGATTTTATTATATGAGACTTAACACTATTTCAAACATGGTAATGATGAATATCGTTACACACCCTGGTATGCTAATCTATTGAAAATCCGAAAGATGAATTTTTAGATAAAATAGTGAATTATTATAAACAAATGGAACGCTCAAGTGTCGTACAGTGTTTAAACCCTTAGGGTAAGGTTGAAAAAAAAATCCGTAACTCCGAGAACCGATAGTAATTTATATTGCGGTTTAATTGTGCTATTTTATCAATGGAGACTAATTTAAATAAGAATGATAGAGAAAAAATAACCATTTTGAGGCGCACGTCACAATAGATGAAGTCAGCAGATACTAATAGGTGGTATCGCATTATAATTAAAACCTCCGAAACATTATTTTCCAAGCTACATTTTAGACGTTCAATATCCAAGCCACTCTTTCTCTAAGATTAATACTCAAGAATTAAAAAAGTATGTGTGACTATCAAAATCATGAGGATATGTTAAATGTTGCATTTTAAATAAATTATAAACATGCACCCTACTCCAACATGACCAAGGTCTGAAGAGCTCTAGAAGCACTAAATTATGTGCAATTAAAGCAGTTTTAAGAGATTTTGTCAGACGTTCACTTGCTGGTTTCTCAATCTTGTGACGTACTTATAAATTAGTATGGTTTACCCATAGAATCAGCGATGTAGGCGTAGGTCTCTCTACCGTCTTTGCTCATGATCTGAACCTCGATGTTGAGCAGAAGGGAGTCCTCATCCAGTTCAAGCTTATTAATCTCGTAGCTCCCTGCGACGTAAAACATGATAGTTGTGGGGTTATGAATTCATGATAATAGAAAGCCACACAGCAGCTTCTATTGACAACTTATATACAAAAATCAGACAAAAAAGGATCACAGTTAAAATTACAGTCTTAGAATGGGAATTTGCAGTACGAGCTCCCACACTCTCAGAACAAGACGTATACTATTGATCACAATTGGTACAAAACTTAAATTAAGCGTTGTCCAGGAGGAGGAGGGACTTCAGCCGAAGCAATATTTGTTACATAAGCCAAATTGAAGTCATGATGCCAGTCACTTGGGATTAAAGAAAACTTTGTTTCATTGAAGTAACCTGCAAAAAGAACCTATAACAAGGAGATGGACTGGTCTAATTGTCCATACCAAGGGCTTAGGCGATATACGTGCAGCAGATACCTAGTACCCCTGCAGATAAAAAGCTTTGAGGTTTAAGCAGGCTTAGTAGTTTCAAGAAACGGGAAGGGGGAACTGTACCTACACATCACACTTCCAGGTCTACAATAATAGCTGTCGGTCAACCCAATGGGAGGGAAAGGCTTGCAATCGGCCAAGCATGGAAAGCGTGGTAAATAGTTGGTTAGGTAGGCAGTTAGAGACAATATTTACAACGTATTTCCCATTTTGTATATAAGGCTGTGAGAGGGAAAGAGCCGTCAGGACGGTCATTATTAAAGAGTCCATGTATCCTAACCAGGTTCTGCTACCATATAACAAGGAGGCATGAAATGGAATAGTTTCCCCTTCCAAGGGCTGGAGCGATATTTATTTATTTATAATACGGGCTAGCCCAATACAATATAATTTGATAATTTAACATAATATTATTTGTTTAATACAATATTACTGAACATTATTATCAGAAGGAAATAAAAAAGTAAAATAACTTATATGAGGCACTTCACTTTATTGAGGAAAACTAATTCAGATTGGAGGAAGGGATCGGCTTCACGGCTCTCGTTTATTAGCTGATTGAACAAGCGGGGGATCCTGGAGAGTGGACGATGTTGGAGATAGTTGTTGGCGGAGAACGGAATCCAAAAGAGGCTCTCCGATCGTGAACCAGATCGAGGGACTTGGAAATTGAGCTCACTAAGGATTGCCATTGAATCCACTTCGCCCCAGATCAATCGGAGGAGAAACTTAAGGTCGGCCAAATCTCTTCGTGATGAAGGACACATCAGACTGCACCTCCTGCTCATCATATCAGAATCCAATTCCTCCCGGGTTATATGTAGCTTGTAAGCCACATATCGAAGAAACCTTCGGTGGACCCTCTCAATTTGTTGGATGTGATATTGGTAGAACGTGCTCCACACTACAGAGGCGTACTCTAAAATAGGCAATACCAATGACTTGTAGATGGTGATGAGGGCTGGCAGATAATTAAATTCACGTGTGTTCCTCTTCACAAATCCCAGTGAACGCCTTGCTCTACTAGAGATGGCAGATATGTGTTCGGAGAATCCGAGCCTACGGTCCAGGAGCACGCCCAGGTCACGTATGGTTTCCACGCGCCGCAGTTCCTCATCGCCAATCACATACGGATAGATTAGTGGATCCTGAGACCGGTAAAAAGTCATCACCGAACACTTTGATGGGTTAAGGGCGAGACCTCTTGAAAGACACCACTGTTGGAGGGTGTCAAAACAGAATTGGTTGATGTATGAAGGAAATTGCATATCTGCTGCTGCTGGGTCTATGGTCGAAATATGACATTGTTGGTAGTAAAAGGATAGTTTAGAGAGAGGTTTTTGGTGTTGAAAATAAGCCCATCAAATTCCATATTCAAGTAGTTAGTTCGACTCTCGTCGATTTTACTCGAAATCATAACAGTATTATGAATTATGTACGTATTTTTCCATACTGTATGACATTAAATTAAAGGACCTCCTCCTTTGAGAACCTTAGATCGAGTGTACTAGCGCAGAAACTAACTAAGGTACTTGATATTTTAAATTAACGTGTGTTCCTCTTCACAAATCCCAGTGAACGCCTTGCTCTACTAGAGATGGCAGATATGTGTTCGGAGAATCCGAGCCTACGGTCCAGAGCATGCCCAGGTCACGTATGGTTTCCACGCGCCGCAGTTCCTCATCGCCAATCACATACGGATAGATTAGTGGATCCTGAGACCGGTAAAAAGTCATCACCGAACACTTTGATGGGTTAAGGGCGAGACCTCTTGAAAGACACCACTGTTGGAGGGCGTCAAAGCTCGCCTGAAGGGCCCTACAATCCGCAGGAGTCTCGATAGAGCGGTACAACTTCAGATATGTCAGCAACACCCAACGGATCCATCACAAACCTCATTTTTCAATTGTTTTCCTCAATTCCGCAAAAAAGCTTATTGACCCTTAGACATGCTAATAACGTTATGAGCCTGATATTCAAACCTGAGTCCCCTACTTCGCTTCAAAATCGTTATAGAAGACAAGTAGACCAGTCAGCCACTAGGACCAAACTTGCAAAGTTACTTACGTATAAGCTTGTCGTGATTGTTCAAATCGAAAACAAGAATCTTCGGATTGCAATTGTATCTCCCTTTACGGTCGCTAAAAGCGAAACCAACTCCACTGTCAATGGCCCACAGTCGTCCTAATTTGTCGATCTGAAAAATATAAAAAGATGGAAAGTATTAGAATTGACAAATTTTGAGAATGTAGCGTTGGTAGATCATCCTAGGCGGTGATATTCTTAGAATTCAAAGTCTCATGAAATCAATACAATCATAAGGAGTTAAATCGAAACTGGATCCTAATTTTGATTATTGTCGGCGGACATGGCATGTAGTTGGGATTTTAGTGCAATTACAACACTGGCAGACAAATAGGTAACTCATTCATTTAATAGGTTTGTTATTTTTATATTTTGTTCAGACCCAATATTACTGAGCAATCGGTTTGCCTCTTATCACCCAGCAAATTTCCATCATGACCATATCACAGATGCCTAGGCCATTTAACCAAAATTTAGTGGCGAGCCTATATCGCAATTGCCAAGTTAACTCGAAAAAAGGATACTGACATTTTACAAGAGTTAGCCAGCTAATAACCCAATTCTCCAATGTGACAATTAAAGAAGTTTTTCATTTTGTGAGTATAATATATTATGTAAACACAGAGATACCTTAAAACAGCCTAAAAACCCTTGTTTCTAAAATGAATTCGGAGAGAAGTATATTGCTTCCGAGTATACCAAGGTAGCGGAAGCATTGTTTTCACTTTCGGAATGTGACAATTTTTTTGTCTCCAAAATCAAAAATTCCACTCGCATTTTGCGTTTTAGACCTTTCTGAACAATTTCGGTTCCGTGTCTGTCTGTGTGTCTGTCTGTCTGTCAGCAAATCCTTGTTACGGACAAAACTACACGAAGTTATAGTCCGATTTTGATGAAATTTTCAGGGATAGTGCGGGTTGGGGTGTAGATGGTCCCCTATAGGTTTCATGACACCCGGATCAATAGTAGCCTCTGCGCATGCGCAAACGCGAAATCCTTGTTACGCGCATAACTCCGGTAGTTCTTGACCAATTTCGATGAAATTTACAGAGATTTTTCTCAAGGTATGCTCCTGCATAACAATAAATTTACCCTAATTCAATATTTACTTCGCCTAATTGAACGAAGTTCTTTAGTCAATTATAATTTTCAATGATCTATACAGTCATGTTATGGATACGAGAAAGCTATGTGCCACACCTACTTGGCAGACGTTTTTTCCAGTCTTATCAACCTGATTCGTTCCATTTACTTACCCCTTGTAGTCCTGCACAATGGTGACTAATTTGAAAAAGAAATCAACTTCTGTTTAATAGATTAAAAGGAATTTTAATAGTGTGCCCACAAAATAACATTTCTGATCATTCACACGTCATTCCCGTTTGTTTGTTTTTTTTCAGCCATTTCTCCAATTTTCTTTAGTTTTCAACTATTTGAAAGAATGTGATGGCGAGATTCTAGAATTGGTTGATGTATGAAGGAAATTGCGTATCTGCTGCTGCTGGGTCTATGGTCGAAATATGACTCTGTTGGTAGTGAAAGGATAGTTTAGAAAGAGGTTTTTGGTGTTGAAAATAAACCCATCAAATCCCATATTCAAGTTCTAGTTAGTTCGCCTCTCGTAAATTTTACTTGAAATCATAACAGTATTAAGAATCACGTACGTATTATTCCACACTGACTGTATGACATTGAATTGAAGGTCCTCCTCCTTTGAGAACCTTAGATCGAGTGTTCTAGCGCAGAAACTAACTAAGGTACTTGATATTTTAAATTCACCTTTATTCTAAATACTGATTTGATGCTATGGCAATCAGTAGGATCCGTCATGTTGTGCCAAAGCCAGTCTGGATATGGTCTGAGCAGGGGGAACCCGTGTTTGTCCGGTTTCATTACGAGTGTGCTGAGAGACGCTGGAGTGCCTCCAATCAGGCTTGGCGTGGTTACGAATATCCTCCCTGGAAAACGAGGTATTCAGGCATCAAGTATCCATCACAAAATACAAAAATAAGTGCCTATTAAATGAATAGAACTCTAAGATATTACAGGCAAATTATGATAAATTTTAAATCGAAAGAAAAAATGATTATTTGATATAATTCAAGAACAAGATTACATTCGATTTGTTTAAAACTTAACTCAGTAAAATTTGAGTACATTGTGCTAAAACAATCAGATGAAAACTGTGAGGGTGATGGAATGGTATAGTTGCCCCTTCCAATGAGCTGGATGCATTGATAATGCTCCGCCATGACCCAGACGCTTGCAGGCGTCCGATTCATCTCCCAAGGCGACAGATTCTAAAATCGGGAAGGGGCCAACTAACCATATCCATCACAAAAACCCTGAAGGCAAATTTTCGTCATCTGGTGCCTGTAGTGACAGGTGATACTTAATTTTGAACTTTCGACCTAAGATTTGGACTTAGCACCCTCAGAAACCTTTTCAGCTCCAAATCGATCACTTAAAGCGCCAATTGGAAGAAACTTCATGTAAGGACTCCAGGGAGTTTTTTGTTGGAAACTATGTATTTGCATGTGTATTTTTACAATCAGATTTCCGATACGAGTAGAAAACTTTCTACCCTCTGCTGGCCACTTCCCGCCTCATCCTTTCGTTTGCTTTATTATGTGATCAGCAGTTTGAGAATTCGACTTGAATTTGTGACAGCACTCCAATTCGTACATCCCATCGGAATCTCAGCAATGACCGTTTCATGGTTCAACTCCCATATCTCTGCTGTTACCTCTTGCCTCTGGTGCTCCCATTGTAGGTATCCAAAGAAAATGTGGTCTGCAACACCATCTCCCATGTGCACAAAATGCCCATTTTACATCGCAAGCAGCAGCAGTAGCAGTGGCCTGGAAGGAAATGGGTCAGGTAATACCCTACCTTCCCACGCCCTTTATGCACCCACTGCCTCCATTGGCAATCACTAAGGCCGTCAATCTACCTTTAGGTTCCTGAGTCCATTTTCTCTGCCAATCTTGCGGTCTCTGCTCTATAAGAACACTCATGACTACAATATTATTATAGTTGGTTCAGTTGCAGTCAGTTACGCTTGCATCGTAAAAGAATACATTCTTAAAGCTGACTCAAATTCTGCTTTCTGCAAATTCAATCCTGTTCATTACTTTTTGGGCGTAGTCTTGAGGAAATTATTGGCGGTTGATTTGAAATTATTGACATGGTCGGTCGTAGCACGACACCGTCACTCTCTGGAAGATTCTCGGAAAGAATCCCAAAAATTGGTCCAAATTCGTGGCTTCGAATAGCTATCCAAGTGGCAGCAATGCATATTTTGATCCCGGTAATATTTAAAAAAATAATACAGGTTGAATTCGACATAATTCATCCTTATAAGAACGTTTTCTCTTCCCTGACTGATTTCTTTAACAATTTTACGATGAGTGTAGGTATTCCTTGAAGCTTCCTATTCGATTTATTCATCATGTTTGATAATTGGAATTAGTAATTTAATTTTGGCAATAAACCATTTCTAATTTCATAACCATAGTCCTTGTATGTCTCAACTTTTCTGAAAACAAGACCACTGAAAACGATTGATGAATATTTGTAGTGTTAAGGAATAACAGTGAAGGGAATTTATGGAAGATAATTGTTCGAATTAGAGCCCACGTATCATCCAATGGTTCAACAGTAACACTTACTTCTACTTTTACTTTTATAGGCGTGTCCCCTTGTCAGGGGTTGCCTTTGACAGCCCGCCGCCAGGAACTACTGTCTCTCCACTGGTCGTCATCCAGGTTCCGTCTTTGCATAGCAGTAACACCTTTTCTACAATTATTCTGGAAGAAACATATCTACAAATTGGTTATGAATCCTTTGACTCACCTTTATACATATCGACGTCCAGCATGACGACGTCTTCTGGCACATGTTCCCTATTCTTGATGAACAGGCTCCTCATGTATGAGCTGGGATACTCGTAGTCAACTGAGGACCAGATGTGCGTCACTGTCAGCCATTGCCCCCAGCCGCCAGGTACCACCAGCATCCAAACGATCACAGCTAGAATAAATTATTCAAGATTGTAGGTATTGTCATGTACTTAATGTGATATACATGTTGAAAATACGCTGGAAAGGTACATATCATTTTCCAGAGGACACACAACATGTGTAATTCTCCAATTACAAACTTTAGTCATGTCGTATTACAATTTTAAAATTCGACCAGTGTGCCGGATAATTAGTTTTATCGACTATAGAAATGATTCAAACTATTTACAATTAAAAAGTACAAAGGTTTTATTCCAAAAACAACTTCACTGAATTACGAGCATTTCTCGGATCACGTTTAGTAGGTGGGTAACTAACAGAGAATGTTAAAACGGCTTACAAACAAACAAAGCTCGCTTGAGAGTAACCACATTTTACAATTCGCCATCGTTCGAGATTTCTACCTTGCAGAGGTGTAACGGACAGTGTTCCTTGAATACGCTGAGTGGCTCCGGTCGTATCTTTGAGTCCCTATCAATAAATGCCGAGTCGTGAAAATCCTAAATAGGTTGTGAAGAATAACGTTTAATTGAAAATCTTTGCAGTTATCTAATGCTTCGCCTGAGAGATTGCTTCATACTTGTATTTTCAGCCAACTCGACTGAGTGGAGGAGTATAAAAGGCGGTCTCTTGGGTCCCCTTCGCCCACCGCTAACGAATCTATTTGTCACGTCGTGACTGACTGACTGACCCACAAAAAAAACCCGGCCCGCCTGTCAGTCTCCCGGTGGCTGCACCGAATAAGGCAAGTTCAAGGGCTCGATCGGGATTATCGAAAGTGAAAAATGCCGGGCTGCACGAAATACCTACCTACTTTATAGAGGATGTCGATTCCAGCTCTTAAGATGTGCTTTTTCGGCAGCTCTTGAAGTCCTACTGTTTTCTACACTTGAAAAAGTTGGATAGGGCAGGTATTGTGCTCGTAGTTACTAGAATTTTTTAACAGCTCTTGGTGTTTTCTGTCGCACTTGAAAAAGATGGATAGGGCAGGTATTGTGCTCGTATCCGTTACTAGAGTGTATCAATCAATGAAATTTTCAGATAATCCTGAAATATTCTACCTACTTTATAGAGGATGCCGATTCCAGCTCTTATTCTGTGCTTCTTCGGCAACTGTCGCAATCCTACTGTTTTCAACACTTGAAAAGTTGGATAGGACAGGTATTGTGCTCGTATCCGTTACTAGAGTATATAAATCAATGAAATTTTCAGATAATCCTGAAATATTCTACCCTACTTTATAGAGGATGCCGATTCCAGCTCTTATCCTGTGCTTCTTCGGCAACTGTCGCAGTCCTACTGTTTTTAACACTTAAAAAAGTTGGATAGGTATAATACCTACAATAATTGTGCTCGTATCCGTTACTAGAGTACATAAATCAATGAAATTTTCAGATAATCTTGAAATATTCCACCTACTTTATAGAGGATGCCGATTCCAGCTCTTATCCTGTGCTTCTTCGGCAACTGTCGCGGTCCTACTGTTTTCAACACTTGAAAAGTTGGATAGGACAGGTATTGTGCTCTTATCCGTTTCTAGAGTATATAAATCAATCAATCAGTATGTTTTAAAGGTAGATCTATATCATTTTCACGCACACTATCACACCGCCACGTATAAAATATAACATTTACCTCATCGCCACTGTAAAGTATTCAAGTGGAGGCATTAAATAGTCCTTTTAATAAAGATTGAATCTGCTTTATATATATATCATCGGGTACTACGTGTGCTCATCAATACTTATCGTAGGTAAGATATCTTCCGTCATGGAGTAGTTAGTGATTGATTATTAAACACAACATGGGACGAAAAGTAATGTTCATGTGATACACTACAATAAATCAATGAAATGTTCAGATAATCCTGAAATATTCTACCTACTTTATAGAGGATGCCGACTCCAGCTCCTAGGCTGTGCTTCTTCGGCAACTCTATCAGTCCTCCTGTTTTTAGATCAGCATGTTAACGTGGTGTTCTATATCTATACGTAGTAATTCTTCGGGGGAAAAATCCCATTATTCTCTCAAGCAAAAAATGGAAATTTCCGGATTATTTTTTTCAAATAACGAAATTTAGCGTCCCCAGAAAACGATGGTAAAGAATATTTTCCGTTTGTCTGGCCAAGAAATAGTTCATTTTCTCTGTCTGGCTATAGTCTACTCCTATTCTACGATCAACTACTCTACGATCAACTTTTCTACTGTCAACTGGTGTACGAGGTTGTACTGGATTACTTGGCCCAGGTCTACTGCAATCAAGTTGTACCTTAGATCTTCTCTGCCTTGGTTCGGGGATTGAATGGGACAATGGCAACAACACCTCATTCTCCTGTACCTATGGCTGGATGAGAGACTGCATCTTCTATTTCGTTCCCAGGACGGACTACGTAGTTGGGCTGTACATCCTCGTCGTCGTACTGGTTTGCCTCAGAACGGTTGTGCCTCGGATGAACCTCCACTTGTGCTTCACATTGTTGCTGGTGGGCGCTGCTCCTCGATGATGTGCTCTTACTTCAACCCTTTCCATCATTTGGTTGAGCTGTTTTCGCATCACTTCCATCTGTTCTAGCAGCTGCCGCCGTGATGACCGGGAACTGGTGGAGGATGGTTCTGATCGGACATCCGCAAAATCACCAGCACCAACACCTTGTCCGCGATCGGGTAAAACTATATTACTTCGCAATCGCGTTCCTCTCATCTTGATTTTCTATATGACTGAATTAATACCACTGGTTCTCTCACGAGAAGGACCACAAAATAATGGCGAATACCAACTCGAAATTCAAAACTACAGAAAATATAATTGAGAACAAATTACACCTCCAAGTTTTCAGCAAAGAATTTGTTTATTCCTTTATTTTTGTTCAATTAGAACAAAATCCATATGATAAAATGGAGTATTTACAAGCAACCGATGACAATCTTATATCAATTTCAATCTATTATCACATCATTTTATCCGCTATAGAATTACAGCTACCGACCCGCAATAAATGTTTACTAAAGTTTAGAAGGCGTTGGTCTGTGCAGGAACTTGTTCGGCTGCATTTTTACCCTCTGAATCGTTTCAACAAGTTAAATTTTACGTCTTTCCAGATTATTCCAGACATTTCAAAAGATCTGCACGTTCATGTTACCTAGAGGAGAAAGCTTTGTGTCACATTCAATTGTCAAGATATTTTTTCAACTGGTGAAGCTGGTACGAGACCACCTTGCTCCTAACTCTCAAATTCTAAGAAAATGTTTTGTGTAATTGTTTTCCAAATTTCCAAAATATGTTTCGCCATTCTGAGGATCCTCGTACCGTCCGAAAGCCGAACAAGAATTAATTTTGAGATGAATTATAACGATTGAATTGACAGCTGCACGCTCAACAGGCTCCCGGTTTCTGCTGATAAATCAGAGTGATACGTACCTTTCTACCGGTTTTTTCATCGATTCGAAAACTCTCCCGTTAGGAATCTACATTTGGATGCAAATTTTACCGATTTCTCATATCTAACTTCAAAACTGGCCAAATTAGTCCATATTACGGTTTTGGGTAGAAAGAAGCTCACGTCAAACATCTCATTATAGGACAAGTTTGGTTTATACAATAGATGGGAATCTTTTTCAATCGGTAGTCTCTTTTATTACCAGAGTGGAACATGGTCATTTTTCGCTATAATTTAGAGGACTGATACCACTATACACATACACAATTCAATCCAGTCTCAGTTCTACGACCTTTTTGATCAAAGAACCCGTTTGATTTTACTATTATATCATCAAATTATAACCGATCCACTGGTATTCAAAGCACACAACCTCAGTTGTACGATGGAAATAGCTAAATAGGAGCTTGAGGGAAAATATCGGCTAAATAAACAAGAACGTTGCTCGTCAAGGTTTTTAATTCCAACGTTGGTACATAGGGCAGAATTCAGGAGTAGGGACTTGAGTGAAAATTTTTCTTCACTTGAGAAAGTAGAGAAATGTGAAGAAGGAAGCGCTTAAGATAGCTCTACACCACCTCTGTTTTTCACGCCCTTGCTTGAGCATTACCTTATACAGTGACAATGAATAGTTCAAGTAGCCTCATAGGTTCACTTTCCTTTCGATTAAGTGAAGACTGAGAATTCCTCCTCTTAACGTTCTTCTGGACTTTCAATGGACACTTTCAGATGGAATATCTATCAGATTGTAAAGTAATCCATGGAGTTGGTTCGTAATTTGAACATTTATTTTGCAACTCATCAAAGATAATATGAGGAAAGTTGCTCTTCCCAGTCCATCGGAGAGGCTAATGCAGAACATTTTAAGGTCAGATAAAAAAAAAGTTGATTTCTCATTCAAACATAATGAGTAAGTAGTTACAAACCTACCAAGAAAGAACCTTCTTCATATCTCAATCTTTCTTTCAAGCGAATTTGGAAGACGTAGGTATCTCGCGTAATTGTAGATTAACATTCATTAACACGGTATGAAAAATGCGTTAGTTTTTACTAAGCACCCAGTTCATGTTCTCACAAATGTCTTTCACGCAGTCTGCCTGTGGGTACCCCTGGCTGAAGGTAGACGACGCACCCAGTGCCAAGTTTTATTGTTATTTTATGAATCTACAGGAATTTAAGACTTGCATAATGTATGTTCCAGATCCGGAAACAACCGAATCGGGTCACAGTTCAGGTTTGATTGCAACGAGTGCTGAACTCTGTATCTAGCGTCATTATCTTCATCGGTTTGAAAAGGGTTGATAGAAATTATTTCTTTATTTGCGTTGATGACTGAGATTCTGTTCAAACATGAATCCGCTGACACAACATTCAATATTAAGTATTCAGTTATCCATTTATTGGCCAAAATAATGAAATTACATAAATTTTACAAAAATTAAGTAGACAAAGTAATTTTACCATTTGGTGTTAGGGCACATCCGTCTCAAAGGTGCAGCCGAAATAGCAGACACGAAAATAGCTAATTGAGACCAGCAGAATGATAAGAAACTAGTCAAAGGAAAGCCGCAAAAATAGTGGTTAAAGCATGTTCCATGTTTTTTGAAATTTGAAACCAACGCCGAGTTTTCTTTTTCTTTCAATTGGTTTATTATTCAATAATAAACCATTGTAATCGCACTTTAAAAAAAAAAAAAAAAAAAAAAAATTTAACCCCCCTGAAAATTTCATGGTTTACGTTTCAAAGGGTGTAGAATCCAAATCTGCAATACAAATTTTTCCGTCTGTCCGCCGTACGTCGTTCTCCTAAACGGGTGAACCAAAAAAGCTGAAATTTTCAGGAAAAATTCATGTTGGTCCGACAACCCTCCAATTCTTTAGCCAGCACTCTCACTTTAAAGTGCCCTTTAAGGGTTGTCAAAGTTTTGTCAAATCCCTAAAAACCTCAAAAAAAAGTCAAGGCGGCCAAAATTTGGACTTTTTTGAAGAACTTTCCATGAGGAATCGAATGAGCCCCTCTCCAGGTCCGTAGGTCAAACCATTCCCGACGTATGGCCCGATTTATGGTGCCAACATTTTCGTTATTTTGGTTTATTATTGTTTTTGTTTTGATTACAGTAACCTAGTGATGTAGTGAACGTAGATACTGGAGTGAACTCCTAAAAGGGTTTATAGCCGATACACGGGTTGAAGTATTCTGATAACCATAAAAAAAAAAAACGCTTCAAATTCTTTCACTGGGGTTTATTATTCAATTGGCTTGCGTTCATGATTTGAATTTCTATTAAGCTTTGGAGTGTGCTTGTTTCACAGGTGATAGAGCGATTATTGAATTTCAGGAGATCATGCAAATATGATCAACTGATCAATCCAAATACCTATTTTGTTGAAAATTGATTTAGTTGATCATATGCATATCTCCTGAAATTCAATAATCGCTCTATCACCTGTGAAACACGCACACTCCAAAGCTTAGTAGAAATTCAAATCATGAACGCAAGCCAATTGAATAATAAACCCCAGTGAAAGAATTTGCAGCGTTTTTTATTAACTTGGATAAATGTTTTTGAGATCGTTAGGTAAAAAGAGTGAAACTAATTTATTTACTCATTCGTAAGAATGTGTTTGCATAATTCTAATATGAACTGAGTAACCTTTGCAAGTTTCCCATTCAACAGAACATTGTCTTTCGTCTTCTATTATGTCTTCCAAGTCACGAGATGTCAAACCGGAAATGACATAACGTCGTCTTCTACTTCCTAATTCGGATTCACCATTCCTGAAGGTCAAATGCTTCTTCCCCTGGAATTCTATATTCGGGACATAAGCCACTACAAAAAGAGAAAAAAAACGGACCTGTTGGACCCCATTAACAAACGAAACCACTTTCACGTTTTAGGTAGGTAGGCAGTAAATGAACTGGTTCCCTCCAAGAAAGCCGGTGGCTATCACTTTCTGACCTACTTCTTCGTCAAACATTGATCTTGAAACTACGAGTAGTTGAGTTCAACTGAGACTTACAAAACACAGCTTTTCGAAAGTTCTAATTAGGGAATAACAGTTTTATTGGAGATTCTAAAAGTGGAGTGAATGGCTCCAAGGAGACTTATCGGATCCCAGATGATTGAGTTCAAATTCAGAACGTGTAAGAGAGTTGAAATTGAATTTGAAATGTTGATATTCAAAATAGGAAAATATTGATGAAATTCTGTTTTTATGTAGCGACTGGCTAGAAACGAACTTACAAAAGCCAGGAACGTTGGGCTGCTCAGTTGTCCAATGATGTACCTACCCCTTGGTTCTATATTTCTGAATTGTTAGCATTGTTCTGTTACTATTGTAGTATCCCTCAAATGAAGGAAAAGCACTCAGAGCTAGATAGTTACCACAACTCCTTGCATAAATAGGTACGTATTCAGAATGAGAGGAGGCCATGTTTGTTTGTTCACGTTTGTTCATGTTTGTTGCAGGCACACCTACAGCTCCTCTCGAACCATCAAGCATATCTCGAAATTAAAAACAATTAGTCATAACAACATACAATAACATAGTACCTAGTCCCAATACGTTATTTCAAGCCGCGGATTTAGCATCATTCTGTTTGTCTAACATTACATTTGAATATACCAACCATTCGGGCCCGAATAAAGTTCTTAAGGAATCAACTTGGTATTTGGTCATTAGTTCTAAAAATTTGATAGATACAACTAGAGCACTGAGATCTTGTGAACGCAGGACAAATTAGGTATCCACTGGAATAAAACTGAATATTGATCGTTGTTATCTTATGCGTTGAAGAGTTTTCACGGTGTGTTTTACTTTCACATTTCTTTAGCCAGTAACGTGTGATTATTTCCTAGGCGTGAACCATCCTGGGAACCATTTCCTGACGATATTAATCTGGTTTCTCTTTTCAATGTAAGTAAATGAAAATCGTTTCAGGCAGAAACAAGCTCTCATCGTTATTTATTAATTCGTTGTAACAACAGGCATTCTCTCTTATCAGCATAACGATGGTAGGTGCATCTTCGAGGTTTGGGAATTCGAGGGAATATATGAATTGAATGAATCAGAATATACCACTTTCCTGGTGCAGCTTTCAAGACACGGCATCACTGAACGGTTTTCTATTCGGAACGAGAAATGTTTATCGTTAAACCAAAGTAACTTTTTAAAAAGATTACTTTCCCAGCGTTGGATTGTTCAATGATCTGGTGGATATCGACACCCACACTACAAAAGCTTGTAAGAACAATTTCTGAACAATTTCGGCCATGAGCTTCCTGGTGCCTATAAAATTGGCCTACGACGCTTCGGTTATTCTCTAAGGGGGTCTGAAATGATCTGCAGTTTATGAACACTTATTCGTAACAAACACTTATCTGAGACTATTTTTTTGATTACTTGACTCCTTTTTGATTTACAGGTTTTGGTATAACGTTTCCAAAATAGTTTGGGCATTCTTTAAATTAAACATGGCATTTGCCCAATCAAATCCAACACTTGCCTTATCGAATTGGTCATTAAACATTTATTCAAATTAAATTAATAATTTTTTGATATGTCACCTATATTAGAATAGTTGTGTTGACAGAAATGTCGAACATATGGTTGATGTCCAATAAAATGCGGTAAATTTAAGAAAGAGAGTCACCGGGTTTTGGATACCAATTCAGATAATTTTATCATATTTATATTTAACGAATTGGCAAACAATCATCAGCTACGTTTCTTTTCATATAATAGGAGCACATTAATAAGAACCAAATTAATATATCAATTCTTTGTGTGTTATTGAAATGTCTGGACTCCTACTTCATTTTTCTACCAGAAACTTTCCAGTGTACTACTTGATTTGGAAAATATCGAATTTGATTGGCAAAATAATTATGTTTACTCGACTGTGTTTGAATGTGTGCTATGTAGTATTCAAGTTAATAGGATGAATTCTATTGCCTAAAAATGATTTGGAGATGCTGTGAAACCAAAATGTCGAAAATCTATTTTTTTCGTTTCCGTTCCACCGGGTAGCATCTTTATTTCAGTAGAAAGTTGGTGTCGCAAATTTTATCATCTATTTAATATAATTGCAAACAATCATCAGCTATTTCTTTTCATATAATAGGAGCACATTAATAAGAACCAAATTAATATATCAATTCTTTGTGTGTTATTGTCTGGACTCCTACTTCATTTTTCTACCAGAAACTTTCAAGTGTACTACTTGATTTGGAAAATATCGAATTTGATTGGCAAAATGCCTAATTATGTTTGGAAATTCGACTGTGTTTGAATGTGTGCTATGTAGTATTAAAGTTAATAGAATGAATTCTATTGCCTAAAAATGATTTGGAGATGCTGTGAAACCAAAATGTCGAAAATCTATTTCTTATTTCAGCCATATAATTGCTTCCGTTGCTGACTTAACCCACTGCTGACATAACTCATGTTTCCCCAGCTTGATTTGATTCATCACGTGATGATGCGATTTCTCATCACGTGGGTCAAACAGAGCACGAAAATATTATTTCTCTCTTAATCGGCGGGATCTTTGTTTTCACAGATGGAACGCGAACAAGCGTGTGAACAACCGAAGGTAAGCTAAGCTTCCTACCAGTAGAATTGTCTTTCCACAATATAACTGTATAATTTCTCACTGTTGACAACTGCTTAGATATCGTATTAATCGAAGACAATCATAACGAAATTTTAATTAACACTACGTGTGTTTTGGATCTAAATATGAATTGTTTACATGTTTTTACTGAATTTCCTTTCGTTAAGAACAGGTGTGGGCTAATCCATAGAGAACTACAGCCCGATTTTGATTAATTTGACAGGAATTGTGGAATCCTGGTCCTTGCACGTATCAACTACTTAGTCCCAATAGGATCATATGCTCAGGCACGACTTCGGTATGTTTTTCTATTGATCTAATGCTGGAATTAACTTAAAATTAGGAGTTAATAGCTAAGTTATAATTATTCAACTGTTGAAGTATGATATCAAGATGAATGCCAGTGTATTGCTTCCGAGTCTACCAAGGTAGCGGAAGCATTGTTTTCACTTTCGGAATGTGAACATTTTTTTGTCTCCAAAATCAAAAATTCCACTCGCATTTCGCGTTTTAGACCTTTCTGAACAATTTTGGTTCCGTGTCTGCCTGTTATGTCTGTCTGTCTGTCAGCAAATCCTTGTTACGGGCAAAACTACACGAAGTTATAGTCCGATTTTGATGAAATTTTCAGGGATTGTTCGGTTTGATGTGTAGATGGTCCTCATGACCCCCGGATCAATAGTAGTCTCTGCGCATGCGCAAACCTGAAATCCTTGTTACGCGCATAACTCCGGGAGTTCTTGACCAATTTCGATGAAATTTTCAGGGATTGTTCGGTTTGATGTGTAGATGGTCCCCTATGAGTTTCATGACCCCCGGATCAATAGTAGCCACTGCGCATGCGCAAACGTGAAATCCTTGCCACAAGCATAACTCTGGGAGTTCTTGACCGATTTCGATGAAATTTTCAGGGATTGTTCGGACTGATGTAAAGATGGTCCTCGTGAGTAATAAAGTTTCTGGACATTATACAGCCACTGTGCGGAGGGATGACGGCAGTTGGGTACTTTGCAACGACGCTGCAGTCAACCCAACATTATTTCATCCGTCATTGAACGATGCTTATATTTTATTTTTAGAAATGTCATAATAATTATTTGTCACTTCAGTCATCTATCCATTCAGCGTCAATGTCAATTTTTATTATTGGGTATATTTTATAGTTTGTTCAATAGTTGAACATGCCTACCTTTATTTTCTCAAGTTATGCTCCTGCATAACAATAAATTTACCCTAATTCAATATTTTTCTTCGCCTAATTGAACGAAGTTCTTTAGTCAATAATAATTTTCATTGATCTATACAGTCATGTTATGGATGCGAGGAAGCTATGTGCCACAGCCACTTGTTTTTACTGCCATACGAAACTCACAAGTATGTATACTTGTAAGTATACTGGGTACAACGTGGATCAGCAGTCCGAACAGTCCAAACGATTGAACAATTTGTGTACACGCGGATTTTTAGCGTTAGCGGTTAGAATGATCCCTATGTATTTCATCATCTTCGAACCATTGGAATCGAGTGCGCAAGTGCTAACACGAATTTGAAGATACCAAATACATAATCGAAGGTATCTTGATTGTAATGTTGAATATTTTAGAGCCTTATAGCTGATTCCGGGGAATGTATCTATCGGAAACGTTCGGGAATTGAGGCTGTCGTTGACAATTGAGAAATTGCCAGGTTGTTTGGACTCGCAATGCATCGGTCACGCGTGACGACTGCCCCGAAACTTCGCCGAAACTGAACGAAATAATCTGCCATTTCTTGCCTCCGCGAACTGTGTACCAGATTGACGATGTGACCACAACACTTCGCCGCCTTTTACGAGGTCAGGTGAGGGCTTTCAAAAAGTCGACAATGAATCTATTGTAATAATCTCACCTCAGATTTTCAGCATATATGAAAAGCAGTGATCGGGGCCACAAACTTGAGGGTCAAACAGATTGGCTTCTGATCGAAGAAGGCACTTTTATTCGTTTATTATTTTCAACAACGAACCTGTATAAAAGGATCAAGAAAAAAATGTTAATCCCCATCTCAAAATTTGTGACAAAAGGTAGTACGAACAAATCTGACCCTTACCATGGTCCTCTATTCGAATCCAACCGTATGCAAGAATTTGTTTCATGTATATATGTTTTTTAATTGTATTATTATTATTTTAAATGCATTTTGATTCGATTGCTTTCAAATTATGATCATGATCAAGCGCTAAAGCATGCCCATAATTGCAACTATAAATACACTGCCAAGGAGATGGCACAGCAGCTTCCTCGTTACATCCTTTATCATATGAGCTAAATTGAGTCAAAATTGTGAAAGTTATACCTGTTTCAAGAATTTCACGTTAGCACATGCGCAGAGCGTACCGCTGATTATATTGAGATGAAATTCATATGGGACCTCAAGAGGCCTTATCCGCATAGTCCCTCAAAATATGGGCTAAATTCATCCAAAATTGTGGAAGTTGTGGCTGTAACAAGGAAATGCGGACAGACAGACAGACCGACAGAAACGGAACCAAATTTGTTCAGTAGGCTGTGAAACGCAAAATGCGAGTGGAAATTTTGAATTCGGACAACAAAAATTTTTTTGCTCCCGAAAGTGAACACAAGGCTTCCGCTGCTCCGTAGACTCGGAAGCAAAAATATGTACATTTCATATTGTTTTGCTGCAGGTAATTTAGGTATCACGAAAAACCTCGTTTCTCCTCTCCCGTCTTTCATAACAAGGAGAAGATGCTTAAAGTTGCTCCCTTAAATTGAGCTTTGCCCAAGGAGGGAGGGGTCCTGAACTGAAGGAATAATTAGTTAATCAAGCGAAATTTTAGGTCACTCTTGTCGGTGAGCCGCATAATTCATCATTTCAATTCAGTATTATCTCCGAAACGGTGTTAATTTAATAAACCTTATTTCATTGAGATGACCAGCAAAAGTACCTATAACAAGGAGGTGATGGAATAGTCTAGCTGCCCCTTTAAATGTCTGAGGCGATATTCCTGCAATACCCAAAGAATACCTCCCAATTCTCAGGCTTAGCACCTTCAAGAAACGGGAAGGGGGAACCATCCCTATCCCTTCACACTTCCGCATACCGAAAATACACAATGATCTAAAATGAATTGAATATTGTTGTCATTGCAATATAAATTGTGCCTTGCAAATATTTTTTTTGAACTATTTATTCCTGACGGAATTTACATTTTCAGGTAAACCCAGGACATCGGTCATCTGTCGGGCCATCTCCCCATAATAAAATAATAAATTATGTTTAATTGAAGTTAATATGACATTCATTGAAATTGTTGGGGGTCAACTTTTTGTTGATAATACAATCTAATAATCTTGATTTTTCTAGTATTTCGACTGCGTCAACCTTTTTGAATGTTGTATAGCCCGGTATTACGAACTGTTCAGATGTACCTGAAATGGTTTTGGATCATGAAGAGATTTTCGGTGTTTGGGTCATTACTTCAAACCACACCGCAGATAACGGTGACCATACTCGCCACTGTTGGTTCCTCATTGTTCGATAATCCTTTTCCTATGTGAACATATTTAAAGCCTTTAATGAACTCAAAATTCCCCAAGATACTTTGCGCCGTGGGTTTTTTCCAAGCCACCCTTTTTCTGGTCAACGGTCAGTCATCCATAGTCTCCCCCCTAGCACCCTCTGGTTTCTCTCTCTCTCTGCTCCCCGCGATTCCCCACTCTAAATTTTCTTCACTTCTCCTCCAAACAAAATTTTCCCGTTTTTTGTTAACAGAATCTGGAGTTTTTCTCCTTCGTTTTTAGCCGGCCCTTGTTGACTCGACTGACTTCATATCATAGTTATCAAAGTGACTTCATTTTCCTAACTAAGTAGTGGCAAAGCAGCATATTTTGTGATGTTGTTGGCTACCCGCGAAACCTCAACTTCGGCAGAAGCATCAAGGTTTTATTCAACAACACCTTTATTTATTTGATTGATTCATATCGACGAATACGAATTGAATGATATATTTCCAAACTCGTTCATTGAGCATGTACGCATTCATTTGAGATACAGCCTCCATCAGATAACTGCACAACCGTTTATATCTTCCTTGGGTTCACCTCAACACAAACTAACGTACCAGTTGAAGGTACAATAAACCAGACTTCAGGAAAGCCATTAGAATCCCACTTCCCCATCTACAGAGCTGAGTAGCTTCCTTGTGTCCTGAGAAAGTGTTTGATAAACCACATTGTGATGGTCTAAGAGCGTTAAACAGAACATTGCTAATTTATTCTAACCCAGTGCAGCCCGGTCCAACCTGAACTAATGTGGCATTAGGTAAGTGGGCTTGGGTGAGTAAAGCTCCAGGCATTGCCCCAATGATCGAATACCTACGAAATTCCCTTGAGCCCGGCAGCCCTCGAGAGTTCATGACTTCAAGAGGCAAAATTTATGGTGTATAGCGGTTGATATTCCTTGACTAATGACTGTAGTTCAAGCGAATGAAAAAAAAAACCACTTACATACATCATTTCTATGACCATTTGGTAGATGCGAAAAACAAGGATTCCTAGTTACAGTTTTTAAACAAATTGCGATGAAAGCCTGTGGTATTTTAATGTCTACAACTTACTTCTATTTGCAGCATTAGACAAATTAGCTAGTAACAAATCTTTGTTCGACCTAAAATATCGTTGTCAATATAACAACTCTTCAAAGGGGCAAAACCAATATTTATTAACCTGGTTCGATTCTTTCTTTTCCCTCCTTTCCAACAACAACAATTTTATACGTAATTAATTAATAAATTAAATTTTATATGTTTTGAATGTCTCACAAACATGAATCTTACAACCCTTTGTAGAACGTACGTCTTTACTTTTGGTTTATTATTCAAAAATAAACCATTGTAACCGCTCTTGAAAAAAAAAGTCTAACCCCCCCTGAAAATTTCATGGTTACCTACGTTTCAAAGGGTGTAGAATCAGAATCTGCAATAAAAAAATTTCCGTCCGTCCGCCGTACGTCGTACGCCGTACGCACGATTTCTCCCAAACGGCTGGAGCAAAAGATCTAAAACTTTTAAGGAAAAATCAATGTTGGTCCGGCGACGACCCAAGCTTAGCCAGCTCTCTCACTTAATTTAAAGTGCCCTTTAAGGGTTGTCAAAGTTTTCTAAAATCCCTAAAAACCTCAAAAAAAAGTCAAGGCGGCCACTCCACGAGGAATTGAATGAGCCCCTCCCCAGGTCCGTAGGTCAAACCAGTCCCGATGTATGGCCCGATTTATGGTGCAAACATTCTCGTTATTTTGGTTTATTATTGTTTTTGTGTTGATATCAGTAACCTAGTGACGTAGTGATGTAGTAATGTGGATACTGGAGTGAACTCCTAAAAGGCTTTGCAGCCGATACACGGGTTGAAGCATTCTGATAACCATAAAAAACGCTGCAAATTCTTTCACTGGGGTTTATTATTCAATTGGCTTGCGTTCATGATTTGAACTTATACTAAGCTTTGGAGTGTGCATGTTTCACAGGTGATAGAGCGATTATTGAATTTCAGGAGGCACACAAATACGATCAACTGATCAATCCAAATAGGTATTTTGGTTGAGAACAGATTTACGTGCTCTATGCATATCTCCTGAAATTCAATAATCGCTCTATCACCTGTGAAACACGCACACTCCGAAGCTTAGTACAGATTCAAATCATGAACGCAAGCCAATTGAATAATAAACCCCTATAGTGAAAGAATACTTATTTACCCCAGTAATAATATTGAATAATAAACCCCAGTAATAATATCTGAACAATATTTACCTATTTATTATCAGCGTTTCATGCATATCAGAATGCTTCAACCCGTGTATCGGCTATAAACTACAAATATCATCATCGGATATCACTCCAGTATCCACATTCACTCAATTCGACGCTATCGGCATCACTAGGTTACAAACAAACAATAATAAACCAAAAAACGCAAATGTTGGCACCATAAATCGGGCCATACATCGGGAATGGTTTGACCTACGGACGTGGGGAAGGGCTCATTCGATTCCTAATGGTATGTTCTTCAAATAGGAAAATATTTAGGCCGCTTCAACTTGTTTTGAGGTTTTTAGGGATTTTACAAAACTTTGACAGCCCTTAAAGGGCACTTTAAATTGAGTGAGAGAGCTGGCTCAAGAATTTTTGAGGCGTCGTCGGACCAAGATGGATTTTTCCTGAAAATTTCAGATCTTTTGCTCCAGCCGTTTGTACAGAGAAATCGTGTACGGCGTACGGCGGACGGACGGAAAATTTTTATTGCAGATTCGGATTCTACACCCTTTGAAACGTAAACCAGGAAATTTTCAGGGGGGTTAGAATTTTTTTTCCTGATCGATTACAATGGTTTAATATTGAATAATAAACCAAAATCGATAGATGAGTGTTAGTGACTATGAGAGTTAAAACAACTCCTATCGACGCAACCGAGCCTTCGGTTCTTAACAGATTTTCGTGATTTTTCTATTGTTCCTTTCAATTTAACTAGTTGTACAAACAAAACTTGGTAATTTTGAATTTTCTGTCGGAAGGAAGAATGGAGTGAGTAATGGGCAATCTGTGTTTCCTTATATTATATTGGTGAATAACATTATTCAGGACATATTCATGTTTTGAAAGAAAGAAAAGTGTACAAACGAACATATCTTGTTTTGTGGTTTTCAACAAAGCAAGGTAGTACTTGTACTAAGTAAGACTTTTAACTATGTTTAGTATTGTTAAAAATATATTGGTAGTATGGCATTTTTGCCTCCTTCACTCCTTTGCCCACAGTAAAACTAAAGATCTTAGCTGATATATTTTCCGAGTCAAATATAGTATCTTCTGACCCAAATTGGCAGTTTTCCAAACCAAAATGCATATCCAAGGCAAAATGGCGCACAATTCGAAAATTGTATTGTTTTATGGATTTCAACATCGATTAGAAATTCCTATAAAGATTCGTTCTTACAGCCATGTTGCATAGCTGCATACTTTATTGTTTTTAGACGAGGAACATCAATAGCATCCATGAAATTAAATATGAGCTTTTGGAGAGTTGTGTGAAGCCTCTCAGCAGGAGGCAGAAGATACTTTTGAAAGCTTACCTGATTTCATGTCGAAAAGCGTAGAATACATTGTTTTGATTTTTCTGTCGATGGCAAATGACTAGATTAGTTTACGGAGTGAAGTAAAGTACGGAGTCGTATTTTTAAACCACTTAATTCGTTGACGAGTTCACCGATACCGAAACAAAATTTAATGGATCACTTGCCGTACGTTCACTTTTGTATTGAGCAGATATAATAGACTAAAACCTAACTACAGAAGGCTGTTAAGTCTGGTGAACTACCGCGACGGCGAAATTTCGTTAGACCGCGGCGATGAGGTGTCGGAGTTCGACTGAAAGTAAAAGGCAACGGTGTCCCGCGTCGGTCACTCCCTCCGCCGCATTCCCTGGACCTGTCTTAAGGATTTTCACACCGGGACAAGAAGCATCAATGAATTTGGCCTCTCTAACGTGATAAGTGGACCTAAGCACTAAAAAACAGATTGAACAGTAATGCTTGCATTACAGGAACGTCCTTATGTTCGATTTGTCGTAGGTAGGGTAAGATGCTGTACCTTGCACATGCTTGTACTTGGAGCCACCCGTAACTTTCTGAGTTTGGAGTAAGGAGGAAAATATTATTTTCCCATAATCCATGCGCCCACACATCACCAAAAAGTAGGAATACAATTTCACAGCTGATGGCAAGACTATTATCCAACTGGAAGGTTAAAACGTTTTCGCTGTGTTGTGATGTAATTTTCTGAGCCAGCTGAGGAAGTGATTACCACCAAAGTAAGTACAAATTTAAGGTGATTAATCCTGAACTTTGTAGTGAAGTATCTTATTTAAAAGTTCATCAAGTCGCTCTCCATCAAAACATTGACATATGGTCATCCAGGCTGTTTTTCATGTATGATATACTCGTTTGTACCTGGAGCCACTTTTGTGTTTGTACCATGAGCCATCTAACATAGCTTTGTTTGGAGGTGAGTTGATGGTGATAGGAGTTTTATGGTTTGAATCTGTATATTGCAGATGCCTCGGAGTAAACTGAACATCAAAAGGCATTGGTAGGAGGGGAGAAATTACTTTTGGACTTTCATTCAACGGAATGCATGTGATGTGGGGCCGAACTCGATCTCAACAAGCGATTTAAGAAAATTAAGGTTCCTTCCAATGAACTCAGCCCGACATTTTAAGGCACTTCCTCGTTTTTTTCTTTCTTCTAGACCTCTGAGCATCCTGATTTCATTGAAATGTTCATCCTACCTAAGTCAATTGATAGACCTAAGTCAAGACCTTTCAAGACTGAGCTTTTCAAAATAGTTCTGTTCATAATGATAATATTAATATTCTTCCTAAGTTTTAGTAAAACCTCACCTCACATGAATGACATCCTATCTAAGTCAATCGATAGACCTAAGTCAATATTTCAAGACTGAGCTTTTCAAAATAGTTCAGTCCTAATTTTTAAATTAACATTTTTCCTAAGTTTTAGTGAGATCTCACCTGAAATGAATGACATCTAATAGTTCCTATTTGCATCTGTGACAATAAAAAATAGGTTTTTAGTAAGTCATGTTTAACTTTCCTGCTGAATCTGAGAAACTGCTCGAATTACTATTAATCGTATATGTGGCTCAAGGTACATCCACAGTTTGGAGGGTTTTGGGAAAATTGGGTAGTATGTACAGATGAATGCTGATTTAAATATTATGAAAATTGGTTTCTGAAGCCAACTTGTTTCTGGACTGATTGAGACCAAAACCGAATTGATCGGACCATAATTACCTCCAGGAAAAATCAAAATGCAAAAAGTGGCACCTTACCCTACTCAAGTAGTAAACATGAATGCACCTTCGCTGGCTCCGTCACTACCACTTATTAGTCCACTGATTAATCTAGTTGATGAGAAGAAATTCTTTTACCTAGAATCAAAAAGCAAACGCTGCAAATTATTTCAGAAGTCTTCTTATTTTTGAACACCCCATCTTTAATTTTCTTTGCTCTAAGTCATCATTGCGAGGAAATTGAAAAATTTGGATTTAAAAAATTGAATTTTACATCTATCTTCTTTTCAACATTTTCTTTCTTTAAATGACATTTTTCATGTCAGATGAGCAAGTCGGGTCAGGGTGTAGATGCTTCTTCAGGGAATGCAATTGCTTAATTACTTTACTTTGCGCGTTCAGAAAGATGTTTCGTGCAATATTATTACCTAACTTTAAATATGAATTTTTGATGTATCAAATCCTTATTTGAGAATATAATCAATTTAATTTTCAACGGAAGGCCTGGTTTGGCATACCAAGGTCCAGGGTTGACAGAATGAGAGAAAGAGTCAAACTAAGATAAGTTTTAAATTTATCCACTTTGTAATGTTCTATTTTAGTTCCGAACGGTTGGAGTTTCAGAAAATTCTTCCTGATATTATTATTGATTTCTGGACTATTACGTACGTTTTCCTTGACACATCGGGTATTGAGTTGGGAAAGTAAAAAACGGAACTCGGGGGAAACTAATGGAGCGGTTCTCATGAAAATATCTAACTATCGAATCTAAACAGTTGAAATATCTACTAACTTAGATACGGCAATGAGGGCCTGAATTACTTCATAACTCATTGTGTGTTTATTACGTTACGTACGCATATAGGGCGGTGTCCTTGTCTATATTTATGGAGAATGTAGAATAAATGAAAACGCATATTTCCACGAACAGAAATTATTTTGATGTCCAATAGATTATGAAATCATTATCTGTTATCTAGAACTATCTGATTACACAACGATGAAAATGAATAAATACCTATTTATTATTTCGGTATTAAAAACCAGAGACAATGCTTAATAGGTACAGTTGAAAACACATGTACCAATCCAAGAGAAATTTAACGAGACAAAATTGAAAACGCTGCAAATTCTTTCACTGGGGTTTATTATTCAATTGGCTTGCGTTCATGATTTGAATTTCTACTAAGCTTTGGAGTGTGCGTGTTTCACAGGATAGAGCGATTATTGAATTTCAGGAAGCACACATATATGATCAACTGATCAATCCAAATAGGTATTTTGGTTGATAACAGATTTACGTGCTCTATGCATAACTCCTGAAATTCAATAATCGGTCTATCACCTGTGAAACACGCACACTCCAAAGCTTAGTACAGATTCAAATCATGAACGCAAGCCAATTGAATAATAAACCCCAGTGAAAGAATACTTATTTACCCCAGTAATAATTTCGAATAATATTTACCTATATATTATCAGCGTTTCATCCATATCAGAATGCTTCAACCCGTGTGTCGGCTACAAAGCCTTTTAGGAGTTCACTCCAGTATCTACATTACTACATCACTACGTCACTAGGTTACTGACATCAAAACAAAAACAATAATAAACCAAAATAACGCAAATGTTGGCACCATAAATCGAGCCATACATCGGGAATGGTTTGATCTACGGACCTGGGGAAGGGCTCATTCAATTCCTCGTGGAAAGTTCTTCAAAAAGACTCCAAATTTAGGCCGCCTTGACTTTTTTTGAGGTTTTTAGCGATTTTACAAAACTGATGATCTCGAAAGATGTCGAATATAAATTTGTAATAACGATTAAGGGGACAAAACGCAGGGGGACATGTGGCCCACATCAACGCCTTCAAACCGTTAGTAGACATGTATTGGGGGTCTGTTCTACAGAGGATAGAATAATACGAGCATGTTGAAAACGATGTGAAATTAGACCGTTCTTCCCGACTACTTATCCATTTTTAGAACGATCGACCCTCTAGAACCTGGGCAGAGTTATGCATTGAGTTGTGAAAAATGCAACTCAAAAGGAAAAATTTACAGCTTAACCCACACAATCCTGAAAATCTCATAAAAATCGGATGAAAACTGTAGAAGTTAGGCTTCTTAGAAAGATTTCACGTCCGCTCATTACTAATGGTACAATCGCGTTGAAATTAGTATGAGATTATCAGGTAGTTTTTCCTTACTACCCGGAAAAATTTGAGCAAGATCAGAACTTTATAACCAGAGAAAATCAAGGTTTTGTGGACTTTACGGTTTCGCAGGAGCAGACAGGTTTATTGATTTCTGCTCATTGAAATGCATAGTGGACCATGTACAGTCTCACCCGATCAAACCGTTATCAGTGATGCACCTAAAACCATACTCGCCGACTTCAAATCCGGTGAAAATACGTTTTCTAAAATCAAATCTGTTGATAGAGGCATGAGGTTGAAGTTGAGAGAGGTAAGCCAGAATGATGACATCGAAGGAATCTTAGTTCTCATCCACGAAACAATCAGAACGACGGACTGCAGTAGCTCCAACTTCGTCTTAAACATGATGATGAAACAAGCTGCAGTTGCTGGACACCTGAGACATAACTTGTTTAGTAAAAAATTGAAATAAAATGTTATTTTTTCTGGACAGTTCCAACAAGTTTCATTTGATTGAAATGAATTACTGGTCATCAGGGCAAGGGGTTACAAACCCCATGACTTACTCAAGGATACTCAAGGTCAGGACAGTAAAAAATAATGGGCCAGTGATCATAACCTTGCTC
This sequence comes from Creontiades dilutus, assembly GCA_031894815.1. Taxonomy (NCBI): domain Eukaryota; kingdom Metazoa; phylum Arthropoda; class Insecta; order Hemiptera; family Miridae; genus Creontiades; species Creontiades dilutus. Next base: position 470,499 of record JAVIWC010000161.1, read on the forward strand.
TGCTACCATGTAACAAGGGGAGGTGATGGAATGGTATAGTTGCCCCTTCCAATGAGGTGAATGCGGATAATGCCCCTACGCTCCGAGGAAGTCCCAGACGCTGGTATTCGTCGCCAAGGCGGCTGATTCAAGAATCGGAAAGTGCAAACTGACCATATCCAACACAAACTAAACTATTCCATTAACACCTCAGTGGCTTGTAAGATCACATTCTTTCTATCTCAGTCTCGTTCTTATTCCAACCTGTTAATTGGCGAAGACAGAAGAACTAACCATTTCGGTCTAATCGATTTCGTACAGAGTAAAAATAATTGCCCGTTAAACCTGTTTGATAGGTACTTGCCTGCCTGCAATGTCTAATGAATGATCAGTTAGAAAACCAGTGCTTTGATGAGCGAGGAAGCGGAAACCACAGAACTTTTACTCACTTACCGAGTCATTACGAAATTCCACGCCTCGTTCGTTTGAAATGCTCTGCCAGAGTTGTTTGAGCGCTGACATCAACTCGAAGATCGAATCTCTTTTGAACAGTGCAAAATTAATAAAAATTGTAATATAAACGTTTCCAAATGATCGGTACCTAAAAACACTAACGCACACAAAAATCCTTGTTACAATTTTATTTCTGAATTGCACCCTTTGTAGTATTTTTAAGTCAATTGATTTTTTTTTTTTTTTTTTTTTTTTTTTTTTAATCAAATGAAACTTTATACCTACCAAATGAAACCTCGTGCCAATAAAATGATAATTTCCATTTCCAGCATCTGTAGTTCGGTGCTCTGCCAATTAAGTCTACTACATCTTGTAAAGAATTCGCAGTTTGAATTCAACCTTTCTCAAATTGAATTAAAAGGTCCGCAAATGGAATTAAACTTTCCAATTAATCAAATTAAATAACGTAGTCGTTTTGGTGTTTAAAAATATTTTTAGCAAGGAAATGGAGTTTAAATGCGAAAAACGTTGATCTTAAGCACATAGGAGTCGGATTGTGCATAACTCCTGGGACACCCTGTATCACTAAAAAAGACCTAATGTTTGAAAATTGGGAAAGCTACGGAGGAGGCATTGTCTTGGTCAGGGGCAAGGATATGCAATGACCCGCACGACCCCCGGGTCTTGAAGGAGGGGTTGCTTTGTGCGCCGTGTATTATCAACCCCAATCTGATTTCGCTGTAGCATTGGGTGTTGCTATGTTGAAATCGAGTTCATACAAAGAGTTAGAGTTTAAACAAGATTATTAAGATATAAATTAAAAAATAATTATTCAAAAATGAAAAATGAAAATGAATTTAATGATTGAAAACGTTCGTTTGTGATCAGAGTCTACAGCATTTCCAAGCTGTCCAGCGAAAGTCAGGATAATCGAAGATCTGAGAGACAGCTATTGTTTGTGTTCATTTACGATTGATTGCGATGATTTGGTTTCAGTTGAGTAGCTGTACCACAAGTGAGCATGTTGACATGATTTTTGTGTACGGTTTTGCCAATGGTAATGCTTCTGAAGCAGAAAGGGAGTCACGCTCCTCCTGTATACAACTCACACCCTAGCGATCACGTCCCATAATATGAGGAAAAAAGATAGGTAGATAATAAAGTTTATGTCGCTGATCCTTCTTTATCTAGTAAACTTTCTGTTTTTATCTACTACCTGATTGTTTTTTGTCACTAAGGTTTTGGTTATTACTAACAGCTTTGTTCAATAGCTATAGCGCACCATGATGAATGGGAATATGCAATAGGGAAAACCTAGCTGAAGGAAATACAGCGAGGAAAGAGACGAAAGGGAAGAGTTGGTAATGATACGGAAGCCTGGTTTGATAAGGGTCCATAGTGTCAGCAAAAAGATGAATGCAACTCATCGCAATCAATCAAAAACCTCAATTTTAACAGAAAACACACGTTTTTCTGCAGTTAAAAACTATTACCTTAACTAAAAATATTTATAAAAACCAAAACGACTACACCGTTGGGAAGCTGGCATTTTGGCGCACGTTTTACCAGGCCTGCACAGTTCTGCGTCAAGCATTCATGGGGTTTCTAGGTGAGATGAAAAACAGGCAATTTCAAGATTTTGACAAAACTGCCATTTTGCGCAGCAATCGCACATCCTCAATGCAATCAAAAAAAGTTTTCTGACATCAAATAGATAGAAAACTTAACGCTCTTTCCAACGGTGTCATGAAATTTGAGGTATCTCCTAAATTGAGGGAGTTATGATGGTTTTAATGACATGAGATCGAGACCTCTGAAGGCAAAATTTAATAGAGAGTTCGTCCACGAACAGTCGTTGAGGGCAGCAGGAACATGTCCATCACGTATTTTGCAAAATGTGGATTGATGGGTTGTACACTTCCTACGATCGCATCTTGTTGGTGTTCTCTTTGATTGCATAAAGTACCTCTGGCGTGGATTTTCATTTTAGAAAACTCTTTTTCCTTGGGGTTTGACATCCGAGAGTAAGGGTTGACGTTGGGTTGTCGTTGAAGCGATGAGTTTCGCGTATGTAAGTCTAATTCACTTTGCTGAAAGTTTAATCCAATTCACGAAAGATTCAATTCAAAGGGCAAATGCTAGAACATATTTATTACATAAACGTGTTATAATCCAGGAATAATTACTGAAAGCCTCAAAAACGTATATCGATTAAGAAAATGTTTACAATGGCTTCATTTTCTGAGAGAATTTGATAGAAGAAAAGCCTTCCGGCATTGGGTACCTACCCGTTTTACATTTTAGGTCGGCTTTCATATTTCCCGTAAATGAAAAGTCTATAAAACACCAAGTCTTGTCTGGTGATATTGGGACCTGGATAGTTTCCTCATTCAAGTTAATTGGTTCATGATCACTAACCGCAATTTCCACCTAGTAAAAGTACATTGTATAGGAAAGGATGTCAAGAGTCAATAGGAGCTGTTACCTTTTGCAGGGTTACAGCAAGGAGAATTAATCAAAGTGACAACAACGTGTAACCTAGCCTGCTCTCCAGACAGTAAAAACCCAGTTGTTACCGTCAAAAGGGGCTCCTGGGTACCAGTAAAACGGCTTCAACTACAGGTGAGTTATGGTAGATAGTTGCCAACGCCGTTTCCTCACTTGTTGAACGCTGACCGCGATCTGTCCAACGTTTCATGGGCAGTCGCTTTTTTTTGCGCTCGTTCGACTTCAAAGTGGCTAGAGCCGTTGTGCGAGTCAAGATCATTGTTTCCACCTAAGTAAAACATTTGCCGAGAAAGGAAATTCAGAAGCGGATCATAAGCGTGCAGAGGGTGTTGCCGTGAAAACGGCTCAATCGATTTTTTCCACCTTTCAGTTGACGAACGTTTTTCAAGGACATCAAAGGCGTGAAATGGTAGGAATATCGAGTGAGTAGGGACACGTCCTATGTGGTTAGATGATTTAGGATAAGACACCTTTGTAGAATGCTTATTACTACGCGTTTTGAACAAAGTTTTGATCCCCATGTAGAACATGTAAAATATCACTAGATGCTACTACATATCATGATATCCACAATGTACATAAACGAATGCAAAGTCTACTCTAACAAAACCAAGGTCATATTAACCCACTCGTCACTGCGGACTTCAGATAACCAAAGATACAGCGCCTAGTACGTCCCAATCACATCATGGACATATTTAACTTAAACACGGAGTGAAGTGTTTTCTTGCTAATTTTCTATACGAATGCCTCAACTCGTATTTAATAAGTAGTATTTCTTCCATGTATGAAGCACTGAAAGTGTGATACAATGACCACTACAAGTGCCAATGAGAAATGTTGCATATGTTAAGTGGCTCAGAGAAAATTTGAAAGTTCACAAACACTCAATGAAGCATAAATGTAATACGATAATTTTCTAAAATTCGTCCACAAATCAGGCTAAATTCCTGGTAACTTTTTTGAGGGGATATTTTTGATAAATCGAGTTTAGATGCGAAAAAACGCGTGTTATTAGGCAATTTATTTCCTCCCTGTACCTCCTTCTACTTTTTTTATTTTTATTTTTTTTTTTTTTTTTCTTATTTGGCATTAATTGTTTATACAGCCATATACATAGTTATTTATCATCCGTCATTTCAAACATGTACATTACATAATCTCAAAAATTAATAAATTTCTTTATATACGGAATAATGGTTTTGCTGGGTAAAGTCAAATAATTGAAGGAGTTATCACTAAACCCGATTCCTACGTGTTCTTCACTTATCATTCCGACCAAAATTTGACTCGTAGCAGTTTTTTGATAGAGCGTTATTGAATTATTCGCGATTTAAGATTGATCAACTGATCAATCCAAATTATTTGGTTGAGAACCGATTTAACTGCTCTATCAATTTTGGCGATAATTCAAAATTTGATGACACCGTTGGAAACGCAGCGTTAAAGTCCATTTATTTAATTCAGAAAACATGAATTTTTTTAATGCATTGAAGAATGCAGCGTTTTTTCGAGAGCGATTACATGGAAAAATATTCCATTTGAAAATTTTAAATTTCGTAAGGCCATGTTTATCAACTTCAACCCGTGTAATGCTTAATGCAAAACCGTGCAGACCTGGTAAAACGTGCACAAAATGTCAGGTTTCCGGGATTAAAAAAAAACGTGTTGTTTTCGTTTTGATTGCAAAACATTTTTAGTTAAGGAAATGGTGTTTAACCGCAGAAAAACGTGTGTTTTCTGTTAAAATTGAGGTTGAGATGTTTTCAACCTTACGTCACTAAAACAGCCGTAACTCCAGCTTTTTCGAAGTATTTGCAAATCTAAGGGTACCGTTGGAAAGAGCATTGACAATTTCCCATCGTCTCAGTAAATTCAAGTGAGTGATTTTTTAAAGAAAGGTTAAAAGCTAGCCTGAAAAGTAAATTTTGAAAAAAAACACTTTTTTAATGGCTCATTAGTCTTTCTTGATTTTAATGATACGTTTGAGCCTGTAAGCCTAAAAAATGCGCAAAAGCCTCAGCTTTCCAATGGTATAATTAGTTTTTATTGTTTTGCACATTGTTCTTCCAATGTCGTTCCTCCCTTCGAATTAACCAGGGTCTACGAGGTGGTACAGGCTGAATCATCTTGTGGAGTGTTCTTCCTTCGCTATTTGTGAATCTGTTCTGCAAATCCTTCTAGTTTAGATAAGTACTCAAGTTTTCATGAAGAATTAAATTTCGAACATTTTCAAGACTCTTAATATTGAGGAGTGAACCGAAAATTCAAAATAGGAACAACATTGATATTGTCGTACTTATTGCTACGTATTCAAGAGGTAAGTTCAGACCTTGTTAATTCGTTAGAACACTTCGTTGTTGTATTGAGAAAAAAAAGTTAGTTGCCAAACTCGCTTGTTGCAAATCGGTAATGGGAAAGTCAAACTGTGAATTTTTCCCGAGTCTAATTCGGAAAATTGATTCAGAGCACATAATCCGTCCGAATTGTGTGGAACCAAGGATGGCTGAACACGACCCCGCGACTGCACGTTAGGTATGGCCAAGTATGAATAGCTATCTTATGGTATATGAGAATGATTTTCTGGGCGGTTTACCGTATGGGACTTATGGTTCCTGAAATGTGGGCGGAACCAATGATTACTCCATTATCGATATGTGAATAGCAACGCTCTGAAGAAAATAGGTATATAACTTCGGCTTCTGGTAACATTTATTAGTCCAGGTGCGAAGAGTCAAAAACGTAAAGAAATAGTACACAATGTTTACAGAAACCCATAGTGCACATCACGAATGGATGTCTATCACATCGTTGTTACAATCAATACTTGAAGACTAGTGGGGAAAAACGGATTGATCACTTTTTTTCAAAAGTAAAGTAAGTAAAGTAAACAAGGAATTTCACCTTGGTTTTCGTCCGACTACCCGGAGGTGTCGCGGACGTCGCCTGCTCGGAGGTTCGGAACTAGGTCTGACGATTTCGCTCGTGTTCTCATTGCCTCACGCCCCTGGGTTGGGACGGTTTTAGATTCACGTGATATGGAGATCAGAGGTGAACTGTCAAACGACAGGACAGGTATACAGCACTTGATTGGATTTTGGCCCTAATCATTGGTTCCAGTCGGATTAGAACCGGGGCAATCAGTACTTCCTTTGAAAGTAAACAGCTTGAGGACAGACGCCCCAGCTCGCTCGGATAACCTGTCCCCTACTTTTTTTCAAATCTAACAGGTGCAGGGGAGGTTAGTGACAGGAGTACAGGCGGATTCGCACCACCTGGGCAAAATGAAAAGGATACCTGATGATAATAATATTACAAGTATAGTATGATCGTACTGTTTTCCAACTTTCCCCCATGAATCCTCATTGAAGAGCAAAGAGTTTCAAATCCGCTCGCCAAACAGAGCCTTAGGAAGGTTGGGAGGATGGAGTCGTGAGTCTGACGTTCTCTTCGTGGTTGTCCGTTACGGTCTTGGTGCACCCCTTGGGTTTCATGGCAGCAGCCGCTAGTGTTTGCAATAAAATTGTAGAACATCTTGAAACATACTATATTTTTTATCATTACTTTAAAAAATAATTATTAAAATTCGGGGAATAATGACTATTATCACTTATTCAATCACTTCTTTTTTGAAGTATCTCACTTGTGCTTGAGCCCTTCAGATAGGCATTTGGCTTTTGAGCTACTTATTCAGGTACAGTTTTTCAAAATTAGGTTTCTTTAATTTTCAGTTTATGATTGAACGTCTTCATGCGGAAATATAACTCATTTTCCGGAAGCTGCTGACGATTAGGGTAATGGATGTTTGAGTGAGCATTTCTTCTGTTAAAGTTCCCCTTCCAGGTTATTTGAGTTTTGTCTGTTCATGATTGCGTTTTTTGGAACGTTAAGAACAATGAATGTGTTAACTGGCAGATAGCGAATCAGAGAATTTGCAGAGGAACCGCATTGAAGGAAATGGATTGAACGGGAGGGTGTGCGGGGCAACAGTTCTGTGTGCTGAGGGGTTCTTCCCCAGGCTCGGCCAAAAAGTCCCGGTTTTCTTCTGAAACACTTCTTCTATCACTTTAATCATCAGTAATTTCAAAAGCTCGAATTTGCACAAAAAATCTATCTAGGCTTTCAACAGGCTGAGTTTGAAGATGGGCGCAATCGCCCCACGCTAACCGGAGATTTGGAGCATTTCAAATGGGGGAAAATTACCCGAAAACTCCCAAGGCTTACCCGAATGTCCCTCTCTTATAAAGGTTTTTTCACGCTGAACACAATGGTGAAATTGGATTGGAGATATCTCAATCCGTTGAAACTAGAGCAGTTTGAAGGTGATAAAACGAGGTAGAAAGGTAAAATTGGAAAAAAAAAAAAGAAATTTGGGATTCTTCTGCTTTCAAAATGTTCCAAATTAAAATGAGATATCACAATTCAGAAAATAAAATTGTTAATTTTTGCGTCAGAAAAAAATACCATTTTGTTAATTTAATAAAAAATTGATTATTGCTTAATTTTTAAACTAGATTATTTAAAGCTCTTAGAAAAATCGGAATAAAAATGGAGTACCTATCTCTATTTCTTTTCGTTTAATTCAAGATCCTTAGTTTCCCGACGATTTGATGACTTTTTGCTCATCATTATTCTATGACAGAATTTAAACTAAATTAGCAAATAATCATTGACCTTAGAAAACGATTAAATGAATTTAAATTGCGTTACGACACAAAAATAAACAAGAAATTAAATTATTCAAATTCTTTACCTCATGGGACTTGATATTGCTCTTAGCATGACTTTTTTTCGGAATTTGAATTTGTTGACGATGCTCCTAGTGAAAATGGAAGTTTGTCAGAGTGCAAATTCTTTCAAAAACAATTTCATTCTTTCACTGATTCTTGATTTGAATTTCTGCTAAGTTTTGGAGTGTGCGTGTTTCACAGGTGATAGAGCGATTATGAATTTCAGGGGGCATACAAGTATGATCAACTGATCAATCCAAATAGGTATTTTGGTTGAGAACAGATTTAAGTGCTCTATGCATATCTCCTGAAATTCAATAATCGCTCTGTCACTTGTGAAACACGCACACTCCAAATAGAAATTCAACTCATGAATCATTGAATAATAAACCCCAGTGAAAGAATTTACACGATCACAATGGAAAAATATTCTATTTGAAAGTTTAAATTTCGTGAGACGGAGCATGCATATCAGAATGCTTCAACTCGTGTATCGGCTATAAACCTTTTTAGGAGTTGACTCCGTATCCACATTCACTACATCACTAAGGTTACTGCGATCAAAACAAAAAAAAATTTGTTTTTGTTCTGATGCAGTAACCTGGTGATGTAGTGAATGTGGATGCAAATGTTGCCACCATATATCGGGCCATACATCGGGAACGGTTTGAGCTACGGACCTGGGAAGGGGCTCATTCGATTCCTCATGGAAAGTTCTTGAAAAAAAGTCCAAATTTAGGCCGCCTTGACTTTCTTTGAGGTTTTTAGGGATTTTACAAAACTTTGACAACCCTTAAAGGGTACTTTAAATTAAGTGAGAGTGCTGGCTAAAGAATTGGGGTGTTGTCGGACCAATATTGATTTTCCTGAAAATTTCAGATTTTTGCTCCAGCCGTTTGGGAGAAATCGTGCGTACGGCGGACGGAAAATTTTTTATTGCATATTTGGATTTTACACCCTTGGAAAACGTAAACCATAAAATTTTCATGGGGGGGGGGGGGGGGGGGGTTAATTTTTTTTCAAGAGCGATTACAATGGTTTATTATTGAATAATAAACCGAAAGATTCGCCAGTTTGTCATGGTGGGGACGATATGGTTTTAATAGTTGAGCGTGATTCAATAAACCATTAGACATTTCTACCTTGACGATGAGTTTTGTATTTTGTTCAACCATTAAGGAGTAAGGCATACTCTTCATCAGACAGTTCATCTATGGCTATGATTACGCATGTATGTAATTAATACTTATGTTAAATTAAAGCATGTTTTCATTCATTCTTTCATTCGAGCTCTTTAACACGTGAAATGTGAAAGTCTCCTATTTGTTTTTGTGCGTGGGACCTGTTCGTAATCGGTCAAGTGTGAGGTGTGTGATGAAATTATATGACAGGCTCGACAGGTGGTTTTATTTGGAACCGTCAACATTCTCTTCTCAACTGCCGTAACTCCTTAAAAGTGTAAGTAAAGCGCGTTACGCAACCGTACGGGTATAGGTACCTTTCGTGATGATTACAAAGTTGTATTAGGTAATGGAATGCGACCCACAGAACCCGTTTCACGGTCAAAAAATACCTCAGGTCTAAGGCGGATCTGGGCAAAAATACGAGCGAAGGATTATTAAGTAGGTTCGTACCGAGTCCTAATGAGGAGCAACGGACCGAGGAAAGCTCGACGTCACGTGCAGGTCGTATGAATGATGGAACTAGAACAGAAACGAAATAGTGAAAGTGTTATGCGGTCTCAGCTACTACCGTACAAAATAAACAAAAACTGGGGATAGAATTCCCTTTTAGCAAATATCCTTTAAAAACGATCCAAATCATTCCACTAAGGTTTATTAGTGTGAACTACGAGCAAATTTGTGTAAATGGAACGCTGTGCTGTTTAAAGTCTTCTGACATTCAACTTTTGGTTTATTATTCAATAATATTGGTTTATTATTCAATAATAAACCATTGTAATCGCTCTGGAAAAAGTTCTTTAAACAACTGTTCCTTGGGTTGTTCAGAGGTGATCTGTGTAACGACAGGACAGGTATACAACATTTCATAGGATTATGGCCCTAATCATTGGTGCTTGCTGGATTCGAACCGTGCAAATCAGTACTCCCAATGAAAACAATCAGTCAAAGGACTGGTGCCTTGGCTCGCTCGGACAACCTGTCCCCTCAAATATGAAGAATCCTTGTTTATATGAGCTAGCTTCAGAGAGACGTCTTAACAAAAAATGTGCAATTCGGTTAAGAATTACAGGAACTGTCGACAAGATTTTTTCAAATACAGACACAGACATATAATTATGCACTGGAGACCAAAAAACCGGCGCAGTTGAATTGTTTCCAAAAAGTTGAGTTTAAATCGGTAACAGTTGGGTTTGAGCCAATAGTTAGGTCAATAACAAGATTAACAGAGATTATCTGCCATGGTCCATCCCTGTTTTTCTTCAACTATTCAGTTTTTTCTTGTAATGCTCTCTTGAATTCACGATAGAAGCCTAAAGGACGAAAGATGACTTTTCAACAGTCTGCCTTAAGTGCGGTCAACACAAGCCGTTTTTGTCATTGTGCCTTTTTGAAACATTTTTCTCGATCTTATTCCTTTGAATTAAGTTTTAAAAAAATTTTTTTAATGAAGGAGAAAAAAACAAGAGAATTTTTATATTTGCATTTTTCGATTTTCCTTATTTTTGGTTTATTATTCAATAATAAACCATTGTAATCGCTCTGGAAAAAAAAAATTCTAACCCCCCCTGAAAATTTCATGGTTTACGTATCAAAGGGTGTAGAATCCGAATCGTCAATAACAATTTTTCCGTCCGTCCGCCGTACGCACGATTTCTCCCAAACGGCTGGAGCAAAAAATCTGAAATTTTCAGGAAAAATCCATGTTGGTCCGACGACGCCCCAATTCTTTAGCCAGCTCTCTCACTTAATTTAAAGTGCCCTTTAAGGGTTGTCAAAGTTTTGTAAAATCCCTAAAAACCTCAAAATGAGTCAAGGCGGCCTAAATTTGCACTTTTTTGGAAGTAAAACGAAGCACAAAATAGCTTCAGCACTATCTTTTGATGGTATCATTAAAACATTGCCGCAAAAAAAGCCCGACAATTTTCATTTTAAAGTTTGTTTAGGGCTTCCATTTCGTACAAAAATTTATTTATCATCTATTAGTTTGTTAAATTTAATAAAAATTATATGGTATTTTACATTGAGCACTTACTTACCAAACCTTCCTCCTTCTAGTAAAAGAGTTTATACATTGTGAATAAATCAAATTAATTATATTTATATTTTGGTTCATTGGTATATTAAGATGGTATGAGTCATGAGATATCGGGTCTACGGGGGGCGCCAAATTTATTTCTTGCCCCGGGTGAAATACGGGCTGGTTACGTCCCTGAACATAATAAATGTTTTCAGTGATTTCTAAAACGATAAATGTATCTCAATTTTGATAGGATTTCTGCTTTCTTATATTTCCCAAAAGGGAGAACAATGCCTCCGCTATCCTGCACAGCCAGATCGTCAAAAGCGTTGAAATAAAGGGACTCACAGCGCCTTTCAACTTGAACTCTGCTATCCCGCTTTGCAGGTGTGTAGTGCAGATGCTGATTTACTGTAGGCGCTCCGCTAGAAACAAAACTGCCTTCATTTAAATTTATAATAGCATTTCGATATTTACAGTAGCCTTTGCGCTTTTGGTGAGTATGAGCCCTGTGTTTAGCATTCCAGAAACAATAATTGTGTTTGATTGATGCTGTCAGAATAACTTGCTTTTAATCCTTTGAACGCCAGCGAAAGGGATCATCTCTGAACGCCATTAGTAAAAACCATAAACCATAATTTTTACCGACTTCAAAAAGGAGGGGGTCCTACCTTCAAAAAGGTCACATCCTTTGATTGTCTGAACCAGTTTAAATTAAGAGCAGCAGAAGCCGGTTTAATCAGCTCTTAAATCGTTCTATGCGATCCTATAATCGTAGTATCCGCAAAAATTCCGCTTCTTGGAAGGATTGGCAGATTTACAAACATGAAACCTGTTTTCAGTGAGTTCTAAATCGTAAAATGCAAGCAAGCATCTTAATTTTGGTAGGATTTCTGCTTTTTTACATCTCCCAAAAGGGAGAACAATGCCTCCGCTATCCTGCACAGCCAGATCGTCAAAAAGCGTTGAAATAAACTGGGCTCAGAGCGCCTTCCAACTTGAACTCTGCTATCCCGCTTTGCAGGTGTGTAGTGCAGATGCCGATTTACTGTAGGCGCTCCGCTAGAAACAAAACTGCCTTCATTTGAATTTTGAATAGCATTTCGATGCTTATAGCAACTCATCCTTTGCGCTTTTGATAAGTTTGAGTACTGACTTGTGTGTTTAATTCCAGAAAAAATAATTATGTTGATGCCGTCAGAATAACTTGCTTTTAATCCTTTGAACGCCAGCGAAAGGAATCCTCTCCTCAGGTGATCCTGATTTCATTATTAAAAACAATAGTTACACAATATAATTGAACCAATCTATAAAATGACTAATTAGGTAGCTAAAAAGAGCCACTGATAGATACGTTGTAAGATATAATTATATTAGTCCAATCAATTTTATTGGGTTTTGAACGTTCCCGCTCAAGGAAATCCCATGATGCAGCGCGGCCTCCCATCATAATGGCACTTGGCGTCGGCTCGGCTGCCATATTGGAGTTTTTGTGTTCATCTTCGTCCGCTGGTTTGCTGATAGGGTACTGTGCGCGAACGTTTAATATTCCTGGATTACTGAGGTAAGTTTAGTGTTAATTGACCAGTATTTATTTGATTCAGGGAATGAACGATGCGTTCCAGGGTATAATTTTGTGGATCCTTCATTGAAACATCCGTGTCTTAACCGATCTTTTGGTTTTCTTCTAGATCTATGTGTTCTGTTGAACGGTTGTTGATAAGTGTAGCTATCTATATATCTATGATGTCTAAACATTTATTGTTACTCCTTTTAATTCGTTTAGATCGGTGTTGAATTGACTGAAATGTAGCCGGCTCGTTCCGTTGCTTGTTGACCGATGTTAACTCGAAATCTGTCATCGAAGTTATGGTTCGCCAAGGGCGACAATGATACAAACACTGCCTTCGTTTTACAAGTATTTTTGCTAGGTATTTGCCTCATAAAGTACTTGTAGCGATTCGTTATAGAGTTGTACATGACAAGAATAACATATAAACTTGTCGGTTTACGGAACTTGAAATTCCCTTGCTTGTCCATAAATTTCTAGAAGTTATAGAAATAGAATCAATACCCACCTTCCTAATGGTACATACGTATGACAACTCAAATAGCCATTATGCTGACAGCACACAGAATAACCTACCTATTTTTGGGTATACATGTCAGAAAGAACCTTGCTACTCGAATTACCTCCTTAAAATCTGGTTATAAGTGTAAATAATTTTTAAAATAGTAACTCCGTATAGATGAGCGTTTGGGAAGGGTACTATGAGAGTACTTATTTACTGCATTTTATCTGTTAAGGCGTTTCGAACTTACAATATGGCCCTCATCAGTTCAAGAACAATAACAACTTACGAACAATAACTGAGTCATAGCTGTAGATCATACAATTTTGCTTTTTATTCATGTTAGTGCATTTATTTTTAGTGCACTTAGCTTTCAAACTTTTTATTCGAAAAATTCCATTCGGTGCGAGCTATCGAAAAATTGGACCGGACCTTTTCTGTAGTATTTTCTTTCTGCTTGAAGGTGGTGGAACCCGTTTTTCATTTTTCGATGTTTTAGTGCCTCAAATCGTTGATTGATACTTAAGGTTACCTCTTGAGCCCCCTTTGTTATTTTAGTTTTGGATTCTATGTTGAATTTGGAAGAGAAAATGCATAGTTGATGTTTTTTTTAGAGACTTTGTTTGAAACTTATTTCATTTTTTGCGTTGTTTTAGAAAAGCTGATTCTACTTTGAATTTATTAAAAATTGCATACGTTCATGATTTTTTTCTACTAAGACTTTGGAGTTTCAGAGTTATTTCACTTTTTGTGAAGAACAATTATTGAATTTCAGGAGACAAGCATAGAGATAAATCTGTTCTCAACCAAAATACCTATTTGGATTGTTCAGTTGATCATATTTGTGTTCCTCCTGAAATTCAATAATCTCTCTATCACCTGTGAAACATGCACACTCCAAAGCTTAGTAGAAATTCAAATCATGAACGCAAGCCAATTGAATAATAAACCACAGTGAAAGAATTTGCAGCGTTTTTTTATGGTTATCAGAATGCTTCAACGCGTGTATCGGCTACAAAGCCTTTTAGGAGTTCACTCCAGTATCCACATTACTACATCACTAGGTTACTGATATCAAAACAGAACGCTGCAAATTCTTTCACTGGGGTTTATTATTCAATTGGCTTGCCAAACACCTTGTCCACATTACTACATCACTAGGTTACTGCTATCAAAACAAAAACAATTATAAACCAAAACCCCAGTGAAAGAATTTGCAGCGTGTCATGCATATCAGAATGCTTCAACCTGTGTATCGGCTACAAAGCCTTTTAGGAGTTCACTCCTGTATCCACATTACTACATCACTAGGTTACTGGTATCAAAACAAAAACAATAATAAACCAAAATAACACAAATGTTGGCACCATAAATCGGGAATGGTTTGACCTACGGACCTGGGAAGGAGCTCATTCGATTCCTCGTGGAAAGTTCTTCGAAAAGAGTCCAAATTTAGGCCGCCTTGACTTTTTTTTTGAGGTTTTTAGGGATTTTACTAAACTTTGACAACCCTTAAAGGGCACTTTAAATTAAGTGAGAGAGTTCAAATCTTTTTTGCTCCAGCCGTTTGAGAGATATCGTGCGTACGGCGGACGGACGGAAAATTTTTTATTGCAGATTCATTCTACACCCTTTGAAACGTAAACCATGAAATTTTCAGGGGGGGTTAGATTTTTTTTTTTTTTTTTTTTTTTTTCAAGAGCGATTACAATGGTTTATTATTGAATAATAAACCAAAAACCGCTTTTCTCCAATTATCTTCAATGTTTTTTAAATTTTGACCACATTTTTGGAATCAGCATCAAATTTCCTATCAACATAAGCCAGTTTCCATCATCAACATTCATCATCAGAGGATTGACGTTTCAATTCTTGCATCAAGTGGTAGTAAATGAGTAGAACACATACAAATTTTACTAGACAAGTTTTATTGGCACTTTTTATTCCACTAAAATTACAACTACAGTTTCAAATAGACCCCCCTTGCTTCTGTTGATAGGATATTTTATGCTGATTTCAAAGTTGTGGTCGAAATTCCTTAATGATCCCATATAGATGGGACACCCTGTATATTTTTTATCGGTTTTCAGTCAAAACTTTTGACCAACTGTTAGCACTTGGAATTGTTAGCATTGAAAAAACCCTCTTCAGTGGTAGTTGTTCAAATTTAGGAAATTCGGATATGAACCGAGCATTGATAACCTCTTTAGTGGTGGTTGAAACGGTCATTTGAATGGGTGGGAAATAGGAAATATAGCCTCTTAATGTAGATAAGATGCTGGAGGTATTTTCTAGCTCCGGCTCATCTTTATTGAGAATCTCAAGGGAATCAGATGACTATATTAACATGCGAGAGAAAAACAGAGAGGTTACCTCTAGAAAATGAAGAAATCCCTTAAAAGTAGCTGAATACCTTATTTCTTGTGGCTGAAATACTCCTTGCCTTCGTATCCTCGTAAAAGGCCCAAAACGAGCTCTTACACGCAGTAAGGTTATTTGGGAAAAAATACAGTCCTGTATTAAAGATATCAGCTTAAGTTTTCTTGTCAAGCGTTGTTTCCATCATGGACCTCTTCACGACTGTTTCTTATTAGTTGATTACGCCAAACAATATTATTTTAAAGTTATTATTGTTTACTCTGCGACTACTACACTTGACATAAACAATAATGATGGCCGAATACTGTGTAGGGAGTGAGAGAAGTCTTACTGTGTGAGTGTAGTAGGAGACCGACTTCAGTCTCTTCCCCACTCTGTGCTGTTTACTTAGAAGTGACACCGGTATAGTGTGGCAATTGTGAGGTGATGAAATGGTATAGTTGTCCCTTCCAATGAGCTGAATGCTTGAAAACGTCTGATACATCTCCCAAGGCGACGGGTTGTAAAATCGAGAAGAGCCAACGAACCATATCCATCACACTCCCAGGGCTCTGTGAAAAGCCATCTTGAGGGGAGCATCGCAATTATTAGGGCAGGGGATTGATAAATATCAGAGGGGTCAAAAATATTGGCATTTCGCCTATGGGGACATGAGAGTAATAAGGGACGTCAGGACAATTAAAATCATTAGGGCCAGAGGTCTTAACCACGCTCATGCTAACTTGTGATGTGATGGAATGGTATAGTTGCCCCTTCCAATGAGCTGGATGCGGTAATAATCCTCCGCCACGCTCAGAGGATGACCCAGACGCTTGAAAACGTCTCATTCATCTCCCAAGGGGACTTATCCTAAAATCGAGAAGGAATCGTCTCGTCTGATTCGTCTTATTCTTATTCTAAATTTTAAGAATCTAAGATTGGTAACACTAAGCTTAAATCAGGATTAAACTTTAATTATAAAAATAAATGTTTATTTTCATTCAAGAAAAAAATTTAGATTTGCTAAGGGAAATTTTAATCGAAGTACAGTTAAAAACACCATAATTGATCAGTTATCGAGAGGGATGATAATGATTGATTTACTAAAATGGCGGGTGTTCTTCGTTACTCCCCCCATTTTCAAACGCTCGTCGCTTCATGAAATTCTAACAAAAATTTGATGTTGAGTTGATTTTTGGAAACTTCAGCTCGTCTACTTTTTGATGTGTGTGTTCATATTTTGAAGCAACAACTTTGTAAAAGCCAAATTCGCCATGAAAAAAGTGGGGGGGAGTATCAAAGTATTTGCCACATTCTTCGGTGCCCCCCCCCCCCCCCCCCACGGTGAAAACAGTATTTTTGACTACCAATATCGCGTCTCAACCTCTTAACTTTCGATCAAAGGATTTCATCGCTCTATAACTCATACCTGCACGTCCTCACACCCCTGTTTCTGTGAATTGTTGTTTAGAGATAGCAAAGCTTAGTAGTTGATATTTACCGTTTACCTTCACGGGGCTTGAAAGCGTTTTGAGCCTTGAACGGGAGCCGAGGGTTTGTAATATTTTTAATATAAAATCCCAATGAAGCCATGTAATGCTATTACTTAAATAATCGAATAGGTACCCTTCAGGTACAATAAATTAATTTGTATACAAATCCTTAACATTTTATCAGCCTTTCTCTGTGAAATTTGTGGAAGGAAGGGGTGGAAGTCGCAATTCTGGTGAGAACTTATCTCTAAAAAGGAATTCACAGGAAGGGGTGTTTGATGACGTACAGGTATGAGATATAGAGCGATGAAATACTTTGATCGAAAGTTAAGAGGTTGAGACGCGATATTGGTAGTCGAAAATACTGGTTTCACCGTGGGGGGGGGGGGGGGAGTACCGAAGAATTTGACATGGCAAATTCCCCCCACTTTTTTCGATTGAATAATTCACCATTAATATCTAATTCTGGTAAATTGAGGTTCACTAGACATGAAACTAGACAAACTGAAGTTTTCAAAAATCACCTCAACATCAAATTTTTGTTGGAATTTCATGAAGCGACGAGCGTTTGAAAATGGGGGGAGTACCGAAGAACACCCAAAATGGCTATAAAAAATAAGGGTTGGTGGTAAAAAAGTAAACATTTAGGGTTGTATGTATTTTTTAATGCCACATTATAAAAATATAAATACAAACAATTTCTTCCAAAAAATTAAAAAAAAAAACCTTATCACTTAGGGGTATGAAAAATAGGTAGTAGCCGATTCTCAGACCTACGGAATACGCATATAAAATTTGGTAAAAATCGGTAAAGCCGTTTCGGAGGAGTACGGTGACTAACATTGTGACATGGAAAATTTATATTTTAGATTGATCATGAGTTTTGCACGAGAGGAGAAGTTTTAATATAATATATTACCACAACCGGTAGATTTCGAATATGGTCCTCCCAATTAACCGATATCGGTGAGGGTGACGTCAAGACTTATTCGTCCTCTACACCAAGGACGCTAAGTTCAGGGGTTCTCCCCTTAGTTGTGCCCGAATTAAATCTACCGAACGAATTTACCACTTCGAAATTGGAGAACTCGTGCGTATATGTAACGTATTTTCACTTTTGTAGAACGTAAAAGTAAGTTGTTACGGTGACACTCACTCGTACGTTCGAGTGACATACCCCAATAACGCAAGGTCGTAAGTGAAGGCCCAATTTGATCTCTCTTGAGGTCTTTCCTGGTGGTGTGGCCACTTCCGCTTCTGGCTCCGAATCCGTGACCTACATTCTTCTCACTAACAGGGCTGCTCAATCGGATAAAGTCCTGTCTATTACATTCTCTGTTTCATTAATGCAAATTTTCTGGGTTAAAAAATAAGCTATTGCAATGGTCCCAGGATTTTAAAGTATCAATTTTCATTACTGCTCTTCCCAAAAATCCGATATGAGGTGTTTTGCATTCTGAAACAATTCCTGCAGAGATGTGTGGTACTACACAAATATGATAGAAAAAATCACTGTATACAATTCCATTTCAGACCATTCTAAAACCGAATCTATGAAAAAAACTACACTGGAGACCAAAAAAACCGGCGCACTTCAAGATTTGTGTTGTTCTGTCTGGTAGAGAAATAAAGTTGGAAGAAATTTGAACATTAACATGAAATTTATATTCTGTGAAAAGAAAACAACAGGAAAAAATAATGAAGAATAAAAATTTTAATCATGAAGCCGAAGTGTAATTTGAATGTAAAAACTCTGCAGATTCTTTCACTGGGGTTTATTATTCAATTGGCTTGCGTTCATGATTTGAATTTCTACTAAGCTTTGGAGTGTGCCCTGTTTTCACAGGTGATAGAGCGATTATTGAATTTCAGGAGATATGCATAGAGCACGTAAATCTGTTCTCAACCAAAATACCTATTTGGATTGATCAGTTGATCATATTGTGTGCCTCCTGAAATTCAATAATCGCTCTATCACCTGTGAAACACGCACACTCCAAAGCTTAGTAGAAATTCAAATCATGAACGCAAGCCAATTGAATAATAAACCCCAGTGAAAGAATTTGCAGCGTTTTTGTCTTGGAGAAGAATCACTACTCTCATTGTTAGGTCTTGTCTTGTAAGGTGATATGCAATTCTGACTTCACTCAAAAATTCACAGTAATAAGCAGCATTTATTTTTTGAGCTCATGTAAGCAATCAAGATGTAGCAACACTGTTAATGGTGGGGGTCTGCAGTCATGGCTCTCATTTTCAACACATTCACGACCCCAACAATCTGTTTGTGCCGTGAAACACTCTTGCTCTCGATAATGTTTCTTCCCAGAACTGTGCAGTTAATTTTCTCAAGTTTTCAGCTGGTTTAACTCCTTCCTGAGCTAGGAACTTGATCACAATACGCAGCCCAATTATAGAGAGTACCTTCTGCTCAGTCATTGTCACAATGGACACTGAGAGGGTCGAGGAGGCTAGCTCACATGCTTCCCCCACTCCTGACAAACCAACCCAACACCCCTCAGGAATGTTCCTCCATCACTACTGAGCCTGCAGGTCCAAAAGTCTCGTTCATATTAGATTCACCCTCATAGTTGTAGTTGGATTTGGAAATCCATCTTCTGTTGCACTGCATTGTTGGAATTTTGAAGTAATAATTTGGTACCCACAAAGAGAAAAGGCCATTGTTCTTAAAGCGCGTTTGTTATTCTCAGGCAACAGTTGGAGACCAATGTCTATGGTTGTCTTGTTAGTCGATGTTAAAATGGAAAAAATTTTGTCATTTTCTGTCAAATTTCCACCCTGGCTCTCGTTGAAGAATTCATCTCGTCTGGTATGCACTCCACGCTCTCTCAAAACACAGCACATTCCATAATGAGGTGGCGAATCGTGTCTGGTGTGTCAAGGGTGCAGACTTGTCATGATCGATCACTTGAGAAGTCGTGTGAGAGCCTATCAATGGTTATGTATAATTGATCATCTTAAATAATATATCTTTTATCTTTCTTTTGGACTAGAAAATCTTCATTTTGCACACATACAGGGTGCCCCGCAATAAGTTCTTCGAAATCATTTCTAGAGCTCATTTCCAACAAAACATGTCTCGTGCACTTTTTCTTTTAGATGCTTCGTTTTCACACATTTGTTACCGATCTTAAGTCATTAAAACGACCATAACTCCCTTGAACTATTCTCTAAAATCGAATTTGAGGACACCGTTGGGAAGACCATAAAATTTCTCATCTCCTCAAAGAAAAATAAGAACATTTCCACATGACTTCGGTGACCAATAGTCCGATGATCAAGAGAAGAAGCATAAGAAACAGGTTTCTCAACTCTCACTTCCCTGGAAAAACCTCCCCAAGATATCAGCTTGCTAACAATAGAAGAAAACTTATTTCTATTTAAAAGAAAATGCCGTTTGAATGCCTAACAACCTGGGCTTAAACCGTAAAATGTACGTTCTTTCTACAAAAAAATGAGTTAGTCATCGGATTTCATGCAGCTTTTCATAGCTGGATCGTATGGTGACTCTCTGGGGCCTTTAAAATCAACATAATTAATCGAAATTAAAACCTTCGAAAACTCCCCGATTATGGTCAACATACAAGTTTTTCGATAAATTTTACGAATAACATTAAATTATTGGGATTCTTAACAAAAATAAAACACAGTTCATGAACATGATTTATTGAATGGACGGTTTCCTTTCATATCGGAAACATAGTTTACTACAAATATACAAGATAAAGAGTTATTCAAGTTAATCCTAAGTCACAATTTTTGTTCTGTTACGAAAATGTCATACTTCCTGAAAATGATTTTGTTCAGTTTTCCACCTGTTCACGCCCTTAAGAGATTAGGTTTAGGATTTTTGCCTCGTAGGCGAAGACACACAGAAATGAGCTCCCTCTCAACCCCCCCTCCCTTCCCCTTACTATTAGAATACTATATGAAATTGAAAGCGGCATTTTTGTTGCCAAGAAGCGAACCAAATAACAGGTAGATAGGTACTTAACGAGACAAAAAAAAATTAACGTAATTCTGAACTGAATATTTTGTTTTCCAGTATCTTACTTAAGAGAAACCAAAGAAATACATAATCCCTTATTTCCTCTAATTCGCAATGGCTTGGCTACCATTGTAATAGAAACTTAAACTTTGGCTTCATAACACCATTTATTTTATCGACTAGGGTAAAAGTTGGCGTAGATAAATCATGGCATCGTTAACACAGAGCAATTCGGTAATATCTCAACAAACTGCAACAGTTTTTATTTTTTAATTCTCAATAAAAAGTCTCAATGGCAATGGATAACTATAACAATAAACAATATATGTACAAACAGGCCAATCTTTTCTTTTTTTCTCGAATTCCATTTAACAAAAAACTTTGAGGCCAGCAAGAGTTTATCAGTCGTTCCAATAGGTACCAAATGATGCACAGAAATCAGTGATTAGGTATATAAAATACTATATCTCAAAAAATAGTTCTTGAATCGTGTTGTTCTGAAATAGTCAAGCTTTTTCTGCAAGTTTCGAATTCACGGATTCGTTATAAATGTAGGATTTCAGGTCAGCTCAACCTTTTTCAGACAAACTGAAGGAAAGTTGGAGAATTTGACTAGGAAAAAGTTGAATTTGACCTGGAATTGCCGTTACTTAATCGCTAATAGAAGTTTAGTAACAATATTAAGATGGGGTAGTTTCTTTTTTAACGTTTGGGTATGATGAAAAGTTCGTAAAATTTATCACAATGAGAGTTTAAGTGGTTCCGCAGCAAGATCTGGTCGGTGGAGCAGGTTCATCTTCGTCGACTATGACGATGTTCCTGCGCATGCTATTCGTTCGCGTGAGTTCGTTCGCTTTCTGAATCTCGAGGGCTTGAGCGCGTTCCGTCATTCGCTGAGTCAGTTCCAAGAACAGTTCTTCGATCCCGACGTTCTGTTTGGCCGAGGTGTGAAAATGAACGGCTCCCACAGACTTCGCGTATCTAGAAACACATGTGCAAATCAGTAAAATATAAACGGGTAAAGCGATCTACATTAATGTAAAACTAAGCTGACTAATGCAACATTACTGTTTTTAAAGCATGTCCCTTCGTTTCAAGATGGATGACGTAAAATTAGGGCAAGTTATTCTTATCATTGTACACTGGGCACTGTACCCCTTATCACATTTACTACGACCTTCTATCCTATAGTAAAATATTCACATAGAAACCTTTGTTTTCGCACCTGGAAGGTTTCTGAAGAGTGGATATAACCTTAGTTATTGAATAGTTTGAATTACTTTTTTGAGATAATGGGCTATAAAGTTGATTTTCCATTTGCCTGCAGTCTATGTGTTTGACAAGTAGGTACAAAAAAGTTATCGCCCCTCTTTCCACGATTCTACTGTAGCTCTCTTATTTAAATATAGCTATTGGAACGCTGAACTTCAAGAATTTACCAATCAGAAATGCAAGGGGTTTCTGTATCTTAGGGCAAACCAGATCCATAAGGAGACAACAATTAGAATGTGAGATACATATAGTCTCTAGTTTTAAACACTTTCCTCAAAATAAACTCATCAATCCTAATTAATTACACGCACATGCTCTATAAATATAGAACACATAAGAGTTGTACATAGAAAAATACTAATAAAAGTTAAGGGTTTGAAATTGAACATTGACATTCTCGTTAAGTCAAAATTTGATAAGACTCTTGTTTTTCATTATGGAATGTCCACGTTATTTAGATATCCTGGTTAAATATGTTATCTGAATTTGGTTCTATAGATCAGATGCTAATTTTATAGTACATTATTAAATTATTTTCGTTTGGTAATAAGTTTTGATTTAGGTATGTTAGTAATCTAGCTACCTTTCTTTCAATGATTAGATTCTGCATTGCCATTTCTTGAAAAGATTACATTTCATACAATTCATTTCTTAGTAATGTCAATCTTGTAACTAGAAGATTATTTTGATCTAGTTTGAATCCCTATGCAAGACAGAGGGCTGAAGAAAGTTAAGATACCCATGTAGCTAGTTAATCTGAAAACCTACCAGGAGCCCAAAGAAAATGTCAGTACTAATCAGAGAAATGTCAGTCAGTACTGACATCGGGCTAGTGTTGTCAAGAATTCTCTCATGACAACTTCTGGAACAACTAAAAACAAGTCTATTTCGTTGTTTTCTGCCCCAATTCGTTCTGCAATCAATACAATTTTTATTAAATTCAGTTGAACTGAAGTTGATAAAAAACATGTAGCCTATTCACGTTAGAAGCTCCGACAGCCATAAAGAGGAAGGCATGATGTGGTCTTCCAAGAATTTTAATCGGTTGATTCCAGATAATTATTTCCTATAATGAACCTACTCCTTTCTCTTTTATTCTACCAAGATTTGCTCTTTGAATATGAAACACAATTGTCTTATATAGTTGATAAGTAGTGTCTTATAAGTTAGTTTTGTAAAATCCCTAAAAACCTCTAAAAAAAGTCAAGGCGCCCTAAATTTGAACTATTTTTGAAGAACTTTCCACGAGGAATCGAATGAGCCCCTCCCCAGGTCCGTAGCTCAAACCATTCCCGATGTATGGCCCGATTTATGGTGCCAACATTGGCGTTATTTTGGTTTATTATTGTTTCTGTTTTGATTGCAGTAACCTAGTGACGTAGTGATGTAGTAATGTGGATACTGGAGTGAACTCCTAAAAGGCTTAGTAGCCGATACACGGGTTGAAGCGTTCTGATAACCAAAAAAAAAAAAAACGCTGCAAATTCTTTCACTGGGGTTTATTATTCAATTGGCTTGCGTTCATGATTTGAATTTCTATTAAGCTTTGGAGTGTCCGTGTTTCACAAGTGATAGAGCGATTATTGAATTTCAGGAGGCACACAAATATGATCAACTGATCAATCCAAATAGTGCTCTATGCATATCTCCTGAAATTCAATAATCGCTCTGTCACCTGTGAAACACGCACACTCCAAAGCTTAGTAGAAATTCAAATCATGAACGCAAGCCAATTGAATAATAAACCCCAGTGAAAGAATTTGCAGCGTTCTTTCTACTTTATTGTGAGGCAATACAGTTAAATAATCGGTGGAAAACGTGATTATTCACGTCAAATTTTAAAACCAATTCGTAAACCATGGATAAAGGTTTTGACTGATACACGTGGATAAAGTTCTTTTTGGCTGACTCATTTTTGGATGGTAATAGTGTAGAGGAAGTCGGATTTGACTCGGATTTAGTACTGCATGATTGAAAAATGGATAGAGTACCTACGTTTTGATTGGAACATTCCACAACTGTTTAGCACAAGAAAACTCGATTTTCGTCGCTCATTTTTCCATGGAAAGAGCACGTTTTGAGATGAAAAAAGACTTAATTTTCGTGTAGAAACAGTCCCCCAAACCCGTAACCAACCATTAGTTCGAAATTGAAAAAAAATGGCGTTAGCAAGTACTTTTTGCGATGCAACCTCTTCATTGAATTTAACATTCCATGATAATATGAAATCCTCAAACACAAAACATTTTTAGGTGAACGTGTATGGGTCAACAAATTGCAAATTAGTTGAACAATTTGAATTTATTGTAAAACTCACTCTTCCGCCACTTCGACAGGCACGTTTCGCTCCTTTTCCAAATCGACTTTATTCCCGGCAATCGACAAACAGATCTCGCTCCCTAACATTTTCTTCAGTTCCTTAACCCAATTTTTCACCTGGAAAACACAATCGATTGAGGACATTAGTTGAATTATTACGGTAAGGATGTACTGATAAGGAAAATTATGAACGGGTACCTTCTGAAAAGAATCTTCGTCCGTAATATCGTACACGAGTATTGCACCATTTGACATCCTGTAATAAATTGGGCCTAGGGCGTGGAATCTCTCCTGTCCTGCGGTGTCCCATATCGCTAGATTGATTCTTTTACCTCCAATATTCAGTTTCTTGTTGAGAAATGTTGCCTGTAATGGAACATCACCCTTACTCAACTCTCTTCATTACATAACAAGGTTATAGACGATTTTCTGTTGAATACGTACCACAGAGATTTTGGCGATTTTCCTTACCTGCAATGTTTGAATGTGTTGATCGTTGAATTTGTCCTCTACGTAACGTAATACCATCGATGTTTTTCCGACGCATCCTTCGCCGAGTAAAACCGCCTTGAAATTATAGTTGCCAGTCCCTCCATTTACTTGGTGCTCCGCCATTAATTCCTCCTTGTGTGTCGTGTTTCTCGATTCGACTGAAGAGCCACTCGTGACTTTTCCTTATACCGAGATAAAACTTCCTGGGACAGTAGTTGAACTTACAAACAAACTAGTTATTCACATCCTCGCGATGTCATGAAAATACGAAACGAGACACACCAAAATCATACCTACTCAGTTGGGCTAATGGTACATTTGGAACAACAAACACATCTAAGCTTGAAAAAAAAAAAAACAACAGCAACAGAAGGATCAGCTGATCTGGTTGTCCTTTCGGATCAACGACGCGTTTGCTTCTTTGTACTGTCATCTCGTTATTCTTTCAATTTCATTATTAGAATATTTTCGTAAATGTACATATCAACTCACAGATCCTCTAATTATCGAATATTTTGAACAGTTCATGTTTGATTAATTCAACGAAAATCGAACACCGATGAAGAAGGCCGTGATGCGTAACGATAGCCATTTTTAATAAGCAGTGGTGCCAGCGGGCAGGGAAATTTCCCTCAATCCGACTTCGATCTGAGCCGGCGTTTCCCCTTGCGCTTGCGTCAAACGATGGGCTCAATCGTTGAACACGAGGCGCTTACAATCTTCGACGCTGTTGCTCCTAGTGAAGCTGCTTCTAATTGCAGGAATTCTGCATTGAATTGGTGGTTTTCTTGATTCAAGCAGTGAATTAATGAACCTATTCCAACTTATGTTCTAGGTGACTGTCTCAACATCTAAGTAGGTACGTACCGTGTAGTTATTTCGATTTGACGTAACAACTTTATCGAGATTTCTGTTGGATGCTAAGTGTTGGAATTTCTTATGCGAATGACTTTCTCTTAGAAAAAGGTTCTTGTAAGTTAAAACAAAATGAACCTTGAACCAGCGAAGCAACGACCACGAATGCAATATAGTTATGTACTCTGTGTGTTTGTATCTGTCAATTTCAGCCTCCATTTCAAAATTTCTAAAATCTCAGATTTGATTCCCAAGTTCGGCAAACTGTAAATTTTCTTTGCATATCGAAAAGTCTATGCTGCACAAACGAATTTGTTAAGGAAAACATTGTTTTGTGGGCATAAACTTCCTTTTCCTCAAGTTCCAAATGCTTAATTCTAAATTCTGGAAACTTGAATTCATTCCAAGTCAGAAAAAATTCCCATCAGTTTAAACTTGATATGTAAACACAAAAATACCCAATCACTCATTTAATTTGTATTAATTACGACCCCTTCCTTGCTTTTCAAATTTCTGTTAGTACTTCTGAAGTAAGTACATTAATCTGTTCCGAAGGGCTTGCTGAAAAAAAAAAAAAAAAAACACTGCTAAGTAAGCTGTCAATAGCTTAGTAATAAAATCAATACTTTTGGCAAGCAAAGTTCTCTATCGTTAATCAGTAAATATATATGTTTCGCCTGTGAGTATTCGATGATTCTAAATCGATGGAATATAGGAGGTCCTGTATTCGTGAAAATTCCAATGAAATCGTCTATAAAGTAATTGAGAATCGGCACTTGGCCCACGTGTCATTGATAGAATGATTGCTCGTATGCATTGTTATTATTGAGTGCTATGCAATTGAATTATCATGGCCAATTTTGGCGCCTAATCCACGTAAATCGTGAATTTTTCATGAAAATTCTTTGAAATATTGGAAGTTTGACGTGTATAATGTTGAAAAATATGTGGAAGTCAGGTATGACCATATCGATTCGTGAAGCAAATCTAAATTTAAAAAATGCAACCGAAAATTTAATTTTTGTGAGGAACGTCACGTGGTAAGTTATTTGTTTGTATTCAAAAATTGATCGATAACCACATTTCTTCATTACCGGCGGCGTAGATGTTGATCACTTCCATTGAGTGATCATTGACGAATTTTTATTGATTTCGTGAATACGTTTAATAATTTAATCTTGAATTTTGATTCGTGCAATGTAATTTCGATGATGATTGAAAATGCGTAGGATTTTTCGGAACTACATTATTGACGTGCGCGGGGCCCGGAGCGAGGGAATTTCGTCCGCCGAGGTTGGCACCACTGCTGACTTCATTACGTGCTTGGACGGTGGTGCGCGGTGTCGGTTTTTGTGTCTGTCAGAGCAGCTTATCTTCCGCGTACCCTGCGATTTTTTCCTTGAAGATTTTTGTCATCCCAGCTTGTTGATGACCGATGTAAATTGACGTGCTCATTGCTAACTCTACTGTCAAAGTAATTTCGAGTCTTTATTACCTGATCAGATCGAGGCTTATCCTGTCGGCAAGTTTTCTTTCATAGTTTATTAGTGACCTTAATTTTTCTCCTCGCTTCGCCGACCTTGGCGTCTCTGGTGAAAATCCTATTTCAACTCGATTGGTAAGTATATCCGTGATGATTTCCAACTTTGTATTGATCTGACAACGATCGAAACCTCTTCTTCAATTCGTCGTTGAGATTTTCTGGTTAAATCGTCTCGAGTTTTAAGAATTATACCCGTTTTCTTTCCCAGGAGCGGTGGGGGGGTTTGCTTCCTTCTATCTCCCTTCTGCTACAGGAACGTTACAAATCATCGTTGAAGCTCTATGACTGTTCAAATTAATGCATCGTCAGAATTATTCGGTTAGAATCCGGAAATTTGAACGTTCAATCTCATATCGGCCCAGATTTAGATATCTCTCGCCGTCAATTCAATTTTCAAGTTCCAACAATGGCGTTCAGAAGGACACATCTAGCGCAAGCAGGTGTTCTCTCCCCCCAAATGGTGAAATTTCCCTAGGACTGCGACTAGGAATTGTTTTCGTTATATTTTTCCTTAATTCTTCCTCATATTTACAATCAATATACAAACCTAGTTACTACCTCATCAATTTACTGCGTAATACCCTTTCGTTAATTACCCATTGCACGCGTGGTTTACTAAAATCGTCATATATGGGTAGATTTACCCTGATCGTTGAAATTTACCCACTTCTTTAGGAAGAAAAGCTCGTACCTACCCATTGAGAACACAATTTCTATATCTAAAACTTGAAAAAATGTACGAGCTTCGGTTGTTAGTCCTGCCTTCTCGTTTGATATTTTGAGCTAAATTTTGTATTAGTCCTCTCCCACTAAATCGATTCTAACCCGCTCTTCACTCAACTAATGAATGAAATTATAATAAACATTTTACGAATCGTACCTTATCGATATCAATTGGTGCTTTTCACCAAACTCGTGGTAATTAGCAATGCTTTGCGCAATATCAAGTCCATCCATGCCGTGAGTTTTCTCTGTGCAAGGTGGTTCCGATGTTTTATGTATCGCGTACGTCATTATAATCGCATCTCCCTGACAAATTCGATGTATTTTCATATTCCGTCAACCTGATTCAGCTTTTAATCGGTTTCGTACGTCTGAACAATTGTAGGTCTCCTCAACATTAATCTACTCATGGTACGTGCTTATCTCCACCTCTATCGAACTCGGTAAATGAACTTGGTTCAAACACTTGCTATCGACACTAAGCTTCAGATCCAATTTAGGTCGTTACCTACCTTTAATAGGTAAAGCAATCGCTCCTATTGTTGGCGATATCAATAGAATAATCGGTCGAGATGTCCTTTGAATAACGATTTTTTTCGTAGTTGATTACGAAGATTCATTATTGGAAATTATAAACCAACGGTTTTGTGATATTGGATTATGTTTTTGATCAAATTTGTCAAATCACCTCTAATTCTTTGTGCATTAACGAAAGAACGTGAATGCGTTACTTATGTGGGCCTCATTAGTTTGGGGGGTAGGGGGCTCATTTACCCACCCTCGATTACACCAACTTTTTTCTAACCAAAATTTAATAGAATCCATATTCCCCAAAAATGGATTGGAAAAATGTTCAATTCTTTCTAATTTAATTAAAGAGGTACTGTGTACTGTAGCTCCCCATGTTCGAAACAAGATTTCTCCTCTTCGAACCACCTCTTTTTTAATTTTGAAATTATGATTTTGAACCGTTAGACTCCCCTCTTTGGAATGTCAAAAAGCAAAAATAGAAAAACACGCATTTTAAAGAAATTGGAGATATTACAGTTTTTGCCTTGTGAAATACTTTATTACCGCTCTCAACTATCTATCAAAAAGTTCCAGGTAGTATATAGAAACAGGTAGAATTATGTTTGTGTCAAGTTTGCTGCCTTGAATGCTCGCTATACTCACATCCAAAAAAATTGAATAGATAAAAAATAAAAAACCTAAATCAATTCTTTTAGCAGACTTTATTAGACATACAGAATCTATCATTTGAATGTGTGTTTGAATAACAATGTTTGACTTCGCAGGAAATGTATAGTTTAGATTTTGAGTAGTTGAATTAGAAAATATCGTGAGTTGCAATTACTTACTGCAACTTAACACTCAACTGTTTCATAACGAAGAACCAGGCAGATATTGAAAATAGAATAGAAATCACATTCATTTTCCTTAATTATACGTTCGTTTAATTTATCTGTTGGTCTATATTTGCAAAGAAACTAAGAATGTTGATTGATACTGATTGACTGATGTTGATTGTCTATAATTCAACCCTTTGCGGTTACTCAAAAGAGGCGATCAACATTCAATCTCGCGTAGGTCTTGAATGTGAGTTTTTACCAAAGTTTTATAAATTTTTCATCAGTAGTTTCGAAGAAAAGCTCAGGACGGTGTACTCACAAATGTTGACGGGTTTGGTGCTTGCATTTTTTCTGTTGTGGGGTGGGGGGATGCTTGCAATCTTTCTTGATCAATAATTAATAATCATCATAATTATTATGACTGTTCATTATTGAAAATAACAAACTAAAAAGGAAACTTCTTCAATAAGCTCAAGAATAACTTTGAAAAATATGAACGATAAACAACGGTTTCGACCAATACAGCTAGTCCCTGCCTTCTAATAACTAGTGACATCCCATATCGAAATACTCGATTTCCTTGAAAGGCATCGAGGTATTTTGATTAAGGCCATTTTGAATCATTTAATGTACTAGATTATGGATGGTTTTGGATTATGGTAACATTTTATTTCATCGTTAATTTGAGTTATTCCAGAACTTCTAACACGACACTACATGCCAACACGAAGGTTTACTTCAACCAATATCCACAAGTACTTGTATTATTTTCCCGTTTTATTTATTATTCATCTATGCATGGTACATACAATGATTCTTGTTTAATTTGTTTCTTATTTTATTTGATTCGTCGTTTTAATCTTTATTTTATTCTGTTGCAATATTTCTGCAAAAACATTATTTTATTTTGAAAACAGTATATAAATACTACATTCATTTAGGTGGTCGGAGACTGATCCGGGTGTTCGTTTTACATTATTCATTTAAATTCGACTCTATTCCGAGAATTTTTGACAGCATTCCCTTTCTATTTGGCTAAGTACTCTTGGATTCAGTTCAGATTCTTGGGTTCAGTGGGCAAGCGCAAACGGTTCTCACTTTGTGTAGGTCCGATGAATAGAAGTAGGCGAAGAAAATATAAAAGTCTATACTCTCTACATATGATTTCTTGGCAGTATGCTACACCATTTGCCTCGAATTAGGATGATCCCCTATGATTTCAGCTTGCGGGACCAATATTTTTGGGTTTCTTGTTAATATTTTTGGGATGTTGTTTGGTTTTAAATAAATGAATAAAATAGAGGATCATCTGGAATGTCAGAAAATCAAAATATAGCTGTTTTCTGGCATAACATAGAAGTTTCTGATTGCAATTGCTTTCTTCCTTTTCAGAGTTATAACAAATTAGGGGAGAGGCGCATTTCAAAAAGAATGATTCACAGTCGATGTCCTAACGTTTTCCATTATTACATGACAAACTTTCTTTCTCGAACAGTTCTTCTCACGTGCAGTGTGAGTACGAACCAGAATGAAGTATTCCACGACTCCTGTGTTTGTTTGAAGTGGAATGAATTGATAGATAACTTGACGCTATCTGATGACATTCCCATGATGGATATCTTGCTACTAATAGTTCGTTGGATGTTGACTACTACAGAGTGCTTAGCATGACAGAAAAATCTTAAGCCACTAGGACCGTCCAGAGTTTGCTAACTGACGGAAGGTCATTGCAAGTGATCATTACCGCACTGGGGAATTTCAAGTTGTACTACTGACTGAAAAACGCTGCAAATTCTTTCACTGGGGTTTATTATTCAATGATTCATGATTTGAATTTCTACTAAGCTTTGGAGTGTGCGTGTTTCACAGGTGATAGAGCGATTATTGAATTTCAGTAGGCACACAAAAATGATCAACTGATCGATCCAAATAGGTATTTTGGTTGAGAATCGATTTACGTGCTCTATGCATATCTCCTGAAATTCAATAATCGCTCTATCACCTGTGAAACACGCACACTCCAAAGCTTAGTAGAAATTCAAATCATGAATCATTGAATAATAAACCCCAGTGAAAGAATTTGCAGCGTTTTTTTTTTTCAAGAGCGATTACAATGGAAAAATATTCTATTTGAAAATTTTAAATTTCGTAAGACGGAGCATGCATATCAGAATGCTTCAACCCGTGTATCGGCTATAAACCCTTTTAGGAGTTCACTCCAGTATCCACATTCACTACATCACTAGGTTACTGCGATCAAAACAAAAAAAAAACAATGTTGTTTTTGTTTTGATCGCAGTAACCTAGTGATGTAGTGAATGTGGATGCAAATGTTGGCACCATAAATCGGGCCTACATCGGGAATGGTTTGAGCTACGGACCTGGGGAGGGGCTCATTCGATTCCCCATGGAAAGTTATTCAAAAAAAGTCCACATTTAGGCCGCCTTGACTTTTTTTGAGGTTTTTAGGGATTTTACAAAACTTTGACAACCCTTAAAGGGCACTTTAAATTAAGTGAGAGAGCTGGCTAAAGAATTGGGGCGTTGTCGGACCAACATGGATTTTTCCTGAAAATTTCAGATTTTTGCTCCAGCCGTTTGGGAGAAATCGTGCGTACGGACGACGGACGGAAAATTTTTTATTGCAGATTTGGATTCTGCACCATTTGAAACGTAAACCATGAAATTTTCAGGGGGTTAGCATTTTTTTCAAGAGCGATTACAATGGTTTATTATTGAATAATAAGCCAAAATCATCACGAATTTCCTTGCCCATGAAGTTTCATATAAAGCCGACATGAAAGTTTGGTTCAATTTAACTCCCGAGACTCTAGCGCTCAGATTCAGAATCGGTAACCAAGGATGCATAATTTGCAAATAAAGAGAGACTTTTCTTTTGTCATTTCGATTGAGTACTTTTCCAAGGTTTCTTAAGGTTGCGAAAAGGTTTAGTTACCGCTGTTTCAAAATTTCTACTAGTAGTGGCATCACTGTACATTGGGTTACCCCTAGGCGAAACAGGTGCTATTCCATGATGGTGACTTAAGAG
This sequence comes from Creontiades dilutus, assembly GCA_031894815.1. NCBI lineage: Eukaryota > Metazoa > Arthropoda > Insecta > Hemiptera > Miridae > Creontiades > Creontiades dilutus. The sequence continues at coordinate 502,901 of JAVIWC010000161.1, forward strand.
AGTGGATCTGACGTCAAATTCTCAGGAAAGAGTCGAATATGTATATAATTAGGTTTGTTTATTTGACCTTGGGAAATGATAAAGCTCCTCATTTGTTCAGTAATATCACGTACATTCTGCTTTCACTGCTTCCTTCTCACATTCCAAGTAGTTGGTTAATCGTAGGTGACCTCTTACGTTAATTCAACGATCCCCCAAGTTTTTTAGTATAAATTTCGAGGTAATTAAGATTTGTGAGTTGATTATTCAATAAAACTCTGACGGTGTGAGAGGAAAATGGACTTGATTGTTCCTCCCACATGCTTGATGGTGAGTATGCGACTAACAAAACTTGGGGGATTGAATTCAAAACGGTGCTAAGAATTTTTTCCAAGGCTCATTCTCGAATTAATTTCCACCTTGTCATCGGAAAATTTGTCTAAATTGGAAATTTCAGTTAATGAAAACATTTAATAGGACTCCTTCAAAAGAAATTAAAGATTACTGAGATATTGAACGACTGTCTATGATATTTGTTGAAAATTCATGAAAAATTATATTTAAGACTCAGGTTCAGACAGGGTTTTCCAACAATCTGTTCCAAGTTCTGTGATGTCATAGGAAGTACATGACTAGGAAAATAGTCAGTGCTTGTAGTTTTTCACTTGCATGAATGGTTTAATCTCCGGGGCCCTCCTTGAAATTAAATGTACACATTTTCAAAGTCATCAGAAAGAAAAGTGAACTCCAGGCACCAACCCGAACAATTCAATTAACGCATTCTCCAGATAATTATAATTTTCTTATTGGCCCGGTTCGATTTTTATAAAACCTCAATTGTGTAAAATCTTGACATTGGTAGGGCGTGGACAAAAAGCTGAGAAGTTGACTACAAATTGATTCGGGTTTATTATGTGTATTGTTAAAAATGTTGGTTGTTGGCTGCTTCAAGGTCTGAGGCAGGGGCAGCTAAGTGACAATTTATTTGAGAATGAGCCTTTAACACATTGTTTATAGTGATTCCTTCTCAGTATAAGATATGGTAATCACGCTAAGTGTTTTTGCAGTAACTGAAAGAGATGGCTTGCGAGGTGACAGTGACACCTGGCGCAGCGGCTCTTGAAGTGAAGCGGTGATAGAAGTTTGAAATCGTTCGAAAAATCCCAGCTCTCGAGAGATGACCGAATAACAATCGCCGTTCGTTCGAGCGGGGGAACTTTCTTCCTAAATTTAACAAAACAAAACAAAAATTAAAAAAAAAAAACCACCTAAACCAAAGACTGAAGGATATGTGGCTTTGATGCGTCGATCTCTGCAATTACCATTCCGCCACGAGTAATCTTTAAGAAAGACTGGTCGAAACGAGTCGAATGGTCAGTGACGGAGCCTCCGGTACAATGGTTGCAGTCAGCTGCAGAAATGCTTCGTTCACTCTGACTTGAAAAAACTACTTCTCGACAGAGCTGTGTGCAACCGAATGCTTACCTGGCTCTGGCAAGTAGTTTCGATTTCTGAATAAATGACGTAACCATTGTTCATGAAAACTTCGAAATCTCTGAGAACTTTGTGTGAATCCATTTCATTTCGCAGTGTCATCAACATTACAGTTTTATTTGTTATGAAATTGGTGATGGACGGCTGAGAACCATTCAAATTGTTCTAATAGTCATTTGACGATAATGAACCTGCGTTTTGGTGAGTTTGGAAGATCTCGTTGCTGTAAGTACATTGAACTGAGCGTTAATTGTACCGTTCAAACTGCCCCTGTAGCTTTTTAATAAGAAAAGATTCAAATTAATGTGTGTAAAAGTCTTATTGCTATATTCAGACTGAACAGCCATTGAGCACTTTGAAAACTTATCCCAATGGTGACATAAAATAACCATGATACACTACCTATAGGGGTACGTTATAGTATTCATGAGATTAATGATTGTATATGATTTTCCTACCAATTAAAAGCTCTGATTGGTCCTAGCAGTTGAGCCACATTCTTTTCTCTCATTGCGACATGGGTTTATTGATATTGTTTGGATCTATTGCAATGATTGTCAGGAATTCAGTCTGGTTCTTCAAACCAAAGCAGTGGAATCACTCATTTAAATGTTGTTGATTTCTCAACTCAATAGGATAACAATACGAAAGAAAATAAGATTACAGGAAGTATTGTAGTGAAATAGAAAGGGTTTTTATTTAGCTGGGGGACAATCATTCTAATGCGTCTTTCCACGTACTCTTGGAGCACTCAAATGTTCAATTTAGCTGTTTTCATAGTAATTATTTGTGGGAAGACTTGAGTTCGTTGAAATCCATACTAGTTACTCTGCTCTTCGTGAGAATAACAACAATAAGCACCTGAAATAAGGCTTAGAGACGCCAAAAGTTCTTGTTGATGATGATTTTCTGTGGTTTCTGATTCATGTGAATTGAAAAAATGTTTGAGAAGGCGCAGGTATTCATGCAACTTATTCGTTTTTCTGTGGACAGTTGCATGGACATGCACTGTGTATAAGTATGTGTATAAGCATTGCAAAACACAGATTAGGTCCTTCAAACTTCTCGTTCTGGACGTCTCTAATGACGTTTACAGTAATTATGGTGATTCTGCACAAAATTTGGCATACAACGGATTTCCTCAATCAAACTGGGAGTTTCCAGGTAAAAATCCAGTTCTGTACCATCTTCTATCGAAAGTTGTACCTGTCTGTTGAGGCTGCTTGATAGGTGGATCACACAAAGTTCTCATTCATAATTTATTAAGTACTTTCTCATAAGATAGGGTGAATATATTTTTGTATCCTGTGTTGGTGTCATGCTATCGTGTATTCCTTTCACTATTCATTACTAAGTATAGATCGTTTTTAAAAGGAGTTTGGCCTCTATTTCGATTTACTTCACAGTAATATCAATCTCGGCGTTTTGAATTGCATTTCTGTCGATTTTATCCGACCATGCGACTAAATGATATTCAAGTTTTTTCAATGGTTCCTATAATATTGGCAACACATGAAAACATCAGTGATTTTAACGTTCCCGAATTGGCGTACATGCTACTCCTGGTTGTTTATTCTCGTAGCTTAATAGTTTTTACCAATTACTGCTTTTTGTTTCACTTGATTGAATGGGTCGAATCAAAAACTGAAAGTTTCTTCTCCAATTTTTGGTCCGCTTAGTCCCAACTGACCAGCTGTTATATTGATGCTCACAAGTCATAATAGAAGAAAAACACATTTATTACAACATCATGCCAAAAACAATCCTTACAAACAGTTTAGAGGTACTGAACCTTGCGAACACAAATAATTACATGGTTATTACATTATTAAAGTAAAGAGAATATGTGTTACGATTAGGGACTTTGTCCGTCCGTCGGAGTGAAGCAAGTCGCCAAGAACAACAGGCACATTTGTCAGGAACGAGAAAACGAGTTAGCTCAGACAACAAATAAAGTACACAATAATATTATGCGAACAATACCAATAGTAACAATGGCATAACTAGATAGAGAAGAGGAGATCAAGAGTTCACAATCAGCGCTGAAAGAGGGAGTACGTCATGCTGCCAGTTGAATTCTGCCACCAGCATTGCTCTATACTTCCAGGCCACCGAACGAAACCTTGCCAGAGCCAACCAGTCACCCTCGTCAAGGAGCCTCACCATGGCGTTTGTGTCCAGTGCTGCACACCCAAAGAACCTCTGTCTGAATTCCCCAAGAACTGGGCAGACTCCCAGGAAGTGGCTGATATCTTCCTGGACGCCCATGTTGCATAAAGAACAAATTGTGTTCGGCCCGTCATCCTGGTCATAGGGTTTACAGTTGAGCTGCAAAATCGCACCTCTGAAACGAATGACCCAGCGCACCACCCATAATGGATGCTCTTCTCGTTCACCGGATAGTAATGCTGGTTTGCGCTCATGATCTAGCAGGCGGTATATACGGCTTGACTCCATGGCCTTCCCAACCATTTCACCTTTCCAGGTATCCTTTACAGAGCGGACAAGGCTGTTGAACTGAGGCATCCAATTTCTCAAGTTGTCCAGGTCCCCATCAAATTGGCAGCCATATTTCCCCGCCAACACTTTCAAGTCCCTGAACCAGAAGACCTTCCTTTTAACAATTTCAGTGGCCATAAGTATGTAATCCGCATGCTAGGTGCAATGTCCAGTTTCCAAATACAGAACGTAGTTAGGGCAGTTCATTGGGAGCCCCAGAGCAATCCGGATAAAGTGTCGCAACACTAGTTCCACAGAATTTGACAAGCAGCAGCCCCAAATCTGCGCCCCATAGCACAGCACAGCCCTAGATACAGCGTTGAACACCTTAAACTTCATAATAGTTTATATACATACTCGTAGTTCAAGCTTCTCATCGTGAAAAGCAGACAACTTATCTACAACTCTGATCCACTACTGACATTTCTGTATTGTTTTGTATTTCTGAATTCAGCTTTGTGTGTTCCGCGAATTCAAAACCTGGGATGATGGTTTTTTGTGTTTTGCCTTTCAACCTGAAGATCACTGGTGAACTTCAGGCCTGCAGAAAGATATGCCATTAGGACGAAACCCAACTTTTATGAAATGAATTTATAGTACCACATACCACTCCTACATGTACAAAAATCCACAATAAGAATTAGAAACGTCACCCTATGTTGTCACAGCTCGCACCCGGTTCACCATAAGTGGTCTTGAAGTTGCCCATAAGTCCAGCTCCGATTTTCGTTCGATTTCCAAGTTGATTTTGGGAATTTCTGTCCAAGAACTTCCGTTTACAATATAAACATCCCCAAATTTTGGCAAAGAAACTTTTTTTTTTTCTGTTCGACCTCTTATTCAATCCTGTGACATTTTATGTCTTTGAGGGTTGATTTCCAATCAATAATTTCCTGTCAATCTATCATATGTGTAATAAATCAATGAAACTTTATTATTAGTCCAACGTTTAATTCATTCAACATATTGTATTGTTCATGTTTCCGTTTATTTCTATTTTTTAGGTAAAAAGCAGCACCATAAAATGTTCAGCTTTCACAAACCTAAGGTTTATCGATCAACTCAAGGCTGCTGTATCTGCAAAGCTAAATCAAGCAGGTTAGTTTTAATATCTCCCAACAACTTACGAACTGTATTTGGTCTGTTATGGGTTTTAATGTGATTCATTGTGGTTTTTCCAGCTCCAGGTTCACTGATTCTAAAAAGTACGAGGACGATTTTGTCGACTGCTTCCAACTTCCAGAGAAGCGGTGTGGGGAAGTGTGCAACGCTTGCGTTTTGTTGGTCAAAAGGTGGAAGAAGCTTCCTGAAGGCAACGGAAGAAACTGGCGCCATGTAAGAGATTCTAAACTAGAAAACATACTGTTGAATGAAATTTCTAAATTAGCGCGTGCGAGTGCTTTCTAAATTGTGTGATGATTTCAATAGGATAAGGTTAATTGAAGGTGGATCAATGGAATAGGCTGTCTTCTTAACTGGTTCTGGAGAATTTGTTCTTACCTGCCCGTAATTTGGTCAAAATCCTTCTTCTAACAACTTGAATGTCTTTTAGCAATACGACACTTTGCAGATGTAATTCGTAATGCATTTTTGTTGCACAAATCATTCTGAGATATGCACATGTGTCTTTGTGTATGTTTGATGAATAACATCAGGCGAAACTTAAAAGATCATATGAGCAACTTCATTGCTTCACCCTTATCTCCCTATTGTGAAATGGCCACAAGAATGAATATAAATAGTATAAGTTAAGAACTCATACAAGGAGTTCTTACGCATCACCAATTTGTAGGGAAGATCATCACAATGTCACTATCAAATCGGTTTTTCACTAATTTTCGTAGTAATCGCTCTGAAGAAGTCAAAATAAAAATTGTGCAACATTTTCTTCGTGGAAATCCGTTTTGAGACGTTATGAAGCAATCCCTGGATTTTAACGCTACAACATGTTGTAAAAAAATCTATTTAACAACCCAAAATCTGAGTTTACTTAGCAGAATTAGTTTTTGCCATAAAATAATTGCGTAAAATTTCAAGTTTTGCTCAATTTTAAAATCAATTTAACATTAATAATATTAAATAATTTAGGATAATTAACTAACTTGAAAAGGACTGGAACTTTTTTCTCGTAAACTAGATAATTCTCCATTCTTATCTCAGGCTTAAATCTCTGATACCGTTTAAGCTATTGTCTGCTTTTAGTGCACTCTTAAATATTGCTTTATTTTGTTGTGGGAAATAACTTGACGTATACCATAATTTTTGTTTGGTTAAGGTCGTAGACGCTCGTGCTAAATCTTTCACCAAAGTCAAACCTCGCCCTCACATCCGCCCAAGTTTGAAAAGGAAATCCATTGATGATGATCACTACGAGCAGGTACGCAAGAGAAAGCCGAGGAAGATCATCATGCGTCATCCTGACTACGATATTGGTGAGTCCATAGATTCGTTCAGTATAAACCTAGATGGAAAAAATTTAAATCATCGGTTTTGCTCAGATTGCGATTTTAATCAATGCAGTCATAATTTGGATATGTTTGTAATCACATCAACTCAAAAGTTTAGTATCTGCTAGTCTAACTGTACAGTCTTCTTTATTAATGTGGATTGACAATCCAGCAAGTAATCTGGTAAAGGATGGTTAGACTACTTGTCAGCAAGCTTCTCAGCCACCTTGGGAAGGTGTTACACAGTGTATGGATCCGTTGTACCCTTCCTCTTAGATCTTCCGCTGCCGCATCATAGCTTCTGTACTTCACGTTTGCAGCACACTTAGCGTTGATCGGCAAATCGTGAGAATTGCAAGAAGAGGAGTATTGTCTTGATTCCACACTCTGTGAACGTTACATTCTACCATCAATCGTGGGTAACTTTAGAGTAGATCCGAACTTTTCCCATACCGATTCCTCCAGTGTTGATCCGCCAATCTCATCCAGTGCAAGGCACTCCATGATATGGCGGGCGTCCATTTCTCTCAAATTGCAGAGAAAATTGAAGAACTAGCCGTATATTGGTGCAGAACTGTTAGGCGGAGGCGAGCCAAGCTGTTATTAACCACCTCAAGGAAACTTGCAAATTCTCTATTGTCACCGAGGGGCAAAGATCTTCACAAACTTGCTGTTATCCTTTGCCCTCTGTCCCTTAAGGTACCATATTAACAAAATTGCTAATAGAATGCTAAGGAGAGACGGAAACAACAGAACATAATCTGTGACTGTCCTGCTGCTACATGAATAAGATTCCGCCATTTTGGAAAAACTGCCCTAGTTCCCGCCAATGTTGCCGAATCCTCCTCCACTTCGTGAATAAAAAAGTTATAAAAAGATCCTTAACTAAAATGGGTTTAGTGTCTCAAAAATGTCTTATTGGTCTCAGTGACCAGGGATTCCTCCCATCCCTTATCAGAAAAAAATCTACCTTTACCGTCTGTGTGAAATCCACTGTGGCGATGTTTTCGTTCTACTGCGGGAGCTAGTAGATTCAGCCAATTTAATAAAGAACGGCCGATTCAGTGGATATATTTTTACTGCATAAAGAAAGGTCTCATTTGCCTTGTGGTTGGAACACCTGGTCAAAACTCAGCTTATGTAAATGTAAATCAAGCTCAACCAGTTATAGCTCAGAACTAGGCAGAAACAACAACGAATTTTGAATCTTATTCAAGATTATTCTGTATTTATTAAATTGTATTTCAATAAATCTAAATTGTACTCTGTGGCAGATTCTGATGGGAGTCCAGACGGGAGCAGAAGCCCCACACCCAGTGAAGAGGGTGAAGATTCCAAGGCTTTGATGCCTGACGCTCGAATTTCAGGATTCATTGATCTCACCATCTGGAGAATGTAAGCTTTCATACTTTTCATCACATTACCCTATTTGAAGAACTATACCATTGCCCATATAGGAGCGTCCCCGAACCGCCGGGACGAAAACCCCTTCCCCGCCATCAGGTGGCAACACCGCAGCGGACCCTTTAACTCGGCTGACTGTCCCTCATTAGCAGCAGTAAAGCCCCTTTCAATCTTCCCCTCTTAACGCAAGACGTTTTAGTTGTTTTTGTTGAAAAATGTAATTTTTTGTGAGATTCAAAATGTTCTCGTTGTTCTGAGGGAAACAAGTCTAAATTTCATATCAATCGGTTCAGGAACACCTTATCAAACAAGTGTGTGGCTGTATTGCAAAAGTGTAATAAATTGCAAAAAAAAAAACGCTGCAAATTTGATTACACATGGGTTTATTATTCTTGTGTCGAACTTTATTACACTTAAACTCATGTTTCTTCGATCCAACCCTGTCAGATGGGATGCTGCTTGAAAAAGTACGGAAATAATGTCATTTTGCACCATTTTACCCCATGAAAATGGATTTCCTCGTTCTCGGTCAATCGCACAGGTTTGGGACCCACTCCAATCGCTTCAGCGTCCAAAATTACATGGAACATGATACCCCACATGGGAAGAAAACCCCTTTTTGTTTGAGTTTGACGAAAACCGCCATTGGGTATTTTTACATAATGTCTAGGTATGTTTTTTCCAGTTCAAATTTATACACGTTGTGTCCCTTTTGCATGTACATCACGATTCTGGTGATGGCATGATCGAATTAACTATTAGATCACATTTGAATTGCGTAAGACGTAAGTATCGCACCGTAATTAGAGTCTGATGCGAGCCGTCAGGCCGCTACCTGGAGGCTTGGATTTGAGCAGCGTTGCCAGACCCAGAGGTCTTCAGGAAACCTCAGGGTCGTTCCTACGTGGGCAAAAGTATAGTTCGCTACAGAATTAGCTAGTGATGTTTCTAGCCTCTAGAAATCCTCCTTGAGTGTCAGTCTTTCTTCCTTACTCCATGTGCCTAGGAAAATGTCTTCTCAATACAATAGCTATATTAACCTGTTTAGTGTCGTTACTGCGCATTATCGTTCCAACAAAACAGTTCATTTTTTTCGTTCGACAGGGAAAAAATCTGTTGCGGGACCATCTTTGTGGGACCAAACAACACTATCATCGTGGACAGGAGGCTCCTTGTTCCTTGCGAGCGGCGCATGCGCGGTGGAAAATGTCTCCCCCTCACTACAATTGGCCAGCCTGCCGACATCATCAAGGCGCCTGCTCAAAAATCTGGGCAGTTTTCTGACAACTCGTCAGATTCTGGGTACGATGAATCATCCAACTCATCTGCCGAGTCTAACCCTTCCATCCCCCGGCCGGCGCCAGTTCCTATACAAGCACACAACTAGTGTCCTACCCTGTAGCCTAAAGGTATGTTCGCAGCCTAGTCTCGTGTTTGTTATGTTCTCTAATAGAAACAAAGTTTTATGTATTGTTGGAGTATATATTTTAATGAATTTCCTTATTTATTTATTAGTGTACTAGTTATAATTGTCCTATTGATTAAGTGAATTTTCCTCTCAATATTTGAGGCACTTGCCTTTAATCTTCAGAGGAAAGTGCAATATTGTTTAGGGTTATTTTCCAACCCTGATTTCTTATGCATTAATAAACGATTGTAACATTTTATTCGAACTATTCTTCACTTTCTGTTTTGATAATGAATTACGCAGATGGCCACATTGCTGCTCTTGAAGAGATTGTATGTTTGCTATTAGTTCAACTCCTAATTATGTGTAATTTGATTCAAAATCGATTTTTCTCAGATTTTATTGTAAGCTGGTTATTACAAAATATGTCATGACATTAAAAGAATGATGCCACACCAAAGCCAAAAACGTGTTAACCGGAAAACGTGCACTTGAGTGCAATTAAATTAATTCAATTTGAATTATTACCGTGTCGTAGCCATTTAAATTAGTAATTTATAATTTATTATCATCGATCAATTATCTCGTTGCGCATATTTTTCTTATTTGAACAGATTTGCCTATGAATCTTTCTTATTGGACACCAGATCTTGTCAGGTCCAACCCCAACGTTGGATAAAAATGAACCAATGTCCAGATGTTGGGTTGGGCTAAATGTTTATGGGGCATTCTTGAAAACGTGAAGTAGCACGCCCGTTGGTTTACTCGTAAACGCTTTTTTCCAATCCGAGTTTGCCCACTTGATTGCATTTGCCGTTGCATTGGGTCTTTACTCGTAGTATTTGTATATGGATTCCTTCTTCATATTCTGCAGTTTATAAATCATGAGTCTGAATTGTCATTATTCAGGTTAGAAAACCAAACGCGTTTATCCTCAGAATTTCCATCATTTCTTCACTTGTTTCCCACATAAATCGGTGAATCTAGCCTTGTGATGGATATGGGTTAGCTGGCCTATCCTGATTCTCGAATCCGTCGCCTTGGGAGATGGATCAAACGAATTCAAGCGTCTCGGTTATCCTCTGAGCGTGGCGGAGCTTCAAACCGCATTCAGCTCAATGGAAGGGGCAACTATACCATTCCATCAACTCACAGCCTTTAGCAGGTCGTTTGGATTTCTCTTCTTGTGGCTTCGGATGTAGAATCAAAAACGAAGAAGGTGATCGTGCTCTTATTATCCTAATTGTCATTACTTCACCAACACCTTTTTCGATAAGTGATAAGATAACTAAATGATTTTTTTTAACCATTCCTTCTGTAACTCGAGTGAATCTGATTTTATTGGTGTACTGCTTTTGTTTAAAACGTTATTGCGGAAGGAAATTAGTATGAATAACCTACAATTCGTCATTACTTCATCGAATTCACGTCAGGATAATCTAATTGAAAAATTGAGCCTTTCATTTTAAAACTCAACGGGGAGTGGAATTTCACGTTTTATCATGAATCGTCCTCATCAGCCTTGTTGACCTTGTTCACTGTTAGGTATGTTATAGAACGAATCTGTCGACAAACAACCAGCATCTGTCGCCACTTCTAATCCGACGATGACATCTGTCATCAATGGATGTTATAAAAACAGTGGTTTATCCACAGTCAGGGTATAAATTGATTGCTCCAAGAAGTGGAGTCGTGCTGGCGAATGGGCAACCACTCTATTTTAAACCCTAAAACATAACCTGTTCATTTCATTTATTTTTTTAAAGTTATTTCACATATGCGAACAGTCCTCAAGACGTTTGTCGTTTTTAGAGCTGCTAAAAGTTTTATAAAAACTGAAATGTCCGTCAAGTTCCAATGGTGCTGCTACACTGTGGACAGATTTTGAACTGCGATTTAAAAGGCTGTGGACTGCGGTCGCCGGCATTTCTAGTGCTGGGTCCCTGCACAAAATCTATCCATCACCTGGCATGATGTTCAAATTTACCTTTCCATACTCCCACTACTTTCACGTACTTACAAAATAAGCCCCGCAGGTGCTTATCCCGCGAAATTTTCATTGAGTTCAATTATGTAATCGATTTGCTGTTCTGCTGTGCATGATTTTGGCTGGTGGAGCGTCACAACTTTGTCACTCAGTTGGCCATCTGCGTCATCCTACAACGTTCGATCGTGTTTCTTTTTTTATGGCAGTTCAAATGTTTGGTGTAAATGTTTTCATCGTTTTATTAGTGAGCTTTTTTTTCGCATCATTCTTAATTAGGATAAATTGACTTGAAATTTTCGTCATCTTTGTTTTGTGAATCAGTTTTTAATACTGACAGCTTTCAGAGAAAAAAAAACTAGATGACGATCTTTATTACTTTTTGTTCATTTCGTAAAATGTTTCTTGAAAATGATTGATTGTTCCAAATCAAGGTCAACTGATGGCTAGGCACTCATAGGTTTTATACACCGCCTCGTTATAGGTATATCTTGATGTGATATTAGCATTCAATCATTTCAAAGTGCTCAAATCGAAGTTGAAGTTTTAAATTAAATAAATTCGAAGTAAACAATGGGAAGTCTTTTTGTCCAGAGAGGTTTTTGAATAACAAAGAAACATCAACATTTTTAACGTAGACAAAAAAATTAAGTGGGTAAGCAAGAACCTGGGGCCAATCGATTACACTCGTTATTAATCCAGCAATGAATTTCAGTTGATTTTTAATTATTTTGAATGTTTTGGTGTCGCCACCAAGAGACTGCTTAATTTGGAAAGACTCAGTGTTACCTGTCGATAAAATAGGTTGTGTTCTATGAAATCACTAAATAATGTAGTCACAGCACACTGGCATTTTTTAGCGCATTTTTATTTATTGAAAAAAAGAAAGTATTTTATTTATTTAGTTAACGAAAAAAAAATCAGAAAAATAAAAAAATATTAACGCTGTAGTCATTGAACTTTGTTTTCTACCGATGAATTTTTTAAGATCTTCCAGTCTCTAAGAGTTTAAAACAAATTATAACGACGTGTATTAAAGTTAGTTACTGTAAGTAGGTACTTGTGTTGCTAAATGATCTCAAGTCGATGACTCAAATGCCTAAATGAAATTGTCTTTTCGAGTCTCCATTATAAGTACAGGAACAAAAAAAAAAACCATGAAAAACAAAAAAAAAATTGAATAATTAAAATAAAGAAAAATAATTAAGGGCGGGCATGCAATAAACTCATGTGTGTTAAGTCCCACATATCACAACACTGCCTTCATCATGTCATAAGGAAAACTTGATGTTTGTAATTTCAAAAAGAAAATAAAAAATGCAAAGAACAAAAAAAAAATCGATTGAAACAAGAAATTGAAACCATTACTGTCACGGATGAACTTAGCAGAAAATCGTTTTTTTTCATTTGTGAGCCGGAAACATTTTTTAAGTATTGATAAAAAATTTAATGTCGTAGAATAAAATTGTTAGATAGAAGTTTTATGGTCGTATTTAGTAGTGAAATGAACTTAACAGGAACTCTTTTGCAATAAATCGAAGTCTTCTGAACTTCCTCTCTTAATATTCTGCAAGCTCTATTGAGTTTGCGGGTGTACGCTGATGTTCAGCTTTTTCGAAAGAGCAATGTGCCTCATGTTTGCCATTGAATGTTTATAATGTGTTTAGGTTTCAATTCACTCTATTTTAGTTGTAAGTTAGCAGATAGATTATCCAGCAACTGTGAATCCTCTATTCGATATGAACTAAACAATGAAGGTAATCTGTATAGTATCAATGACCCACTCAACTATATTTTTTTGCGTGGATTTTGTTGAATTGAGACGAAGAATAAAGATGGAATACGAGTAGAATGAAAAGGTTTTTTCCAACAACGATAGCACCACCCTGTTGGTATGGCCTGCTAAGTTACTGTACATAACTGCAGATGAATGTTTGTTGGAACACTTGAGCGAGCCAACTTCCATCTAACACCACCTGATTGTTACAGCTGTTATTGCCTCTCAGATTGGTGAGAGGCTGGCATTGCCAAAGGTTTCCTTTGTTAACAGTATGGGACGGAGTCCCCCGGTGCCTAACAGCTGTTCATCTGCTGTCAGCAGCTCTTTCAAGTTAAAACATCCACTGACTTGTTGAACCATTACTGCATTCACAACCAGTTGAAAACTGTTATGACACCTTTTGTTGGAATGAAACTGACATCTGTCGTTGAGGATTGTGGTGGATATGGTTAGTTGGTTCCCGATTCTTGAATCCGTCGTCTTGGGAAATGAATCAGACGCCCTCAAGCGTCTGGGACATCCTCTGAGCGCGGCAGAGCCTTACACCGCATTCAGCTCAATGGAAGGGGCAACTATACCATTACCTCACCTCAGTTACAGGCTACTGGATTGATTGCCAGTGTTGGCGTAATATCAACATACCAGTAACCTACTTCATTTTACTCTTATTTAATCTTTATTCTTGTTAAATCATTTTCTGTTTTACATTCGGTACATCGCGCTATAATTTGTTGCCATACTCAAGAATACTGTCTGCCACAATGATTGAAATTCTGATTAAAGATTTTGGGGCTCTGCAGCTTGATAGTACATACCACCCGTGTGAGCTTTCGAATTCTGTAATTCCTCAAAGGCGGAATCTCATCTTTGCCACGAGCCGTCAATATATTGATATTCATGGATGGATACTGGTCATTGACTATCCAATCCAGGATTCTTGAAAGAAAGTCACCTGATGATGCCCTTTTTCTGGATTATTTTCCCCCTGTAACACCTCTGTACCGTTCTGAACTCTTGGGTCGTTGTTGTTGCTCTCAAAACTCACAGTCTCAGCTACTTCTGGGGAGAGATAAAATGCCTTGGTAGATAGACAGTTGAGTTGATTCCAACCCGGTGACTATTTACCCAAAAATCTTTCCGAAAATCGTGTTGGTCACGAATTTCCATTTTGATTAATAGCCTTTCAAATTGAGCCATTACTGGTTGTATTTTCCTTCAGCACATACATCGAATCTGTCTTAGCACTATTTCTGTTTTCAAAATTATCATTATTTAGATTATTAGTTCATTTTTAGGCTATAGAGTGAGGTTTACGTTCTTGTTTACGTCGTGGATTTAATTTGCCCTGATTAGTGTTAGTATTCAGTACAAATATTTTACCTCTTCGTGGTATCCTTAGCGACTAAAATGTTGGAACCTTGCCTCACTGAAGCCGACCCGAATTTATGTTTAATTTGAAGAAAAAAATGTGTTCTTTACTTTGGTTAAGTGTCTTATTTATTCAAATAAATTAATTATTTAGCCACAAAACCATTGTGGAACTTTCCTAAAGGTAAGATGCATGTACATATGACTCACAATGACGCATCGCAACTGTTACTGATGGTGATAGTTTTATAATAATCATTGTGTTCTCTCAGATCGGTCTTTGTTACACTAGATAATGTCAATATAATGTTGATAATGCCATCAATTATTCATTAATAGTGTTTTTCAAGATATCTCAAAATTAGGTGAGCGCGTGACTGCTGTCACTGGGAATTTTAAAGAGATTTTGTTCTTATGGACTAAAAGAGGGTGGTAAACCTTCAGCCGGCTTTACAATGTCAGGATTATACGAGAAATATTGTGGTCCCAATAGTATATCACCAGTTCTTCCTAGAATCATCTTCTAAGTAATCTTTCATCAGTATCACAACCCCGCATATAAGCAGGTATAATTAGAAATTCCTATCCGTGATACGACATCTCGCGTATATTGTGTTTCTGGGATTGCCAGTTGTCAAGTAGCCATTAGGGCATAATGCCCCCTTATTTCCATAAAGAGTGCTGATGATTTGTCCAAGACTCCTTCTGCTTCTGGGGAGTCTAACGAACCATTACGCCCAGTTCGCATGACATGTATCTCTGGTTCTTCTTAAAAAATAGTGGTATTTTCGCTTGTCAGGTAGCGTTGGGAGTGGCGAGATGTGTGCAAGTGGGTTCAATCCTACGATGGAAGTCAATAGTTGGTAATTGCGCTGGAAAGACCTTTTGATTTGTCTGTTGAGGACAATGCCATGCTAGAAATAGGCACACTTGATAAGGCAGGGCAGATTCTGGGGTCCAGGACTAGAGGCTTAAGATCATTTTTATACTCCAACCCACAGCCTGACCTCGACCTGTTCAGGTGCGAGTGTACGAATGAAACTCTTCGCCGGGCTGTCGGAATTCTCAGGTGTTACGGTAAAGGGTGTGCACCGAGTATCAACTTCAAAAGCAACTAGTAATTGTGGACACCAATCTCAAAATCTGAATTCATTAACGACAGTGGGTCAAAAAGATTGTTTGGATGGGATAGTGGTAATTGCCCATGAATTTGTGAAATCACCGTTAGACTCTGTCTGCACTAACCTCCTAGATATACAAAAATTCACCACGATTTCTTGATTTAACTGATCGAAGAAACATCTTGTACTTACTTGAATAGACCTGGGAATACTACCGAAAGAATTGGTTTCAGCTGTAAGCAACTAATATATTTGTAGGTAATCCTACCCTGTTCTCGCTGTCGATTTTCATGTTCAACCGGCTTGAGAGGGACTTGATGACACATTAAATTACTGCAAAGGACCTTGAATCTTCTATTCATGAGCCATAACCATGTTGAATGCCTGACGAGTTCATGTTCAGACGTAGTGTAAAACATACGTCATTGTTTTTATCACATCACTATTGGCAAGATTTGTTTCTATCCAACTAGGTTTGACAAGAGTATCCATTGACGACATTAGGTTCCGGTTTATTAAAATCAAATCATTCTTATCACTTTTCTGTTACAGTTGTCTCTCATTACATGGGATGAGGGAATTTTGGGGAATGAATTCGCATTCAGTGATGATGGCTGTATCTATAATGATTAGGTAGGGTCCATATAACTCCAATCTCAACTTTATTTTTATTCATTAAAAAAATTCTCAAGTTTTATCAATTCAACGAATCTAACTAAAGAGTTCAACAATCAATATCCTTAATTCCTGACGAATTTTCTATTCTAGTATTTAGCCCAGTATTATTAGTTTTACTCCGTAATATTGAATGTTCTTCGAACTCCCGAATTTACGTCATCAACTTGCATTCAAAAGGTCGTGAATATTGAATTGTGTTCAAGTGTAATAAGTGATGACTGTAACATTTAAAAATATGATTTTCTAAAAGCTGTAATACAAAATATCTTCCACCTCTACAAAAATACAACTTGCGCTTGCCTAGGAGTTTCAATCCCTCTGAGGTTTTTGTAAATCTTACTGAGCAAGACGCTTAATGATGAAGTCATATTTTTCAAGGTGTGGTGAAATGATTTGAAACTCAGGAATGAACACTGATTTTGTCCGCAATGAGACTGCTTACGTCAGTTTCCGAAGAAGAGGGCTGGGAAACTATATTTATTTTGATCATAAACGTACCAGTATTTTATAAGGAGGTTGGCGGCATGAGATGTGTTGTGCTCTATAGCAAATCAAGTGCTTTCCAACGAGTGTTGAACGATTTTCGCGGAATGGAAATTGAGCAAGTTGCATCACCCTAGCGACCTATTTAGGAAACACAATTCTGTAATGATCAGATAAAGATGACTTCATGATAGACGTATAGATAAACGGATAAAGTCGAAAGCTGGTTAACGGGACAACAGGAGTGAAACAGGTCTCAGTTCACCACCCTTCAACGCCTGTCGCGAACAACATAGGCAACCCGCATATAAAGTAGATAATCTTTTAATAATTTGATGGCTTTATCTAACACTTCATGAATGAACAAGTTCATATTCCACAAGTCTGTCAACAACAAGAATATATGAGAGGAAACAAGGTGTTGATCTGTATTTGAATTTCAAAATTTTTGACCTGTCACGTAGGGAAAATTTGGAATCAAATTAATTTTGTTGATAATACCAAGGTATCACGTTGTGTCCACCTCAAAAAACTCAATACTCGAGTCAGATACTAACAGATTCTTGACGTTACTCTCACAAATTGTATCCGTCGTAATTATTTTCCTGTCAATTGAGCTTAACTAAATGACTAGATGCTTAGAATTAAGAATTATCTCTTTCGATGTAAGTTTCATCTAGTCACTTAATTACGCAATTACATTTTATTTTAATTAAATTTCTCCGCAGTATAGTAATAGAGTAAATCCTCAACATTCGACACATCATTACTATCATTGTGTTGACTGATCTTCCAAGTTCCTTGCACAAAATGAAAATACGTCAATGGGCGCCTAGAAAATTTGTAAGGCAGTGTTTATGAGTACTCGAATACTATTGAACGTTCAAACTAGAAAAATTCGACTGAATTTATTCTTCGTTAAGTGTACTTCGTGCTCAAAATCACTCGTAAGATAAATCCTTTAGTTCGTACTTCCATTTTTAGAGGTGTACCCTTGTTGAAATACCCATCCCGTGGAAATGTCTCATGGAATCTTTATTATAAACCTCCCTATAACTAGCCAAGACAATCAGGAAATAGGAGCGTACAAATTGCCATATCTATTACCTACAGAAATTAGGTAAAACTATGCGATCTTGTTTCTGGTTGTAAAATTATATATTTTTGTTTCGGAAATTTTTTTTTCGCCCAGCGAAAAATGTATCGGTACCCATTTGATGGAACCTTCCCGCAATACCTCTGATCGCCATACTGTTTATAGGAATTAATGATTTTAAAATGAAGAATGTGATATGATTGGTTACCAAAAGACCATCTCAAGTCATTGTTTTTTACAATATCGACTTACTAATTCTACTTTTGATATAGAATTTTCGTACGAAATTTATATATGTATTACCTATATAAATTTTTAAGAAAAAAAAAATTGTTAATTCCTTAAATAGGTTAAAAAGGAAAGTCGTGTAATAAGTTATGGCATGTTAGTAATGTTAAATTGTAATGGCTGGTTAAATAATCGTCTTTGTTCTATTTTGCTACTTGAATCTGTAGGACGAAGGTCGCCCACCGATGAATACTCTCTGAATTAAGTGTCACGGTGAAATTTGAACACTAATTAGGTTTTTGAAACTGAATCGATAAAAGAGATGAGTTGGTAACGTCGTATTAAAAGGTGGTTTGTCTTTAGATTTTAACCTAGGAATGTATTTTTCTTCAAAATTCGAACCCTTTCATACCATAATGAATTGTTGATTGCTTCTTTATTATTATCAGTGCCCTTCGAATTGTAAAAAAAAACCAATTGTACTTTACATGGGTTCGTCAAGTGTTACATAATTATTAATGTGCGTAGTTTCAAATTTTTTTTTTGTGCGTCCGAATGTCTCGATGATCTTTAATGTTTCAAGTAGGAAATGTTCATTTTTTTTTCGGATGAAACTGTTGAAAAACCGAAATTTTAGTTCATGGAGGCATCAGAACAGGAACGTGATCAATCGCCGAATTAGAATTAATTTTTAGGTATATCAAAATTTGTTAGATAAGGGATATTTGATCTCTGCACGAAAATTGGGATATAGAAACTGATCGATGGCAGTTGCGAAATAAGTTGGTCTCTCCACGAACGTCTTCCCCATTTTTAGGTTAAGCTAAAACTTGCATCTAACAAATTTTCATCTGAATTTTATTTTTTAGTTGAAGTTTAAATGGAAGGAACTCACTATTTTGTTCTTCCTCACATTCATGTGCTCCCACAAGCTTATTTTACCAAATTCGTACGGTTTCAGTTCTTGATAGGTGCCTTGAGGTGCTGTCACTTCCACTCAGATTGTATCCTCCTTGATCGCAACTGTTTTCTTATCAAGTTTCCGTGGTCCTACCTTAATAATAACGTTTACAACTGAAATTTACGCGCGTAATTCATCACATTCCTGTTTCATTTTAGTTGAAATTTGAAAAATTTTAATCTATATTACTTATAAATTCTATAGGAACTTGAATTTTTACTCTTTCCTAAGGTATTCCTGAACTAAAGCCGTTACTCCGTGAAGATGAGTTTTAAGTTAACATTATTTTCAGTGCTGTTCGATACCGTTCAATTCTAGGTTCAAGTCGTTTGGTCATAGCGAAATGGCTTTGCTTATAAGTTCGTTACCTAGGAGATTGATTGATTTCATAGACGTAATATTAGGTTGATAAGTTACGAAAATTTTGAAGATATTAGATATTCTATTTCCTTTTTTTGAAAACAACAAAGGTTGCTGGTGCGTACGTGTTCAGAGCACTGTGCCAATGTATGTGACATTAGATTTAAGCTTTTAATGTAATTTATTTGTGTTTTATGAATATACTACAATATAAATATTTCAGATTCTTATTTATTGAGTTAGTTTCCCAAAATTGTTGTCAGATATGTTTTGGTTTGAAATCTTTTTCAATAATGAACCCTGAAAAAAAGTTTAACTCCCCCTTAAAATGTGTTGGTTTACGTTTCAGGTTGATTAACACATTAGTGCGAAACAATGATGAGAAATCGCCCAACCAATCTGATTTGGGTTCTTGTGGTTAATCACATCAACTGGGATTGTTGACGTTAGAAAATGCGTTCTGAGATGTCAATACTTATATCATAGTTTCGTAATTAGAGTTCAATTAAGCTTTGTCCCAGATCTGGGATGGTCGCACGGCTGGAGAGTTCAAGTGTTGCTAGGAGGGTTTGCATACCTATTCTGTTAGGAGCTTCGAGCTGATGTTTCAACTGCGGTTACGCATACGTTTGGAAAGTGGATATTTTTTCAGAAATAACTTGAAACATTGAGGGAAAATGTTTACAAAAATGGAGTTGAAAAGAGTGGCGGTAGAGCAAAATTCGCATCTTCGTGAATTACCAGCTACGATATAGGGTAAAAGCACCAATTGTTGACACTAAGCCAAATGTTGACGCTTCAATTTCAAAATGTAAAAATAAGGTATTGTGCCACTGTAGGTACTCGAAATCGGCGTCATTCTGCTGATAGGAAAGTAGTTATTGAGGTAGGCCGCCTCCACTGATTATAATATACAATATAAACCATCTACATGATATTGAAGTCGATGACAGCTGAAGCAGATACTCCAGCGACGGCAACCTTGTCCAACATCGTAGTGAGTTAAGTCGACAAATTTAGACTTTTTAAGTGAAATATTGCGAGTAAAAATTACCATTTCACGTCTTTTGCTATATGAATAACGTAAGGAAGAAGTGTAATCAATTAATACCCTAAATTTCAATAGAAAACCGCGGTTATGTTCGGTGTCATCATTAGGACAAATCGTTGATTTGGTTGCTAAGGTGATATTTGGATGTGAATAATTTCGTAGTGTATCAAGACGCTTGAATTTCTTAATTCAAGGGAGTGGAACCTTAAGTTGACATCGTCTGATCCAAATGTTGACATTCAGTTCCTAAAGTTGACATAATTTTTTTCTCTTGAATAGAAAACGTGATTAAATAACTGATAATTAACTAATTAATAATTGATAATTGATAAAATTGTGCACTTTCTTGATTTGTTGGACTGGTTCATTTGACTGAACACAGTATGATGGCCTTTCAGTCCAGTTTTAAAGTTGAAGAACTTGTTTGTGATGATAAAAAAAAAACAATTTTGGTAAGTCCAATACGTGCAAACTGTTCACTAGGAACTCACAATTCATAATAACTACCTAAAAGTTTTGTAGAACGCGGAATTGAATGATTTGTCTCTCTTATAGTGTCAACAATTGGTGCTTTTACTCTATGTACCTACAACGAAGTTTCAGTACGTACAGAAAAGTTGATAGAGAACAGAATAAATTGAGCAATTCGCGATCCAAACAATGGTCGAGCCCCTATCCTAATAACCATGGAACGGTCTAAAACAGGGCAAACAAAACCCTGATTGATCTGGGCAGTAAGGACACTAGTAACAAGTCTGTTTTCGAATCTTGCTTATTGAACACTGTCGACACCTCTTTCGGTTTGTCTCCTCTCCAGTTTGTCAGCTATTTTCCAAGGGGAGGGAGAAGAAACTTCACTATTGATTGATTCATTCACTGTAGGAAGACATGAAGAATCACCTGCACTCGTGAAGATTCAGGAACAAACTAAAAACGTACACAACATGGCCCAGGACGATGGAAACTTTTATATAGTAAACGTTGCAACTGAGGTTATGTTTAACCTTCCAGCTTTCTCTTCCCATTTAAATAGGAGCAGTGCGGGAACCTTGCACAGCCCAAATACTTCACAATCAGGTGGCTTGGATCCAGGATGTGAGGCTGTAGTCTCAATTGCTCTCTCCTAAGGGTTCTAGTCATCCAACGGGCCCGACGGTTGGGTCCCTTCCACACACCGTCCAACTCAGGTGCGAGTGCAGAGAGGGGGTCGTCTTTCGGCACCCCCACCACCGATTGTCGGCCGACGGTTGGATAGTGTGTGGCCGCTTAAGGGTTTCTTTGTCAGTGAGCTAAATTGCACTAGAGGAGCTTTATTAGCACTAGCTGAGTAGATCTTCATTTTTCATAATTTACACATACGATTACCTTTACAGGAAGAGCGAAGACTCTTGTTCGTTAACCTTCGCTACTAAGATTTATCAATAAAACCACGCTTCCCAAATGATTGATCGTACTTAATGACTTGATAGTGCAGAAGGCCACTGTAACCGTATAACTTCTTTCTTCTGCAAAGCATGTTATTTTGCTATGAAATTTTCTTCGTGAAACAAAACAACTTTGCTTCAATATGCATCCTCTTCTGTTGGCACCTTGTACAGCTTACTGGCATTTACCGAACTAATAATTTTTCAGGGAAACAAAAGCCATTCAGCTTATGAAAATTTTTCGGAGAACGATTTGTCAAACTTTATTGGAAGCTAAAGTCTACTGAGAATAGAATTTATCAAATAAATAAATACAATAAAGTCGTTATTACACACAATTCACACTAAGTAACTACTCTCCGTGCTTCCTGCTGGAAGGTAAGTAAGAAATTCAAGTTCAGGTATCCATTATAATTTGTATACGTACTACACTAGGTACTTCAATACTTGAATGATTAATTGAAAAAGTCCAAGTGCACAGAAGTGATTATACCTGACTGATAAAAATTTCTACGTTTTCTTTTCGTCGTAAACGTTTTTTACATTCTTCAAATAGGCTCTATTCATCATCGGCAGCAGATCAGACATTATTGCAAATATCACGTACTATAAGTTTTGGCCACGTTTCCTTATTAAGAAATGTCAACATTACATCATCAACTAAGAAAGTTAGATAAGATCAAATAAAGTTCAAAAAATATTAGCTCAAAAGTTTCTTCTCGATCCTTACCCAATAAGTGGGTACGCCTATTAATAAATTTTAGATTCGAACAAATAAATCACAGAAATCATGCACAGTTGGAACTTGCAGTGGAAATGAGAAATTATTCCAACTGCAACGATTGAATTCTAATCTTGTTATGTATAATTAATCAAAGAAATTAAAATTAATGAACTTATTCAAGGGATTCTCAATATTGAGGTATAAGGAACCATCCCAAATACATTTTAAATGGGTGGGGAAATTATTTTCTGCTAAAGAAGTAGTTTGATATGTGCAGGTTGGTGGTATGGGATGTAGGAAGTTATTTAAAGGTATACATTTATCGTAATCATTTCCGTCATTGTAAATTAAATAGCTAACGATGTTGATTAAGATCTTAATTAAGATTGATTAATCTACAAAGAAATATAAGCCGTGGATTGTCATGAGAAAGTATAAATGCAGAGGCCTTTCCTTCAATACAAAATGACCATCCTTTCATTACTCATTCGACTGTAAGACTACGAAGCTCCACTCAATTATTAGGTTGGCATCATCTATTTCACAGGCAAGAGAACTTGCCTCCGTAACTGAATACACTGCCAGAAGATCTATTTTCCTCTGCAGTGGATAAGTAAATTGTCAGACCAGGGATAGCGAAGGCCCTTTTGAGAGACGTTTGTGAATACCAACTTGGATAAGGCTGTGAGGCAGCTTCTGCATCTACATTCTGCTTCATAAATGAATAAGTACATGGGAAGTATCGAATTCAGCAACTGTACCAATGCCGCTATGCTGCTGCCTGTAGCAGCTGGCTGTGTGTATTGAATCAAAAGGGATCGATTTCCCAGAACCAATTCCTGGTGAGTGCAGAAATGTTCAACTCGGTTCGGAGAGTGTGGATACCCTACTAACTGATGGTATACCAGGCATGAAGTAAAGTAATTTTTTCATGTGACCACATACAAATTTCAAACATCCTTTCAAAATGTGTAATCTACATCAATGTGTTGTTCTGGTCAGATCCTTCCAATCACCACCATCATACCAAATAATTTTGCTAAACCAATCACTGAATTCAACGACAGCACTCAGGACTGAAGACCACAGTCCTCAAAAATGATGCTGCAAATTCGAAGAATTTCACAGACTTGAAAATTTCTATTTAATACACCGTGTCAAGTATTGGCGCACGGACTGAAAGTACTCAACGAATTGTTTTTTCCAAAAGTTGCAGTGGGAATGAATGGTGGGGTAGGGGATTGAGTTGTTTCCTCTTGCCTTGTGAGCCCATACATCTACCACAGAATGCATGTGAGTCTTTTAACTCTTCCTTTAACAAAGGCCGGCCACCCAAACGTCTTCACATTTTTCAAGGTGGTGCGAGAGGTAGGAGTTTACGAATACAGTAAGCTTCACCCTGTTATGGCAGACCACACTCACCAGCCAAGGAAAGATGCTCTCAGGGAACAATCTCTATGTACAAGTACGTGATCTGATTGTCGTCGAAACCGAGATCCTATGAATGTAGTGAACTACCTGTGAATTTTTAAACCATACTTGAGGTAGTTCGTGCCACTGATATTGTTGGAGAGCATGCGCACAAATGGCACCGGGCAGGGCTCTGTAACTGCGCTTGGGATAGAGCAGGATCAACTCCGTACATTTCATTTATAAAACGGATGACCACAGTCACCTACATTGCCTTCCCCGGGTAATTTCACATCTCCCAAGCAGACTCTGCTTACCTCACGGTTCGGTATCTTCTCCTCCAGCTATTTGTAGATTCAAACTCCAAACCAATCAATGGTTGAACGACCAAAGAAACATCCTCAGAATAGGTATGTGGATGTTCTCCATTCCCATGGAACGCTTCAAGTTGAACAGTACATCATGGCAATCTAAAAGATAACTTCATTCAACACCTAAGACTAGAAGAGTGAAATGAGGATTGCCATCCAACAGAATCCAGATTTCTTACATAGGAAGCAGGAGAGAAGGAGTAGAAACCCTGATATTTCACAGATTCCTCTCGAACAACTCTGATTTCTTTTTAGAGTGGAGACTATGTATGTCCTCTAATACTTCACGCCATCAACCTGCACTTCTTTATTACAATTAATAGGTACTATATTTTCTAATTAACTTAAATTGCACACCACCATTCGATCTTTAGTTACATAATGGCTAAAATTCGATCTGTAGGATATGAGTATTATTGGAAAGCTTCCCAATCACCTATTTACAATAAGACGTACTTGGGACTTAAGAGGTAAATGTTACAGAATCATGACTATTTGATAATTGATTTACCTTTCCGTTCAGTCCATCAGATTAACGATTCATCGGACCAACTTCGTTCTAGCAATTTAAAAGATAAAACCGATTGGCTTGAGATCCATTTCAACAGATGTGCGGCAGTGCGTGTGAAGCCAAAATTAAACTCTAAACCAACAATTGGGCAAAAAAAAGTAAATAATTCAGAAGAAAGTGAATCTTACGAAGCGAATCCTTACAAAATGGGGTAGCGGTACGTATATACAACTTTAAACCAACTTTCATATGTACAGGTCACGTCGGGTTTGAATACGAAACGTCTCTCTTCATGAACTGGAAAAGTTATGAGGCCAATCCTGAACCTCGGAACTGCTCCTCAACAAGGGTGTTGCCAGATCATCAGGCGGGTAGTCGCTAAACCATTTATGCAGAAGAGGGTCGGTTACTGGGTCCACGGGTTCGGACCACATTTGAGGATCGTCTAGGTCAAATCCGGTCAAGTCCTGAGTAAACTGAGTATCAGCCATCAAACCTATAGAACCGTCCACACTGATCTTCATTTGATCTCTTTTCTGAGGCTGACTGCCAATGCCTGACGTAGGACTCTTCAAGAGATCTTCCATTGATTGGTAGTTTGCAGGCTTTTCAACAATTGACAGCGTTTCTGGAGTTGGATCCGTTTGCTTATCCAAAAAGCTGGAACAGCCTTGCGGTAAACTTTGATCTTGTTTGAGATCTAGACAACTTTTCCAGAATGTCCAGTCCAGATTATCCATTGGACTAACACTGGCATCGACCATAAGTGGTTTCTTCTCTTTTTCAACAGTTGTTGCTGCAAGCGTCAGTGATTTTTCTTTGGAGGTTGAGCAACTTTGCTGCAATTTCTGCCCTTGTTTGAGGTCGAGACCTGGTTTTAAAAATGTAAAGTCTAAATCCTCCATAGGGCTTACACTAGCGTCAACCATAAGTTTTTTCTTGTTTGCTGAAGGTTTTTGAGGAGTAGAACAGCTTTGCTGGAAATTTTGATCTTGTTTAAGGTCTAGACAAGAATTCATGAACGACCAGTCCAACCCTTCCACTGGACTAACCGAGGCATCTACCATAAGCGGTTTCTTTTCCTTCGCTGCTGATGGTGCAGCCGGTGTTGACGTAGTACTGGAAGTAGGTTCTGTATAGTTGGCTATGAATGGTGAAACGGCAGCTGAAATAACAGGTGGGTTTCTAAACGTTTCATACGCTGCATGAACAAGTGCGTGGGTTTCTAAAGGCTCAATCTTGATTTTTTTAAGCACAGGAGGTTCTGGTAATCGAATAGCTTTTCGTTTATTATTTATATTGACGTTAGTAGCGGGTTTCTTCAATTGACTGCTTGGAGTTTTCGGTAAAACATCTACGTCTACTTTCTTGGTTTTCAATGTATTGGAAGCAGCACCTCTCCCAGGGCCTGTGGGCTTTGCATTTTCCACGGACTTTTTAATTGACCCTGCTTTAACTCGCAATAATGCCGATTCAAAGCTTTGTACATTTTGGTAACTGTGAGTTTGCGAGGTTTTTTGAAAAAAGTGACCTGATCGATTAAGCTAGCTTCAGACAATGGTTCTTCACAACAAAGGCGCGTCCATAAGTCATCAGTGATGCTCTGCGGGGTTATGATTTCCTGAAAACAGAAATTATAGAAAAACGATAAAAGAATGTTAACAAAGATATTAATTATCTATTTAACATGAGTATGCTGTAAAGGTTATATACCTCAACGGGGCCGTCAGAAATGTGTGTTTCTTGATTCTTGCAATTCAACAGTCGAGGCTTAGCACTGAAGTTTGGAAACATCGTTGAATGATTAAATGCTTGAGAAGTAGCTTCGAGCAGTTTCTGGAAAAGAAATCGAAATTGAGTTGTGAATTTGACAGATAGGATATTGTCTAAAACATTTGCAGAGCTACAAGTTTGAGTAAGGCAACCAGATACAATCAATTAGGTCTAAATAATTATAATGATACCCAGGAGTAGCAGTAAGTCAATTGGATCCAGGATGGTTGAACCATAATGCCACTGTGGCGATACATCCCCCCCCCCCCCACACACACACACACACACACACAATGATGATGCCCTCCATACATCCTTTCTTAGTATACCAACCATTGTAACATCAGGTAGAACTAATGCCTAATCGCTCCAGATTTGCGCTGCGATCGCCGAGCGTCTTCGATTTGATCAAAGAGCTTTATATCCAATTGAATAAACAATAATTCATTTTGTGCTGTAACCACGTTCCCTAAACCTAAATTCTTTTAATAATATTATAATTAAATCAATCTTACAACAATAGAGGTTCCAAAGATTACAAGAAGTGGTTATCATTGTTTCGTAACCAAACCCATCTCAAAAGTAGTGGCACATATGTAGGTGAGAGGGAAGCCGCCTTTATTTCAAAGCTTCCCCTGTCCTGACTTGTTATTTCTACTAAAACCAGATAACATCATGTTTGTTTATCAATTAAATTTTTTCGAAAGAAATGCTGAAGGTAAGTTATTCAAAAGGTATTTTTCAAAACTGGACAAAAAGCTACGTAATAGTGACGCCCATTTTTAGGAAGCAAGGCATCGTCAGTAGAGGTTGGCTATTATAATTGATCCAGGATTGAAACAGCTGATATAATTGAAATGTAATTTCAATGGTTATTGACCAGCTGCCGCATAGCGCGCCAAAATGTTCAAAAAACTCAATAACTTCATTTTTTAAACTCTAATTTATCGACCTTCCAACAGTTCTACTTAACACAATTTGGTAAATGATGATCTGCTAAATTATGATATGGCAAACCACTCAAAAGGGTAGCTTTAAGCAAAACCAACAGCCCTAACTCCAATCTTTGAACTGTTAATGAGTTTACTATGATGAAAATATGAATGTAACACGTACCTTAGCTCTTTTCCACGCGTTGTAACGCTCCCGTAGGAAAAATTCGGTTAGGTTTTTAGTTTCCCTGGTAGGTTTAGGCAAGATTCTGGGAAGTGTTCTGCGGCGCTTGAGAAAGTCTGGCGGAGGGCAGAGATGAGTCGCTGCTAGTTTGACAACGTCCTCCCTTTCGTGGTCCTTCGCAATCATATCCCACAGCTTGTAAACGAGGACGTAGCGCATATACGTAAAATCTCTGACTTGATGCTTTTCCGCACGTTTCACAACACACCTGTACCATTAAAAACATATTCCCGTTCTTATTAATGAATCGTAATAACGGAGAAGAATTTGGTTTATTTCCAGCAACCTTAACCACTAGACACAACATTGAATGAATATTGGTAGAGTTAGACTAGATCACAAATAATTATGGATAGGTAAATGGGGTTTAGGGGCTAATTTTTAGATCGATAATTTGAGATTTTCTAAATTGTTTGACAACAGGGTGTTGTAGTCACACATCTTCCTTCCTGCTTAGGTGGATCAAAGCCCCAATGCTTCCCTTCCTTGCCTAGTTCAATGATCCATATTTTCTTCCAAGTATGGGCAATAGGCTATTGTTTCTAATTCAAATGTTCTGCTCATAATATGAACTCAATAGCGATGCTTTCTCTTGCAAAACAATCTAAACGTATCTAATATGAAGAAAAAAATACTTACCCTCCAAATAAGAGATTCAAATTTATTCAGTTGACAGCCCAAAACCATAACCATGATTCAAAACTTTTTCGAGAGAGGGGAGAACATTTTTAAATCAATTTTAAACCACAATATTTTACCTACCGGTAAATAGAAGCGTAAATACTGTGGAATAGTTCATTATTAGGATCATCGTTGAAAGGCGGCCTCAGCTTAAGGACCGTGTCCAGGATGTGATCCTCAGATTGATCTGAAAACGTAATTAGTTTCGAATCACTACGATGATGATGGGGTAAACTCTTATTGAAAAATCGAACATAATTATTCAGGAAAGATTGTGTGAATCGAAAGATTGAAGCATCCTACCAAGCATAGTGTACAATGAAGTGACAATCCGGCTCATCAACTCTTTCATCCTTTTTTCTTTCTCTTCATTTTCCCTTTGTTCCGATTTTTTCTTCTTTTTGGGCGTCAATGCTTCCAAACATCTAGAAATCAACATAATACATAGTGAATTCGATGTATAACATAACTCAATAAAGAACACATAAATTCTTAATCACAACATTTATACTTGTGCCCTTGAAATCATCCCAAATTTGGAATCGCATCCTTAATAAATACATTTGAGTATTATGACATGCTTCTCGACAACTATTGTTTCATAATCAGGTATTCAGGCACCTACAAATCGTGCAAGAAAATGTTCCCCAGTTTAGCGCAAAGCAATTCACTTTTAGGGCAAGCGGAATTACTAAGGGCAGCGCTCATTATGGGAAGATTGTGGAAAGTTGAGAGGAAAGGGTTTCTAGATAATCGCAGCGTTAATGGGGACCCTTGTCTCCACCATTATTGGCGCACAACTGCAACCACTTTCTCAGCAGAAACGAGAGAAATATGATGCAGCAGAAGAGAACCAGATCATTCAGGCCATTAATTTGTTCTTGTTATGGAACACAACGCTTTTCCCGAAACGCTGCCAATTTCAATTTTTAATAATGCTCGTGTCATTGGTTTGAGGGTCGCTTTTAGGCTCGGAAATCGCGATTATTTGAAATGGGTGAAATTTTAAGGATCTGAAACATCCCAGTCGATTTACCAAAATAACCAGAAAATGACACTCCATTTCCCTTAGTCGGTTAAAAAAACCTCATCAAAACTACGTTTTTAACATCATTGAACTATCTGGCTAGATGTTAGGAACAACTGAACTCGTAGTGCGATAGAACGGACATCAATTTTAAGGTCTTGTATTGGGCCCTGTATGTTAAGGCCCTCGCAGGATATCGCAGATTTGAAATGAACTTATCTTGAAACGCAGAGGGAGAAAATTTGAGAGGGGGAGGAAATAAATATGTTTCGCTACAAATCTAGGTACAAGATTACGAAGGCTCATTATCGAAAATAATAAACGGGAATTGACAAAGCCTTACAACCTAGTATCGAGTCGGATCAGAATAAAATAAAATTCAATAATCTTTCTCAGAGGCTATATACCTAGTACAACACCATGTACTCTAATTTGAGGTTAACCAACAACAGAACCATACGTGAACCCCGAAAAGCTCTTCCATCTATCGACAACCCAAGTTTAGAATCATTATAACAGGTTGTCTCCTAAGGGAAGGTTAGGGCTGGAATGAAGCCCGCATTCACGATTCAAACTGACGAATCCACAACTAATACCTACGTCAGTCCCCCTCCAAAAACTTACCATTACAAAAATTTACAATCAACCACCTTTCAGTATGACACAAGTATACTGCAACTAAGTATGCAAATTCTTAGCCACGCTATAGAGGCCACTAAACTCATAGTAGCTATCAACTCATATAACAAGTTATTTAAAACGACATGGGTATATAATCTACATTAACTATACTTGAAAAGAAAAGAAATAGTTAGGAATTTACCAAATTCAAATAAACACTCTTCTACAGTCTTCGCTCCTGTTGATTCATGAAAGTAGCTCAGCGAATCGTGTAAGCACTGTTATTAAGTTGTGTACATCATTTATCAAACGAATCTATCTGAAGCAATTTATGAACAGATGTCAAGTATCTGTGCATCATTCTTACTTCTTTCCATGATCATGCACAAAATGGGCACATTATTTACACCCACAATTCTTAATCTTTGAAAATCAATGGTAAGATTTGATTAATGAATGAAATACGTCTTCTTTCTTCCAGTAACTTCTTTCTTCCGCATTCTTCTTTCTTCTGCAAATTCTTCGTCGGTTTAACTCTTCAAGCAGGTACTTCTTTTATCATCTGAAGCGGTAATTTAACACCACGAAAGAAGGAATTTTAAGCGTTTGACTAATATTTCCTTTCTTGTTCTTTCCATTTATTAAATTTAAAAAATGAATAAATAGAAGTTATGACTTGAATCAAGTAAGCCTGTAGTAAACATGAGGTACATCAACATGTTAATTGCATTTTCTTAGCTTCATTTTGTAAGTTCAATGTTTTTTAGACCTAAGTAAGTATACAATTGGAATTCATTCTGCAACAATACATATTATTACTGGTAAAAGCATGGATGATAATATAAAGTCAATAATTCAGTGAAAAATCCCGTGAAATATGTCACATTTACATTTTGATTTCAACATGATCGAAAGCACAATGATCGTATTTTTCCACTGACTATCAATAATCCTTTTGATCGGAACAATGAGTAGATTACTTACGTTGCGACTTCCAGGTCAATGTAAAGTGCCAACAGATCAGACATCAAGGTGAGGTAGGCTACATTATTCTTCGGCTGAAACAGAAAACAGTGATGATAGTTACTATTTCATTTCAGTTGGAATGTTAAATATAAGTAGAAAACCTTTTGTAGGTACCATTACAGCAGGATGTCTGCAGAAGTGATGATATAGATTGTTTGCAAGCCATTAACTATTTCAACTGGCTTAATCCATAACTATTTACCATGTTTAAAACGCGACAACAGTTCGACCAATTAACATATTTGAATGCAGATTGTGGACTGTAAGTTTTCACCTGAACGGCCAACGAATTAACTAATATCACAAAACTTATTTAAAGATTTAAGCGTTGATTCAGCAGCCTCAAAGAAGCACTTATCGTGTAAGTAGTTATAATACTAAGAAGGCTTCAGGTGTGGTTACAGTTATTAACATCATTTTCCAGAAATTTACCAGGACAAAACGGTTTGCCAATAGACCAGTCATTTAAAACATCAAACATTGCAAAAAGTACTGTAAACTTCCTTTTGAATATGTTGTTAGGGTCCACCCAGATAGTACGAATCCAGATTTGCAGGCCTGAAAACCGCAAACGACGGGAGTTACAGCCGAAAAACCACGAAATTTTCGCACTGTTTTCAGTTTTTCGCAAAAAAGTCACCAAAGGAGCCTTTTGATGAAGAAAGACACTCATCCTTTGTTAAACTAGATAAAATTTGCTACAATTTGAGACGTCATTGGACTCTGTAGCTCCATTAGCTCCAGAGATGCAGCTCTGCAAATATTGACAAATTTTTCCAAAAAGTGAAAATTTTAACTTTTGGTCTAATTTTGACCAATATATTGGCGTAAATAGTCATTCTACAGTAAACTCGTGAGGAATGAAGTTGTAGGACATTTAATTACCTTCATTTTATGACCATGGGGGGACCTGTATCTATCATATATTCTTTTTAACTTACAGAAAACCAAAATAAACAAAACCTTCCGGCTCCAAGAGTACAAGAATCGTGAGGGTAGAACCATCAACTTACATCACACACTATAAACAATAAACACAAGCAGGAGTACGTTAATTATCATCTTCTAATGACTCATTTGCTATTGTTACTAAACAACATGAGCATCCGTAGGTGTATATATGTATAGGTAAGATAACATAACTGCACTCACAATGTTGGCATTTCGAGACAAGCAGGGATTGTGTTGCTCAATAGTGGTGACACTTGCTTTCTTGTTCGCTACAGGGGAAACCGCAGAGATGACAGGGAGGCTCATTCTGAAAGAAAATAAATCTGGTTAGATTTGCATCTTAGCAATCGTATTAATACAATCGATCGTTGATGGTATTGGATCAAGAAAGTGATCTTAAAGCCCTGACAAACAGAACGCGAAAGTGCTGGCAAACCATTAAGGGTTTTACCTTCGAGTAGAACGCTCATCCAACTCATCCTTGTCCAGTAGCTGTTCTGAAGAGAAAGAATTATTGTTTCTTATCGCGACTGCCAGATCAATAACAAGACGAAAATGATAAGGGTGGATATATCATATTCAATGTGCAGAATTCAGGCTTTGCTTAATGTAGTGACTGGGCACCTTATGATTGATAACTCATTATCAGTGTACAATTTCACACAAAACCTGGACTCCCACACAAGATTGGTAAATTTGTTGTTTTCCTCGCTTATAATTGCGCTTTTCCACGAAAAGCCTGTGGAAAATTAAAACGCTATCTGTTGTGTACTGCAGTAGGCCTTCTGTATGAAAGGATCATTCCTTAGTGCAAAGTTCACGATACCTTAACAACCCAGTCCACGTTCTGTGTGTCGGGGCCTTTAACCCTCAAACCTTTACATATAACCTGTACTCAAAATTATGGGAAAAAGCTTAGAATTAAAAAAAAAAAGAAAAGTCGTCTGATCCTGTATTGCTCAATCATAATATAATACGGTATAACAATGATTGTAACCTTTAAAAGTTATTCTGATATGATAAGAGATGATAGTGAGTTTCCTATCCTATTTTGGATAAGCTTGGAAAGAAGTTGGACCACAACCATGAAAATCCGCAGGATCTCCCTCAAAAGCAGTTGATTGCGAGAAAACTTGAAATACGCCTGTGGGTAATATTTAATATTATCACCCATTTTGCCTATGGTGCAAGCACAAAGAGGTCAGTTATTATTAAAGTGTGATTGGGTCTTGATTAGGTTCAGCAACTTGTAACGAGGAGGTAGTGCCATGGATAATTGCCCCTACCAAGGGCTGAGGCGATAATCCCGCAACACCCAGTAGATACCCCTGAAGCTGAAAAGCTTCAGGTTCATGCTCAGGGAGAGCAATTTCAAGAAATGGTAAGGAGGGACACGCATATCCACCTCATATCTCCTGCAACAACCAACATTATTCCAAATTATGAAAATCCTAATTTTCGACATAACTTACCGAGAAGCCAATGAAGGTGCGACAGCATGTAACTGGTCCAGCCCATGTTGTATCTGTTGTATTGCTTTCATTGCGTGAGAATTTGTGAGCAAGTTTTGCCTTTCTGGTTCCCGAAGTTGATTGAGAAGAGTCGGCTTCTTGTCACTGATTTGTGGCTAGAAATAAAACGTCTACATTGATTCAAAATTCATAAAAATAACTAAATAATGTGCAAAAAAATTGACATTTTGCGGATGCATAAAGGTCGCGATTGACATGAGACACGATGACAGGTGGACACATTTCTCGATTGAAAAAATCAAAGTTACACAAAATGTCCATTTTAAATTCAAAGAATATATCTAACAATCATGAAATTTAACTGAAAATGGAAGAATTTAATTTATTGTTTTAGACAATAATCCCACAGCAATAGAATATATTGAATAATATTCCCGGGAAAATCTAGGAAAGGTTATTGAAATTGGAAGAAAAGCACGAATTTCATCCTCTCATTCACAGAAATTTTTACAAATGCGAGGTAATAAATTAATAGTAATTGGAAGATAGTTGTAGAATCCTGCAAGATTGTGCAAGGACCCACCCATAGGGTGCTGCAAAAATTTGACATTTTGCGGATGCATAAAGGTCGCGATTGACATGAGACACGATGACAGGTGGACACGAGATCAATTTTTTGAAAGAAATATCTCTTTTGGCGAAAAATCAAAGGTCATCGTTTAACATTTTCAGCAGAAATATAATTAAAAGCCTTCAATTATTATTAGTGTTACAACATTTTCTTTACGAAATATTGAGGTAGAACTGAGATACATTGAAATCTGGTAAAACAACATTCTACTGGAAGAGGATATTGCATTTCTGTGATGTCCAAAGTTAAACCTCATACAGCAGATCTATACAAACGCCTAACATCTCAAATACTTACCTCTGAAATTTCTCTGTATATAGAATTAAAGAACATTAGCCGCTCCTTGATTTTATTCTTTTTATTCATTTTATCCTTTACATCAGCGTTGAGTAACTCTTTAGTGTCAGCAGGTTTGATCTCACTGAAAAACAAAATCAACAATTTCAATTAAAAAATCGATGTAATTATTGTTTTATATTCTTTCTAGTCCTCCTGAGAAAACCCAAGAAGATATGCAGGTTCAAACAACAACAGTTGAATATTTTAACTGATATTGATGAGAACTATGTGATCAGAACTCGAGTGGCCTATGTCCCACCCTGCCGACCAGAAGAAAGGGCCCCAAAATCCTTTTTTGTTGAACAAGGAGGACCGAGACAGTTACCATTCAATTCAACGAGAAAAGATAATAAAATCCGTTTGTTTTTCTAAAGAAGTTTATTTTGGGTTAGGAGCGTCAATTTCACCGTAAAACCCATGATTTTAAACATTCGAACCTCATTTTCTATGAAATTCAATAGCAACAAAAGAAATTCATTAGTCAGCAAGAAATCTGACCTTTTGGAGCAGTTTTTAGGAAACCTACCCAGTTCTGCCACAAGGACTAGTAGTTGTAGTTAAATATAGGTGTTTTGGAATTTTGACGGAATTTATTTTTTTAACCTCCATCTCATAAATTAATAATGCACGAAAATTTGTAGTCAGCCATTGTGTGACAGGAAATTTAACGCTCTTTCCAATGGTAGACTTAAATTTTAATTTCAGTGCAAATTAAGGGAGTTACGGCAATTTTAAGGAAGTAAGGTGGAAAATACTCAATCAATTTTAAATGTGAAAAAAGTGGCACTATGAGTGGAGTAAAAGATAAAATGATTGAGCACTTTCGGTTAGGATTAAGTAGTATCAGAGAGCACCCAAACAAAGCTCATGTTACACCCTGTATGAGTAGAATGGAAGATAATTCCAACGAGTAGGTTATCTAAAAAGTTCGAAACTGCAAGTCTCAAAATGGAATAATATTGGTTTACTCCAATACACAACTTACTATAATTTGGAGGCCAAAAGAATAATGGCCGCCTGCCATGCGCTCTACCGTTTAAAATTAGAAACAGTGATTGATAATCAATTGAAAAGAGCCAGTAGGGAATTTCGTATTGTAAAGTTGGCAGCACAGCATATAACGCAGCTTGCTTTAGTAGCCATTTTTATTAGGTAACTTTTCACTTAATTATCTGTTTAAGATGCTTTTTTCATAATTAACACTAGTCTGTTTTTCAAAACCTAACGTGAAGTGTTAGTGTTTAGTCATTGCTCTATATCATGCTCTATACCGCAATAACCAGGAAGCATATGCTCCAGAAAGTTACCAAAAATAGTTTGCTTCTCTATGGGAAACCTTTGAAATGTATTGCCATGTAACCTAGTCCGATATGCCCTATTTGTACGATAACATGAGGTTTTGTAGATAGAGTTCTCTCATTTCGCAACTGAAAAACATAATTTGTTCATTCATTTCAACGGAATATCCGATGGTGAAGTGATTTCCTAGACCTTCGGATCCCTTTAATTATCGTGTAATACAATAATTATCGAACGTTTGTGGTAGATCTATCTACCTGAATGGTAGACCTTTGAGGAGTCCATCACGTGAAATCGTACATAATTTGGTGGGGGGGGGGGGGGTACATTGACAAGCAGAAAGATGAAAAGGACCGAGATCACAGAAAATATAATGTGCGGGATCTCAAGTTCTCGTATGGTACAGTACCCAATTTGAAATTGGTAACCCTACTTTCGTTTTACCAACCGAACGTTTTTGGAAAGACACCACAAGAAAAATAATGATCCCAATAGCTTCACTGATGATGCAATTTAAAACAAAATTCACGAGTTGTATGCGATGAAGGAACATTGTCTTATCTACAAAACACCTTCTCCAATCGTTGAAATTAGCAAAAGTCGGTACTCACCAGACGAATGGGAGCATGTTAAGGTAGTGGTGAACGAATATATCAGTAAACACCCGTTCTGTTGAACTTTTGAATTGAATAATATTTTGGGGCATAATAGAGTGAACTGAACTGCTGCTACATAATGCTACGTTCGATTTGTTCAGCTTGCACACAGCATATTATATGTTGACAGATTGCTGCAATGCTCCATTTCTGGCATAATGCACTGGACCTAGGTAGTGTACTCATGCACATTCATTATCAAGTACCTATTCAAGAACTTCACAAACTATAACAAAAACAAACCTGAGAAACGATGAGACCAATTTGAGGAGCTCTTCCATGGAAGCGCAGCCGTAACTCATCTTGACCAAGTCCATCATTCGGTCGTTTTCTATGGCCGTAATTTCGACCGCCGTAACTACGGTCTTCGGGGTTTTCGCAGGAGGTCCCATACTTCAAATAACAAATGGATTGTTTAGATAGGCAATGGGAAATAATAACTTCGACTTTTTAAATTCATCCTTGAAAGAAAGTAGGAAGGCAAGCAGGTAAAGTTACGTACCTACTTAGCGTGTCAGTATTCATTTCTAACTATTATAAGTATCAATATAAAGTAATAAAATGCTGACTTCAGGTGTAATAACGTTGCACGCAATAAAATAATGTTCTATGATATAGGTACCTAATCCAATTTTGGAAGAAAAATGGAACTCACCTCGAAAATTCTTCAATTGACCCGTTTAGGCAGTAGGGCGCGTTCTTTGGCAGTTATGACGATCGAGTGAAATCAAACAGTTAACATAAA
The DNA here is from genome assembly GCA_031894815.1 of Creontiades dilutus. NCBI lineage: Eukaryota > Metazoa > Arthropoda > Insecta > Hemiptera > Miridae > Creontiades > Creontiades dilutus. The sequence continues at coordinate 540,079 of JAVIWC010000161.1, forward strand.
ACCACCAAATTCAAGATTGGATCTTTAATTTAACCTAGTTCTCACGAAATAACTTAGACATTTAAGAAAGGATTGGAAAACATTTACAGCTATTGATAATTTCAATAAAACAACCACTCATAACTACAACCAACACAAATCGAGCCAACGGACGTCCATTTTTATTATACCAGGTACGTTCTTCTTCTTCGACTTCACTGTACTAGAACACCTTCGCGTCATGGAACCATTCTTCATGAAACATGGATCTAGGACTACGTTTCTTCTGTAAACATCCCATCAACGAACAAAACTTATACCCTGAACTTTTACCTGCTAATTAGTACACTAATTTTTTTAGCAGACCCAATCGGTAATCGTTCATTCCAGATAAGTCGAATTTTAATTATCAACTAGAAGCATTAAGAGGTCATGTAATGTAAGGAAATTTTATGTTTACACTTATACGTCAAAAACTGTCATGTTGAATATGACAATTGTGATTCGGACCATAACATGATTGTCAGTCAACACATCTCATCCTCAACCCAGAGATTCACTGAGAATGTCCTAGTAATCGGATTGAAACTACGAAATTGGCTTGTCGAAAGAATTGTCAGAACATTTGTAAATTTTACTTTTAATTGAGAAACTGTAAATTTATGGTAGCCTGATCAACTCCTTAAGAATCTTATACAAATCTGATGAAATGCTGCAAATTGAAATGATTGAATAGCAACTGTTATAATCCGCCTCATAGCTGCAATTTCAACTCTAATTCCTAACAAGTCTTCTTCACAACTCTAATGAATTCACCCACAAACCCCAAGATGAAACAAGAATCTCAAGTCTGAATGTAAACAACTATAATTACATCATGCATAATAAACTATGTTCGAATTCGTTAGAAACAATCAAGGAATAAAATGGATAAAATAAACCTGAATCTCAACGTTTTCATACAATTCTGGTATTTCTTCGTATTTTTGTAAATTCAAACCTGAAGTTTTCAACAGATAATTCCTTCAAGAGAATGTCCATCCCTTATCAGTAAGCATCTTATTGAACTGAAGTGACAGTGATAACAGCGGCAACAGTGATAACGTGTTTTTTGGACTTGTTTACTTGATATCTTAATACATTGATTACCTAATTGGTTTCATTTAAATGAGATGTTCTAGTAGGTACCTGCTTTTGTTTTCCACTGTTGGTTGAATTATTGTAAGGAGGTAGGTATTGTCTAATTTGTAATGTGTCACATTATTGCCAGTCTCATTTGGAAGAAGTAACTTTTCAAATGCCCAATATCAGATTTCTCCTGAAACATTGATAGTATTTTACTGTTTCTTATTTAAAAAGGTATCCTCGACAGTTTTCTTGAAGTAGTACGACGATGGCTTTCAAGGAGGCTCTCAAACCCAAAGCAGGAAGCAAACATTTATCGACAATAATCAATGCCGAAGGGAAATCTGTCCAAGTAAGGATTTTTATGAATAGTTTCTATATTATTTCATCCCATTAAGTGAATATGTACGTTTATATTGGGAATAATGGACGATGTTGAGAGTGGTGGATGAAAAAGAGGTTCATTTGAGGACCTTGTGGTGTGTAGGTTCATAGACAGATGGGAATATCATGTCATACATGCCAATGGGTATAGTCCTGGTTGAATCTCGATCTCTGGAGAGCTTGACAGTTTATGTAGTTACTTGATGGGTTATGCGCTCTAACAAAAATCACATACTCGTACCTACCGATATTTTGGAAAAACACAGGTAGGCAAGGGTGTTATTCGATTTACTGGCGTTTAATAGCAGCATCTTCCCAAGGTTCAAGGTGTTCTGCATTCTAACATAACGTTTTTTTAAGAATCGCTGAATGGTTGGAAAACTTAGGTGTGACTCTCCTGCTAAAAATGGCTATTAGACCTTTCTGCTGCACTCGTGTGTACGTATGCTGAGAGGGCTCGCCCCATCCACATTTAGGTAAGGACTTTGTTCAAGCATGGTATACAAAGAAATGCTGTAAAATCCGGAGGAATTGATGCAATTGAAACTTTTTAGCTTGGAAAGGAGGACTTGTATTTTGTTCTGTTGAATTTCATGTGCGTTGAAGAGAAAAATAGTTCCCATGGAGAGAGTTGCGTAGCTGTTTGTACAGCTATCGTATGGTTCTTTCAACTTCGATTTTTATGGGTGTCGAACTTACTTGTCCTATAGCTTGGTTAGGAAATGGTAAATAGAATCTGATCCATTCACGATTTAAGTTATCCGGTACGGACGTACCTACAGAAGAAGAAGGCGCCTGACGTTTAGAAAGCCTTCCATCTTGCCTCCTAACAGACATTCCATCTGCCTTCATGTGCATTTTTACCTAAATGGCTGCGGTGAGAGCACGTGAGAGTAATACAGGCTGTAAGTTCATGGAAAATGTCAATTTCCTTCCTCATATGCCTGAATAATATTATACATCACTTTAGTAATGAGTTGGAGTCCGATGGTAACTCATTTAGGAGGCTGTTGACGAGGTGGGCTCGCTGTCAGAATGCGTCCCCACCCCTTCTTCCCACTACCTCTGTTGCTTTTCTGCATTTCACTTAACTTAACGATTCATTTTCTTTTGTTTTTAATTTATTTTCAAAACAGCCCTGAAGTAATAGTACCGCTGATAGTCTCTCACAACACCAAAATCATGCCTTTGAAAAGTTTGGAACTGGGGAGTAATCAGAAGGTTCTTTTGTACTGTTAGTCCAGAACGGTTCTGAACTGGCCATTTCCATTTTTGAAAGCGACAAAACTAGTTCAGGATATCTTGTAAGCTGTTTCTACTACTTTTCTTCTGGTGTTGGCGAGTGATGCTTTTGTCCTTGTCAAAAATATTCCATTGTTATGCAATCAATCAATAATTTACCAATCTATTTGTGTTATTGTTATGTGTGTTGCATGTATTCTGAATGTCCAATCACTCCTGAAATGGAATAGGATGGATTTTTGAGGGACTGGGAGGAATTGGATGTTGAGGTTATCGTTTGTGAATTGGGTCCAAACGCGTGTGGACTGTGTGGATTCCATGAACAGTTCTCATCCCCTCCCTATTGATCCTAGAAGGAACCTAATTTGATTCTGAACTGGTCCAAGACACACTGCACAAACGAACCTAGAGTTGCTAAGACAACGGGTCATCACTTGATAGCTTGAAGAGAGGGTGATTGGGTGGAGCTTCTTTCATTGTTCCAGCGAGCTCTGTATCATCAACACGATCCTAAATGCTTCTTCTTAAGACAATCGATCTCTAGCACTCATCAAGAAGAATGGCTCTGTTTATTTTTAAATGTTTCAAGGATATCTTCAGATAGAACTGTATTTGATAAGGAGATATACCTACTCTAGTAGTTTCTGTTTCATGGCAGCCAAATCTCGTTCAATAAACATTAACTACCCCCAGAGGTTCTCTTCATGCCTCGTCTGAGATTGCTTAGTTTGCTATGATCAGGTTTCAAAATTAACTCAAAGTTAGTGTGATCTGAAAACATACTTCTCTTTTATTGGATAAAACTTAAATTGCTACGATATTTTGGAGTTGCTCATTGTTGATGTTGATCATTTGGTCGTATATGTAAGTGAATTTCTCCTAACAGCTGTGATTGTGAAAAACTGTTCTATTGGTTGCCTGTAGTAGAGCTGTTGATAATGTTGCGTTTCAAAGCTTAATTCTTGAATAAATTGTAGCACAAAAATATTATTTTATCACATGATTTCTTTGCAGGCTGAAAGTAGAGAAGATGAACTCCAAAAAATAAAGTATTCTGAGATCATAGAACTTCTTATAGCAGCTGGATACTACCGTGCCAAAATCAAGGGGCTCAGCGAGTTTGATAAAGTCGTGGGCGGAATGAGCTGGTGTATCGACTTCTGTAAAATGGGTCTCGATGTCGACCTTCTTTTCCAAGAAAACTCTACAATTGGTCAGAAAATGTAAGAAGTGTGGTTACCTAATTTCATTCGAAGATAGATTGTTAGAAGTTTGAAAAGGGAGTAAATATAATATATTTTGTGCAACCACATTTACTTACCCATTTTATTTAAAGCGAGACACTTTTGGGAAACATTTCTAAATAATTTCTTATGTCAAAACTAGCTTCGTATTTTGATCTGCTAGAAATGACTGTAATTCTAGTTGGTCCTGAAACTATGGGACATTTCTTAGTTCAAAGAAGTTATTACCTCTATTTATCAAGTTTGTAATTTGCGAGGTTATTGAAATTTACTCACCCGTTTGCTACAAATAAATATAATGCAGGAATTCTCATTGATAGTTTTTTTAGAAATCACTCAAGCCTTACACCCATGGCTTAGCTTGTGATAACTCCAATGTCCCATAATGATATCAATCATTTTAGATCTATCGTCAATCATCATTTACAGATCTAGATCTGCTTGAGTGAGTAGTAGATGAAAAGGTTTGTTGAATAGTCTTCTGTTGTCAGAATGAATTTATCTATGCCAAACAGGAGTAAAGCTTGATCTTATGTTGCCGCTGTGTACTGAGTTTCAATAAGGAAAACAATTCATAATGATTAATAGTAAATGATGACTAACAGTACGTTCATATGATTATATGTCTGAACTTTCTTTTCTGATTAGCCTGCATGAATACTGATCAAGTTTAATTTTGAAATTGACCTTTAATGAAAATCACCTCTTCGAATCTGTTACAGAGCTCTAACTGAAAAAATTGTTGCTGTTCTTCCTAAAATGAAATGCCCACATTCCATCGAGCCACATCAAATCCAAGGCCTCGATTTCATCAACATATTTCCAGTCATGGAGGTAATTGTACTTGGATGCTACAACAAACATACATACGAACTGATTAGAACCCATAACATGTCGGATACTTTGGCATAGCATAAAGGCACCTTGAAACGTTTATAATTTGAAATTCTAAGTTTGGTGATCGAACTCAGTAAGATCATCTTTTAAACGTCGTATATCTGCCTGCTGTAGATGTAAGTTCCATGCCTGCTCGGGCAGGCTTGCAATGAACTGAGAACGAGTCTAGTGGATGCGTATACTCGGTCGCAATGTTTATGAGTTAAATATAATTATTTTTTAGTGGTTGGTGAAACAATCGAACCAGAATCGAGCAGAGAGAGGGGATTATCTCAGACAATATGCCGTTCATCAGTTTGATATGCACTACTGTTTCCCAAATGAGAAACCAAATCAAAATTTCATCTTGAGATCGCTTCCCAACATCACAGCAGTACAAGTGAGTTTCTGCATGCCTCACACTATAGGTAAGTTTTGATTTTATTTAAGATCAGATTTGCACTAGTCCAACGACAAGCTTGATTGTTGAAGTCCCGGAAAAATATTTCACATTCAAATTTCATTGAGACTATAGGTACATCCAAAGAATAGGTAACGCACCTCTTATCAGTGATAAGTTATCACACCCGCGATATCGATATAGGTCCACGGTATCGATATATCGAAGAAACGTGTTATTAAACATCTGATTAATACCTCAGCTGTGCAACAATGTGGGGGTTTTGTCCTAAACAAAAAAACATCTCAGCTGGGCTAGAATATCGGTGTTTGGTCCGGGATTAAAAGAAACATAAATATGAATGAAAGCAACAATTTCTGGTTTGAAAGCAAAAATCTCCTACCGTCTAGTTTGGTGGTCTGGATGCTCGCTACGCTCGCATCTCAAAAACAAAAAGAAATATCCTACATCAATCCTTCTAGTGGGGTATAGATCAGAAGAAACAGAAATAGGAATGAAAGCATCAATTTCTTTTGGTGGTCTGGAAGTTTAGAGAGCTAAAAAATCAGAAGGAAGGGAAGGGAAATGGATTCCAGGGTACAATGGTCGTGATAATCGTTTCAAGATGGCATTATATCGATGTAATAATCGATAATTAGATCAATGTAAGGAGACATCTATCTTATCTGGTAAGATCGTGATAAGAGGTGTGCGTTACCTATTCTTTGATTTAGCCGAGACTATATTGATCATTACTGTTAGATTCTCAAACCCTAACAACACTAAAACGTAATTATTAGAGAGAGAATAAACAGAATAATGGAACATCAAAAATAACTCCAAGCAAGAAGAACACTTTCACGGACAATTTTTCAGAACAATGTGTTTTTCGAATAAGTACCAACAACCGACCTTCAAAACCATATGGAAATAATAGCTGATAAAATGAATTTAGAGAATATCTGGCCGAGACACCAATTTTGACTTCTAATAATTAATAAACAAGTTCGCTGAAGCAAGCAATTACACCTACAGGAAAACACGGTAGAAAATGTTCGATCATTAGCCCTCAGCTGTAGCCTTTTTCCCCAAAAATGTTTCTTGAAGGATTGTTCAAATTCCATCAGACATGCCAAATCCCATCAGAAATTCGAACTTTTATATTATGCCTATTGTTTTGTATCGAATGCGATAATAATGAATGTGACGCAATTAATGATCATTTTCAGAACAAGTACAGGCCTCATCGTAGATTCAAACGAGTTGGAAGTCAAACTCCTTCATCCGACATTTATGCACGTGTCCAGAGCACATTGTTCGAGTACGGTCACGCTCCCACCCACAAGGTAAATCCCAGCCCTTAGCCCCCTTTACACTTACGTTCTTTCGCGTATGCTCAGGAGCGTAAGGGACTGCGCGAGGAAGCTCGCACACCCAATCATGCGTGCTTGTTAAGTTGCGTTAATTGGACATTCTTTCTTTCGCTCGCGATTGCGCTTTCCCGTTTCCCTTGGAAGGGAAAGAACGTCCATGTAAAGGCGATTCACCCACGATAGAACGCAGGAAACTGGCGTGTGTTGGAACGTATGTTTTTCATGCAGTTTCCCTTGGAGCGTGTGGTTGCTTGGTTGGTTGTTTTCGCGGTTATAACTGTTTTAATTGTTAAAAGTTTTACAAGTTTGATTTTTACAGTTTGTTTACAAGGTGGACGAAATTCAAGGCGCAAAAGAACCCTTGCGGTTGCTTTTGCCGGTCTTGTGGTGTCTGGTCAAGAAAAGACGGGCCAGAAGAGTCTGGACCAAAACCTATCGTAAATTTGTTCACCTGCCCCTCATACAGGAGCTGTATGACAATGGACATTTGACAATGGACGACCCAACATTCCACAAATTGATGGTTAAAGTGGAACATGAAATCACAAAACGAAACACTGTGATGAGAGAGAGCATTACCCCCGAGGCTCGTTTAGTAGCCACCCTTCGATTTCTCGCCGAAGGACAGTCATTTGAGGAGTTCAAATTTTCCCTTCCTTCCAGAGCATCTTCACATGCGCACTCTATCGTGATTGTAAGAGCGTGCTGTCTTGACTGCGTGATCTTCCTATCCTTTCCCCTTCCTTCCGACGCCTTTACCAAGCAAGAAAAATCTTTCGTGAGCGATACAGCTTCACGTGAATGAACGTGGGCTATTGTATGTATGCATGATCTATATAATGACAACGTCGACCTTCCGATAAGTATTCAATTGAATGTGTCAAGTGTGGATACTAACCACAACGAATTCAAATATTATTCCTACCATTTCCCTGAATCCTGGAATTTAATAAAAGTGAAAATTTGGTCAGTAATCTCTCTTTACTTCCGAGTTTACCAAAGTAGCGGAAGCATTGTTTTCACTTTCGGAATGTGAACATTTTTTTTGTCTCCAAAATCAAAAATTCCACTCGCATTTTGCGTTTTAGACCTTTCTGAACAATTTTGGTTTGTCTGTCTGTGTGTCAGCAAATCCTCGTTACGCGCAAAACTACACGAAGTTATAGTCTGATTTTGATGAAATTTTCTATTGTGCGGGTTATGAAGATGGTCTCCATGTTTATGATCCGGATCAATATGCGCATGCGCAAACGTGAAAACAACTCCGGGAGTTCTTGGCCAATTTCGATGACATTTTCAGGGATTGTTCGGATTGATGTGTAGATGGTCCCCTATGAGTTTCATGACCCCCGGATCAATAGTAGCCTCTGCGCATTCGCAAACGTAAAATCCTTGCCACAAGCATAACTCCGGGAGTTCGTGACTGATTTCGATGAAATTTTCAAGGATTGCTCAGACAGATGTAAAGGTGGTCCTCGTGAGTAATAAAGAGAAAATAAAGTTTTAGCCTCGAGCTTGATTGAAAAGTTCTTTAGTCAATAATATTTTTCAATGATCCATACAGACCATGTGCCCACATACTTGGCAGACGTTTTGGTACTTAGGTACACTTCACCACCCCATTTCCCAGTACCTTCTTAACTAACACTTTTCCATCGACCATCCAAATCACTTCAATGGACAATTGAGCATGATTATTGGATTTATTTAGCCTCAATGTCGTGAACAGTGCCGGCTCCTGCCCTGAAACCCCGGGGGTGCACCGACACCATAAGAGACAACCACGAAGGGAACGTGAGAAAAAATGTGCTTTTCTCAGCCAATCAAGTCAATTCAATTTCCAACTAACAATATGCAAAGGAGATCAATCTTGTCCGCTTTCTCGGCTTAAAATCGTGAAACAAACGACGCAATTATAACTTTCAAAGAACTTCAGTTGTTGGTTCGTAAATACCTTGAAAAAATTTAAATTATTGTCGAACTTCTGAAAACCGTGTAACAGTTGAAATTCATATCTGCCCAGCAAGAATCATCGTGGGCATGAAAACCGTAATCCCATCTTTAACCCAAGCTTTTCCTATTGTAGAAAAGAAGACAAAAGAAGCAGACAAGTTTGTTAATTACCTCACATCTGCAGAGCCAATCTACCTTTTAGTAGAAGTGAGGGTTGAACTTGCAAATCGTGGAACGATTTTTGCTTGCCTTTGAGGTTTGTTGCTGTTCTGTCAATGGGGACATTGGGCCTGCATCTCAAATGATCACTCTTTGCTCCACCAAGAATTTAGTAAACTCACGTTTTATAGCACTTACTGTATTCATCGCGTAGTTACAGCTAACACAGTGACAAGGGTTGAGGACAATAAACTGATAATAGGATAAGATAAGTGTGTTGGGGATTCTAGAGCACTCAAGCATTCTTAGTGGGTGGGCAGACAACTGCACGTGCACTTAGAAATTTCGTGCTCTTTATTTCAGGCTCTCTGATTGGTTCATTCTTTGGAGCCAGATCGTATCAAACACCGTGAAATGCTTTGTTTCAAGTCTAAGCTCCGCCAATTGTGTGCAGAGCTGAAGTGTTGGTCCTGGACAATAAACTCCTAACCTCCCTCACCAAACTCACGACTCCACCATCCTCTCACCCATCCTGAGGGTCTGTTCAGTGCGTGCATTTGAAACTCTTCTGCTCTTCAATGAGAATTAATAAAGAAAAGTTGGAAAACACTATGATAATTAACATCGTGTTTTCCAACTTTTCTTGATGATTATAATCATCATCTATCTTTTTCATTTTGGCCGGAGTGTGCAGATGCGCCTGTGCTCCTGTCAGCAGGTCGAGAAACTATGTGATAAATAGTATATGAAGAATATGGCGTCGCTAATTTATCTTCATCGTTACCATTGTATTCGGGCAGATAGGCGAATTTGTGACTTCACTCAAGGGTTTTCAAACATCATTCCAGCCACAATAATTACTTATTTATTCGTTCAGGCTATCAATCTACAGCCGAAAAACGATATAAAGTGTCCATATCACGAATCTTGGAATTCAAATTTGCCCCATTTCCGAATATGAGAGACTTTATACACTTTATACTTAACACTTTGTACTTGATACTTCATACTTTTGTATGATGAGTTAAACTTTACTACAAAGAAGCAATTTGTTAATGAAATAGGTACTTGATCTCGCCTAATAAATGAGTGATTATTGTTCAATTCAGACAACTGTTTTCTCCTCTGAAATGAAAATGTCCGCTGGATTTTTGATTATCACAGTTTGTTTTAATAATTATTAAATTTATTATAATCAATCGTTATTTCGTACCTTCTGCGTTTGATGTAATTTATAGGATTGTGACGGTTGAATTCTAGAAGTTCCCCTGTCTAATTTCAAAATTATTTTAAAGAATACATGAAGTTTATCAAATAATTTAAATTCCATTTAATTTAAGTATATATTTTTATTAAAGATAGTCTTTCCAATTTAAAATTGGGTCTTTTCATTCAATAGTAACCTTTTGTAGTAATCTTTTAACGTTTTGAGGGTCAAAATGTCCTCAGCACCCACGCTTCCTAGGATGAGAAAAACTACTGTTCAGAACTTTCTCAACACCTAGTTTAATCCAAGTCATATTTATATTGTTACAGAATGAGAAAAGTGATGATGAAAAATCGGAAGCCGAGGACGAAGTTATAGATGAGGTATGTTGATGTATGCTGGTGCATTTATTGGTTATGGGATATCTACTAGGCCTTATATGGCCATTACCTATGGCTAGACCTTATACGGCTATTTTACTATTCCAGGATAAATTGAAACAGTTGACGAAAAACATGATGGCCACAACTGGAGATGTAAGTATTCATGAGTAATGGATGTGAATTACTCTGTATATGAAATAGGAATTTTATTGTCTAAGTTATGAATGATAAAATGCCGAATGTTCCGTAGTTTATTAACGCATTACATCGCTTGTTTTATACATGAGAAATAGAGCAAAATCGTGGAGGAAGGGTCGAAATGTACTCCTCCTAAAATGTTTTCTGGATCATTCTCAAAAAGGTAGTTGGGGTTGCGAGAATCTATGGAAATGTGGCCAAGAATTTCGTCTCGCCTTAAACAAACGTAAATGGAACTTAACCCTGCTTTTTTCTTCCTTAATTACCAAAGGTAGGGAAGCTTTCAGTTTTTGTGAGAAGTCAGACATTTTCTCGTCCTCCAAAATAAAAATTTCCACTTGCTTTTCGTTTAATTCCTCATCCAATCAGGATGAAGGAGGACTGTCCGTTTGAGTTTTACTAAAAACTTCAATTATATAATCTACGTAATGCCATATTTAATTGAAAATTTAATTAAACTATTCCCAGTGAAGATCAATATCATCAGACCATTTGATGAAATATTGATCAGAGCTTAAATTAGAGGTTAAATAGTATGAATCAAAAACCCAAGTTCCACTGTTCATAATTTGGGAATATCTGTGTAGAATGCATGTTCCAACCATAATCTTAAACCAAGTTGAACTGGAATCTGAAACCAAAGTACTAGAAGATTGTTTCTCGTTGAACTAATTCAAAAAACTAACTTTCGTAAAGGCATTTACAAAATTTGTACATTGGCTTTCGTTGAGGAAGCTGGATATGATCCATTTTATGGTTCAGGGCTTCAGTAAAATTGATTGTAAGACTTTATTGACATCAGTATTGACTATCAATATTTTCAAATCGCCTTCCTGTCAAATCCTTTTCCTGTCTTCAGATTCATATGATGCTGGTTTCTTTCGATCCGAAATTATGCCTAAATTAAAAATCAGGAACATATAGATCGATTTTGTGTATCGAAAAGTGACAGCGGAGCTCTTAATTAAGCGGGAGAGGAAAGTTGATTAACCAGTTGAAAGGAAATGAAATTCGTATAGGAACATTTAAGATTCTACCCTAGGTTCGCATCCATCGCTCAGCATTAATGAGGAAAAGTTATTATATTTTGGAACTGTTCCTACATTATTTAACTATTAATAACATTTCACAGGCGCAGATAGTTTCCAAAGCAGTAAGCTCGATTGTTGGATTGAAAGCGGACGAAATTGTTTTGGCTGCGGAGAACTACTCAACTTTGGTATCACAGTCGGAGGTATGACGACCTTCTTACTATCTCGTTAAAATATTAAACGATATATAGATACGGATTTTTCATGGTTTTTCTGATGGACTGAAGCATGAGATATCTAATAACAACAAGTTAAAATCCAACAAAACGTATAAACGACGGTTTTGCTTAGCATGGTTTAAGTGGTTAGCACGGTTTTGCTGTATAACATAAGGTTTAAGTGCTTTTGTAACTTTCGTTCTGTTTGTTGTTTTTTCTTTCAAAGCCAGAAACATTCCTGTTTTTGGATCCAATTCAGCTGCCCAGATAATCATGAGAGATAGACAAATTATCTTGCGTGCTTTTGCGAAGTGTCATCATATTTAAGAGTACATTATTTACTTGTTCTTGGTACAACTCATGAAATATCCTAATTATTAAATTATCCAATATTATGATGCAGTTAGGTGAGGAAAATGAGAAGAAGAGACTAGAAAGTAAAAAAGCGTCTTTACTGAGGGAGAAGGCGAAAATCGAATCGGAAATTGAAGAGGCAAAACTCAAATTGAGCAAATTCGAAAAAAAGAGGAACTTTCGTGAGAAAAAAGAAGCCGGGCTCTCTGATCAAGAAAAAAGGTAGGTGGATTTTGAGGTTCTAGGTTGTAACCTAAGTATTAAGAATTACTAATTATAATTAATTAGAAATGACGTATGACCGTAGAATTGTCGGTCGAAATATATGTTCTGCACAGAGGCTGGAAGTGGGAGAGTTGGAATCGAAACCACAGTTCGTGGTTGAGGTTTGAATGCTTGTTATAACTAACATTTATTTTCTATATATATTAACGAATATTAAATATAAATAACAAACTGCTTTTAATAGATTTGGTCACTGTGGGATCTCGGAGCTCTCATTTTGTTGTTGAGGTCCTCTCTTGGTGGCAATGTGGTTGTTCATGTACAGTAGATACCTAGCTAGTGTTTTTGGTTTATTATTTTCAATAGTAAGCTTTTGTAGTAGTGTATCAAAGATTTTCACGGTTCCCCTTCAAAATGTCCGACCAGTGTACGGGCCTTAAAATTGATGTAAAAATTCGTTCTTTCTTACATGGGGTCTTGTAGGTCCTAACTTCCTGCCAACCTGATCGCTTCACACGCCATGGGCCACAAACTGGTCAAAAATAAGTCATAAACGTGATTTTTCTAGGTTTTTATTGACGCAAGCAATTGAGGCGTCATTTTCAAGTATAAAGGGCCCCCAAATCGATTGAGATGGCTCCCAGACCAGTCCAAGATCATCTGACTTGAAAAGTATCATTTTAAGGATTAAAATTTTAAAGAACGTGGGTGTAAAATTCAATTTTCTCTTTATGTCGACTTGGAGTCAAGAAAATTTGAAATCGTGGTAGGAGGGTTGTGAGGGAGGCTCTAACCGAATGAACCTTTTTGTTAAATAATTTGCAGCATTTTGTTCATTTATTGTTTGTATGTGTTTCTTTATCATAATTATTTATTAATTAATATTATAATTTTCATTTTGGAAACAAATTATGAGGTAGGTTGTGAGGTGAAAATAAGTTGGTGGGGCGAAAAAGGATCTCAATTTAAAGACCAGGGGTAAAATCTGCCTACAGCCATTTTCTTGTGGGAACAGCCTCCTATGAGGGTTGTTCGGAAATGCTACAGAGTACTCGATTTTTCCATAGTTCCTTGTTTGCAAAAATTTCAAAAAAAACCCTACAAAAAAAAAAAAAATAAAGTGTAGTTAACTTTCTCTGTAGATTTTAATATTTACGTAGTTGAATGATAAAAAAATAACAGGGTATTAGTTCAGGATATAATATATATTTAAGTTATTTTTCCACGTAATCGTTTTAGGTTCTAGATCAATGCACTTTTGCGACCGTGAAATGAGCTTTATAATCCCCTTGCTCCAGTTTATGACAGTAGAAATAGCTTTTTAGAATCCTCCTGGTCGGTTGAAAAATGTTATATCACCAATGCATCTTCAGAGAAGTGAACAGATGGTAATCAGAAGGCGCCAAGTCGGGGGAGTAAGGGGGGTGGTCTAAAATGTTCCAACCGAAGGAGTCCAAAAGAGCCTTGGTGAGGTTTGCCGTGTGCGGTCGCGCATTGTCATGCAAAAAACAGACTCCCTTCGTCAGCATCCCTCTTCGTTTGTTCTGAATTGCCCTTCTGAGTTTCTTCAAGGTTTCACTGTATCGTTCCGCATTAATGGTTTCTCCATGTGGCAAATGTTCGATCAAAATGATGCCTTTTCGGTCCCAAAAAACCGAAGCCATGATTTTTTTACCGGGTTTTGAATTTTTTTGTAAAAAGACGGTGAGGTGGTATGGCGCCACTGTAAGGATTGTCTTTTTGTCTCAGGATTGTGATGAGCTACCCAAGTTTCATCGTAGCTCTTACAATGGTGGATCTTGGTAGTTCGGCTCCCCATTGTGGATGGTCTTCAATATCTGAATTTATTGTCAGTGTTACCTAAATTTGTATAATAATATTTTTTATCGTTACCACTGTAAAGAATAAAATACATCTAGTAACATTACTTTAATTCAGTTGGTTTACTTTTGGTGGTTCATAGATCACTATCTACCTCTTCGAAAGACTACACTACTGCCAGCGATTCGTTATTAGGTCCAAGGGTTTGGTCCTCTTCAGGCTTCGCACCTCAGCTATTGTCCAGGAGTGAAATGGCTTCGACGTTGATGTGATTGTGGAGCCGATTTTCGTGATCCACACCTCTTTTTCTTATAACCTCGTCGACCATCTCTACCTTGAGATCGTGCAGATCATTTGTTCGAATATACCATGGGGCATTTACTGTGTTCATCAGAATTTTGTTCTGGACTGTTTAGATGATTTTGACGTTCCTCTTTTTGGTGCAGCCCCATAAGGGACAGCCGTAGGCCCATATTGGTTCAATCATATGCTCATATAGAACCATTTTGTTGTGAACTGAAAGCTGTGAGTTCTTTCCCAAGAAGCCAATACATTTTCTTGAATTTCAGGTTGATTTCTGCCTTCTTTTACTTCACGTGCTCTTTCCATTTGAGCTTAGCGTCTAGTGTAATATCCAGACATTTGACTGTATTGCTGTACGGTACCATTTGAGAGTTCATTAGAGTTACGTAAATGATATCAATGATTTTTATTCTTACAGTATGGTAAAGGATCTAGAGTCGAAACTACTCCGCATTGACTCTTTAGTCGACAGGGAAAATCAATTCAAGGAGAGCTGTAAAATCGAACGGGATCAACTGGAACAGATGATCCGGTAGGTCTCCCTAATCAGCTTTTATAATTCTGTAACTAGTACAATTCTTATCTACATGGAATGTTGATAGTATTCATGCATTGTCTGTCCTTTGAATTAACTTTTACTTGCCTTCTTACTTGGTAGTGAGGCGGAGGAAGAACTGGATGAGGAAAAAGAGGATAATGAAGTCGACAATTTGACTAAGGAATTAGAATCCGCGAGGATGACACTAGCTAAATTTACTCGTGCTGAAGCGAAATTGATTCGTATGATTGATCAGATACCGTCACGAGCAGAGCTGTCCCAGTACCAGAGACGGTTTCTTGAGCTCTACAATCAAGGTGAGACATTTTTCCGTTAACGAACTATCATACTTATTGTATCCACAGAAGCGTATTCCATGTACCGGCGTGTGTTATGAAACGTTTCACCCTTATCAACTATGGCTGAGCTAATTGGATTTATTTATAATTTAATTAATATCACTCTATATACGGATATGTAACAGTTAAGTTTTTTGAGACCTCATGGGTGTAGAAAGCTTACATTATAAGACCCAATACACCAGCATTCAACTCTTGTCTCCCTGCCTGTGTAGGCAAACCTGAAATACTACAGGATGTATATAAAGTAATTGCGCAAACTTCGGGGAACGATTCTATTACTAACTTGCTATAAATGGTGTATTTTTTAAAATCCATTTTTGTTCACCTATTTCTCGTGTTTTTGACCATGTCACGTTGAAACCGCAAAACTCTCACTTAGACAAAAAAGGATGTATTTCCACAAATTAAAATTGAGGGGATCGTTGAATTTTCTCCAAGTTAACCTCCTTTACAGTCCAAAAACGCTGCAAATTCTTTCACTGGGGTTTATTATTCAATTGGCTTGCGTTCATGATTTGAATTTCTACTAAGCTTTGGAGTGTGTGTGTTTCACAGGTGATAGAGCGAATATTGAATTGCAGGAGGCACACAAATATGATCAACTGATCAATCCAAATAGGTATTTTGGTTGAGAACAGATTTACGTGCTATTCTTAAACGGCAGAGAGTGAAATGTGTCAGTATGCAGTTACTAAATTTTGGGATTTAGTAAATATATGCATATGAAATTCTGAAATTCAATAATCGCTCTATCACTTGTGAAACACGCACACTACAAAGCTTAGTAGAAATTCAAATCATGAACGCAAGCCAATTGAATAATAAACCCCAGTGAAAGAATTTGCAGCGTTCTTTTTGAAGTGGTCAATGGCACAAGTTCACACTTTGAACTTTTTTGAATGAAAAAAAAAAAAAAAAAAAAAATTTTTTTTTTTAATTTCAGTTTCAGCAACTCACAGGGAGACTAAACAATTTTACACTCTGTACAACAGTATGAGCGATCAACATCAGTACCTGTCTAAGGAAATAAACCTGCTGAATTCTATACTGGAGGGATACAACGCGTAAGACCACCATACCAATCTCAACAAAAAATAATTATTATAAGTTACAAGTTTGACTTTAAAGTCAGGTTTCCTTTATTTACGAATTTAGCTATTGCCAAAGACTGTCAAGAAGTCGAAGTATAAGCCATGAAGCAAAGAAGGAGCCTCTTCTTTCTTAAACAGTACAATAATCGTACCATAACTATAGTTTTGATAAAAGATAATTGTAAAAGTACATTTTGATGTGGTTTCATACTGTAGCAGATACGTTTTAGAAAGTTAGCAAATGGAGAACACTCTTTTTAAACTTATTATCGATCCTATATACTTTTAATGTACTCGAATTAAAAAGAAAAAATCACCATCACTTTAGAAATGATTCGAACAGATGCCCAAAATTTCGATTAGACTTTTTTGAGCTTCAATTTCAATAGAATCATATTGGAAAACAAACAAAAAACAGCCACTAGTGTTTAATTGAAATCTTGTAGCATAATTTCAATAAGAAAGATTGTATTTATAAAACAATTGCACTGAAAAACTAGATTCTCCAAACGGTGCACAATTTTCCGTTCTTGAATTTACAATAAATCTATCATTATGTCACTATCTCTATACTTGTATTTCCGTTTGATGAGTAGTGTATCAAGCTGTTTTTGGGTGGTTGTGGTGATTTCTCTCATCCCTGTGTTTTAGGTCTCTCAGTTCTCCATCCTTCAGGGAGGAATTTATTAAGCAGTTTGAAACCATTATTGACGGCGTCAAACACAATAAACTCAAGGTAATTTCTTGTCCAAATACTTGAATAGAAATTAGTAGTCGTTTCGGTTTAAAAAAAATATTTTTAGTTAAGGAAATGATCAGAATACATGTTTGATTTGGCATAATATTGAGAGTTAATCGATTTGTAGGTGGAATCGAAAAGAAACGAAGAAAGGGATTTGAGAGATCGCCTGCGTTTTCAACTATCTGCCCTGATCGATCAACAGCGTCAGTACTCGCTGCTTCTCAAGCAGTTCACAGCTGAGTGCCAGAGAAACCAAGAGCTACTTGCAATGATCAAAGCCATATAGTTCATCTGACAGCACCTCATAATCAAGCGATTACCCAAGAAATCAATCTTCAAGTTGGTCAACACCGGAAAAGATTCCTGATCTAGGTATCAGATGACTGTTAGGAACTAAGGTACTGGGGAATGTATTACTTTGTAATTTCTAATGATGGTCACAGAGGTCTTTCCAAGTGGATTCTATAGGATTCGTCAGAAATCGATAGAATCCGTTGAAACCGGGTTTGAAAACTATGAAACGTTATAACATAGGTAACTATCTTCTTACAACACTTAGTGAGAATTGTGCAAGATGATTGTTATGTGGTTACACATAAAGGTATATTTTGTCTTCTCTTTATGTCCATCTTCCAACTGGTTATTCAGAACTGAAAATCGGATCTGTATATTTTTGAGGGTGCTGGATTCAGGGTCCAAATTGTTTGACTTAGAGTTTCATTATTTCTCCATTAGATAGTCGTTCTACACAGATCAATAGATTATTAAACGAAGTGAATGGAACGTTGTCTAAATATAACTGTATAGACAGGTAGCTACATTAAGAAATCTAAATTAATTAAATAAAATACATATTATTAATTATTCACCACTAGTTCGTCTGAACGTAATAAGATCCAATATTCAAGTTGAATGCTAAATCGGAATCTAATTATATGGACATAGACATGGGCTCCTGCCCATGCTAAACTTGCTATTCATAAAGGCGTTGCTGCTTATAAGGCTATACGGTCTGTAATTGTCAAGTCAAACGTAATCTCACCTGAAACATGGGAAACCCTTTTCAACTCTGTGATTGCCACCACTGCCTTTTACTCCTGCGAGACCTGGAGGTTTTGTCAGATGGACGCTCTTGAACGCATTCCAGTGAGGGCTTTTAAAGCTCTGCTGCTATTATTCTGGTATGCTGCTTGGTTGGTGCATTCAGAGCTCGGCCTCGCACCCATGGAACTCCCAGTTGCTCAAGTATGTATGGTTGATCCAAACATCCTTGCTGATGAGCATGGATGAAAATAGGCTACCGAGAATTTGCTTTTACCGGCTATTAGAACTAGCTCCACTCTCCTCAGATTCCAGATATAATCGGATACTGCAACTGGAGCCCTTATTTGAAAAAGTCAAATGTGGATCCTGCATGGGCCCAGTTATAGGGAACCTGAAGAGCTGAATGCTCCTTTCTTGAATAATATTGAAAAAGCCCTCAGGCCCCTGATGTGGAAGCTGCCAGGAACTTACAGTATAACCGGTTGTCACGCCACTCCAACGGCATTTCTGGTAAATTACCAGATTACCTCAACATGGAGCTTCCTTTCTTTGTGAAGCGGTCAATGGCACAGGTTCGCACCATTGGAGGTAGAGTTGGCCGTTAAACGGTAGATGGACTGACGAGCTCCTTTTCTGATTCCCAGCCAGGTGTGCAATCTTGGGTCACCAGAAACATTGTGTCATTTGATTGGAGATTGTGCTGTGTTTAGGGCTGAGCGCTGCAGATTCCTGGGTCACACAGCTTCAACATTGGAGGAGTGTCTTGATGTATGCTCCTTGGAATCCCCCTCCAAACTAATGGGATTTTTTAGAACGGTCCTCCGCATCAGGATCTGTGCAATAAGTGATGGTTCTATTTTTTGAATTGGAAGTAACTCACTTATTTATTCTTTGAACTGCTCTCATACTTAAATGGTATAAAATACCAAATACTATGTCAACCTTTGTAACAACCTCTGGCTCTTTAGAAATGAACCATTCATTCATTCATAGGCTCCTCCGAAACAAAAACTCATGGAGAAACGATGGGATCGTATCCAGTATGAGATTGTATAATTTTCAGTATGTTCAGATGTGGTAGCTTTTTTTCCTGAAACTCAGAGGGTTCTCATAGATCAACAGGGGCTATCGAAAATGGTAGAGGAGAGGTGCTTTACTTAGCCAAACATAAATTTCAACCATTCCCATATACCTAGTATGAATCTGTTTTAATTTTTCACTTTCAATAAGTATGTTGTACAATAAACAGGATTATGACAAGAATCTGCGAGTTTTTTAAAAATTGCTAACGTTTGTGCAGCCCAGACTGTTTAATTTGATAAATTCTACCGAATTACTATTGATCGTAATACTTGCCTAAAGGCTCATTTACACCTATAAAATCGGGAAGCACCGCCAAATGAGACAAAGAAGATATGAAGGAGTTTATATTTTGGAAAGGAAGGCATTGTTCACAGCTGCTAGATGAACTGAAGGCGGATAAACAGGAATTTAAAAAACTGCCCCATTTTTCATTTTACAAAAGAACAACAAAAACACTATTAGATGATGTATGCACTTTCCAATCAATGAGGGAATCCATTTTTTCGAAATGTGACTCCATATTGGGTTTTTCCCTCCATCTTGAAACGTAAATGAATTTTCGGGTAAAACAGTAGTTTTTTGGTCGATTGCAAAGTTGTATAATTTAAATTTCTTAACTAATGTTTCTCTACCAATTGCTAATATATATTCCTCTCTGAACGTTGATGATACGCATGCGTTTAAGTAAAGAGTAATTATTATGTAATTTCGAATATCATCAAATGTGTAACGGTATCAGCTATGAGATATATGTGTCATTTCTTGAAATCTCGTATCTCTCTCATTAAATTTTATAGATGAGTTGAACGACCGCCAAGAATGTCTTCCGTACATCTATTGTCAATAAGATTATATGTTACAAGAGAAATCATTAGATTTCTTACGAGATTAATTTGACAAGTTTTTCACTCAAGTGAATAAAATAGCCTTTTACACTTAGTGCAGTACCTAAGAGTATTGATACTCATGTAGGTACCCATCTTGTTTGAACTGTTTGAGGTGTGAAAGTCTTTCTTTTTTTTTAAATTAAATTCAGAATGGTATATTCCCGTAGATATGTGAGTTTGACGATTACGACTTATGCTAAACCATAAGTATCTGAGAGGTGTAATCTACTTTCTTGAAGCATTGAGTGGTGTTTTGCTCGTTGGTTACCATGAATTTCTGTACCATTTCAACTATCGAATCCCAAAATTGACAGTTGGTGACCTCAAGAAAAGTATAGCTAGACGGAGGTACTGAAAATACTTAGACTGTGACAGGCTGTCTCTATATCTTCATACATTTCTTGTACGTCGTGCCATCTGGAGATGAAATATTTGATTAAAATAACTTGAACGGTAGTTTTCTTCAAGCTATTAAGTCCATTTACTTGATTCAAACCTCTGAAACTGAAATTGTTGATGACATTTTAGGTCTTGCCAAGTCATTAAGAACTTCTTTCCCGCACGCATGAAAAAATTATCATCTCCGACTGTTGTCAACACTACTATTTTAAATCGTACAGTTCAAGCAGGACTTCTTTAGCAGATAATAATTTGTCATAATGAATTGGTACTCTATTGGTACTAATGGAATAATTGCAACAACAGAAAATTAACAACTAGTACACTATTAACTTTGTAGCTTCAAGAGTTAAGGAGGATGGCAACATTTAAAATCAGAAAAATGCATTTCAATCATAGTTCGACAAAATGCATTTCCGAAGGATATATAAAGAAGAGTCGAAATTGAATTAAGGAATGGGGAAAGTAAGGAAATAGTCAACTAGGGTGCCGTTCAGATGAGGCCTTCTTAAACCTCCCTTGATTGAACATTTAAGGGACAAAATAATTATATAAACTTCTGAATTGTACCAAATCGGTTTTGTATTGGTCAATAAACAAATATATACCACGGTTAACCTCATCGTAACGTCCTCAGCATAATACAGTATGTAGAAGTAGAAAACAACTTCCTTTGCACAAGGACGAGCACATAGAACGGCGCCTCTCTGTCCATTTACGAATGTAAATTCATTTCGGTAGGTACTTCGAATCCAAGATTAATCTTCTTTGGGATCCAGTGCTGTTCCGATACAGCGGGGCACTAGCTTTTTCAACGACAAGTTTGCAGTCTTCATTTCGGCAACACACTGTCGAAAAGATGACAAACTTGTAAAAATGCTTGCAACAAGTACCTAACAAACACGTACAATCTATTGGTAAAGTTAAGTATCTCGACTGAACCTTCTGTCAGCGTAATTTTAGTTTCACATAACACTTACTTTGTCGAAATTATCAGCAACTCTGATTGGATCCGAGATTTGATCGATTAGTTCGACGAGACCTTCAGTAGAGTTGTCACTTTTGATGTGGTCATTTAATTTTTCCGCAACTTCTTTGAGTTGGAAAAGCGGTGTGATTGACTTTTGAGGTAAACATAGCCGGGTTACTGTCATTGAAGTAGTCACTTTTCCGTGCTGAAATAAAAACAATAAGTGGTACTGAGATTTTTACAATATAAAAGGTATTGTAGTTGATGACCTCATATTCAAAGTTGTGTTGGTTTTTCTCGTGAAAAGCCGTGAAGTCAATAGATTTTATTCTACGGGAAATACTTTCATATTTTCCTAGATAACAAGTCTCCAACTTCGCAAGAAATAAGACTTTGCAAGGATACTCATTAGTTCTATTTTGCCATCATTCTACTACATTTACTCATCATTCTACAACAGTTTGGGGTGCCTTAAGGACTACATCTACGAGAAGTTTGTAGATTCTCCTAAGAATTGGGCATGTATCAACTAGAGCTACGTTAAATTATATGCTAACAACCATACGACTCATAAGGATTTGGTGAGTAGAAACATGACCACTTTAGAGGCACCAGCTGCTGAACGTTATACACCACATGATGATGCCACATTATGAACGTTATAAATGAATTGTAAAAATGACCGGTAAAACGACCAATTTAGTTGGACGACTGGATTAGAATCGTGCCCACCTCACAGCAACTTGGAGTGGAGTGGCGGAACAACTCCAGAACTAGGAACAACTAAGGTCATAGCGAGCCACTTTGGCTCAATAGTGCCAACTCTATGTATTACTGAATAGGAGGAAGCATAGTTTTACATATTTTGTGTAATATGACAGATTTTGAAGATCCAGACAGGAGACCCAAAGACGCCATAAATTAACGAGGTACTCCATGAGAGATCTGTAATGGAGAAATATTAATAATTTTAAAGAAACAAGCAACTTAGGTATGAACTACTACAGCAGTTGTAAGTAGGCTCTATCCTATTAGGTTTGGGTGGCAAAAACCAACTTATGGCCTCAACTTCAAGGAAATTTGGAAAACAGTTTAAACGGCAGCCAAGCTGTGTCCCATCTACAAATGTTCTAAGAAACTTGGGTAACTAATTAGAGAGTTATAGCAGCCCACAGGAGACGAGAACTCAGCGGGGCCCGTGACTGGTGACTAGAGCGAGCAAAAGGAGGCTTGGTGGGGGAACCAATAGATGCGTTGAGGAACTATTTGGTTATAGATTCGGAAGGTTATGTACGTCGCGGGCACCTGTTTGCGGGGGCCAACGGGCCACGACCAATGCGACACATTTCACATCCCCCCTTTCTTCCAGGCCACGGGGCCCGCAAAACCGACCTCCCGGGATCTGTGAGGAGGTTCCTCGGGTCCCATAAGTGTCCTGCTATAAATCTCCATTAATAGGGAAATATATGCCATTGGACAGAGATTCTTTTCTACAGAAGCGCCATGATGTCAGACAGTATGTAAAAACCCTGAGTCGTTCCTTGTTCTGGGTTGCCAAAGTGCTGTGCATTCTTCTGGAAGTTCAAACCCTTTTTTCACGTTTCGTAAAAGGCTCTCAGCTAAAAGCGATGAGACAAATAAAACAGCTCCAAGTATAAAGATTGGCTAGTTCAACCAAACAAAATATTTTTAAAAAGCCTTACATTTACAGCTTGTAAACTAGTGTTGGCCTTTCCTCGGAGGCTTAGTAGTTTTGTTTGAATAAGGCTACGATAGATTCGATATTTCGATACCAACATGGCTGACCCACTCGTCCCCAAACCTTTACTCTAGTTTCATTGTTCAAACAACATCCACACCATCAGTAACAATAATCTTCCAAGTCTGCAACATCAGGTTTTAAAAATAGCGTCCAATGATCCTTAATAATTAAGGTAGTCACTAGTTGAGTGTCTCGTTCAGCTTTAGGACAACTACTGAAATGAGGCAATAATGGAAGAACTTGTTTGAGAGATGTAAATAATTACATCTCTGTAAGCAATTATTGTCAGTCGATAACATTTTATAAGAACCATTTAGACAACATTCGTTTAAGGAGACATATCTTTGTATTGTCCAATGAATTAGGTGATTAATTTATTTTGGTTTGCAAGGTTAGAAATGATTCTAGGGAAGAAGAAAACAGTTAGGTACAGACTAATGCTAACCAGTTGAGAGCCACTTCAGTTAGGCCTCCGAGCAGAAACCAAGTATTTATGTAAAGTAGTAGTATACGGGGAACGTACCTGAGCCATCAGAGTGTCAGCACGGATGATAGCCTCCTCGAATGTATCAAAAGTATCAGGTTGATGAGATTCATTCGGAATTGGGGAAATCATTGAAGATCCAAACTGCTTCACAGCCTTCTGGGATAAATTATGTACTGAATTGAGACATATTACAATAACGCAACATAACATTTTTTGTGATGAATGAGGAGAAATGGGTGACTCTGAATGGATTGTTCACGCTGATTTCAAAAGCATTTGCAGATTTTTCCTATCACGTCCAGTTTTTCGGCAAACCACTGATTTAAAATGACCTTTAATGTTCAAAATAGAAATAGAAGTGACTAGAAATGAAGCAACGTTGCCAAACATATTCCATTCTTAGGTATTCAAAATTGAACTCTAGGCTGAGTCTAAGAAAACAGACATTCTGATGGTTTGTACTCAATCCAAAAGAACACCATCAAGCTAGGAATGTTGCAGCATGTCACCATTATGGCGTGGCACCAGAGAATATTTTTCCTCGAAGAACGCTACAGGGTTTTTTCACGATAACGACTTCAGCCTTGAACCTAGAACATTTGCTGCTTCTTTCCTTAGGTTTAAATCTTGCATCAAGTCATTTAGTTCTTGCGTGAATAGCTTTGGTGAGGAATTGACTTCAGGCTCGTAGGTGGGATTCTCACCTCAAGAACGGCAGGAGACAACTACTTTCCTTAGATATTATGTCAATCAAGGAGGCTAGAGGGTTGGGACTAGGAGGTCATCACCAGGGGGAGCTGGCCTAGCTGATGAAGGACAATCAGAATATAAGCGCTTTTGTTCATAGCAGAAAAGCTACTTACTTTCGTTATGCAAAACTAACTCATACAGCACATAAATGATAAGGTTCGTAGATTTCATCCACACCTTTGGTATCACAAAAGTCATTGACTTTCTCTTACCAGTTGTCCACAATTCTAGTTGAAATTGAGTTGGAAGAGGAAAAGTGGATTAGTATACCTTATTATGGGAAAATTTCGGATAAACTCGGTAAAATTCTGTTGTCCAGGGGTTTCAACGTTGGGTTTAAGAATAAAAATAATCTCAAATCTTCTTTGGGTACGGTTAAGGATAAAATTAACGTTCAGGATAAAAGTGGGGTTTATAAACTAAAATGTTCATGTGGGCTTGAGTACTGTGGTCAAACTGGTAGGAAATTTAGGGAATGAATAAAAGAGCATGAAAAGGATTTCAGGGACAACAAGGGTGATTCTGCCTTTGCAAGTCATCTGAATGAATCCAATCATAGTTTCAGTTTTGATCTGACAAACAGGCAATATGTAGAATTTCCTCACTTTTGCCCAAAGGGAGGTATGTTGGATGTGCTAGAAAAATTCGAAATTGTTAAAAGTGATAGGTCAGGAAAATGTTTAAATGATGTCATTCCTCAAAATATTTCACCATTATTGGGTTCTTTCTTGCAATAAGTTTGGCTCCGCCTCTCCATAATGATACTGTTTGTGCCCTTTCACTTTGTAAGCCTTGAGTGGCATTGGTTGGTCCTCCCCGCCCCTTTCACTTCCTTGAGCCAATAGGATTCAATCTCCTCTCACTCGATCCTATATAAGATATGCTTTCTGTGATGTACTTTCAGTTCATGTTTGTTACTGATGATGACCTAACCGTCGAAATCGATTTAACAGTGTAACTCTTTACTTTCGTGGAAATATAGACGGAACGTTCGTGGAACGTTCTATCTTACTCCGTTTTTATTTTTATGTCCACAAAACCTTGCCTTGAAACAAGTACGACACACATTGTGAACAGCCTAGGTTTTATCGTGATTCTACAGCCCCGCGCAAATGAATGGGGAACATGTAATGTTTTGACATTCTTTTGACTCCACAAAACATTCACAAATATAAAAAAAGATCAGGATTCAAACAGATCCAGACATTACAGAAAGGGATTATGTACTTCACGCTAAATAGGACTCTGGAACCCAAAATACCTGCGATGATTGCCAATCAAGGAAGTCTGATGAGTGATTCAAATCCTCAAACGTGATGATTCACAAAAGATATTCGCTAGATTTCAGGTTTTAAACTCACACAGTGCGTCATGGCCCGATTTTTCCTCTTCAAAACATACAAAAATGAAAGCAGATTTGCAGGAAACTAGACGTGATAAGCAGACAGTTCCAATGGATTTAATCTCAGCTTGAAAAATTAATGAGAAAATGCATATTATTTTTCAAACCAAAAAATCTTGCAGAGTTGTGTAATCGTAAAAATGACTAATAATGGCTCATTTTGAATTAATGAATTTGGATAAGTTACAACTATGAAATGTTACAATAAGCTGAGAGCTCTTAAAAGTTTAACTCATAAAAATAATTCATGATCTCCAGAAGTACGAACCATGTCATCTTGAGATAGGAGGAACGTGTTCAGCAATTCTTCATCTATATGAACAGGAGTTATAGGCCTAAGGTTATCTAGAATACTATTCCACAAATTCTTCATAGTGCTCATGCTGCTGGTCCCCTCAATGAAACTAGTTAGTGTTTCTTTCCCGCCAAACACAAAACTTGAGAAGATCGATAAGAGGTCTGAAATTAAATTAAACGAGTAAGGAGCACAAAAATAGTTCTCATCAAAGGATTATATTTCAAACTCAATTTGCAATCAATCAGACATCACTACTACAAAGAAATATATGAAAACAACTTGAGCAAAGACTATAAACATCTATGAATACAGCACAAACAAATAATTCCAAGGGTT
Source organism: Creontiades dilutus (assembly GCA_031894815.1). Taxonomy (NCBI): domain Eukaryota; kingdom Metazoa; phylum Arthropoda; class Insecta; order Hemiptera; family Miridae; genus Creontiades; species Creontiades dilutus. The sequence goes on from JAVIWC010000161.1 coordinate 566,705, forward strand.
TTCCAGATATCCTATGGAATAACTCAACACCACTGAAGATAGAATTGGTGGAATGGTTTCATGAAACAAACTTAATAGCTAGGTCTGAATTCGAGAGGCTAGCATTTTCATAACAACCCCGTGATGAACTCATTCAAGGCAGGTTATAGAATTGGAATGTCCTTCCAAGATTCATGCAAAAAGATGGCAAGATGCAAAAAGCAAATACACAGCAGAGGAAACAGTAAGGACCATGAAGCGATGAGTGAACTCTGCTGCAGAAAAATGGCCTGGCATAGGTTATTATGCACCCATGAAAGAAACCCAAAGCTACAAGTAGTGTTACCCATTAAGCATCTTGGCTAGACTTCATCAATCCAACACTGTGCTTCCTTATCTTGCTTGTCTTAGTTGAATACATGTATCTATATAATAGATTTGGGATGAGGTTCCACTGCTGATACTTGCATGGGACGGCTTTCTTGGAGTGATGATTTCACTCATTAGGACTACCTTTTAAAAAATGAATGAGCCTCCCCAGGAGTTGCCATTGTCTGGTTTAGGCCACAGCTGGCTATATTGGGAGTTAGAGTGAATGCAATTCATGATGTGTGACTTTGGTTGAGTTGAGTGTTCTACTGCTGGTACTTGGCAGGGTGGCCTCCTTGGAGTGATGATTTCACTCATTAGGACTACCAGTTAAAAAATGAATTAGTCTCCCCAGGAGTTGCCATTGTCTGGTTTGGCCAGCTAGGCTAGGCTATATTGGGAGTTACTTCCTCCTCCACAAGTCTGAATCTATTTCCTTACCCTATTGACATACTATCAAATTATGGTAAACTACCTATGATCAATTGTATTCTGTGACGTTGCTCAATAGTTTTTAACAAAAAACGACGTCGATGGCAATAAAATATTTATAGTTTACACCATAGGACACCAAAGCCTAACGATATTTTGAAGAATTATAAGATAACCTCAGACCTGGGTTTACCGAAGTATCAGCGTTTGAGGAGAAACCTATGAAGTGAAGTTGATGTCAACAAATCTATTAACAACTCTCTACAATACAAATAATACAATCATTTTTAAACTTTTGGCATTTTGATCTTTCTAAAGTTGTTGGTAAATATGTTGAACAGGACCTTTTTGAAACTCTTTACTAACAGAAACGATTTTCAACAGAGTCCTGAACATAACGGTAGGATCTCAGAGATCTAAACGAGGACATACCCAAGGTGTTACTATTTCTGAAAGAGCAAGTCTGACACATTCACTGCATGATAAGCCCTGGTCAATGTGTTGAAAGTTTAGTTAAGATCCAAAGAGGGTCCCTGTTATCAGTTTCAAGAGCAATAAAATAAAATTAACCTGCCAGTAAACAGGATTGATTTTCATTAACTATGCAGTGTCATAGAGAATCATTGGATGTTAGAGATTTGTACCAACTCACCAGCCTTTTTCACTCCAGTTCTTTCAACAATTTTTTGGGAAATCCAATCGATCAGTTTTTTTCTTTGAACTGAGGGACGGAACATCAAACACATCAAAGCCTGTTCGTTTAATGATGCTGCTTTTGGATAACCGACAGCAACCAATTTGTTCCTCCACTCAATCCACTGAAGCATTGCAGATAAAGTGTGGATGCCTGAAATTGAAGATTTACTGTCAGTTATCGTTGTATTGAAGTATATAAATAGAAAATAAGCGTGAATATTGAAAGCTATTGGCGTGCTGTTCAAAACAGACGAAAGCTGTATCCCAAAGACAGGTTTTATGAAGTGTTTCTGTAGAATTCTTTGATCACTTTAATTCAGTTTCATGAATAGACGAACTTCTGCTTGTCCCCACCAACATTTCTATCATCTGTAGAAAGAAAAATCGAAAAAATCGTTTTACCGAGGTAGATAGTTCTTCCTTTGAAATAAGTAGTAGAAGCGTAGCTGGTTCCCTACTCTCTATTTACCCGCACAAAATGTTCACACATCCGATGTACACCAAGAAAAGGGAACAAATTTACATCTCGATATGTGTTTGATAACATCCACTGACGTTTGACCAGTAGAGAGACAATAGAGAGGGAAATTTGAATGATAAGATGCAAGCTGCACAAAACTAGTGATAACATGAACCAACATTATGGACCTGGGAGAAGCGAAAGGGTGGAACTGAAGAAGACGAAATTGATGGGAAACTGTTTTCTAAAGCTTCAAAGAAGAGAGAGCTTCCTTGTTCCATGCTTGCTACTGAACCATGGTCAAGAAGAAGTAAAAATGTAACTCATGAAATTGAAATCAAGACATTTGTTGAAAGATACGAGATAGCGATTTAAATGTTTCACCTCTCCTACTTCTCATTCGAGATTTCTAGTTGGGATGGGTATTGACCATCGACTTATGGTCTCACCGATTATGTCATCTGGATTCATCGATTCACCGATCAATCGGGGTTTCAGTAATCGATTATATCAATAAGGTTGGCAAAACATTGGGTAATATAAAAAATAAACTCAACTTAAGAAATTCATTATGATTGAAGAAAGAAAAGTACCTGCTGCTGTTCAATAAGGAATTAAGGGGTTGCGTTTGTGCCACAAACTTTGTGAGTGATAACACTAATAAAGTGACATGAAGAGGACATGATCTCAGTCTTCTTGACTTGGGGAAAGTCCCGTAATAGACATCGGTAGCGTGTCATGCATTGCTATAGCGTTATGTCATGATTCATCTTTTATTTTTGTGTAATGATTAGTCTCAATGAAATAAAAAAGAAAATGAAATACAGCAGTCTTGAAATCTCTGCAGAGAAAAAAACGAATAATCGTTACAAATTAATCGATTACCCGGTGGTATCGATTTAAAGATAATCTATTAATGACCAAAATAATCGATTAGTTCGATTAATCGATACTCTTTCCTGATGACTTCATTCGTCCTTTGCTGGTAACATTGTGCGAAGGTTCTCTCAGGTTATCCTACCATTTTTGGGGGTTGTTTGTGGATTTTTCGTGGATTTCAAGATGTTTGCGTTGCAAAGTGAATTCTATTGTCAATGATTTGGGCGCAGATAAATGGGTATATGCCAGTGCAAGTGTCGCGAAGGGCAGGGAGGGTCCGGCGAGTGTCCAGGATCGACTGGAGAAGTGACGGGCAGTCATGATGTTGTCGTCCGGACGATGGTGTCCAGCCCTCCACAAAGGAACAACTGGAAGAAACTCAATTCGCCTCAAGTGATAGAAAAACTCATTCTTGACTCGCTCAAAGCCATAAGGTCCCTCGTTGAAAAGTACGTATTCCCAAAAATAATAGATTTTCGATGGTGACATCAGCTACGGTGTTTCCCACGGCTGAATCCGATGGATTGACCGTAAAGGAACACTTGTCATATCCGTTCAGTGCTCCGTTACAATTTCATCAGATTGATTTTCTGAAGTATCGCATTACTGTGACACGTTTCATTAATCGGGCTCAATTATAATTCCTATCCATTCGTGAATTGATCCATCCGTGAAAGTAAACAAAACTTTAGTTCAAGGGCACATCCCGTCCCATTTCCAGTGGTCCAATTCCGTCCCTGAATCGTTCCTGTACGTACTTGATTGTGCACCAGTTGGATTCCGTTATCAGAAGATCCATTGTAAGAGCACTTCTCTAATAAATAGTGAATAACGGATGATAAGATCGTGACTCATGGTGACGTTTGATGCAATCATCACCTCGTATCTTTTTGAAGGAACTTTTCCTGAAAAAGAGTATATTACCTTTCCGTCGTTTCATTTAGATTAAAATTCAATTGGAAATAACTGCGACACACAAGACATTAGTTTTTCTGAAGGCCAGTATTTCAATTCTTTCTTACTTTCCTGGTTAATCGTTTTTCACTGACCTCTTCGAGATTAACAAGCTCTCAAACTTTTCTACAGTTGACAGTTTCGTTAATTTCCTGTGATATTTCGCATTCTCAAACCCATTACAGGTGCATTTTTTTCAAATCTAAACCACATTCAATTTTAGTTTCGCTGCACGATCTGGTGACAACTGTTCGCCCTCCTAAGAACACGGCGATGACGCGCTAAATTTATCTTCGCACTTGACCATCGATAGTTAATTATTGTCTCCAGATCGAACCAGATGGGCGAATGATTTAGGTGAAAGGCGGCTATTGTTTACGTATTTTCTGCACGTTCGTCCTCTTTATCTTTGTGGGTCAATGTTAGAGCTCCCTTCCCCAAAGTCTCGCTGACGATCTGTTGTCTTGTTAATTTCCATTTGACTGTGTTTGATGTTTCACTGTCTTCCTGTTTAACTTCATTAATAGCCGGTTAGATTATCTAAATTCAATCGTTAAATTGGCCATGAGCAGTTGTCAAAAGTAGAAGAAATAATGTTTGAGAGCCTGGTTTTTCTGGTTCCGTTCGCTTCCTCCATATCTGATCACTTTTTTAGGTTCCACAATCTATGCGATTGCAGCATCTTGATAACATACATACCTACTGTGCCAACTCATTGGTTTTGATCAATATCAGTAGATACCTATTGCCTGGCATGTTTAATTTGAGACATAGAATAATGTTTTTCTGCATAGCTTTTTGCAAAACTTTGCAAAATCGCAGAACTTTACAAGATCTCTTATCGTAGAATTTTACGTTGTACTGGAAATGCTTCGAATTTTATTTAATGAAATCAAACGTTTCAAGATTTTATTATTTTTCAAAAGTTGCAGTGGTCAAACGATAAAGTGATTAGATTGTAATAAAAATTTAATACGTAGAAGAAACGGCTGATTGAGAGATTGATTGCTTTTGTGGGGGGAAGATGATAAATGAGTGAAGGACCACAGGAAACAGAGAAAAAACATACAATAAATTAATTTCATTTTAAAGAATCAAATGAGACAACCCAGATCGCTGTACGTATCCCTATGGACCAACCCTTGGCTGGGAAAGGTGATGTCAACATGAGTGTGAGTGGAAACTGATGTGATACTACAAAATCCCCTGCAAAATCTGAAAACCATCCAGCTGATGTCACTACAACCTAACTGTCCTTTTAATAAATCGAATTACTGAACGTTTGTTTCACGCAGGCCGTTTGGTAAAATATTTATCCGTGCTATGCTTTATTTAATTTATTCTCTGTCCACTTGGACAATTATGTCCACTTTAAAAATGAAATGTTTATATTATATCCATTTAATAATAAAATTATCTATACATCAGTAGGTCTACCTGATGCAGAAATGATAAACATTTGGGCAATTATTTTCAGAGTTTGTTAATACTAATCAATAATTACTACGAATATTTAATAGGGTTTTAAAACAACTTTCTGTTTTATCTATAATTTGGCTATTCCATTCTAACCATACACAGTTGGGTTTCATTATTGATGATGATTGTTGATTTTGAAAGTAAAATGAACAGTTCTAACAGTAAATTGAATCTACTCTACGGTTGTTTTTGCTCAGATGCCTACCTCTTTAAAAATTTTTAAAGAAAGCAACTATTGTTTATATTATGTGTGCAACAAGGATTTGCAGTCACAAACCTAATGGTCATGGTGGTCAGGACGTTCTCCAGACCATTGTGACACTTCGTAAACCCTATCTGGCCTTTGAGAGTTGAAAGCATTTGATTTTGCTCGTTAGTACCAGCGAAGTTTGTTTTCCTACCCCGATATTAGGCTATAATGTCATTAAACTTGCCGCCCAATATAATTTTGCTGCCTTCGACCGCAACGAGGACGAAAGTCTCATGTGATGCCCTCGAGTTGAGGGCAGTCAAGTAGATGGGGTATCGTCCCACGGTTGCAGAGACTGCAGCCAAGGCTTCCCGCCACTTCGATTCTGTGAAGGTGGGCATTCAGATAGTCAGGCCCAGTTATTGCTCTAAACACGTGATAGGGGAGATGTTAAGGAACGCGGTTCCTAGGTTCTAGCAGTGAAGCCCACTGCTTCCCTTCAGCTTCCTGGCAGTGCACATTGCGCACCCTGTTCTCCATAGATGTCCTAGCAGCTCTGTAGCTGGGGGGTGTCAGGCATTGGCTTCTGGGATCCTGCATTGGGCATCTGCCTGTTCATTTCCCAGATGCCTACATGGCAAGGGATCCAATCGATGGCGTTCGTTCTCCCCCAGTCAAGAAGCTGTTCTATACGCCTTCTCCCTTCCAAAACATCAGGGGAGTCCAGCTGGATTCACATCCATCCAGCAAGCTATCGGGAAAGTGAATACGAGCAGCTGATTGGTTGGACACCAGCTGGGGAGAGGGAATATTTTTTCCAGACAGGCAGTTTTGAAGCAAACTGTACGCATCAGATTTTTCGAATATTTTTCGTACTGGATGGCGCAGTTCACTACTGCGCATACAGAATGGCGTCAGGAACCGAAACAGCTGTTGGAGGAAGCGCGGGAAACGAGTTGTTGGCGTGTGCTCGGCCGATTCCCCTCCATCCCCTCCTCTGCTTTTTACTAGCCTCCCCTATCCGTATTTCCAAACGATCCGGATGGATCTGAACCCTGCTTCCGTCTCACGTTGGCAGAGAGACAAATAATGGCAGCCGCTGAGTGTCATTGAAGTTGGAATCCCGGTTCACTGCTGCCACACAATATGTTCATATTATATAAACACATGAAACATTTATACTTACTATCTCTCTAGGGTAATCTCATCTATAAGAGTGCCTTGAAATTGCATATCCTTCTATTCTGGTTTTTTAAGTAAGTTACTGGAATTTTAATGAATATTGTAACATAAGGAGCTCTAACTTGCTATCATAATTCCACCACATTTATAATATGTAATATGAAGTAGAGGCTAGGTGTTAAGTTGTTGACGAGCTGACATTCCATTAATGTAAGCTAATAGATGAACTGAGAGGGTAGCATCTGGATTTAATCCCTAGACGTAGACCCCTTAGGTTGTAGACAACGAAGTTAATAACTTGCGGTAACTCTTAGTGAGTTAAGTGGCTTTCACTTTAGTACCTACTTAATCAAAATCAAAGTCTTGAATGTTGAATAATAAATGTTTCAGTGACCAAGAACCTCCCGAAGAGCTGTTCAAACTCCACAACATCGCAGATCAGGACGATGGGTGGATACAAATCGTCAACTCTATGGTGCAGGTGGTACCAGTGGAGGAACCGCTTGGTCCAGCTGTCATCACTCTGCTCCTCGATGACTGCCCCCTCCCCAACAAGGTACGAATCTACCTCTTTATACGTATATGAATTGAACTTATGGATCCCTCAAAATGTGGTAGTGGAAACTTAAAAATTGCAATAACATTCAAGGAGGTTGCAGTGTTCTGACTGAACTGCATGGGGTATCCAGAGAAAGACAATGTCAGCTCTATTGGCTTAAATTTTCCTGATTTTGGCTCCTCATAAGTTTAGGGATTCTTCAGTTGATGCATTAAATGATTAACTCAAGAATCTTTTGATATTTTCCAATTTAGGTCTCATAGGTAGGACCTTTCTATTACATGATATCCTGGTGCTTGTTGATTGTATCTTCAAAATCTATCAAGCTGCTCAAAAACTGCCCACCTCTGTCTTCTCCTCCACCACATTCGCAATTTGGGAGTAGTACCTTTGTCATAAGAAATAAAGACCGCTACAAAATAACTGTTGTCAAGGACCCCATTAATTTGCTTCATTTTTGTCCTGGAGGTTTAAATATGATCAGAGCGGCTTTGATCTTGTCGGGTAATACGCTCGCCAAATTGAACCTCGGTTCCATACTGTTATTAATCGCAGTTCTTGAGCAAGAAACCCAATTTTCTGGATGCATCACCAAGTGAAAGAAAGTGTCCTCCTTGGAACTTTGGCAGCAAATTCTACTTTGTTATTCAATACCGTTTTACTCTAAAACGTAATCCTAGGGATACGTTTTTGTGTACTGCCATATTTCTAATTACAATGTCTAACCTTTAAGCAGATGATGTTACCTAATATGTTTCCACCTCATAATTTCCTGTGGATGAACCAATTTTTTTCCGTTTTGCAATTAACAGGAGACTGTACTCCGGTTGGCTCGTCATTTCGATCTCTCAAGGAAGAACCGTGTATTGCGAGGGAAAGACCCTCGCCGTCAACGCAATATCTGCATCGTTTTAGGTTTATTAGCGGAAAAACTCTCTGGTCCCAGCAGCGTAGCTATACTTACTCGGGGAACTCTGGATTTCCTTATAGGAAATTTGGTAAGTATCATTTTATTTTTTTCTTAATATTTTCATTATTTATTGAATGTCAAATCTCAAGATCGTCAAAGTAAGACGATTCCTGCTCAGTTGGTAGTGTGGCTATACACACGTAGAACAGGAACTTGGGCATGACCAAGGACACTGACTGGGGGTTACCAGTAACTTGAGATATTAATGTGTTTAAAAGACTCCCCAACTTTACAGCCCCAGACCGAACAATGCTGGATAAACCAGCAAGTCACAAATACAACAAATACACACTATCATAGTTCCCCTTTCAGTGTCATTGTAGATGGTACTTGTCATTCAACTTATTGAATAAAAGAAAGTTATGAATGAAAAACGTCTGAAAATATACAGATAAGCTTATCGCTGAAGATTATCTTCGGGATGCACCTTAAATCTTTGAACAAGGCTTGACTGAACAAACAGAATGACATTTGATTTCAATAAAAATTTTGATTTTCCAGGAGGAAGATGTCGATCCAATTGTTACTCTCTTCTCCTTAATAGCTCTGGAAAAGTTTGCACAAACAAGTGAGTATAATTTTTAAGTTATATTGTTGGTTGTCAAGGACTTTGCTTGAGGTTCCTAATTACTTCGTAAATGTTGTACACATGCATTTCTTTTGTTCCGAATATGTTGTGTGTCTACGACTTTTCCTATCTCCTTAAAATAAGTATGTGTATTGCACTTTCAGGCGAAAATAAATTGACCATCAAACAAGAGCTGGCCAAAGCAGGGGATCCCTTATTAAGGCTGGAACCTAGAATAACGTCGGAGGACTTGATCGAAGCGCAGGTCGGTTTCTGTGCCCAGTGGTGCCTGGACAATCTATGTAAGTTGGCTGATTTATTTTATTTTCATTCTTTATTAATTTATTTATTTTTAACCACTGGTGCCTAGTGTGCAGCACTTGCATCCATCATCAGGAACTGCCTGGGATCCAGACACTAACTGCTTGGTTATTACTGGGTAGGCATTGACATGCCAGTCTGTTGTCACGACCTAATGTCATCGACCCCAGCCAGAGCTGGAAGGTCCACCCTTCCCCACCACGTTTTGGCGAATGAGAGGAGAATCTTAACCTCTACCGTTTTAAATCAATCTTCAATGGAAACCTGTCCCCAGGTTAGAAAACGCCGTCTTGCCAGCACAGGGCAACGGCAGATCACATGACCACTACAGGATGGTGTCAGATTTGACCATTTGGTGGAGATGCTATCTAAGTGACAGTGCCCCATTACTGTACGTATCTCACTTCTTCCTAGGCTGAGCAGCTCGTTAGCTCTCTTCCTGGAGAAGTCAACATTTATTTTCTTACGAAAAGTGCTGTATTTGTCTGGAACCTTCCTTCATGGTTCGGGGGATTTGTACTATTGGCTTCTTTAGCTACTTGAGAAGCTTACTTTCAAACAGGTACATATCCATCCCGACAAAATGTTCAGGAAGTGGAAAAAACGATTTGCAGATTAGTGGAGATGTTTTTCTGCAGTTTCTCATCGGAGTAATGTGTGAGAAGGCACAGATAAAGATGCCTCAGAATATGAATCAATTTTCTCCAAAACACGAGGCTGTATATCCATTTTCACTTTGGAAATGTGCCTTTTTGATCAAAACTCATGGATTTGTGCCTTTTTGAAAGGAAAAAATCATTCTCCATTTGTTGGTTTTATTGAAAACTTTACCTGTCTCCATATTTCCATTTATCGTGCCTGCAATCTATCGAGTCTCGCGTAAATATTCAACGTCAAGACGAAGGCGCAATGCTTCTTTTTGGATATGTGCCTTTTTGAAAACCCACGACTTATCGCCTGACGAAATTCGGAGGATATGTGCCATTTCGATTGCAAGGCACTGAAAAAAATGTAGGGAACGGATTTGTTACCTTTTGATGCAAACACATAACTCTAGCCCCGGAATTGATGTGGATGTGTTCTGTTTTGTTCGGAAATGGTTGGGGAATCTGATTCAACTCATATTCAGAGATAGAAAATTGAGAAAAAAACGTTTTCTCCCAGATTTGGATATGTGCCTTTTTGGAAGTAAGCTCCTCACTTGGCAAACAAGGAAAGCCACTGAGATACTAATTTGGCACTCATTGACCTCTCCCTTATGGGAGTTACTGATACCTAAAAGATCTATTGTGACATTATCCTCCTTAATTTAGATCCATATTTATAACCTCCTGATTCATAAAAGATTGAGGTTTGCAGGTTTTTTCATACTATTATCAGCGGTTGTTCAGGACCCTCACTGAGGTCCTGAAATCCAGAAGATGCAAAACCAGGACATTCACTAAGGATATATTCTGTTGTTTCCGTCCCTTCACAGCATAGTCGGCATTCCGCTGTCCTGCGCTTGCTAATATTGAAATATGTGTAAGTCCGAGTCCTGGGTTCTAATTTGCGCGTGAATAAAAACTCCAAATACGATGAGTAACTTTTATATTAAACTATTTGATACAAACACGCGAAATTAGATATTCAAGATATCAAACAGGCTCAGAGCTTATGCCATCTGTGTGGCCTGTGGCCGACTGACTGTTCACAACGATGAGAAACAACAACAAGGTAACTCCTCTGCCTGCGAGATAATAATAGACTATGAATAGAAATACCATCACAAAGGGCACCAAAACAAGTGCTGCTGTCAGAAATGATCGAAACCCAATCAACGGGTGAGATTAATTACTAATGTACCTTAAATTGAGATGGCGATTTTTTTGAAAAATGTTTAAAAAATCGAAAAATCGATTTTTTGATTTTTTATTTAAAAACGTCCCAATCAATCAGGCTCCTGTTCATATTCCATTAAAATATTAAGGTGGAGAATCGAGATTACGTTAATGCCAACTGATTAACCATATCCATCACAACTATGAATAGAAATACCATCAAAATGGGCACCAAAACATAAGTATTTTGTTGCTGCTATCAGAAAGATCGAAAAAACAATCAAAGGTGAGATTATTTACATATGTCCTAGCCTTAAATCTGGCCGAGATGTCGTATTTGCGTGTTTTAATTGTTTTTGAATCCTATTAGATTCGAATGTTCGTTTTCTTTTCCAATTCGATTTTTTGGGGCTAGCCCCCTTTGTGAATGCTGACCCGTCCCACCAACCCACGTTATGGTACGGACCTTGGGGCAAATAGTTAGGAGACCCCTGCCGTAATTGATTGATTCGAGATAATCAACATTTATTTTGTTGGGTAATTGTTTTCTTTAAGACCAGAAGGCGGATTTGTTTACTTTTCCTAGCCATTATCTTCGGATAGCGTGGGTCGTATTTGCGTGTTTTAATTGTTTTGACAGCTAACAGCCATTCCAACAGTCGATACGATAAAAAGTAACTTTGAATGTTCGTTATAGTAATCTACGGACAATTCGTAGGGTAGCCTAGGGATTTTAGAAATCCGTAAAGAATGTTGACACTGCTGCTTAAAACGTCATAAGCTGCACCCGCTAATTAAATCTCCGAATTTCGTTAATCTCCTGGAGGATAAAACGGGACTTTTCCAAGAAATTAGAATGTGGATAGTCTTAATTTGACTCTAGCTTGCAAGTAAAAACATATTTTTGAATATCTTTTATAGCGCATTGTATGTTATATCGATAATTATTGTTGGCTAGTGCTTACTGAAGGTATAAATAAGTAATCATCCTGGATCGGAGGAAAATAAGGATCATTGCTGAATAGGAGGCAAAGATTTTAAAGTACTGCAGTTCATTCAAAGATTGTAGGTGCTACAGATATAACCTTCTACAGAACAAAGCTTAGCACAAAGAAAGGGTTTGTTTTAGATTGTCCAGCTGAACGTCTTCTTGTCTGTATGATGGTGTTAAGTTTTTTAATTACAGAAAACTCGTTGTGTCATCATAATGGATGTCCGTTACCAGTGTGTGAAACTCATTTTATTTTCCTTGTTTTTCAACTCTAATGTCCCTGCCCGATTAACCACACAAATTCCTGGTGCGTAAAGAAACGACTGCAACCAGTTGTAAATAAAGATCTGGGCAGATCACAAAGGTAGTGCCTAAATCCTTATTTCTACTTTCTCCAGAATACATCCTCCTCATTCTACAAGAAGAAAACACTCACATTCTCTCTGTACACGTGGGATGGACCGATGATTCTGTATTTATAATGTATTTTGTCCCCCTCTCAGTAGGTAATTTCATTAAAAAGAGCAAAGTAAAATGACACTTCCTCACTTCTACTTGGTGATTATTGAAATTGCTATGAACAATTATTAGGCAGGTGCATCACGTTTACTATAGAGCGTAGGTCTTGAGCTAACGTCCGAATTCATGTTATCATGCAAGCTAAAAGGTCATCATCTGGATTCATTCAATGAAGAATGTGACAATGTTATATCGATTTGATTGGTTAGATAATTATTTTGTTTTCCTCATTTAAATGAATTTCCACAACTTCGTTGAGAAATATATTGTTCGTGTGTGGAATCTTTCCTTAGACCACCTCTTAGCTTGTAGATGATGTAAATCACGAGCTCACCAAAACTGTCTTCCATAAACTCAATTATTGGAAATTGGACAAAAATCAATTAATGAAATAGAAGGAACAAGCACACCACCATATATCTGATTGCGTTTTATCTAGACCATAATGATTGAGATGATGTATCTGGATGTTTGGTGTCTAGTTACCACTTAATACCTGTTTGGTACTCGGAAATCTGGGGTTTTCACCTGTTGAATACGGTTGGAACCGTCCAATAAACATAACATTTTGTGGTGTTGTTTCAGTTTTGATCGAGGGCCGAAAGTATTCCTACGAGTTGGTGGACATGGAGGGGATCAACGCCATGCTCAACACTAGAGACGTCAGTGAATATTTGAAAATATCTCCTGATGGTTTAGAGGTAAGGAGTATGAAGGTTGTAAGCAGATTCGTTGCTTCATTAGGTTATTATTTTGCTGAATATATTGGCATGAGAAGGATGTCTGCATCAGTAGTACTTTTTATTTGTCTATGGGGATGCTCTGTGGTTTCGAAATAATGCCTTCAAGATCTGTCTCCTCTCCCATACCAAATATTAACCAGCCAAACCATATACCAAATTTTAGATTGACTAGTGGCCAAACATGATTCACGGTAGATGACTAAAATTTAAACTGAAGGAAGCATAATAATTAATCATATGGTGGTTTCATCAGCTTCTAGAAAAATACATGAACAGTTTTAAGGTAGATACACCATCATCAGTACTCTTGGAGGAAAAGAGTGGACATCCTTCTTTTATACAGACAAAAGAGAAAAGTGCCCTCTGGTTGGGCCATACGTTAGAAAGGGCGTGGAGTAAAAGTGAAAGTTAACTAGGGTGGTGAAAGGAAAAAATCACAGAAACATGTTAATTAATGGACAACGCCTAATCACATTTGAATCATTAACTGAAGTTCCCAATTTTCTGGATTTTAAGAGATTGTAAAGCATCAAATTTTGGACCTTTCTGACAATCATGAGTTATCTCTACTGATGGATTATTTACTCCGATCTCATAGTTAAATCTATGATTCTCTTCTGGTAAATAATTTTCAAAAGCTTCGTGCCCTATCTAATCTAAGATCATACCTATGTTCCCATTTAAACTAATACTTCAGTAGAATGTTTTACTATTGGCGAAGTAAAGAAGGTTTCAAACAATGAAATCCAAATCTTTTTTAAATTTTGTTTATTAACTAACCAGATTTTGACAAAATTCGATTAGATACTACGTTTTGCCTAGATAACAAGTATATTAATGATTTTCGATCATGCAATAAAAGTGGAAAGCTGAGAGTACTAGGGTTGGAGATAGAATCACAGTTCTCATCTATCGTGCAAGCTGTTTGAATAGGTACACTTATTGTATTCAGTCAAGTTGTTACTGTATTGTAAATAAAGCTTTACGATTTCTCCACCACTTTACTTTGAACTGTTATGTTGAATAATTTTGTTGCTGGGGAAGACTTAAGATTCACCAACATCTGACTACTTCTACATATTCCTCTCAGCTCAGAAGATAGTAGTAACATGTTTTCTGTGGTTTTGCAGGCTCGCTGTGATGCTTATTCGTTTGAGAGCGTACGGTGCACCTTTCCAGTGGTCGAGGGTTCTTGGTTCTATGAAGCAACTCTCCTCAGCCCCGGCGTTATGCAGATTGGATGGGCCACCAAACACAGCAAATTTCTGAATCATGTAAGCATTCCTTATAACTGACGGAAAGCCAAATAACATTGATACTGATTGATTGGTTTCAAGATGTTAACGATATTGATTATTTACAATGTACAATTTTATACCTGATTGGCAATGTAAATGTTGACTTTGCACCAGAAGTATAACAAAAAACGTCTGCCAAGTGGGTGTGGCACATAGCTTCCTCGTATCCATAACATGACTGTATAGATCATTGAAAATTATTATTGACTTCGTTCAATTAGGCGAAGTAAATGTTGAATTAGAGTAAATTTATTGTTATGCAGGAGCATAACTTGAGAAAATAAAGGTAGGCATGTTCAACGATTGAACAAACTATAAAATATACCTAATAATAAACATTGACATTGACGCTGAATGGATAGATGACTGAAGTGATAAATAATTATTATGACACTTCTAAAACATCAGTCCGAACAATCCCTGAAAATTTCATCAAAATCAGTCAAGAACTCCCGGAGTTAGGCGCGTAACAAGGATTTCGTTTGCGCATGCGCAGAGACTACTATTAATCCGGGGGTCATGAAACTCATAAGGGACCATCTACACCCCAACCCGCACAATCCCTGAAAATTTCCTCAAAATCGGACTATAACTTCGTGTAGTTTTGCCCGTAACAAGGATTTCACGCTGCGCATGCGCACAGTCTACAGACATGAAACCTATAGGGCACCATCTACACCCCAACCCGCAAATCCCTGAAAATTTCATCGATTATAACTTCGTGTAGTTTTGCCGGTAACAAGGATTTGCTGACAGACAGACAGACAGACACACAGACGGACACGGAACCAAAATTGTTCAGAGAGGTCTAAAACGCAAAATGCGAGTGGAATTTTCGATTTTGGAGACAAACAAATTTTCACATTCCGAAAGTGAAAACAATGCTTCCGCTACCTTGGTAGACTCGGAAACAAAATCATCATAGTCACATGCATTAATCATTATTCTCCAAACTTGGTACGTGTACTCAGTAAGTTAGGTGGATGACAGTAGACTAAAGTTTTGTCATGACATAACTTTACAATTCTAAACACACATTCCTTAACAAACACATCTTTCTTGAGGATATCGATTATTTCGCAGCAAATCAAAGCCAAGATTAGCTTGCTGGAAAGGAATTTAAGTACTGATTTAAACAATATTAAGTTATTATCATGGCTGACGTCAATCAGGTTTTGTAAAATATGCTGTACAACTTGGAAAAAATATCAAAAGAAAAGAGGTAGCAGCTACCAGTATGGTTAAAGGTGAGATTATGAATCACGCATTCCTGTTCGGAACAGCAGCATTCTTGGATAATGTAACTTACTTCCAAAGAAAGCATGGATCAATTTCTATCACCACAGAGTGTTGAAAATCGTCTTCAATGGTAATTTGCTTCAATCCTGGTTGTCAGTGGAACTATTTGTTTATTCTTTCTTATCAAGCACCAAATGTTTAAGTAGTATTGAAGGTAATAATCGTCCATATCAGGTCCATAAAAAACAGTAATGTCGGTGGTGTGAGTACCGTTGATACTTACAGGGAAGCTCCTATGGTCAAAAAGTTTGATTCATTGGCTGTTGGTACCCAATGGTGTAAAACTTTTTCGTTGTATCTGAGGTCTATGCAATTTTAGGGCTGTAGCAGAACGATCTAATGATATGTATTGTGATAGTGTTTATTATATTGATAATGGCAAGTGAACTGAGCGGACTATCTCGTATTGTAAATTAGTATATAATTTTGGTACTTGAAAATAAATTGAAATTTACGTAATAATTTGGTGATTTGCTCATAAGGTTTTGTTGCAGAACTCGGCCCGTGTACCCACCTAATAAAACAATATCTTAATTTTTCAGGAGGGGTATGGAATAGGAGACGATGAACATTCGCTGGCGTATGACGGGTGCAGGGAGCTCCTATGGCACAATGCAAAGTCTACTCCTGTCCCGGAATCCCAGTGGTCGGACGGGGATACAGTGGGCTGCCTCCTTCAGATTGCCACACCTTCCGTCCCCATCACGAAAGTCACTTTCTATCTCAATGGCCGCGTCGTTGCTAGCACACAAATCAATTTTAAAACCACTTCGTAAGTATATGTGTAGGTACTTATCTTTCGTCCCTCCCCCCCCCCCCTTTTTTTTCTAATATATCGATACAGGGACTTCGTATTTCGAATTTCAGCAGCGAAGAAACTGCGATTTCAAAACATCCATTTTGGATCGTCCCCAGGTTGCAATGGCCCAATAAAAAGGCTTTTCAAAAACCTGATGCCTTTGCAAACTGGAGAAGATTGGTTTGTGTCTCTTTGGAAATGCAATCAGGACATTAGGCATCGTTTCCGTGGATATTTCATATGGTTTGACCAAGCGCAGCATAGAAGCACACGATATGTGATGATTCTTCGTTTCATAGGAGTGACGCGTGTCGGTTGCCAATTTTCAAATTTTGTTTAAGAGATATGGACAGTGAAAACGCCAGTATTCTGTCAAGCAAGGCAACTGATGCATTCGCCTTCTTGAGTACCTCCCAAATTGTTTTGCCTGTCGTTAGCCTGAGGGATTTTGCAAGTACTGAACTCGGTTGTTTTCTGTCTCAATTGTAAACCCTATTCTGTAAACACCTTTACGTGGCCCCTAGAATCGGTTCTGATCCTAGAGGCTGGGACTCCGCTTTTCTTTTAGAGAGAAGATCAGTAGTTTTCGTTACCCTCCTGCTCAGGAATCCAGAGAAGACTGACCTGATTGCTCTTGACATTCTGTCTGGATTGATACCAGCTTCGAGCTTATAGTAAAGGAAGCCTATCTGTCGGATAATGTGCGCATTTTAGTTAATTTAAAAAAACATATATTTGTCTGGCATTTCGTCTGCAAGGAGTTATATTTCTGCTCGAGAAGATGTGATATTTGTCCCTCGGGAAGAATATTGTGCTCAGAACGCCCACACCCTGCCCCTCATTCATCAAAGTACCATACTATGGACTCCAGAGGAAACCTCGACCATCCTCTCTTTACGGACTAAGTCACTCGCAATAGATTGTGGAAACCCATTTCAATAAAAACGGAGTAAGATAGAACGTTGTCTATATTTCCACGAAAATAATGAGTTTCGCAATTAAATCGATTTCGACGGTTAGGTCATCATCAGTAACAAACATGAACTGTTCATTATTATTATTTTCGTAGAAATATAGACACTCCGTTTTTTAACCTTCCTTTACATTTATTAAGTAAAATGATCAAATAGGATGATTTTGTTACAGGTGAAAATAAAATTTCAGGAGGCCATTTCCGAAATATTTTCAGAGGCAAATTTTTGCTTTACTCCTATTTTTTGTAGATTCCAAACCACCACCTCAATTCTTTTCATCAACTTTCAGTTATAAATCATAATTCAGCAGAAACAAGGCAAAGGCATTCATATTTTAAGATCATATTCTATGTCAGATATTCTCTTCCAGAGAATGTTTCGTGAATACCCAACCGCCTAATAACTAACGTAGTTTTGCTATATTTTATTTCTTTTCCCATACAAAGATGCCAGCTTCAATTTTTCTTTGTTTTTTATTCTCCCATGACGGAGGTGTGTACTTTAATTCCGTCCTATTTTGACAGAATTAAACATGAAATCGATCTATTTGCAACTATTCATTTGAAACCCGATATCAACAGAGCTAATCTACCTAATTCATCACTTCGTGATATGATTTGTGGATGTACATTCAGCGGTTTAATCTCCTGGTATCTAAATTTGTTGTTTAGCTACTACTTTTCTTCGAATAATTATTTAAAATTAGTGCTACAAAAATCTTAACCGTTCGTGTCTATAGGTAACCCAATAGTGCTTGTGCGTATGAGTAAGGGTTATCAATAAAACCACTTATCCCACACTAATAATTTAATGGAACTAAATAAATGAATGTAAATTTTGTGGAAAACATAAAATCCTAAAAGGAGCTCCTTTGCATTAATTGGTCAAAATACGATAATTATATCCAAAAATTATAGATTAAATGCGAAATTAAGGAAAGTTCTGACCGGGACTCGAACTGGTGACCTCCTGGTCTTGAAAACTGATGAGATTGTCGGAATCGAGCTGGGCAGAGGTGACGCCGCGGACAAAGACGGTGGATCTAATCGGATCTGAAAGGTGCCGAATTCGAGGTAAACCATCCGAAATTCGTCAGGTTTTCACTTTCATACCAGGACCCAGATGAGGGGAGACTTCTGCAGTCCAGAAAAGTGAAAAAAGAGTGGGCGATAGGGACGAGAAGTCGAGAAACTTTGTTTCTTCGTATAGTTCGGCCCAACTGCAAACAGAAAACATGTCTCCTTGAAAGACGTTATAGGGCTGGTACAGTTGGGATTAGCTGACGTATTATACGAGTACTTAGGCGATCCGTTGAGGTATCGAAGATAAAAAGGCGCTGAACGTGATACTGAATAAATACTAAATGGGATGTTGATGACCCAGTAACTCGCAGGTTTGGAGGATTCTGGGGACCACAAATCGCGCAAAGAAGAAAGGAGGCTGTTAAAATCACAACGGCCAGACAGCGACCTGTTCGAGTGACACCACACCCCACTTCCACCAATCACACACGATTTCGCGAGCGAGGCCTAATTTAATTGGCCAACTGAATTGATGTCAGAGTTCTAACAAAAATAAAATAAATAAAAAACTTATAAGGAAACACTTTTGAGGTGTTCAGAGAACTGAACAGTGCTCTGTCCTAAAACTGTTTCCAACATGAAAGTTTGAAGTATCTCTCGCCTACTCTAATTCAACTGTATTTTTCCACAAATTTGATTGTGAACATGGTGTATTTTGCTTTCAGGAATGAGTTCTACGCTGGCGCTAGTTTCATGTCGTTTCAACAATGCAGATTCAACTTCGGGTCCCGCAGTTTCCTCTACCCTCCCAAAAACATCGAATTCAGCTGCTTCAATGAGCACGCGTCGTTAGCTGAAGTAGACCGAGTAGTTTACCCAAGGTAAAACCTGCAACGAATAATTTTGACTGGGGAAATGGGGCTACATTTAAATCATATATACCTACTATTGTCCATTGTCTCTGAAAAAAATCAAGCCACCCAAACAATGCACATTGCATGAAAGATAAATCCCTTAAAAAAAGCTTTGAATCTTTATAACCTCATTGTATTACATTCTATTGAAATAATCATTTATTCAACATTTATTAATATTCATATCTTCAGGTTAAATATTTTGCTTAGCACAATATTACTTGTTAATGGAGCGACAATATATATTCTCTCAGATAGTCAAGCTGCGCTCAAGGCACTGGCCTCTTTCACAATCTCCTCGAGGCTGGTGCATGAGTGCTTGGCTAACCTCAAGACCCTTGCCAGTAACAATAAGGTTACATTGGTGTGGTGCCCTGGGCACCTAGGGGTTGAGGAGAACGAAAAAGCGGACACCTTAGCTAGGGAAGGTGCTGCTTCTCTCCCAGTGGGTCCAGAACCCTTCCTGGGCACAACGGAGAGCTTTCTTCGGGGAGAGCTTTCGAAATGGGAGAGTAAGAAGGGTACTGCCTGCTGGCTCCAAGTTAGGGGACAGAGGCAGGCAAAACAATTTATTGATTTCTCCAGGAAGAGAGCGAATGAGCTGCTCAGCCTAGGAAGAAAGGAGATACGTATAGTAACAGGGCTCTTAACGGGGCACTGTCCACTCAATTACCATCTCCACAAAATGGGCAAATCTGACACAACCCTCTGCCGGTTCTGTGGGGCTGAGGATGAGACTGCGTGTCATGTGATCTGCCACTGCCCTGTGCTGGCAAGACAGCGTTTTCTAACCTGGGGGCAAGCTTACGTTGATCCCCAGGTTATTAAAACGGGAGAGGTAAAGGATCTCCTCTCATTCGCCAAAACGTGGTGGGGAAGGGTGGACCTTCCAGCTTTATCTGGGGTTGACGACAATAGGTCGCCACAACAGACTGGGATGGTAATGCCCACCCAGTAATTACCAGGCAGTTAGTGCTTGGGTCCGAGGCAGCTCCTGACGATGGGTACAAGTGCCGTCCACTGGGCATTCAGTGCTCGGTTAGGCAGGGTGTTCAGGTCGGGTAGACTAATGTGCCTGGGAAGGAGTTGGAGGTCACGACCTCCTCCTCCAGCCACAATAGGTCCTCCAGGGCCTCAGTGGTTAAAAAAAAAAAAAAAAAAAAAAAAAATTACTTGTAAAAAGTGTAGGGAGGCTGAAATACAGATGTAAAATGATGTTGAAAAACTATAAAACCCGCTGTGACATAATAAAATTGGTTTCTATCGTAGAGTATTATTTAAAAATTTGTTTTGTTATTCTATAGTTCGTCATTTCTGTGAAATATTGTTCAAATTTCAAGACTATGTGGTAGTGCTGACAAAAATTTGCTTCAAGATTTTAACGTTTCAACTCAACTTTTGTCACTAAAAAGGTTCCTTTGTTTGTGTTTTAGGCACCTGTTACTTGAAGCACTCAGAAATATGAGCATCAAAGAGGATTCGTGTACGATTTGCTTCGATCAAAAAGCTAACATTACATTAGAACCCTGTGGTCACAAGTAAGTAAACGCATAAGGAAATGGTACTTTAATTTTTATTGTAGTCTCTTTTCGTGCCTCCTTTTCGCTAGAACGCTTATTTCTGCTAGTTGTTATGTTTCCGAGTTTAAAAGTTTGTTGGGGCGTGAACGACATTCTTTTGGTTTATTATTCAATACTAAACCATTGTAATCGCTTTCGAAAAAAAAAAAAAAAAAAAATTCTAACCCCCCCCCCCCCCCCCCCTGAAAATTTCATGGTCTACGTTTCAAAGGGTGTAGAGTCCGAATCTGCAATAAAAATTTTTTTCTGAAAAAGCTCGAATTGGTTTGCCGAAAGTTGAAATTGAGTAGCCAAAAGTTTAAATTGAGATGCCAAAAATATTAAAATTTATTTATGCCAAAGGTTCAAATTACTTTGCCAAAATTTTAAAATTGATAATATGCCAAAAATTCAAATTAATTTTGCCAAACTAATCTGATTTTATTTGTTTCCCTAAATGTGTGTGTGTGTGTGTGGGTGATTTCATTCTTCTGGTAGCCAAATTGCTGCTCCGTCCTCCAGTCCAAGTCCTCGCACGTGTTTCCTCAGGCCCCTTAGCCTCATGGAAACTGCTCGATGAACCGAGAATTGAGTTTTCACTCGTGCCCACATCATCACCTGGGAGTAGGATTTCGACCACTTGTTGGCGAGGCGTAAGGAAACGTTCTTGAGGAAGGCTTCGTATTCTTTATGCAACGCGCCATCGCATGAAACGACGAGTGGCGTGAAAGACCCTCTCAGGTCTTCAGCGACTCTGTCGTATTTTGCGTGTTTGGCTTGGGCAGCATGCCGGGAGATGGTAGGCCAGTCCATGGAGGAGTAAGAGACTGCGTCAGCGTTTATAACGCGGGTATCGAAAAACGCAGGTCTCTCACGGTCCCACACGCCATGGACCTTCATGTCCGCTACCAAGCCGGGGCTGCCATTGGCACTGTCACGTAAATTTTGATGTTATTGATTTTATTGTTTTATAGCTTTTTATAATACCATGGCCTATTACTACTTTGTACTTACTACAATTTGTTTTTAATTTTCAGTGGTTTCTGCAAAACCTGCACCCTCCAGCTGACTGAGTGCCCCATGTGCCGGGCAACTATATTCCGTTTCACCACAGAACCGACATGACCCACTGACCTACTCTCCCCTGCTGCCTCCATCTTCATCCATTTGGCCGCCATCTTCCTTCTACTCCTTCCCATTTATATTTCCCCTCTCCCCTGCCACTTTGTTTTCTCCCTTTTCCAAATTCAACTTTACCGGGGGTCTGTCCCGACAACCTTTGTAGATAGTCTTCGTGACACAAATTACATTGTCAATCCTTAACTAACCCGATCACTTGTACTATATTGTAAATTAGTTACTTCCCCTCCATCACCTGTACATACTGCAACTGCATTATAGTGGCATTTTAATTTCCTCCTTACTCGTTGAAATTAAAGTATTGTTATGCTATTTCTCCATACATACCTGGATCTATGACATACGGGAGCAGTTTCAATGTATCCATAACATTTGCCATTATCTGCTCCTAAACAGTCTTGTCCTCAATCCAGATTCTATTACAAAATAAGAAACAATGGCAAAAAACTTCAAATAATCATTCATTTTAATTTAAAAAAGAAAAAGAGTTTGACGAAACTACTTTCTATCTCAGTACGATTTTAGACCGTCTCGTTTTAAATCCTCATGTCCTTTATTACATAGTTTCATATTATGCATATATAACAGTCCGTGAGAAAAATTATATTGTTAACGCATTTTATTTTGGGCAATATAAATACCGTTGCCCCCTTTATTGTTTGGTCTGTTGAATTGTTGTTGTTCAATATTCTGCATTGTTGCTAGTTACTAATTCGTACTATTACAAAATAACGTTTAGAAAAGTTTATAGTTATAGCAGGACACTGTAGAGCAGTTGTGTCGTACATAACGTAGGCTGGTGTTTTTTAGACTGCTTACGTTCATACCGAGCTCAAAAGATTAACTCAAATCTGTTTTTTGGAATTTTCGTGCATTAAATTAAATCGTGTATCGTGTGGAATTTTATGGAGAAACGACCACGTCGTGCTTAGGACACATTGGAAACAAAATCGTGTATCACTGGTGTCCACATTTTCAGATCAGGTAGGAATATTTCTAGAAATTCACCTGGTTAATATGAAAGCACATCATCCGATTCCATTTTAAACATTTTGACTAAGCATTTATTCAGTTCTTTTTGATATCACTTCTTGTAAATATCGAATAATTAATAACGCATCAATTCCCTGTGTTAGGTTTCGTATTTTTCAATTTTATTTGGTTTGAATCGAGTCTTCATTTTGGGGGAGATGTAAAAATAAGTGTAGGGTTAAGCTTCGTAAGGCTGTGCTGTTGGACCGTGAACATATGTTGAAGGATTTATGGAACGATGTATTTATCTTTTATTTTCCAATTATTTATGGATTGGTAGATAATTCGCCTAATTATATTATTAACAGTCGTTTATATGAATCGCATCATTGTTGCATCTCCGTTTTTAAAAAGCTCGAGCTACTTATATAATGTATATAATTTTCTCGGGTATAAATATGCTTCATGCGTTTATATTTACATTTTATAGTCAGTTATTTTATTTTATGCCTTATTAACTTGTGGAATTTCCTTTGTCTAAGTTATTTAAGTCTATCCTCGTTTAGTAGCTCGTAGACGAAACGGCACTTGTGTCACAACAGTTCTCGTGACTCAAAACGTAAATTTTACGTACTAGGCGTATATTTTTGAAAATATTGTGATTATTTTCTTATTGCTGCATCGAGCGGAAATTGAGTGTTTGTTCAGAACCTAATTACAGATATTATGAGGGTACCTATGAAAATTGGATATTATATTTGCTAGTAAGATTATAAACTATACCTACTCGATATGCTCCGATTACCTCATGAAAAAATATGTTTCAAATTAAATATTATCAGTAGGCTGTCAAGCTGACAATCTGCTACCTACCTATTTTTAGCTCATAGTCATGCGGACGTAGATCGAAATTTTAGGTGCCTGCTTGTTGATGGCTACCGTTTGTAGTGATGGGCGAATTGTAAGAGATTTGGCTCCACGTGTTTTTTCTCGTTACAAACGAAAATGGTATATTATATTTTGTTTTTAAAGAAATCGGGTTTGTCTTCATTTTGTTAAAAGGTTCCCTCAATTCTTTCTCCCATGATTACTAAAATTTATTCATTATTAACTTATATAGCATATAATTGTTCGGGGCCCTTTTCTGAACGAATCCTCATCTGTACTCTGGATGGAAGGGGAACACGGCGTTGATTGGATCCACGTCTAAAGAATGAACCAATGAGAGGACCTGAAATAAAGCGCTCAACATTTTAGAGAGCTACACAGTAGCTCACATAGACTGCTCACCCGCTAGAATGTGTTGATATTTGTGAGTGACTTTCCAACTCCTCCCAGTTCAAGTTATTAAGATTTTAAGGGCTATGCACCGCCATTATTTCGCTTTTTATCGATGTAAAGTTGAATTATCTCGAAAACCGTTCGAGATATCGAAAATTGTCAGAAGAAAAGTTGTAGCTCTTGAAATATCCATTCGGGTGGACTCCTTCCACTTCCTTCCATAGCTCCAACCGTTTACGAGCTATGAGCAAAACAAAGTCTGCCCATTTACGGGTATGGGTGAGAAGGTAGCACTGGCAAAACATTCAATTTTATTCATTTGGCTTGCATTCACGATTTGAATTTCTACTAAGCTTTGGAGTGTGCGTGTTTCACAGGTGATAGAACGATTATTGAATTTCAGGAGGCACACAAATATGATCAACTGAACAATCCAAATAGGTATTTTGGTTGAGAACCGATTTACGAGCTCTATGCATATCTCCTGAAATTCAATAATCGCTATATCACCTGTGAAACATGCACATCCAAAGCTTAGTAAAAATTCAAATCATGAATGCAAGCCAAATGAAAAAAATTGAATAATGAACCCCAGTGAAAGAATTTGCTGCGTTTCATATGGGGCAAAAATCTTTCTGCCAAACGCGGGGAAAGTTGGGGTTGCGAGTCCCTCACGAAACCCCTGCGCTACGGTTCCTACACTGAATTTGTTTACTTAGCAATGCGGAGCAAAGACGGATGTTGGCAGCATAAGATCGTGCCATACATCGGGAATGGTTTGAGCTACAGACCTGGAGAGGAGCTCATTCGATCCCTCATGGAAAGTTCTTCAAAAAAAGTCCATATTTAGGCTGCCTTGATTTTTTTTTTTTTTTTTTTTTTTGAGATTTTTAGGGATTTTACAAAACTTTGACAACCGTTAAGTGGCACTTTAACACTTTCACTGCGGCTGTCGACACGTAGTCGACAAATCAGATCCCTTCCCCCTGGCGGACGTCGACTACCTGTCGACACCTCGCTTCCCGTATTCAGATCAACTCACGGATACTAAACTAATATAGTCTTAGTCTAGTATCCGTGGATCAACCTCAACACGTCCAGCCGACTCAAAGCCAGTTCCCTTTCAGCCTCAGCGTAGTGAAAGATCCTAAGTTTGTGAGCAAGCCTTCGCCGTCCACCATGTCGTTTTTTCAATATTTTTTTCTCGCTTTTTCTCATACGGTAAGTTTTTTACTCGATACTTTTTATTAGCTTACTCCAAACATTATTTGTATCGAAAATTAAGAATAAATAACTATGAATTAACCCCTAACAAGGAGTAAAAAGAATAAACTTTTTATTTATTTTATTTTTTAATTATTATTTTTTTCAGTGGGCTTTATGTTTTAGTGCGTATTTTAATTTGCTGTTTTTTGCCCAGATGAGCAGACGTGGAGTGAAGAGACGATTGTTATTCGAGGGAGAATTGGCTTCTGGATTATATAGTTCACCTGTAAAACACGCACACTGCAAATTCTTTCAGTGGGGTTTATTATTCAATTTTATTCATTTGAGTTGCATTAATGATTTGAGTTGCTACAAAGCTTTGGAGTGTGCGTGTTTTACAGGTGATAGAGCGATAATTGAATTTCAGGAGATATGCATAGATCACGTAAATCGGTTCTCAACTAAAACACCCATTTGGATTGATCAGTTGATGATATTAAATATCAAATTTTGTGTGCCTCCTCTACATCAGTCTACCTTTGGCTACATCGTTTAAATTTGGATTTGGGGAAGTTTTAACGCAATACGAGTGCTAAAGGACTTGATAAATTACAGATGTTTTTGTTGTGGGGAGGGTATTGAGGTTCAATAAAAAAACGACCCAAATTCTCTCACTGGGGTTTATTATTCAATTAGCTTGCGTTCATGATTTTGAATTTCTACTAAGCTTCGGAGTGTGCGTGTTTCACAGGGTAGAGCAATTATTGAATTTCAGGAGGCACACAAATATGATCAACTGATCAATCCAAATAAGAATTTTGGTTGAGAACAGATTTACGTGCTCTATGTATATCTCCTGAAATTCAATAATCGCTCTATCACCTGTGAAACACGCACACTCCGAAGCTTAGTACAGATTCAAATCATGAACGCAAGCCAATTGAATAATAAACCCAGAGAAAGAATACTTATTTATCCCACTAATAATATTGAACAATATTTACCCATTTATCATCAGCGTTTCATGCATATCAGAATGCTTCAACCCGTGTATCGGCTATAAACTACAAGTATCAACATCGGCTATCACTCCAGTATCCACATTCACTACAACTCGACTCTATCGGCATCACTAGGTTACAAACAAACAATAATAAACCAAAAAACGCAAATGTTGGCAGCATAAATCGGGCCATACATCGGGAATGGTTTGACCTACGGACGTGGGGAGGGTCTCATTCGATTCCTCATGGTATGTTCTTCAAATGGTACAAATTTAGGCCATTCGAAGCTTGAGTCTCGCTGGGAGTCAGAATGTTCCGCCCTCACTTCACTTTAGCGAGTGTGGGAGTCAGTACTTGGTAACGTTGGATGAACTGAATGCCGATAGAATGCGCTTGAAACCTTAATAGCCTTCAGTAGACTCCCCTGGGAAGAGGGCGACAGCGGGTAGCAAGCGCATTCTACCGAGGCTCAGTGCAACCAACTTCTGACTTGGTTAGACCAAACGCCGCTAGAATGCGCTTAAAACCTTAATAGCCTTCAGTAGACTCCCCTGGGAAGAGGGCGACAGCGGGTAGCAAGCGCATTCTACCGAGGCTCAGTGCAACCAACTTCTGACTTGGTTAGACCAAACGCCGATAGAATGCGCTTGAAACCTTAATAGCCTTCAGTAGACTCCCCTGGGAAGAGGGCGACAGCGGGTAGCAAGCGCATTCTACCGAGGCTCAGTGCAACCAACTTCCCACTTGGTTAGACCAAACGCCGATAGAATGCGCTTGAAACCTTGATAGCCTTCAGTAGACTCCCCTGGGAAGAGGGCAACAGCGGGTAGCAAGCGCATTCTACCGGGGCTCAGTGCAACCAACTTCCGACTTGGTTAGACCAAACGCCGATAGAATGCGCTTGAAACCTTAATAGCCTTCAGTAGACTCCCCTGGGAAGAGGGCGACAGCGGGTAGCAAGCGCATTCTACCGGGGCTCAGTGCAACCAACTTCCGACTTGGTTAGACCAAACGCCGATAGAATGCGCTTGAAACCTTAATAGCCTTCAGTAGACTCCCCTGGGAAGAGGGCGACAGCGGGTAGCAAGCGCATTCTACCGGGGCTCAGTGCAACCAACTTCCGACTTGGTTAGACCAAACGCCGATAGAATGCGCTTGAAACCTTAATAGCCTTCAGTAGACTCCCCTGGGAAGAGGGCGATAGCGGGTAGCAAGCGCATTCTACCGGGGCTCAGTGCAACCAACTTCCGACTTGGTTAGACCAAACGCCGATAGTGCAACCAGCCTTCACTTCCGGGTAGCAACTTGGTTAGACCAAACGCCGCTAGAATGCGCTTGAAACCTCAATAGCCTTCAGTAGACTCCTCTGGGAAGAGGGCGATAGCGGGTAGCAAGCGCATTCTACCGAGGCTCAGTGCAACCAACTTCCGACTTGGTTAGACCAAACGCCGCTAGAATGCGCTTGAAACCTTAATAGCCTTCAGTAGACTCCCCTGGGGAGAGGGCGATGGCGGTTTCGAGCGGGATTTTTTGTTGTTACCATAAAATCGTCACGTTTTTCGTTTTTTCTTTTACGTTGGCTATTTCGTGTCATAATTTCTCGGTATTGGGTCTCAAAAAGTCTCCTGTATCTATCAACCAAGGAACAAGAGAAAAACTCTGTCATTACCCAATATTGGTTTATTATTCAATGATAAACCATTGTAATCGCTCTTGGAAAAAAATTCTAACCCCCCCCCCCCCTGAAAATTTCATGGTTTACGTTTCAGAGGGTGTAGAATCCGAATCAGCAAAAAAACAATTTTCCGTCCGTCGCCGTACGCACGATTTCTCCCAAACGGCTGGAGCAAAAGATCTGAAATTTTCAGGAAAAATCCATCTTGGTCCGACGACGCCCCAATTCTTGAGCCAGCTCTCTCACTAAATTTAAAGTGCCTTTTAAGGGCTGTCAAAGTTTTGTAAAATCCCTAGAAACCTCAAAACAAGTCCAAGCGGCATGAATGTAAACTTATTTTAAGAACATACCGTCAGGAATCGAATGAGCCCCTCCCCAGGTCCGTAGGTCAAACCATTCCCGATGTATGGCCCGATTTATGGTGCCAACATTTGCGTTTTTTGGTTTATTATTGTTTGTTTGTAACCTAGTGATGTCCGGCCGATAGCGTCGAGTTGTAGTGAATGTGGATACTGGAGTGACAGCCGATGTGAATACTTGTAGTGTAGTTAGTAGGCGATACACGGGTTGAAGCATTCTGATATGCATGAAACGCTGATAATATATAGGTAAATATTATTCAATATTATTACTGGGTTTTATTATTCAATATTATTACTGGGGTAAATAAGTATTCTTTCACTGGGGTTAATTATTCAATTGGCTTGCGTTCATGATTTGAATCTTACTAAGCTTCGGAGTGTGCGTGTTTTACTGGTGATAGAGCGATTATTGAATTTCAGGAGATATGCATAGACCACGTAAATCGGTTCTCATCCAAAACACCTATTTGGATTGATCAGTTGATGATATTTGTGTGCCTCCTTCACATCTGTCTACCTTTGGCTACATCGTTTAAATTTGGATTTGGGGAAGTTTTAAAGCAATACGAGTGCTAAAGGACTTGGTAAATTATAGACGTTTTTTATTGTGGGGGGGGGGGGGGGGGGGGTATTGAGGTTCAATAAAAAAACGCTGCAAATTCTTTCACTGGGGTTTATTATTCAATTGGCTTGCGTTCATGATTTGAATTTCTACTAAGCTTTGGAGTGTGCGTGTTTCACAGGATAGGGCGATTATTGAATTTCAGGAGGCACAAAAATATGATCAACTGATCAATCCAAATAGGTATTTTGGTCGAGAACAGATTTACGTGCTCAAGCATATCTCCTGAAATTCAATTATCGCCCTATCCTGTGAAACACGCACACTCCAAAGCTTAGTAGAAATTCAAATCATGAACGCAAGCCAATTGAATAATAAACCCCAGTGTAAGAATTTGCAGCGTTTTTTCTTTTAGGCACCTGTTTTCAGATTATCACGGAGATTAATTTTCGAGGTCTGGTTGAAAAAATGAGAATAGGTATTTGAGATTGAAACCTTCTTCAGTGATCAAGTGAAAAATCATCCTAATGTGAGAGTTGAAAGTCGGCTTAAATGATTATTTTTCACACGAAATAAACAAATTTCGGTCATTATTCCTCAAAAATTGATTTGAATGAAGAAACGGATAGAGATTAAAAAACCATGAAAATTCATGTGCCACACTTTAGGGTTCAAAATCATCCACTATTCGCGAATGTTGGAGTTGCGCAACTTTGCATGCTCGTTGAACCGGTTGCGCGAATAAAAAAATTTGGTTGAGGGATCGAACTTTCATGAAATTATGGGTAGAATCAGAATCTGCAATAAAAATTGGGGTTCCTATTTAAAGTAAGAAAGGCAGTGTCACTTGCGCATAGTTGCGATGATATGATATAATGAACCAAAAAACGCAAATGTTGGCACCATAAATCGGGCCATACATCGGGAATGGTTTGACCTACGGACCTGGGGAGGGGCTCATTCGATTCCTGACGGTATGTTCTTAAAATAAGTTTACAATCATGCCGCTTGGACTTGTTTTGAGGTTTCTAGGGATTTTACAAAACTTTGACAGACCTTAAAGGGCACTTTAAATTGAGTCAGGGAGCTGGCTCAAGAATTGGGGCGTCGTCGGACCAAGATGGATTTTTCCTGAAAATTTCAGATTTTTTGCTCCAGCCGTTTCGGAGATATCGTGCGTACGGCGGACGGACGGAAAATTTTTTATTGCAGATTCGGATTCTACACCCTTTGAAACGTAAACCATGAAATTTTCAGGGGGGTTAGAATTTTTTTTTTCCAGAGCGATTACAATGGTTTATTATTGAATAATAAACCAAAAAACGGAAGCGAAATAAACAAATTTCGGTCATTATTCCGATATTTAAGATGGTCTATCGACACCAGAATTTGCTCTTACCGTTCATCAGAGTTTTGAAACTTATTGGGTTTGGTCAGTATCTTTAATAGAACCCTCTGCTCAAATTTTCCCTATCAAATGTAAGAATATCGAGCTTTGGAATAATTACAAGATTTATTATCATAGAATTTCCTCCTCGGCACTCGTAAAAATGGACGAACTTATCACCCTGAAAGGACCAGCAAGCAAAGATCGAGCCTGCTAAACGAAATAGGTTTTCCAAGTGATGAATGTCGTAGGTTCCTACCTCAGTAGGTAGTTGAAGTTTAAGATTGAATATACATTTAACCCACAGACCTGAGTTGATGTAGGAAGAAGGACCCTGAGGATCCTCTTGAGGGATCGAATTGAGCTGCTAAATATTTATGTGAATCGACTTTCGCCACTACAAACAAGCCGCGATTCCCTGCATCTCCAAGCAGACTCTGAGATCTTCACCATTTCGAATTCAAATCGAACCAGCGGATCTTGAGAGAAAGAAATACCGGCCGAATCAGATTCATGTCGTTGATTCTTTAAGGGTTAAAAATAACTTTCTCGAGTTCTCAACTGAAAACTTCCTCCAAAAATGGGTGCGGCATCAACTTTCCTTCAATTTTCAATAATATAATTGACAACAATAACGTATATTTATATACTTATAGGTGTATAGGCGAATCTAAAAAAAAAACGTAAATGATATATTGTTTTAGGATTCCTTCAGATATATGAGATCTTGTGTTGCATTTCTTCTTCCAACATTTTTACAGCCCAAATTATTGTTACCACCACCTGTAACGATCTCATTTCCATTCATTCACAGGTGATAGGGCGATTATTGAATTTCTGGGAAGATATGCATTGAGCATTAAATCTCGTGTTCTCAACCAAAATACCTATTTGGATTGATCAGTTGATCATATTTGTGTGCCTCTGGAAATTCAATAATCGCTCTATGATACCTGTGAAATATTGTCGCACACTCCAAAGCTTAGTAGAAATTCAAATCATGAATCATTGAATAATAAACCCCAGTGAAAGAATTTGCAGCGTTTTTTTTTCAAGATTTGATTACAATGGAAAAATTTCTATTTGAAAATTCTAAATTTCGTAAGACGGGGCATGCATATCATAATGCTTCAACCAGTGTATCGGCTATAAACCCTTTTAGGATTTCACTGAACAGTATCCACATTACTACAACTACAACATTACATCGTTCACTGAGGTCACTGATATCAACACAAAAACAATAATAAACCAAAATAACGCGAATGTTTCACCTATAAATCGGGCCAAACATTGGGAACGGTGTTGGGCAAAACCAAATGCGAGGGGAATTCGATTTTCATGGAAAGTTCTTCAAAAAAAGGTTTGAAAAGCAATTTTCCCAATTAAAAAAAAAAAAAAAAAAAAAAAAAAACATTGTATTACAACCCTCTTTATAATGGAAAAATAATTATTATTAAATGGATATTTTATAACAAACTGTACTACTTTGGAAATTTTTATGCGCTTAATAAAAGGTTTACAATCGTATAAGTAATGTAAAAAGTTGAGCTGAAAAATATGGTTGAATTTAATTAAAATGTTCCGGGAAATGTTCTGCGCTAGAATTGAATTTTATTGTCCTGAAAAGTCAAATAACACGACATACAATTATATAAAATTCTCTAAATTGTTTTAATATCAGATTATTAATTTGAACGAGTTTTTCATTTTGTCTCAGTTTTTATTTAAAAGTGTTTGCACTCAAGGAAAATCATTGCCGTGAATGACATGTTAAATGCTTCGAAAATTCGCTCATTTAAATGATGACGCTCAAACGAGACTTTAAGGCGCTCTAGTTATACCCTACCCGCAAGACCGCTCAGTCGTGCGTGTTAAAGTATAACCACAAACGCCTTGACAATGGGGAATGCACTCACACTTTTGGTCCCAATGTTCATGTGTGTGATGATTTCTATATTAAGCAACGTGTCATATGTTTATTTTGGTTCTCATACCAACTTCTCCTATATAATCATTCCCATTCCTAATTTTAATACTGCACTTAATTAAGACGAATAAATTGTTGTAATAATGAAAGCCTTATTTCTTGTGTAGAAAAGGATTTCATTATTACAACAGTGTGCACTGTGAAGTATTGATTTTTGAGCAATGAAACTCATGAGGGTCCGTATACAGCCAAATCCAAACATTTCCTGAAAATTTCATCAAAATCAAGTGAAAACGGTGGTTATTAAGCGTGCAACAAGGGTTTAATTTTCGCCAGTGCCCAATAAAATCTACGAACGACACAACTGGGTTGCAGTTAATACGAAATTATTTAGAGTTTTCCGCCAACTGCAATCCGAATTTGAGCGAGATCGGACAACTAGGACGTTGGAAAACGATATTTGATGGATTATACTTTTGATTATGCTCAGACTGATATAACGGTTTGCGACCAATCCAATTCATAGGAGGCCATCTATAGTCTAAACCGCAGTTCCCAGAAAATGTAAAAATAATCCGATGGAAACTTAGAAATAAAGCTTGTAACAAGAATCAGACTGACAGACTTATGTGTAACCAAAGGTTTTCGTGACACAAAAGTTTTTCAAGCGGTCTAAAACGCAAAAAAATTTTGGATTTCGAAAAACCAGCTCCTCAAAACAATCTTCCGCAAACTATAGGTAGATTCGGAAGCAAAATTAACAAATCCGTCCATATGCCGCCTAGAAGTTTTCTCCGAAATGGCTGGACCAAAGTATAGATCGATATGAAAATACGGAATGGAAACCTAATAGATATAAAAACATTCGAAACAAAGGGGTTGAATAAGGGTGATTAGATAATTTAGCTTTTGATTGTTTGGCCAACCTGTAAATACAGTTAAGCTTTCTGTATAACCCTTCGTTCATCAGGTCAAATTTGAATTTGGCCTCAGTTGATTTTTCTAAACAAAATTTCAAACAAGATTATTTGGATTGTTTGATTTGAAGAATTGAAAACTAATTTTGCGGCAAAGTCCCACTTGGTCGTGTTATCAAGTCCGAAATGGAAGAAATATGCGCTTGTCGTTGTCCACCTTCACCACCTCTACACTCAATCCTGGGCAATTCGTTTTTTAAAAATAATATTGTGTTTGTGACACCCAAGCGTAGGTATATTGTACAGTAATTTCCATGATTCTTTTAATTCAAATTCAGATTCTACCTCTTTATGTAGAAGGTCAATACACAAACTATTCCGGAAGACTCTGGGGAATGTTTTCAATCCGGAAAAATAGGATTTCTACTGTTTTGGTTTATTATTCAATAATAAACCATTGAAATCGCTCTTGAAAAACAAATTTCTAACCCCCCCGAAAATTTCATGGTTTACGTTTCAAAGGGTGTAGAATCCGAATCTGCAATAAAAATTTTCCGTCCGTCCGCCGTACGCACGATTTCTCCCAAACGGCTGAAGCAAAAAAGCTGAAATTTTCAGGAAAAATCCATGTTGGTCCGGCGACACCCCCATTCTTGAGCCAGCTCTCTCACTTAATTTAAAGTGACCTTTAAGGGTTGTCAAAGTTTTGTAAAATCCCTAAAAACCTCAGAAAAAGTCGAGGCGGCCTAAATTTGTACTCTTTTTGAAGAACACTCCTCGAGGAATTGAATAAGCCCCTCCCCAGGTCCGTAGGTCAAACCATTCCCGATCTATGGCCCGATTCATGGTGCCAACATTCGCGTTATTTTGGTTTATTATTGTTTTTGTGTTGATATCAGTAACCTAGTGACGTAGTGATGTAGTGATGTAGTAATGTGGATACTAGAGTGAACTCCTAAAAGGCTTTGTAGCCGATACACGGGTTGAAGCATTCTGATAATTTTCAGAAAATCTGAAATTTTCAGGAAAACGCTGCAAATTCTTTCACTGGGGTTTATTATTAAATTGGCTTGCGTTCATGATTTGAATTTACACTAAGCTTTGGAGTGTGCGTGTTTCACAGGCGATAGAGCGATTATTGAATTTTAGAAGATATGCATAGGACACGTAAATCTGTTCTCAACCAAAATACCTATTTGGATTGTTCAGTTGATCATATTTGTGTGCCTCCTGAAATTCAATGATCGCTCTATCACCTGTGAAACACGCACACTCTAAAGCTTAGTAGAAATTCAAATCATGAACGCAAGCCAATTGAATAATAAACCCCAGTGAAAGAATTTGCAGCGTTTTTAAGATTGGATCGAGTTAATGGTTGATTTACATGGTTGTTTCGCGAAGAAATTATTTGTAATCGTAAATTGACATAGTTATACACAAGTTACCGCTGACGGCACCCATGATCAATTAATACAACGCTGGAAAATGTTCTTGGAAATGAAATGTAAAGCTTGGCAGCGTTCAATGTTACAAATGATACAACATAATTATGTTACGAAACTATTTCTACGTTTATATCAACGAGAATAGCCGTTACCGTTTCGCTGAAAATACCCACCTCTAAATTTAAACTGCCTAATGTCACAGTATCAGTGGTCTTAAAAAAGAAGCGATCGCTTTTGTTGCAGAACAAAAAGAATACTTATGAACGGGCCCCTGGAGGGAAAGGAACTCTTCAAACAGCTCCTAAGCCCTTTGTCGTCTTTGGGGAGATTGATCATTCACCGCCTTTCCTCGCGTTTTAAAATTGGAATCGGCCAACGTAGAACATGGATCGGCTTGAATCACACTGACAACGTCGCACAGTGTTTTGAATAATGGGTAATAACTTTGAAATACTTTTCAGGTGGCAAAAAGCCAAAATTGAAATTTTTGGGAAAGGAGACCTGCTAGCATTCATGGTGGTAGGATTGATATTTATATTAACTCTCTCTTGTTACTCTCTCCTTGGAAAATAGATCTCTCGTGTCCAACACAGCTGGCATAAGAAGCCGAATCCTGTAGTGCGAAAACCGTCTATCATTACAGTACATCGTTATGCGTTAAGTAAACAATTTTCCAATTTTTGTTGATTATCTTTGTCTTCAGCTACAGCTGAGTGTTTATATCTCTTGTGTATTATTTTACATTTCTATTGGTTCTTGCAGCATTTTTTTAGTCCTTTTTAACCATTTAGTCTTTTTTTCAATTTGCTGAAACGTTGACTCCAAAATTTCCTATTGTTATTTTGACCATAATGGTTTAACTCTTTTCCTGAACAAATGAAGGGTTCCCATTGCTGACAAGAGGTGTCTACTATGGGCACCACCTTCTAAAATCACTAACAGGCTAGCCTGAATTCTTTGAATAATTTCTGAATTTTTGAAGAATTATATATGAGGAAACTTTCTACCATAGAAGCTTTAAATCATATTTCGAAGAACAACATTATGGCTCCAACCACTGCGAGAAAGGGAATACGTTTTATTCTAATTTGTCTGCCCTCTGAGAGACTTATGTTGTTCAAAAGACTATACTGGGTGTCTCACGAGTTATACACAACCCAACTCCTACGTGTTCTACAACTCTTCCGACCCAAAGTGCCTCCTCGCCATTTTTTTAAAAGTCATTCGCGATTTAAAGTACAACTCTTTTTTTCGAGTGAGAAATGACGTCACAATCTTATAGTCATTCGCCCTTTCAAACGGCCTTTACTCCGTTATCTCCATTTCAATTTTATTCTTCGTTTTCAAGGTTTGAGAATGTAGTAGAGTTCAAATCCGATTGAACGAGATGACAGGTGAGAAATGACGTCACAGAAGCTTTTCGACGATTAGATGGAACCTCAGATTCGCCCTTTCAAACAATTTGTTCGCCTTTACTCCGTAATATCTCCATTTCCATATTTGCTATTCATCGTTTTCAAGGTTTGAGAATGTAGTAGAGTTCAAATCGGATCGAACGAGATGATACCCATGCGAATCAGGTGAGAAATGACGTCACAGAAGCTTTTCGACGATTGGATGGAACCTCAGATTTGCCCTTTCATACAATTTTTCGCCTTTACTCCGTAATATCTCTCTATCCACTGTTGCAATTCATCGTTTTCAAGGTTTGAGAATGTAGTAGAGTTCAAATCGGATCGAACGAGATGATACCTATGCTATAAAATGTGCGCCGAAATGTGAGCTTTCCGACGGTGTACATAATCGCTTTGGTTTTTAAAAATATTTTTAATTAAGGAAATGAAGTTTAACTGTAAAAAAACGTGTGTTTTCTGTTAAAATTGAGGTTTTTTCAAAAGTCTCGATAGAGAACGGTTGGAGGCGGGATATTCGTAATTTTTCTCGCTGAATCGAATGGTGACAACGCCAGACCTCTCATGTGATGATTTGAATTAGTTTTGTCGGATGCATAAACCCGTTCGTTTGTGAACAGGGTCCACGGCATTTCTGAGCTGTCCGGCCAAAGTCAAGATCATTGAAGAGCCGAGAGACGGCTGT
This sequence comes from Creontiades dilutus, assembly GCA_031894815.1. Lineage (NCBI taxonomy): Eukaryota > Metazoa > Arthropoda > Insecta > Hemiptera > Miridae > Creontiades > Creontiades dilutus. Next base: position 603,659 of record JAVIWC010000161.1, read on the forward strand.
TATTTCTGTTCATTTACGATTGATTGCGATGGGTTGCATTCTCCTTTTTGCTGACACTATGGGCCCTTATCAAACCAGGCTTCAGTATCATTACCAACTATCCCCTTTCGTCTCTTTCCTCGCTGTATTTCAATCAGTTTCGTTTCCTTATTGCATATTTCCATTCATCATGGTGCCCTATACCACAAGTGAGTATCTTGGCATGATTTTTGTGTACGGTTTTGCCAATTGTAATGCTTCTGAAGCAGTAAGGGAGTATGCTCAGGGTTTTCCGACCGACGGACTCCATACGCACAAAAATTTCCAGGGTATGACCCTGTCTTTATTATGAAGGTGCTCGGTTTTGTGTTCGGGATTACGGTGATCGTGCTCACTTTCCGCCTATGTACAACTCATACCCTTGCGAACATGTCGGATAGTATGAGGAATATTGTTTATGTCACTAATCCTTTTTATATCTACTAAGCTATCTTTATATTTACAAAACGGGCGGAGCCCAATTACAAATTACAGAAAAAAAGGAAAGTTGTTCCTGTGGAGTGTTGAGATGCAATAAACGTTCGTATTTACAAGAAAAATTAGAAGCAATTTCACATAAAACAATTAATTTAACTGGAGGGAGTGTGAGACCTCCGCACGAAAGGACTGCAGGGTCCGTTCCTGGAAAAAGTCTAGGGCAGGATTGCACTGGGTTAGGTGGTTTGCCAGCCGAGGAATCCGGTTTAGTGGTTGGTTTTGCAGGTAGTTGGTTGCGAAGAACTGAACTTGGAAAGTCGGATGATTACGGGAGTAAAAGGCTGGTACGTGTAGGCGAATTTGAGAGAGGAGTTCCGCGCAGTCTATCCGACCATTCAACAAGCTGAAGAGGAATACCATGTCGGCGACGCTGCGACGCACTTCAAGGGTCAGCAAGCCACAACGATGAGCAACAGCCCGCGAACTAAACTCCTCGTAAGGAAACCGCAACTTCCACCCAATGTATCTCAGGAATCTCCTCTGAACTCTCTCCAGTTGCTCCCTGTAAATCTGGTAGAGCGGCGACCATACAATTGAACAATATTCCATTATGGGTCTGACCAGTGTGGAATACAAGCTTACCAGAGCCGGAATGCTGTCAAAATCTGAGGTATTCCTCTTAAGGTATCCACGGGCACGCATCTACTAATCCTTTTTTTGTCACTGAGATTTCGGTTATTACTACCAGCTATGTTCAATCACTCAAACCATCACTTGAGAGGTCTCGTTGTCACCATTCGATTCAGCAAGAAAAATTACGAATGTCCCGCCTCCGGGCATCGAGACTTTTGACAAAACCTCAATTTTAACAGAAAACACACGTTTTTCTGCAGGTAAACACCATTTCCTTGACTAAAAATATTTTTAAAACCAAAACAACTACACCGTTGGAAAGCTGACATTTTGGAGCACGTTTTACCAGGCCTGCACAGTTCTGCGTCAAGAATTCATGGGGTTTCTAGGCGAGATAAAATACAGGCGATTTCAAGATTTTGACGAAACTGCCTATTCGCCCAGCAATCGCACATCTTCAATGCAAGTTTAAAAAAGTTTTCTGACATCAAATAGACAGAAAATTTAACGCTCTTTCCAACGGTGTCATCTAATTTGAGCTATCTCCACAATTGTGGGAGTTATGACAGTTTTAATGACTTAAGATCGAAAACACGAAAAAAAATCTTAAATCGCGAATAGCTCGGAAACGATGTCTCTGCCAAAAAATTGCTAAGAGACATTTTTGGTCGGAAATGAGTTGTAGAACGCGTAGGAGTCGGATTGTGCATAACTCCTGGGACACCCTGTATTAATAGATTGTGGGCTGTTTCTGTTAAGTCGTAGTCCAATAAAGAGGGTAATAACGAGCTCTCAGATTTAGGGTGCCGGAGGTACACAAAGGTGCTGACGTCAGCAGATACAGCGAGGGCCTGGGTCGCTCGATAAAGGGGTCCAATGATAATGCGGATGAGGGGCAGTTGATAGAAACACTTTGAAGATTGGCTCGTCCTCAAAGTTTCAGCCGAGATACGGAACATTACGCCTTTTGTTCGGAGTCGGGAGCCCGAACCAGTTATCTAGAGAAGGTGAAGGGGTAGAAGTTCATGTTTATTCTGGCAAGTCCTCCTCCCCTCCCCGACCGCAGTACCGCCGCTGCCATCCTTGCCACTTGTGGCGTCGAGATTTTTCTCGGAACCTTTTTGAGTAATGGGGCAGTGGAAATCTGAACTAGAAGGGCTTTCTTCTCATTCTCGTCGAGATAAGTAACAGGATGGGAAAGTGTTAAGGCGGAGCGGTGGGTATCTTTCATTAGTGGTGATTTAGAACTTCTCTCGCCCAATTACTTCGTTATCCCCTGGCGACCCTTTCTCGCTTTCGAATAAAAACCTACCGTCAAAAAGGTTTCGGATTTAGTGAAACAGTTTTACTGTTAATCGTTCATTTTAAATAACTTTTGGTTTTAAATATTCATTTATCAAAGTATAATATCTTTCTAAAACAGAACCCAGAGATGTACGAGTGGGATGGGTGTTATATTCTCTAGGCACTGTAAAAATACAGTTAGTATTAATGTATACCCAGCTTCACTCGGGTGGTGACACTACTGAGTACTCCTGCTGGAACTTGAATCATCTACCTGAAAGCCTCTCAAACTCCATATTAACCGAGTTGTATACCTAAATATTCCAAAACTGCAATATCCGACCGCCTTACTCCTTAGAATTGATTTGAAAAATCCGTTCTTGCGCACAGGGACTCCATTTGGGGTCTGGTTAGTTCTGATTTCTACATGCTCCCTCATAGATGCTATGATCCAAAACGTGTTGTTTTTACGTTTTGTACTGACAGACACGTGGGGTATCAATTTTTAGTAATTTTAGGAGCAAAATCGATTAAGATAGGTTTCAGATCCGTAGAAATTCACCCATAACAAATAATCTTAATTTTCTACACCTTAAAGTGACCGACCGAACCTGAATATGGCACGAACAATCAACCACCCATGTGTCATAATTGGCAGCTTCTCTTTCAGGAAAGGGGAATTTAAAAGAACATCTGGTGGAACTTTGGACAAGTAATCATAATTTTTTACTATCGCCTCTCTCTTAATGTATCTCCCTTTTCATTTGATGGACAACTCATTCATCTTGCTACTGGAAGGACATCAGGATTCTCGCTTTTCCAACCTTAAGAGAAGTAACCAATTATTGTGGATTTTTAGTGTCTGTAACTGTAAAACTTGTTCTAAATTGAATTCTACTCGTGTGAAGAGCCCCCATTTGGTTTCATTTGTCGCACAATTTAGTTTCCAACTATCTACCACGTTTTTGTTGCGTTTGTAACCAGCTTTTGGCCTTAGCATCTATGCATGTGAGGTGATCGTGTGGCTTTACGTTGCAACCAGATCCCAAGTAAGGTCCATATGCGAAATAGACCATGGACTATACTATATAGACCATATAGGTGTTCATAAATATTTCTTTTATAGCCCATAATGTAGATTTGAATCTAAGCACCTTGATAAGTGAAGTAAAAAAGTTTGAAGGGGGAGGCTCAAAAAATGTTTGGTATACAATTACGAAGGGTTATAATTGAAAATAGTAACCCAGAAAGTTGAAAAAGTGGATTTTTATGAGAAAATCTGTTAAAACTCGTTGGGCTCTTTTCCTTGTGAGATATATTTGTGATCAACACGAAATAAGTATCCTAAAGTGATCCAGATAGAACAGAATTTTGTCAACCTGACCCCTAAAGTCTCGCTTACACTCCTCAAGCGTTTGCCGCAAGCAGGGGCTTCAAACGAGCACTTGTTCGGGGCTCACGCAGTGTAAATAGTCGCGTCGAGCCGAGCAATGTTCGCGGGGAAGGCTTGCTCGTGCTCGAAGCTGATCCATCCGATGTCGGTTCTCCCACGAATCATCAAAGCGATGCTCGTCCGTCAGTGTAAACGTCCGACGTCCGTCGAATTGAATCCAGTTCCAGCCAAGTTGTTGAAGTCGTCACATCTCTCCCATTTTGACGTTCACTTTTGTCATTTTCTAAACTGTTTTAGATTTGATTTCGATCGCAGCCCACGATAATAGCACGGGTGCCATCTGATCGAAGGAAATGCTCGCGTGTGACTGATCGTCGGAAGTGCTAGGGCAGTGTCACTAGCGGTGCTTGTTAAAAATCGGCAAATGCTCGATCGCGAAGGCTCAATGCTCGAGCAGTGTAAACGGGGCTTTAAGACTTCAGCAATGTGCCCAGTACACCAGGCACCGTCCACAGCTTTTCTCCGAAACAACTGAAACGGATTCGCCTCAAAAATCATTCATCGACCGAAGTCGTGCCAATAATCCCACATCGTACTATTCATATACCATCAAATTATTTTCGTTTTGATTTATTATTTTCAGTGCCAAAACATGTGTAGCAAATATGTTTTAAAACTTTACGCTTCTATATGCTTAGATTCAAAATCTGCCGCGGCTCAGCGACCGTACTAGGAGATAAAATTGATGAAAAAAACAGCAAATTATTACACAGCGGTTTATTATTTCTGTATTAGATAGCCGTTTGACGTAAATCACTCATATGTGGTACCACTTGTCTGTATCACATTATTTAAACTCTACCACTCGCTCCTCCTTACCTTGTAATTGCATTCGAGGTGAAAATACTTGAGCGGCAATCCGAGTAGTCTCATTCCATTCTAGGAACTAATTTCTATTTAACCCACCATAAGAACGACCCTCTTATTTCGAAAGTTTTTGAGGTTTCGATTTTTGGATTGATTAATCCTTAAATATAATCCTTCAGGGTTGATTGATCGATATTCCGAGATTACTGGTACGTGGGTGATTCTCATTTAACGGGACAATCGAGGTTTTGATTCTGACTAAAAAATTTTGTTCTCCTAAATTTATGATTTTTTTATTATACAATCTAGATGTTACTCTAATAGTATAGTGATGTACGCATGATTTTCGTTTGTTTCCTCAAAATTCAGGTTTTAAAATTTTATAGGTTACGAGAATGGTATGTATCCATGACAATGAGCTTTGTCAACCAAATAACGATAGAATTACGTAAACGATGTGTAGGTAAGGTTGAATGAGACAGATATCTGATTTCAGTTTTCCCTGACTTTGTGCTAGAACAAGTATCACATTTTAATATTGGTATTTATTTAGTATCAAATACCAAACTTGAAAAAAAAATTGTTTCAAACAGCCATGACGGCTTTTGTGTAGCGACAACAATGAAGTTTAAAATCGCCACGACAATGAGAAATCAACATTAACCTTTTGCAATTAGGAGTCTAATGAACACTTATAGAAATTGAAACTTGCATTAAATAGAGTTTTTACATCTCTATCCCAAAATGAATGCTAAACGAATCAATAAGATTGATTAAGAGTGATTTTCAAACTCATAACAATGAGAAGTATGAAACGTACACACCTGTTTTACAAACGGCTAACTTCATTTTTGAGCCCCAACTGTATAGAAATGACGGAAGCATGGTGTTTCCTCGAAGGGCAGGGTTACCAACGCTGAAAAAACTTTGAATTGCCAAAAAAATGCCCTCATTTGAGAGAGCTACGATGATTTCCTTCAAACCCATGACAATGAGACAGAAGGTTTTGGACAAACTTTGAGCACTTGATTCGTACAGACTATCTAAAAGTTAGTCCCACTTGTAAGCGCACTAACATCCAGTAACTAATTCTAAAAAATACTAGTTAAAATTTTTCCGGTAAAACGTACTTTGAGCGGATAAAATTTCGGATTAAGTTCAAATTCTGGCTCACGGACAGGCCATGACAATGAGATTAGAAGTACATTTCGATCAATTACCGGCATGTACAATGAAGAGTAGCCGAACTTCATGACAGCCATAAGTAGGTCTGGTTACCACATAAAATCTATAAAAATAATTTTTGGAAAAAGTTGAACAGAAAATGATTTATCAATGAAGGACAGCGATTGTCCCGTAAAATAGGAATCACCTGGGATGTATCCCGGATCAATGTTCGATTTTTTTTTGGCCAAATTTTGTAAATTTTGTGCTAGTGGTTTCGATAAAGAGCTTCTTATGAAGGGCTGATGATTTTTATTTTTCATTAATTTATTTTCATTTTTTAATTCAATTTTGAATTTTTTGTATGTTGAAACGTAAACCAACATATTTTAAAGGGTTGTTTAATTTGTTTATCGTGGTCGACTACAAAGGTTCATTTTTGAAAATAGTAAATAGTTCTTTAGCACAGGACTCCACTGTGAGTCTGATTGATCTTGACTTCTACCCATCCTCATCTCCTCACAAGCATAGATGCTTTAGGCCAAAAACTGGTCAAAAACATGCAAAAAACACGTTTTCAAATATATCTTTTATTTATTTACATATTTTTTTTACTAACATACGCAAGGAGGTGTCATTTTCTAGTGATTTTGGACAAAAAACGACTGAGATGGGTTTCAGATCTTCAGAAATTCACCCTTAGCAAATAATCGCAGTTTCTAGACTGAAAAGTGACCCCAAAAACCTCATTATGACACGAACAATCACGCACTATCGACAAATCATAAGCCCGTGTGTTAGAATTGGCAGCGTTTTTAGTTTATGATGAAGTGGTCACTTGAACGGTGTTTCTAGTTCTATTTATAAATTGGATTCCCACTAATGGAACTGACCTCTCTTAAGTTCTAATGGACGGGATAGACCTTGACTCACACGTCCACATTTTATATGCAGGGTATCTTGTGTCGGGGCAGGCCCTCTTGCGATCATCTTGAGACGGGTCAGGCACCACCGACTCAAGGGCAGATGATTTTCCTCCCTTTGTGAAGGACTCGAAGACGAAGAGGCTGGAGGAAAAACCGAGGAAAGGCGGATCCGGAGGAGGAAGAGGGAAGCGTGATGAAGGAAAGGAATGAACGAATAGGCGACGAACGGCGGGGGGCAAAGAATGACGTCATGGAATCCTCCCTCTAACAGAAACCGTCAAACTCCCTCAGTTTCTACTCTGCTTCCAACAGAGGTAAGAACCGGGTCCGAGACACCCTAGGAAACTTAACTACACCAAATTGCATTGCCAAAACTCATCAATTTATTCGATTCGTATAAATATAAAGACATTACTGCATTGATTTTACACACCCTATCGTGTTCATTGTACATGAAACACTATGTAAATGATGGACACTCATTCGTACTTTTGCCGGCAGTTATTGTTCAGAATTTACACCAAAACACTTCAGGACTTCTTAAATATTCTTAAATAGATAGTTGCATAATGAAAAAGAAAAGGCACGTTTCATTGATATTCCATTTAGTTTGAGCAACTTTGCCATTTTGAACCCAGAAATATCAAACTACAAATTGAACAACTTTTGTAAAGATAATGCAAATTTCAAGAATCACAATGGAAAGCAAAGATCTTGTGAAAATCCCGTTTCGGAACGTGAAAAATTGTTTCAAGTTTTCAAAGGTCTCTGAAAAACATTAAAAATCTCTTGTAGGTACTGTGTTCCAAATCCTTCAAAATATAATATTCGTTTCCGTCTTTATAATTGGTGGTCTGTTTAGAAATTTGGCTCGTTAGTTACTTCTAATTGTGCATTTAAATATAAGACTAAAGCATAACTTATAATCTTCAAAAATCTACAAAATTCTGAATTTTGAGCATTATCTTTTCACGGTTTTCATTTTAATTTTTGAAACAATTAGCATGGAGAGACATGTTTAAAACTCCTCCCCAAAATGTTGTTTTTTACATTCGAAGTGCATAGATTGAAAAAATAATGATAATTAAATTAACTAAAACATTAAAAGTTAAAAGAAAACATCGATCACTGGCGGATAAATTTTGTAAGAATTTCACCCAAAAAGCGTATTGGCAAAGCTGTTTGAAAAATAGATTGAAAAAACACTTTCACTCAACCCTTATGTTGAATTTTCGGTTTTACATTATCACAAATCAGTTTGATTTGAATCGATTTCAGTTCAATAAATCGAATGAGACTGTTCATACAAAGTTTATTATTTCTAATTAAATAGTTATTCGCATGTCACCGTTTATAATTAAGAAACAGACTCAATAGCACATTATTTTAAACATTGATAATGACGTATTAACCTAACAGGAAGATGTTATTAGTCCCTCTGTACGTAAAACCGTAAAATCATCATCTGTATTGACAGAACCAACCAAGTGAAAAATAAAGACGAAAATAAAACAACTACCAACATTTTATATATTACTCAATCAAAACCCTCAGCAAACCGGAACCCCGCTAATCTGGATTCCCCATTCGGTAGACTTAAATAAAATCCATCAAAAATAACAAAAAGGCACCATTTGAAAGACCCCAAGATGACTTAATGATTTTCAAATTGGTATAAAAGGTTGATTTCAGGACCATCGTTCCCACATATTTGATTTTTCCACAAAATCCAACTTTGGTCTACGTAGCTTATCAAAAAACACAACAGCTTCACTTCCGGAACTCACGAATCTCGAATTGTAAGGAAGTTGGTCAATAGTCAATTTTTTTGGGCAATTTTGAGTTTTTCGACTAGAAGGACAGATGTAGAAATTTTCCCTTTAGCTGCAACACGCTAACGAATTGCACTATGAGGCCTAACCAAACCTCTTCGACTGAGGATTATACTCCTTGTACAAAAATCCAGCGGGCTATTATTAGCTTTATTTTCTACATTAACTCGTTTTGATTATTTGTATCTTAAATCGTAATCCAACATTCTGTGGAGGAGGGATAACGAATTTTTAGTATCGATTACAGACGTTCATTATTGGAACTAAAGTTCTGTGATAATCATCAAGATATAAGAATTTACTTGAAATGGAAGGTAGGAATTGGGTAAATCTCACTACGAGGATTCTTAGGATTGCGAAACGTTCTTTCCATAAGGTCTCTTATAAAATATGAGGGTCTAGTAAAAAATAAGGTTCCCACATTTTGGTTAATTATTCAATAATAAACCATTGTGATTGCTCTTGAAAAGAAATTCTAACCCCCCTGAAAATTTCATGGTTTACGTTTCAAAGGGTGTAGAATCCAAATCTGCAATAAAAATTTTTCCGTCCGTCCGCCGTACAGAAGATTCCTCTCAAACGGCTGAAGCAAAAAAGCTGAAATTTTCAGGAAAAATCCATGTTGGTCCGACGACGCCCCAATTCTTGAGCCAGCTCTCTCACTTAATTTAAAGTGCCCTTTAAGGGTTGTCAAAGTTTTGTAAAATCCCTAAAAACCTCAAAAAAGTCAAGGCGGCCTAAATTTGGACTCTTTTTGAAGAACTTTCCACGAGGAATCGAATGAGCCCCTCCCCAGGTCCGTAGGTCAAACCATTCCCGATGTATGGCCCGATTTATGGTGCCAACATTTGCGTTATTTTGGTTCGTTATTTTTTTTGTTTTAATATCAGTAACCTAGTGATGTAGTGATGTAGTAATGTGGATACTGGAGTGAACTCCTAAAAGGCTTTGTAGCCGATACACGGGTTGAAGCATTCTGATATGCATGAAACGCTGCAAATTCTTTCACTGTGGTTTATTATTCAATTGGCTTGCGTTGATGATTTGAATTTATACTAATCTTTGGAGTGTGCGTGTTTCCCAGGTGATAGAGCGATTATTGAATTTCAGGAGGCACACAAATATGGTCGACTGATCAATCCAAATGGGTTTTTTGGTTAAGAACAGATTTACGTGCTCTATGCATGTCTCCTGAAATTTCCTGTGAAACACGCACACTCCGAAGATTAGTAGAAATTCAAGTTATGAACGCAAGAAAATTGAATAATAACCCCAGTGAATGAATTTGTAGCGTTTTAAAAGTAAACCAACAATTTTTGAGGGGTGAGTGTCGAAAATTTTTTCTTGGTCGATTACAAATACGCCGTCCGAGGCTTTTCTCCGAGCTTACAAAAATCGGCTCGATTCTGCACCGATCCATTAACTTCCAGTAATCTCGGCACCATGATCAATCAACCCATAGGGATAATAATATCGATAATATTAAAGTTAAACAAGTAAAAAGTGGAAATCTCACAAATGCTCGATGTAAGAGCGTGGTTTTTGGTTTATTATTTTCAATAATGAACTTTTATATCGACCAAAAACAAAAGTTTAAATCCTCCTCGGAGGTTGTTGGTTTTCGTTTTAAGATGTGTCGAATCCACAAATCGAATTTAAAAAAACATTGCCTCTCCCCCTATTAGCTGCTGAAAATTAGCTGTCATTAGAAGCTAAAAGCTACACGCTTTACCTATACTGGGTGTCCCAGGAGTTATGCACAATCCGACTCCTACGTGTTCTACAACTCATTTCCGACCAAAATGCCTCCTAGCAATTTTTTTAGAGGCTTCGTTTTCGAGTTATTCGCGATTTAAAATGTTTTTCGAGTTTTCGATATTATGTCACTAAAACTGTTATAACTCCTTCAATTTTAGAGATAGATCAAATCTGAAGACACCGCTAGAAAGAGCGTTAAATTCTCTATCTATTTGATGTCAGATAACATTTTTCTTGTTGCATTGAAGATTTGCGATTAACGCGTGAAATGGCAGTTTTGTCAGAATCTTGAAATCGCCTGTTTTTCATCTCGCCCAGCAACCCCATTAATACTTGAGACACAACTGTGCAGACCTGGTAAAACGTGCGCTAAGATGTCAGCTTTCTAACGGTGTAGTCTTTTTGGTTTTAAAAAATATTTTTCGTTAAGAAAATGGTGTTTAACTGCAGAAAAACGTGCGTTTTCTGTTAAAATTGAGGTTGTGGTGTTTTCGGCCTTACGTCACTAAAACGGCCCTAACTGCGGCGTTTTCGAAGTATTTGCAAATCTAAGGATACCGTTGGAAAAAGCATTGAATTTCCCATCGTCTCAGTCTTCAACAGTGATTTTTCAAAGGAACTAAAAGGTTAAAAACTAGCCTGAAAAGTGAATTTTGTCAAATTTTGAAAAAACACTTTTTTAATGGCTCATTAGTCTCTCTTGATTTTAATGATACATTTGAGCCTGTAAGCCTAAAAAATGCGCAAAAGCCTCAGCTTTCCAATGGTATAATTATTTTTTATTTTTTAGAGGGAACTTTTTTGAGAAAATTGAGATTTTATGCACAAAAAAATGTGTGTTTTCAAGCAAATTTGAAGTTTAAAAAAAAACCTGCATAGCTAAAACTTTTTTTTCATCTCTGGGAGGAGAATGTCATTTCAACGGGATTACTTGAAAAATTTATGTTTGATTAAGGGCATCCGCGGAATGAATTGATGGAAATCAATTCAGTCATTCAGTCTGTTCAGTAGAGATTTCCCTTAATCCTTAACCAAACATAAATTTTTCAGGTAATGCAATTGAAATGACATTGTAGAATACGTAGGAGTCGGATTGTGCATAACTCCTGGGACACCCTGTATATTTCAGCTAATAGCAAACTTTAAAAAATTGCTCCCGAATCTACGTAAACATTTTTTTCCCGAAATCAAAATTTCCGCTAGAATTTTCTGTTTTAGACCATTCTGATCAAATTTTTTTTATGGGTATGAGTTTCATCGCTGATTAATCAGTCTATGTATGTGCAGTAGATACAAATGGTACTTAAGTCTTAAACAGGCATAGGGTAAACAAAAAAGGTGCATCGCAATTCGGTAGGTATCACAAAGCGCTCTTGGAATTGAGGATAAATGGTGTGAAGAAGAGGGACAATAGGTTAACACTAAGAAGAACGTAATTGTACCTTCTCCTGGAAAAATTAATAGAAAATGTCATAGTCAATGACCAGTACATGTTAATATCCCTGCCATAACGACGGTCTCGCTAATGATTGCATTTCTTCCTTCTTATGTTGGCAGAAAATGAGTACAGTAGGATTTGAAAAACAAAACTCCTAATTTAACGTAGAATTTTTGGAAATGAACAACGATAACTTTATTGAAACGATATTACATTCTAGTTGTGCCGAATAATAGATACGACCAATTCTTTATTTTTTATTTGTATAATCTTTTGATGTTACAGTGGGTGATTCGCTAATAATACATACGATACAGTGATAGTGCAATACAATAACATATGAAAAAATAAACTAAATACTGGATATCGCAATAAATTAAATGAGAAAATTGGCGGTAGAAGGAGCCATGTAGCAACTGCCTACGGTAGGGTTTTGGCTTGTATGACCGATTGCACAAAAATGTAGACTTTCATCGCTAGTTCGTTGGTGTCCAGATTTAATAACGATATGAAGAAGTCCATTGATAGATGTTCTTTGTTAAAATGGGTCATCCTCTGATTGCTAAAACATAGGCACTAGCAAAAACAGTGCGTAAGTGAGTCAGGCGTATCCAAACCACAAGACATACAATTTTCAGAGGCATCGAAGGAGACTTTTTTTACCACGGCTGTAAATTGTACAAAATCCCGGGTTACTAACTCTTATTTTACATAAGAGTCTTTTATTTTGTATACCCGTTTTCAGGTTTAAATATTCCCCGTGGTTTTTATATAGCTTTTCCAAGTCGAATTGAGAATTTTCCAAGTCGAATTGAGAATTTTCCAAACCAAATTGAGATTTTTCCAAACCAATTTGAGAGTTTTCCAAACCAATTTGAGAATTTTCCAAATCAATTTGAGAATTTTCCAATCTAAGAAACTTTCACAACTAAAAAGGAAGAGGGAGTTTTCCAAACTGAATTGACAATTTTTTAAGGCAATTCAAGACTTCTATTGAAAACAAAATTAGTGAAGCAGAATGAAAGGACAGCACTTCATGAACTAATTAACATTGAAATCAAAAAGACAAAATGAACGAAGAATACTTCATAAAAATTACGGTCTTGTTAAGAACAGAAAAAATCGAGGCTACTCTGCGTTTGGCTGGTCTATTGAAGTCAACATAAACAAAAATTCGTTCATTTTGACATTCTGATTTCAATGTTAATTTGTTCATAAAGTGCTATTCTTTTATTTTGCTTCACTAATTTGGTTTTCAATAAAAGTGTTGGATTGCCATAAAAAAATTGTCAATTCGGTTTGGAAAACTCCCTCTTTCTTTTTAGTAGTGAAAGTTTCCTAGATTGGAAAATTCTCAACTTGATTTGGAAAATTCTCAAATTGATTTGGAAAATTCTCAAATTGATTTGGAAAAATCTCAATTTGGTTTGGAAAATTCTCAATTCGACTTGGAAAATTCTCAAATTGGTTTGGAAAAATCTCAATTTGGTTTGGAAAATTCTCAATTCGACTTGGAAAAGCTATATATCGGGAGCAGGTGCTTATATATTTCGTTATACGATGAAGTAAAAACTCTTTTCCTGTCGTTCTCCATACACATATCAACAAACGTTTGAAGGAGGGAGCTCTTGGATGCTTTGAATTCTTCAAAGTCATGGTCCTGCCAAATTTCACTTCGGCCTAACTCTTTAAAGAAACATGCCATCTGGGAAGCCCAATTATGGGATTCATCAGATTTTCATCCTGACAATCCCAGTAAGCGATCAAGACACAGATCGATCCCAGTAAGCAGATCAAGGCACAAATACGACTAATTATAAACATTTAAGATGGTGTGGGTTCCCTATCCAGCGATGGTCCTTACTAAAACATTAATAATCAAGTTACAATTTTAAAGTCTCACTCTAACATTTATAATTGAGTTTTTATCACACAGAAACGTGCAGTTCAATTAAAATTATCTTAGTTCCCCGGTATACTCCTGTACATAATAATAAATTAGTACATCAATGCAAAACCAGAGTAAGTAGAAGAATTTTATTTCGTTTTCAAGAAATCTCCGCACAATCTGATGAGTGGATCAGGAAAAAGCCTTTTGGGGCTTTGGCTCTACAGATCTGGAGAGAAATGGTCAACCAACCATTCTCAGGTGAATTTCAAGCATACTCCCTCTTAAATTTTTATCTTCCTTCAGATTAAATCTAAATAATTTAGACTTTTTTAGAAATTTTCTGAGATGCTTCCCTTTATTCTTCTATACCTTTAAAAATTTAATCTTAGTACCTTAAAAATTATTCATTGTTTTTAACCATATTCCTCTTTGAACGCATCCTTTTGGAGAAATCTTCAAAAAATTAATTTATTCGTTCATGTTGTACCTTCTTTGCATTCTGTAGAAAGCCGAATAGGCTACCCAAAAACAATGCATGAATCCTTTCATATAGTGTTGGTTTTTCATTAGTTTTAGGGTCTGATTGTATACTATACTAAAGCCTGAATGTTATGCCATGTAGTACTTATATATATATTTGATCATTTAATCGTTAATTTCATACAACTAAATTATTTTTGAAATTATAGAATCCAATATCGATTACCAATATCCTTCTTGTTCAAATTTCGACTTCTAACGCCTCTCGTGCTAAATCGTATTCACGCGCTTTAAAAAAACGTTCACAGGTTTTTGGTTTATTTTTCATTAATAAACCATTGTAATCGCTCTTGAAAAAAAAAATAAATAAAAAAAGGTTAACCCCCCTTGAAAATTTCATGGTTTACGTTTCAAAGGGTGTAGAAATCAAATCTGCAATAAACATTTTTCTGTCTGTCCGCCGATTTCTCCCAAACGGCTGAAGCAAAAAAGCTGAAATTTTCAGGAAAAATCCATGTTGGTCCGACGACGCCCCAATTCTTGAGCCAGCTCCCTTTAAGGGTTGTCAAAATTTTGTACAATCCCTAAAAACCTCAAAAAAAGCCAAGGCGGTCTAAATTTGGACTTTTTTTGAAGAACTTTCCATGAGGAATCGAATGAGCCCTTCCCCAGGTCCGTAGCTCAAACCATTCCCGATGTATGGCCCGATTTATTTATGGTGCCAACATTTTCGTTATTTTGGTTTATTATTGTTTTTGTTTTGATTGCAGTAACCTAGTGATGTAGTGAACGTGGGTACTGGAGTGAACTCCTAAAAGGGTTTATAGCCGATACACGGGTTGAAGTATTCTGATAACCATTAAAAAAACGCTGCAAATTCTTTCTCTGGGGGTTATTATTTAATTGGCTTGCGCTCATGATTTGAATTTCTACTAAGCTTTGGAGTGTGCGTATTTCACAGGTGATAGAGCGATTATTGAATTTCAGGAGGCACACAAATATGATCAACTGATCAATCCAAATATTTATTTTGGTTGAGAACAGATTTACGTGCTTTATGCATATCTCCTGAAATTCAATGATCGCTCTATCACCTGTGAAACACCCACACTCCAAAGCTTGGTTGAAATTCAAATCATGAACGCAAGCCAATTGAATAATAAACCCCAGTGAAGGAATTTACAGCGTTTTCTCTATAGTAATGAACATCTATATGCCTTGAAACTAGCCTTATTTCTAATCATGAAGACTGAACTGCTCAGGACGTTTTTAATACCGTCCTATTATCTCTCATTTTGATGGTTAAGCAAAACTTCAATACAAAAGTTCAATACAAGCCATATAATTTCCTACCGTTTTCAGAAATTCAAAGGTAAAACAGTTATGGAGCAGCCCCAAGGACGGAATTCGGTGGTGTTTTCGCTTAAAAACCAAGTCGGAGGTTTGGCTCGAGCCCTACAAGTTTTCCAAGTAAGTGTACGCCTTAAACTCTTCGTTGATCATTTACGGGCTATTTTATACTAATCACAAACATCCGATACGTAACTGTTGGACGAAAACATGAAAAAAACGGGCCCAGGTAAAATTGCGAGGTTTTTCTTTCATCATCAGTTGAAAGACTCGTTTGATCTTGGGCAGCTTATACGCTCATGCTATGAAGGTCACTGCCAATCTCGTTCCTTCATTTTGACTACCTTGAAATCCAAGACTTTGAACAGGAAGATGACTTTAATTAGAGGGCGGATTTCTTATTTAACCGCAAAGAAAAACTATATATCAACAATGATGTACTCCCATGGTAATAATCTACAACTCAAGCAAATCACTTCATTTACAGAACTTTGTTTGCTGGAATTAACACTGATTTTAACTAAATAAACAAATTAGATAGAATACTTTCAGTGAGTTAAAATAAAAGTGAAAAGTGTTGAAGTTTCATTGCTCTTATAGGTTCATTATATGCATCATAGCTTTTCCAAGTCAGATTCAGAAATTTCCAAACCAATTTCAGAATTTTCCATTTCAATTTCAGACTTTTCCATTTCAATTTCAGAATTTTCCATTTCTCATCATGTTACAAGTTCAATTTCTCAATCATCTTTAAAATAATTAATAATAAATTGATAAGTTGTTCCGAACATCGATGATAACTCACAAAATATCAGCTAAAGGAAGCAATATTACCTATGCTTCATCTGTTGTACATCGCAAGGTGAAAAAATGATTGAAACAATTAAGCGATAAATTGTTCGAATTGAGCTCCTCCTGCAGTAACGCACGCCCCTGCTCTGAGTAGAAATTTTGTCATTTTCGTCGTTCTCATCGCAAATTATTAACACATTGATTATGCACCGTGAACGAGATCACGCTCCAACAGGTAGTTTCTCATTATGTAAACAGCAATGTCTAGCAGCACAAAGGAGAAATAATTCGTGAGGGGAACAAGACTCGGAAAAGATTCCACGGAAAATCAACGATTTCCTCCTAATAAAGTGACTTTTTTGGCTGTAAATGCAGTAAAATGAAATCAAATCAAGAAAAGGATATCAACACGCGATTCAGCGTTGAAAAACAGTGCTTGAGGACTACCTTCATCTCAATTTTGGCGCATCGCATCTTTGAGCGCTCGTTGAGCGGGTTGCGCGCGGTCAAAAAAATCGATTGAGGATCCAAATGTTCATGAAATTTTCCGTAGAATTCAAATCTGCAATAAAAAATGGGGGTTCCCATTTGAAAAAACAAAGTTGATCTTGGTTGCGCGGTTGCGTGCTGTGCAATTTCTGTCATTTTTGAACTCTACGCAAAAAATTATGAAGAATAGCGTTCCAATTTTTTTTTCGTCCACAATTAGAGATAATAAGGGGGGGGGGGGGGGGGCGTAGTTACTGGGACACCCTGTATAACTCCTTTAACACGAAAACTTTACTAGGTAGTATTTTAGTACTTAACACAAACTGATATCTAAATGTCTACAATGGTGCAATGCTCTGTACATCGAAACGGACATTAAAACTCAAGCATGGAATAACTGAAATTTAACTAGATAAAATAAAACACCTATTTTTACTTCATTTGTCTACAAATATAGAAATATGAAACATATAGAATGGAAAACTCGATTTCAAAAGAAACTCTTGGAATAAAGTTTCCAAAATTCTGAGTTGTGAACATTCCTCCCCTTCGATTTGATCTTCTAGGATTGACAGACACTGATGACTAAGGACTTCATTTGTGATTTTTTACCCGTTTCATTAACTTGACTCCAGTTTCAATCCAATTTTCCATCTACTGATTATGCATTCGAATGTGTGTTATAGCCAAATTCTCTTTGAACGATCCTTTCAACAGTGTCCTTATTGATTTCATAAAATAGAACAAATCTTGAATGAGTCTGAATCAAAGATGCTTCTGAAAGGATCTTCAAGCCACTTTTTGTTGCAGATAGTTCTAGGATTAATCCCTGAAAGGTTCATAAATAGCTGTGTTAACCGTGTATTGGTTTGATAAGTTCAGGAGTTAAACTCGAGAAAGAAAGAATACAATTATGTTTTATGCAATTTTGGAGTTATTGCAACAAATAGCTTCTGTCTTTGAGCATTTACTACAACTGAACTCCTAAAAGAAAACATTTCACGGTAAACTTCAAAAGAGCTGTTTGGTGAAAAATGATTTGGAATCGAAACCAGAGTTTCTGCTTTCGGTAATAATAGGTATGAGAACTTGTATTAATCTTAGAATATCCGAATAAACGTAGACCGCACAAGTCGGGACCACCGGGAGGCCAAACTACCGTATTTTCCTTCCGTCACCTGAAACTTTCTTCCCTCAATAGGTGAAGCTCTTAAAGAGTCCCTCGCTCCTTACCTTCCAAGAGTGGTCGAAGCGGCCTTCCTCTTCAAGGGATATTCGCTCCCACTTCATTTCAAAACTAATATAGTGAAGCTGTCTCCCTCTTCAAGTGACCCTAGCTCCTATATTAGCCGAATGATCGAAGCGGCCTCCTCTTCAAGGGATATTCGCTCCTACTTCAGTAAATTCAAATTCCGAATATAGTGAAGCTGTCTCCCTCTTCAAGGGACCCTAGCTCCTATACTTAGCCGCGTGAGTCGAAGCGGAGTAAATTCAAATTCCTAATATAGTGAAGCTGTCTCCCTCTTCAAGGGACCCTAGCTCCTATATTTAGCCGAAGTGGTTGAAGCGGCCTCCCTCTTCAAGGGATATTCGCTCCTACGTTTGTAGGCGATTACAGTGAAGCTGTCTCATTATATAATTAGTGATTAAGTTAAAAGGATCCTCGCTCTCACTACTAACATTCCGATGCAAATGCATCACAAACACATTAAGTTAAGAAATGAGCCTTAACAATAGGTATGCACTTTCTTGGGGATGCATGTATGCATTTTCTTGTCAATTTGTTGAGGACATGGGAGTGAACGTGGTGCATATCGAGTCTCGCCCTTCCGAGTCGAGGAAATCCGAATACGAGATCCTCGTCGAGGTGGAATGCGACAACAAGAAGATGGAGCAAGTGGTGACTCTGCTGCGACGGGAAGTGGCGGCCATCAACCTCGCTCAATACGAAGACGGAGATCTCCCTCCGTTCACGCCTCTGTCAGCAACGGCAAGCTTTGGTGAGTAGATTAAATCCGTTTGCGTTAATCAAAATCTTAATTGACGTATTAACTAATGTTCGTGTTATAACAACTTGAAGCAAAACAGAGTAACAAACTAAGGGTATCCCAAAAGTAAGTTTACCCTATTTAAAAAAAAAAATGAAAAATGCTTCAAAAAATGGCGCAAGGTATTCCGGTCTCGAGATGTAGGTTTATGGATTGCCGGACAACTGGTACGGTCGCGTAATCCGCCCTTAGTTAGATGGTTGTCTCCGGACAACTGGTACGATGCAAATATCAGGCCCCCGGACAACCGGTACGGTATGTTTTTCGAATCCCGGACTACTGGGAAGGTCTTCGCAATCCTATACTCTGACTATTTCGATAAGACTTACGTGAGTGGAGAGAACGGGACCCCTTTGATTCCAGTCGCTGTATGGAATGTCCAGAGCATCGAACGAATAACCACTGCGAAGGCTGGAACAACTCCTTCAATACTTTTGGTAGGACAACGCCACGCACGATTTTGGCGAGTACTGCGAGCTCTACAGCTCGACCAGTGCGGCAGCGACTTGTCAGAAAGTGCCAAACGAATAGACAAAAAAAGGGAGGCCTTATCAAGAGACTTAACGTATTTGACTGAACGGTATTTAGAAGGGGTAATGACGGCGGCGGAATTGGTAGAAGCTGTTGCTAAAATGGTGAAGCATTGTTAATTTGACTTTTTGCTTCCGAGTCTACCAAGGTAGCAGAAGCATTGTTTCGGAATGTGAAATTTTTTTCGTCACCAAAATCAAAAATTCCACTCGCATTTTGCGTTTTAGACCTTTCTGAACAATTTTGGTTCCGTGTCTGTCTGTGTGTCTGCCTTTCACCAAATCCTTGTTACGGGCAAAACTACACGCAGTTGTAGTCCGATTTTGATGGAATTTTCAGGGATTGTTCGGTTTGACGTGTAGATGGTCCCCTATAAGTTTCATGACCCCCGGATCAATAGTAGCCTCTGCGCATGCGCAAACGTGAAATCCTTGTTACGCGCATAACTCCGTGAGTTCTTGACCAATTTCAATGAAATTTTCAGAGATTGTTCGGTTTGATGTGTAGATGGTCCCCTATGAGTTTCATGACCCCCGGATCAATAGCAGCCTCTGCGCATCCGCAAACGTGAAATCCTTGTTACACGCATAACTCCGGGAGTTCATGACTGATTTTGATGAAATTTTCAGGGATTGTTCGGACTGTTTTAAACGTTTTTACTTTTTTGACAAATCGGAGTTGAGCGTTGGTTGAACATTTGGACTAGTCACCGTTGCGGTGCAATCTTGCATGTAAGTACTTAATAAACATAACCATACTCAATCCTCTACCTGCCTCTCTACCTGATGCTATACCTGCTACACTACCGATTGTCCGGAATAAATTTTTCCTCAGTACCAGTCCTCCGCCCCTCACTGAATAATCCCACCACCGTACCAGTTGTTCGATCACCAGGTTTAGTAGCACCGCACAAGAACAACACTTGTTCATACCTGTTCAAATGCGCTATCGCGGAGGTTTTACGATCCTCTCGTGAAAATGTGGTCATTTCTGGACTTTGATACTCATAAAGTACACCTATGAATATTGGGAACGTTTTTTTAATTTAATTTTGTCCATCTACTTGGGCCATTTGGCCCAATTCGGGTCGGTTCTATAAAACGTTGACACATGAAATCCCGTAACTATAAATTTCTGATAAGTTCGAGAGATCCTCCTTGGAAAATATGCCACGCAATGATGAGTTAGTTGGAGTCTACAAAGGCAAATACCTACTGCGTTTCGTGTATTTAGGCGACAAACGCAGCAATATACCGACTGTGATTCCAGATTCACACCTTAGCGTATCAAGATACAGTTCTATCAGGATTAGTATTCTCGTTTCAGCTAAAACGAGAATACTCATCCTCATACTCATCCACCAAAACAAATAGCAATGTCAAAAAATTATCTTCTGCAGAAAACGCAGGAATATAAGCAGAATGCAAATTTTCCTCATCACGTCTCATTTTCGCATGAATCGGTCAACATACTTATCTTTAAGACACTGAAGCTTGAGGCGAATCGTACATCAATGAATCCCTCACCAATATTGGTAACTAAAACCGTAATTGTTAGCTTGAGTAAGTTTTGCTGTAATTTTCCTAACTACCCCAAATTGTACACCTATATAAAATCATGCAATAGAGAAAGATTGACTCCAGTTAAATGCTTCTATGTTTAAAGTTTTTTGCTGTCTGTATTATTTTCCAACACTGTGGAATATTATCGAATGCTCTATGAATGAAAGGAGATCCCTCTAAATTCCTCCTGCCCACATTGTTGTTTAGAACTTTCACTGGAACTTCAGATATAAAATTAATATATCTGAATATTTAATATTGTCTTGTTTAGAAATGATTCAAGCCTCTTTGGAAAGCTTGACGAATCGATCCATAATAACTAGTACGACAGTATTCATTTTAACAGAGATTTGATGCAGCAAAATCAGCAGTAATGCAAGGAATTAGTCGGTAAATTTCAACGAAGACATTATGGCCATGATTTCAGTATGTGAAGAATACGAGGATGACCATAATTCCTTAGGGATCGGAACTGGAGTTGAGGGGGATACCCACCCATGTTCACCAACGCTCCTAGACTGCGAAGAAGAAGGTATCTCACTTGCACATACGACCACTGCATCCACTTCAATGAGTAGGCTTCATGCACTCTGGAATGCACAAACACACCCTGGTCTGTAAGAGCACGCTTCCTGTTCAATGCCTTTCGGGATTATGCACTGGTATTCAAACGATTCTGAGCAGCATCATAGGAACTACAAAAGGCGATCTTCTGTTATGCAAAATGATGGAAGTGGTGCGATTCTCATGCTCTATGAGCTCGCATCGGCTCACTGAGGGGAAATGTGGCAGATGATTTCATATTTTATCAATATTTTTCGTTCTTGCTTCGAGTATCTGCAGGGAATGGAGGTAACTTGTCGGAACCATCGAATAGTGTTCTCGTTGCCAACACTAGGAATAACAGGTATGTTGACATTAGCTACACACCACACTCCGATTGATGCACAGGTGGAGTTATACATAGATGACCTGAAAAAGGAGAGATCTCATCAGATTTAGAAAAGAATGGTGTTGGCAATTAGAAATATTCTCTCTGCTGCGAAAAGAATGAAACCCCAAACAGCTCTCGAAGTCTGCATTAAGTCTTAACAACACGCATTGTGCAAAGATGAAGTAAATTATGTGCAAGTTCTGGTGGATAATTTGTATAATTATGAGGATTTCTTAACCCACTGGAAACGAATTGGCAACTCAAGTGTGAACCGGTGTTCTGAGAGCCAGGGGCAATCATCCAGAATCACCCATTGGGCCTTGGGAATATCCTAGTTTCCTATTAGAGCTGGTATGCTGAAGCTGAAAACTGATAACTTTGCAGGACTGTTGAAAAACAGAATTTCCAACTGAAATAAGCTGATTTAACCAAATCCTTCAAGATATTTAGCTGTGTTGTGGCTTAACGGATACTCATCATTTCTGCATAAGTTTAGTGGCATTAACCTGGAGAATATGAAGAATGATGACCGTTAAAAGTACTCAGATAGTTCCCAGAAGAAGAGGACGTTCAAGAGTGAATCATTAAAAACAAAATCTTCAACTCAACAAAGGCTGAGGGGACCATCTAAGAAGCCAGGCATTGTTCGTGAGCCTAAAATGAACTCTCAAGAAATAACTTGATAGCATGCAGAAGCTGGATTGTAAATCATGAGGTAACATCACGATAAGCCAATAGAGGCGGCATGTTTACACACCTTTACCTTTCTTCCCACTATCAAACTTCAATATCTGCACATGTTGCTCTCATGAAAATACACATGCTAATACATCACATCTCATTTTTTCATTAATTTAGTTTTCTTAAGATAATATTTATTGCCTGAGAAATTGTCTATCCGTAGTACTTCCATATCCTACACTACCTTCGCCACTTGTTAAAGCACTCTGAAAACAACAATCCAAATATATCATCCTCACTACTGAGCAAAGATAGAAGAACGAACAAAACGTAGAACTTTGTAATTTTTATAAAATCGGATATGTTATTGTTTGGTGTTGATATGTTCACAAGATTTCGAAGAGATACCGTGGTTCCCGAAAAGGATTCAAGATTTGGACAAAGCACAAAACGTGCTGATGTACGGGACGGAACTCGATGCTGATCATCCGGTAAGAACATTGATAGTTTCTATTATTTAAGAAAATGACCATTCTGGTATTAAACAATACAATTATCAATCTGTTATGAATAATCAGATCTAATTGTTGACTCAACTATAAATGAACTGCTTCTTTAGGATTTATGTTTCCTGAAATCGGTTTTTGCTTGTTACTATGATCTACTTTCTCCTTATTTGATTTTGATTCCTAGTCGACCATCCTTGAAACAAGCTTTTCATTACAATTGTAGGACATTTCCGAAGAATATGTCCCCACACAACAAACAAACAAATCAATAAGCATTTTGAAAGTAGTACCAAATTGCATTTTAAAAAAATATTAACAATCACCAATCAGTATTACGGTACTCCTTGACATGTTCGTATCGATTTCATCTCTTAAGAAGTCTCTTTATGAGGCAAGCGCAAACAAAACGTCCATTAACCGTAAATTTCTCTTCTATTGTTCGTCCAATGTCGTTCAAATTCGGAGGTTAGTCGAGAAATGACGATTCGATTCCTCCGTACGAGTTTGACATTTTGAATTCCATCTTAACTTAGTATATTACCAACCAAACGCTTATGTTGAATCGTATAAGAACATTCGACACAATTCAATGACCCATACACTCACATCAAACACGGAAGACTTGACTGGTTCTTTTTCTAACTCCTCTTCGATCCTGACAGAGTGGTTTTATATTAGAATTTTGAAAGCAAAACTTGGAAGTTTAAATTTCTGAACAAGATGTTCTTATATAAGTCTTCTCGCTCACCCAGAAGGCAGCGAAGTCTACGAAGGATACCTAAACAAACGTCAACCTTCTTCAACATTAATCAATGTCCTTAAGAACATTCTTGATTTGAATACTGAGATGGTATTCTTTAAAATGTGGAAAATTACGAATGGCGTCATTTACAGGGTTTCAAAGATCCAGTCTACCGCAGAAGAAGAGAAACATTTTCCAACATAGCAAACTCCTATAAGTAGTAAGTAGATCGAGCGTGATCATTTTTAGAGTTATCACATTGAATCACATGATTCATTCAATTGATTCATACAAGTTTAATAACTGAATTTGTTTTTCATTAATTATGAGATCTGATTTCCTACAATTACAGCGGCCAACCTATTCCCCGAGTCCAGTACACCCCTGAAGAAATTAAAACTTGGTACGTGAACACTGCTTAAAATTTTTTTACTCCTTAGTGCATTTTCCTGGAACCGTTCTGATTTGCTGTGTCATTGTTGTTGTAATACTTGGTTTGAAAATACATTGAAAGGCTGCAAGAGTGGCAGGTGCGTAAATGGGTGATTCCTAGATTACTAGCTTCTTTCAGAGTTCATTTTTTTTTTTTTTTTTAATTCGAAATTTGGAATGGATTCTGCCATTATTTTCATTGCTGAGAGGACCCTTCTAAAGAAATTTCAGTGATCTAGCAGAATTAAAATCAACTTTTTAGTTAAAATTCAGCATTTTGAAATTCAGAACTGTTACGGTAATGGCAAGTCAAACATCAGTTCGTGGCACGTCTTCAAGATTTTTTTAATAACCATAATACACATTCATCTTCTAACTTCTCACTTTAAATTAAGTGATAGTGCTGGCTAATGAATTGGGGCGTTGTCGAACCAATATTGATTTTTCCTGAAAATTTCAGATTTTTTGCTCCAGCCGTTCGGGAAAAATCGTGCGTACGGCGTACGGCGGACTGACGGAAAAATGTTTATTGCAGATTCGGATTCTACACCCTTTGAAACGTAAACAATGACATTTTCAGGGAGGGTTAACGTAGTTTTTTTTTTCTAGAGCGATTACAATGGTTTATTATTGAATAATAAACGAATTCACAAATACGACCAGTTGCTTAAAAAACTGCAGAAAAACTCAGTTGCCTTGGTAATTAAAAAAATTATAATAAATCCTAGAGTTTCATTGTTACTTAGCCTCTTTCTATGCTGATGGCACAAAAACTACTTTTTCTCGGGCTTATTTCAAGGATCAAACGTTGTGTGTGTACTTAACAATCTTCATTTCGACAGAACCGGGTAAACTGGAATGAATAATAATTAAATTGCGGTTATTCAATCAATCATCACCATGACGAGAACTATTTGTGATGGTAATGATAGGTTTTCGGTGACAGAGTTGGCATTTCAGATTATCACATCTCCTCCAAAACTAAACAAAATAAAAACTTGGCATGATATTTCGTCGCCCCTACAGCAGAATTCAAAATGAATGTTGTATACATTTCAAATTTGACATGATTGCAGCAAAACATTACAGTAAATTCTGCATTTGTACTTTTAGCTGTTTCATACTTTGCTGAATGCTTTCATGCTTTCATACAGCAGCTGTTGGCTGAAGCTCCTTTTCCTTTGTCACCACTATCGGTAGAGTTGGCAACCGTCATTCATTGAAAGACTCACCCGAATTTCCCTTACGTGTTTATGTACTCACACTTTCAATTTTAGTGATAGTAATGACTTTTTTTCTGAGCAAAAAATCTGAAATTTTCAGGGAACATCCATGTTGGTCTGACAACGCCCCGATTCTTTAGCTAGCTCTCTCACTTAATTTAAAGTGCCTTTTAAGGGTTGTCAAATCCCTAAAAACCTTTAAAAAAGTCGAGGCGGCCTAAATTTGGACTTTTTTTTCAAGAACTTTCCTTGAGGAATCGAATGAGCCCCTCCCCAGGTCCGTAGCTCAAACCTTTCCCGATGTGTGGCCCTATTTATGGTGCCAATATTTGCATCCACATTCACCACATCACTAGGTTACTGCAATCAAAACAAACACAACAGCGTTTTTTTTTTTTTTTTTTTTTTTTGTTTGTTTGTTTTGATCGTAGTAACCTAGTGATGTAGTTAATGTGGATACTGGAGTGAACTCCTAAAAGGGTTTATATCCGATACACGGGTTGAAGCATTCTGATATGCATGCTCCTTCTTACGAAATTTAAAATTTTCAAATAGAATATATTTCCATTGTAATCGCTCTTGAAAAAAAGGCTGCCAATTCTTTCACTGGGTTTTATTATTCAATGATTCATGATTTGAATTTCTACTTTTGGAGTGTGCGTGTTTCACAGGTGATAGAGCGATTATTGAATTTCAGGAGGCACACAAATATGATCAACTGATCAATCCAAATAGGTATTTTGGTTGAGAACCGATTTAAGTGCTCTATGCATGTCTCATGAAATTCAATAATCGCTCTATCACCTGTGAAACACGCACACTCCAAAGCTTAGTAGAAATTCAAATCATGAATCATTGAATAATAAACCCCAGTGAAAGAATTTGCAGCGTTTTTCCTTCAGGTACTACTAATGTTACTAGAATATAGTGTATAAAAAATTATCAGCTATAAACTTGTTGCAAAAGCAGTATCTTTGCCGGACGCTAAAATGGACAGTAATCTTGGAACCACTCAAATATTGGGTACAAACGTTTTATAGTGTTCATAAGCCATTTCACACTTTAAAACAAAATTTCCTGGATTCAATCATTTTCTCACAAGTTTTCCGTATACTTTTCCTTCCTTTATCCGTAGGTTCCCTCGACTTTGAAAGGTATCTAACGTTTTTTCACATACAAACTGGAATTTCCTCTTGAAATCAATAAGGAATTGCAGAATGAACCATACTCGTATCAATACGAATCTGATTAAATTAGGAAGTTTTTAAAAGGTTTGCTTCTAGCACGTTTTTTGGGAATAAAGTTAAACTTGCTTCTAGTATGTTTTTAAAAATTGTAATGCTTAACGTCAGAACTAAAGTTAGGGGTCAAAAAGTTGGGTTTTGATTGTTTAGTTGCACCTGGCGTGTGGATATTTTAACGGCTTGATGATTACGTAATGATTGGTATGGGTTGTTGTTCGTATACGTAATGAAAAGTTACAATCTGTTTGAGACATAAAAAGGTCGACAATATCTGTATCATATAGCGCTATACAATGTTAGTAGAGAACGCTCCTTTCTTTCGATCGTCCGCCCAATGTCTCACTTTTCACCTTCCGAGACGGTAACGAACCCCGCTCCTCCCTGCCTTCCGAAGTGCCCCGCTACCCGTCACCGATGGATCGAGAAGTTTTATCCGGCAATTGTGTTCATTTGTCCCTTGGCACGGAGAGCTGAGCGTCGCGAACGGAAAATCTCCGCGTCATTAAGATCTAACGAAACCCTTTAAAGGAATTGATATCCGCTTGAACTCGAGAGAGCGAGCAGTGGAACTTTTGAAATAAATACAACTATGAAAGAAAGTGCAACTATGAAAACAATACGACATTCACTCCAACGAGCTCGAAACGAGGGCAAATTACAATACAAAGTCTCATCATCGCTGTATTAGATAGCCTATTTGGTTTTGAGGCAAATATCGTAAATATGGGTTCAGTAGTTAGGGGAAAAGACTTCGGACAGGTTTATACAAATAACTAACTATTTGTCATTTTAGCCTTATTTGTGATAGATTATCCACCAGGAAGCGGTGTGTTGTTGTATGAAGGCTGGTATTTTGTTATTTATTTATTCTTTTATATTCCGACGTTTCGGAGTGGTGGAACACTCCATCATCAGGGGATCTAGGACAACATATAATTTAATATTATTTATAACACCCCACACCACAGGGTTTCACATTATAATATTACTATGCCTAAGAATAAGTTACCTTTTTTTATTTTTTTTATTGGTTTTTTATAAAGTTGTAAGTACATGTTTTTTATAAGAAGTTGTAAGTATGTTAACCAAGTGGGTGTGGCACATAGCTTCCTCGTATCCATAACATGACTGTATAGATCATTGAAAATTATTATTGACTGAAGAACTTCGTTCAATTAGGCGAAGTAAATGTTGAATTAGGGTAAATTTATTGTTATGAAGGAGCATAACTTGAGAAAATAAAGGTAAGCATGTTCAACTATTGAACAAACTATAAAATATACCTAATAATAAAAATTGACATTGATGCTGAATGGATAGATGACTGAAGTGATAAATAATTATTATGACATTTCTAAAAATAAAATATAAGCATCGTTCGATGACGGATCAAATAATGTTGGGTTGACTGCAGCGTCGTTGCAAAGTACCCAACTGCCCTCATCCCTCCGCACAGTGGCTGTATAATGTCCAGAAACTTTATTACTCACGAGGACCATCTTTATATCAGTCCGAACAATCCCTGAGAATTTCATCGAAATCAATCATGAACTCCCGGAGTTATGCGTGTAACAAGGATTTCACGTTGGCGCATGCGCAGAGGCTACTATTGATCCGGGGGTCATGAAACTTATAGGGGACCATCTACACCCCAACCCGCACAATCCCTGAAAATTTCATCAAAATCGGACGATAACTTCGTGTAGTTTTGCCCGTAACAAGGTTTTGCTGACAGACAGAAGACAGACACACAGACAGACACGGAACCAAAATTGTTCAGAAAGGTCTAAAACGCAAAATGCGCATGGAATTTTGATTTTGGAGACAAACAAATTTTTTCGAAAGTGAAAATTGTTTACCTTGGAATACACGGTAAAACAAAAAATTGATGCAGAACAGAGATTAATTAGAACTGTGGTTTTATCACATTTTCCCCCTCTCCATTTTGGAAGGTCAGCAAGATAACTGTTTTTGTTTTTGCTTTTTCACTCTGCTGCTCCTTCGAATCAATTGATTCTTTGAATTTGGAGTGTCTTCAACTTGAGTTTCGTCTTCAATTGGTTCATCACCACTTGGTGATGTAGGATTGGACTGCACGATTTCCGGGGTTTCCTCTTCTAGGACCATATCAGCATGATTGTCTTTCCCTGTTGGAACTAAATGCAGTGTTGACACGGTAGTCTCCCGTCCATCTGCTAAACGGGAATGAGCGTCATGTGGGTTGGCCTCTAGTAACTCGACTTCATCTACAAATGGTTCATTCTTGCTGCGACGGACGGATCTTTTGAGCAAGATCTTTCCAGGTTCTAAAAGCCAGGAAGGTAGCGTTTCACCTCTTGGTGACTTCCTTACGTGCGTGAACAGTACATAGAACTGATCGAATCGTATGCAAAGCCTCCCCAATCTTCTACGTTCAAATTGTAAGTATGTAAAGCTAGTTGTATCGTTTTCCACAAGATACCATTATACCGACTTGTCCATTGCCTTGGATGATAAGGAGTAGTTCTGCTAGCTGCAATTCCACTAGAATATAGGAAAGAATTTCAACATGACATGAGGTGACATATTAGTTAAATTTTGAGAAGTTACGAAGAAAACTACTTTTTTCCAAGTTTTCCTTACTACTCATTATGAACAGGTTTTGTAACCCCCTCACTTCCCAGAAGACAAACGCTTTAAACGATAAAATGTTTCTACCAAATTATTTCAAGAAAGTTGAACGTCTGAATGCTTGAAATCAGCCGTTTTTATCCAAAACGGACTATCCACAAAAAAAGTGGCTGAAATTTCTTTTTTGTTGCCTTTTGGCAGACAGGATACAGAATCGGTAAGATACTTTTCCAGAAAGCCAGGAGAGTGAGCATTTTCATATTTTAAGGCGAAACATAATTACCTTCCGTGAATTATAACACTTCATGAAACGATTGATCTGAAGCAATACAGCTAATTGTGCAAAATCGGATCAATCTCCCAAACTAACTTTCTAAGTTGGAAGCGATATCCACGGCTTTTTCCCCCATTTCTAGTTAGGGGTATATTCATGCCTAAACTTTGTCGACAATGCAACCAAATAAACAGTTCTATCAATTGATTCGACTGATATCAAGTTTCGTCTTAATCGTGATACAAAATCGAGTTCTCCCCCTTCGCATTCATGGTAGTATGGGATTCTATCGAATATAGCTCGACAAGGCGAGGGGCCCTCGAGTTAGCTAACCGGGTGCCCTTAACTGTCAAGTCTGCGAGAGCGGACCCTAATTGAGCTATTGTCTCATGAAGCTGGCAAATTCAACTCAATTACACCCGGATAAACGCGTTCCTATCGTCGCTCGAGAACCCGCCCCACTCTGGTTGTATAGAAAGGCGAACGGTGTTGGTCCATCAATGTGTTCTACGTAAATCACTCGATTGTGAACGTACGAGTGGCCACCTAATCAAAGGTTGCGGGACACAGTATTAAGGCGCGTATTCATTGTATTGGGTTGTTCGGAAAGTAATTTCGTTTTTTTTGGGGGGGGGGGGGGGGGAACATGAAAGACAGTTTTCGTATAATGAATAAATATTTTATTAAATTATATATTGGCCATTCTGGTCCAACACCTTTTGCCATCTTTCTGGCAGTAACATAATTCCCCTCTCATAAAAGTTTTGGTCCTTGCTGGCAAAAAACTGGTTCAGGTGGTTTTTGACATCTTCATTTGAGGTAAAGGTTTGAATGAATGAATGAAAACATGCTTTTATTGTTGAAAAATAGTAACATAACATCTGTTGACGAAGAGACATGCAATAATCCTGGTCATACCTGACCGTCAGATGAGTTTGCCTCTTGAAGAAAACATAAAAATAAATAGATAACTTGGTACATATCATTCGCTTATCTAGTATCAAAATTTGTCATAAAATTGTTCTCTTTTTTTCTAAATAGCTTAATACAAAACACATATACAACTAACTGATCCAGAATAAATCCAATGAAACTCTGTCCAGCTCACGAGAACTACCTGATAGCCTGAATGAGAATAAATAAATTCTAACTTACAGGTCATATTCAATGTATGCCTTACGCCTCAAACTCCAAGCCACTGAGCAAAATTTAACCAAATTAGGACTGTCTGATTTTAATAACTTAATATAGTCTTCCCTTTACCCATCTTGAGGTAAAGGTTTTGCCACCCAAAAAATTTTGCAGGGACCGGAATAAATAGTAGTCGGAAGGCGCCAGATCTGGAGAATATGGTGGATGTTGCAGTACGTCCCATTCAAGCTGTAAAAGTTTTTGGGTGGCAAAACCTTTACCTCAAATGAAGATGTCAAAAACGACCTGAACCAGTTTTTTGCCAGCAAGGGCCACAACTTTTATGAGAGGGGAATTATGTTACTGCCAGAAAGATGGCAAAAGGTGTTGGACCAGAATGTCCAATATATAATTTAATAAAATATTTATTCATTATACGAAAACTGTCTTTCATGTTCCCAAAAAAAAAAAAAACGAAATTACTTTCCGAACAACCAATACTAGCTGGTTTTCCCGGCATTTCCCGGGTAAGGATGATGTAGTAGTGTAGGGTTCACACTTTTCACTATCACCCAAACGTAACGTGAAAAACTACTATTATTTTCATTATTTTGCTCTAATATTTCCATAATTTGGTACTTGCATGCATTGTTAGTACGCAAACAATAAAATAAATTCAGGCTCCGAATAAAATGTCAGTATCCTTAGAAGCAGTGGAGGCTCCTGCCCTGAAACCCAGAGGGCGCACCGAGACCGTAACGGACAACCACGGTGGGCACGTGAGACAAGAATGAGCTTTTCTCTCCCAAATACAAATTTCAACTACCAATATGCGAAGGAGATCAATCTTCTCCGCTTTCTCGGCTTCAAATCGTGAAACAAACGACTTACCTACAAGGCGTTTCAGGTTATACTTTGCCCTGCACGACTGAGCGGTCTTGAAGGTGGGGTATAACCGGAGCGCCTTAAAGTTACGTTTGAGCTCACTTGATGTTATTGATTTAGATTAAAGATTTTTTTTGTTCGGCTATAATTTTAATCTGGTTGAGCCAAAACCTTCGGAAAATCTTGAATTTTCAGTTGGGCTGGGAAATGGAGGGTGTAATAGACAATCCATTCAAACGCTGCTCACACAGGTTATACTGCCGATTTTCTTTATCATTTCTTCTTCAATTGAGCATACCAGTCTTGTTTTGAAACATGTTTTCGATCTTTCTCATTTAATTATGGGAGCGGTGAATAGAGAGGGTATTAGTTGTGTTAAATCGTTGTCTTAAATATTTTCATATGTTTGTTTCGATCTCGATTTGACCTGTCCAGTGCGATAAACCACAGAGGAATTTTGATGGGTTGGCAGGGGGGATGGCCAATATGTTCCAACACTCCTCATACCTTGTACAATTCTCAGCCGATGTTCATGCTTTTTTTGGTTTATTATTCAATAACAAACCATTGTAATCGCTCTTAAAAAACGCTGCAAATTCTTTCACTGGGGTTTATTATTCAATTGGCTTGCGTTCATAATTTGAATTTCTACTAAGCTTTGGAGTGTGCGTGTTTCACAGGATAGAACGATTATTAAATTTCAGGAGATATGCATGGATCATGTAAATCTGTTCTCGACCAAAATACCTATTTGGATTGATCAGTTGATCATATTTGTGTGCCTCCTGAAATTCAATAATTGCTCTATCCTGTGAAACACGCACACTCCAAAGCTTAGTACAGATTCAAACCATGAACGCAAGCCAATTGAGTAATAAACCCCAGTGAAAAAATACTTATTTACCCCAGTAATTATATTGAATAATAAGCCCCAGTAATAATATTGAATAATATTTACCTACTTATATATTATCAGCGTTTCATGCATATCAGAATGCTTCAACCCGTGTATCGGCTATAAACTACAAGTATCCACATTCACTACAACTCGACGCTATCGGCCGGACATCACTAGGTCACAAACTAACAATAATAAACCAAGAAACGCAAATGTTGGCACCATAAATCGGGCCATACATCGGGAATGGTTCGACTTACGGACGTGGGGAGGGTCTCATTCGATTCCTCATGGTATGTTCTTCAAAAAGAGTACAAATTTAGGCCGCTTCGACTTGTTTTGAGGTTTTTAGGGATTTTACAAAACTTTGACAGCCCTTAAAGGGCACTTTAAATTGAGTGAGAGAGCTGGCTCAAGAATTGGGGCGTCGTCGGACCAAGATGGATTTTTCAGCTTTTTTGCTTCAGCCGTTTGGGAGAAATCGTGCGTACGGCGGACGGAAAAATTATTGAATAATAAACCAATAACTCGAGATCTTATAGAAAACAGAATAAGCAATAAAGAAGTGAGAAAAAATGAAACATTGGTCTCCACCTACTGAACACATCTCAATTTAGGAAAAAATTCGTCAAAAGTAAATTTTCTGACCAGCACTTTGAAATTCCTAGAGTTAATCTCTAATGTAAGAAAAAACAAGTTTTGGCCTCTAGAAGTCAACCAAAAAGGAGGTTTAAAATTATGAGTATTTAATGATCGACAGTGGGCAACAATTCTCTCGTAATTAGTTAAGTTTTTGTAAATATAAATCAAAACATATTTTCTGTAAAGATTGGGAACATCCAAAACATTGAAGCGGGTAGTATTGAGTAGCAAAGTCTTGATGATCCGCCTTTGGACAGTATATAAAGGTTCCAGGTGCGTTTGACAGGCAGATCTCCACGCAAGGATGCTGTAAGATTTAACAGATTGAACCAGAGCAACGTAAAAAATTCGTAGTGTGACCATGGACATTAAGTCTCTAATGTCTATACACAAAAGGATTTTACGTAGCTTAATGCGTGGCTTATATGGTACTCCCAGGATAAGCAGTGATCCACCCACACCCCAAATAGTTCGCGCGTGAAACATGAAAACTAACAAATGCATGTGTTGATTACCAATTTATTTTTTTCGTGATCTAATATTTTGAAATGTATTAAATTGTATATATGATATGCATAACTCTTAAATATCTATGTTCACGAAACAGGGGTACAGTGTTCAGGGAGCTTCATAAACTTTACGTGAAACACGCGTGCAAGGAATACCTACAAAACTGGCCAGAACTGGTCAGGTACTGCGGTTATCGCGAGGATAATATTCCACAGCTACAAGACCTGAACACTTATTTGAAGAGTAAGTACCACTTTGAACAGGTAAATGTTCTGAACAATTTTTTAAACAACCCAACTGTATCTCAGGCTTTTATATTCTGTAAAATGTAATACACAGGGTGTCTCAACGTTCTATCCTTCGAACTAACGTGAGACGTCCTATCTAGAGCAGGTTCTCTCCTTTATCAGTAGATCTTGATCAATAGAGAAACGAGTTCCCTTAATGACATTAAGCGAGATTGAGTTTTCCTTGTCGAAGACATAACCTCCTCACTCAATATTAAGTTATCCATTATCTAATTAACGATTTATATACTGCACATCATCCTTGAGATGGAGCCCTTGTAGTGGAATATAAATTCCAATTGAAAATTACGATGTGATGTGACAGGGAAAACTGGATTCCAACTGAGGCCGGTGTCCGGGTATCTGAGTCCGCGGGATTTCCTATCGGGCCTCGCCTTCAGGGTTTTCCACTGCACTCAGTACATCAGACACGCTTCCGATCCTTACTACACACCAGAACCGTAAGTTCAGCCAAAATCCACCACTTTCCCATTAACCCAAAGAGAGTGGTATATTTTTCAGGATCCTTAATTCTAAATTAATCGTGTAGCCATTAGATAATTTATACTCAGATGGAGTGGATTCAGCCAGGATCCCAGTATACGGTGTGCGTGAAGAAGCTGCGGGAAGGGGGGTTTCGGACTTGCAGATGGAATGATCCTACCTTCAGTACAGACTGAAAAACACTGTTCCGCAGAACAGAACCAAACAAATATCGCTGCAAATTAACATACAGGGCTTATATTATTGTATTAATTATCCATCTTCGCAAATTACTGGTCTTTGTTGATTGAAATCAACTCTCGACTAAAAATTAATGAGGTAAATTTTGAAACCATAGTCTCCCAAGTTGACTGGGGCACATTGCTTCCTCGTCTAGGTAAATGGCCGTATAGATCTTTTGAAATGTTTTGGATAATCTAGAAAGGAGTACAATATAAGTTCGTTACAACGACTCATGGTTCCGGCATACATCAACGCCTTCAAAAGGTCAGTCAACATGTATTGCGGGTCTGTCGCGCTGATTGTACAGCAGATACAGCAATCGTGTTGAAAATGATGTGAGATTATCAAAATTGTTAGCGCTATCAAACCACCAGATCCTGAGAAAATTATGCTTGTTGTACTCCACGTTTGCGCATGCGCAGAGTAATGTATTGATTTCTAAGCAATGACACTAATAGGAGACTATCTACATTCTGACTCATGTAAAAAAGTAAAGTAAACCAGGAATTTCACCTTGGATTTTCGTCCTACTACCCGGAGGTGTCGCGGACGTCGCCAGCCGTCCTCCAGAGAGGATCGGAACTAGGTCTGACGATTTCGCTCGTGGCTTCCCATGCCTCACGCCCCTGGGTTGGGAGCGTTTTGGATTCACGTGATATCGAGATCAAAGGTGAACTGTCTAACGACAGGACAGGTATACAACACTTGATAGGATTTTTTCCCTAATCATTGGTGCCAGCCGGATTCGAACCGGGGCAATCAGTACTCCCACTGAAAGTAAACAGCTAGAGGACTGGCTTCTATTTCAAGACCTATCCACCACCTAACCAATAGTTCTTCCAACTATTTCAAGTTCACGCCAAATAGCCACTAAAATAGGTACAATCGCGTTTAAATTCATAAGAGATTATCATATTGTTTTTCCCTGGATACCCTGAAAATTTGAGAACGATCGATCCGCTTGAACCTGTGGAGAAATGCTTGGTGGGTTTCGCATTTACGCAGACTGATGTATTAATTTCTGATCAATGAAACTCATAGAGGATCATCTACAGGGTAACATCCCCTGAAAATGATATCAAAATCGAATGAAAACAGTCGGAATCGCGCTTGTTCCAAGGATCTGCGGAATCACACATGCAGACAGACAAATCGCATTTGCCTAATCAATATTAATGAACATATAAACTTCATATTCAGTTTCCCAAAAAAACAGTCACTTCATGATGAAACATGAACAAGAATATTCTTGACTATGCTATATTAATAATATAGCATTATAATATAATCATAATGATATAATTATAATATAATGAAGAACTTCCCGTCCCATTTTCCATCTGATAATTGACAATTAACCTATTGAAACACATCATTGAAAGTAATGAACCAAACGTTCCACAATATTTACGAGTCGGACCACATTTCAAAATGAGTTGTTTCAAAAATTCAGAAGGCAAAACTGGGAATCTTTAACCTAATCTTCATCACAAATAGTTTGCAAATAA
The DNA here is from genome assembly GCA_031894815.1 of Creontiades dilutus. Lineage (NCBI taxonomy): Eukaryota > Metazoa > Arthropoda > Insecta > Hemiptera > Miridae > Creontiades > Creontiades dilutus. The sequence continues at coordinate 639,789 of JAVIWC010000161.1, forward strand.
TAAGTTATGATCTGTAAATTTATATGCGGTCCAACCACATGGCATGTTGTTAGTAACATGCATCGAATCGTATTTAACCAAATGCCTTTTCCACACTTATCTGGTAACAAACAGGGATGCACCTGCTGTCCCGGAGAATATTTGTTAAATTATTGATTAAAAATCTCTCAGATATCAACATTTCCACTCGAATTTTGCGTTTTATACCATTAAGAACAAAATTCGTTTCGTGTTTCTCTGTCCCTGTGTCCGCAGATTCTTGTACAAATTCTTATACTTTTCATTCGATTTTGATATCATCTTCAAATTTGATAAAATTTTGGATATTGTACCATTTTTGGAATCCAATCCTTTTGGCATTCTGAGCCTTTCGTGGGTGCGAAATCTGATTCATAGAACAAAATGAAGAATTGTTGACTGTTGAAAGTTGCCCATTTTTCTGACACATTCCCCGTCAATATTTAACTGCCACTAATTAGTTATGTTTGTGTAATAATAATTATTGAATGGGTTAAAACCTACCGTTAATTTTCTTGATGTGTCTTCTTCAGCGACTGCTGCCACGAACTGTTGGGTCACATGCCTCTCCTGGCAAACCCGAGTTTCGCCCAGTTCTCCCAAGAATTAGGTCTGACATCTCTCGGAGCATCGGACGACGATGTGAACAAATTAGCTACGGTAGGCATTGCCGTCACTCACAATCAAAGTGTATTTCTGATAATTGTTTAATCACTTGGCATCTCAAAAAAATGCATACATACGTAAGGGAATGCATGGGAAATGCAAATAAGCTCTGGAATTCTTCTGAATATCAGTTAACTACCGGTGTCAAGTCCAGTTTTGGTCTTTAAGCCCCTCTATTTACTAATTTAGTTAGTTTCTATGAAACTAGGATATCTTGTTGAATGTTTAAAAGATATAGCTGGCAAAGAATTTTTGCCGCATCTCAATCTAAAAGAGCATAAGCTCCTTTGCTGTAGATGTCAAGCTAGACGCTGAAATGGCTACGATTTTAAATTGCAACTACTAAACTAAAATAGGATTAGAAAAGTAGGCTTACGTAACATCTAAGTGAAATAAAGCTGTAACAAGGTGGAAATAAATATATCACAGATTAGGTGTCACAGCTCGAAGTAGAGGTTCCCAAGTACCTTGTAAATGACTAGACCCTGACTAGCCCAGATACAACATCAATCCACAGTGGGGCTGTATGCTAGGGATAAGGCGGTAAAACTGTAATCAGTTAAAATAACCAGTTATTGAATTTTCGAAGTTATCGCAATAACCAGTTATTCGAAAATGTTGGTGTTCAGGATAACGTCTTAACAAAGAAGGCCAGGACGGTAGGCCTCCTAGCTTGGAACTTCACTGGGAGTGGAAGAGACAGTAAAAGCAAGCACAATTAAAATGGGAAAGTTTTCTTTGACGACCAATAGACTCTCTACTTTCTCAGACTCACCGAATGACCACTTGAAAAGGGTGACCGTGTCAAGGGCTTGTAGGTCCCTAATGCAGTTACTCCTACCGACTAACTATTTCGAAATCACAATAGATTATTGGGGCTGGGTCTGTACATAGGTTTCAATCGAACTGGCAAACCGTCTCACCAGTAACTTTTAAGGAAATAAAGAGTTAATCACTCCAATAACCTTAAACAAAAAGTTATTGGACCCCTCCTCCGGCTGCCAGTTCCTCATTTGGGTCGTTTTTCCAGAAAGGGCCAATCGTTGTCACAAGAGGTTTCCGAGTTCCCATTTATGATTTGGGGTTTAAAAAAAATTCTCCATAATCTATCAACTTTGCTCTACCACGGGCAATCGTTAAAATATGCAAATTTTCAATATAAAATATAGAAATTTAATGTTAAACAGCGAAATGTCTAATAATATGCCATGTCACAGCCCCTAGGTAACCAACTTTGCTTGAACGCAGCAGATTACTGATCAAATGAGCGAACCAAATTAATAGAAATTCTTCATTGGGTACATCCAGAGATGACAAAAATGGGTCGGCAGATTTTTTGAAAAGCACATCAAGCAAGCAGGAGGATAAAATTTGCTTGTCACAAGGTTTCTGTCCTTAATCTGCCTTTCTTGTGTTTTCTTATTTTGGCGGCTTATTCTTGTTTCCCGCGGTTTTTCTACCACCACACCATGTAGGTTTTTCGCAAAGGTTATGAAAGAAAATGCGGGATTATTTTTAAATCTCATCTGGGTGGGTGTGGAGGGGATCTGCCAGCTGTAAAAAGGTAAGAAATCGAAATTATTTTTCCTCCTTGGTCTCTACGTGTAGAGGTTACCGAACTAGTTCCAGTGGTGTAGTTATATCCTTTAAAAAAACGCCAGAACCCGAGAAAAGTTGAAAAACCTTCTTGCCACTAAGGAGCTTGTATTTCCAATGGTGGCAGATAAAAGACAGTGTGAACAGATAAATGACTACGTTCATGTTTTTAACGATTAAATTTGAGCAAAAAAACAAACTAACTTATTTCTGACCCCAGAATCGTATTCAGCAACCTTAAAAATCCAGTTGTTGGTCCAGTTGTTGATGAAGATGAGAAGACACATGTGTATATATACATACCTGATTTGACCAACTTGCGCTGTAGATGAGGCACTACATAAGATTGCCTACTGACATTTATCCAGTCAAATTCAGAATTGTACATGAAAATTTAATATTTTAAACAGATTTAGGAATTTTCCAAATCAAATTAATTGTATTCTTCTCTGTATCAATACAAATATTATATCATTTTTATGAAGTAATTTATTCCCTTTGACTTAATACATACTTCACAGCAAAAAATACTCAAATAGGTAGATACTATGTATAATGTAACAAAATTAGGTAGGCACATCTCAACATTCCTAAGATGATGCGGTCCTGCACTGTTCTGCCTCGTTAACTGGAAGACTAGTTATTGGGAAATAACCTTTTAGCCCTTCTCTAGTCGATGCTGGACTCGGAGGCCCTTAAGGGCAGGGTAATCTATTAAAAAATGGTGGATGGATAGATCACCTCTATTTCCTACTATTAATTATGGTGGTGTTTAATGTTCCTTAATGTTGATATCCAAGTAATTGTTAATTTATGTCATTCAATTCTATTACTCAATGACGTTGCAGCTGTATTTCTTCACGGTGGAGTTCGGCTTGTGCAAGCAGGACGGGGAGATGAGGGTGTACGGAGCAGGACTCTTAAGTTCAATAGCTGAGCTCCAACACGCCATTTCCGCCTCGGAAAAGGTTCGCAAGTTCGATCCCGAGTTGACTTGCTACGAGGAGTGCATCATCACAGCTTTCCAAAACGTCTATTTCTACACGGATTCCTTCGAAGAGGCCAAAGAAATGATGAGGTATGAGTTACTTACCCAGTTTTGAAGGGGCAAGTAACCATATAGATGCATACACATTCAATGCGTTAATTGTAATGCTCATTCTTGCCACGGTATTCCATAATGAAACCAGTAGGTACCTATTTATAATTATGGTTATGATTTGACAGAGCTTATGCCAAGAACATCCAGCGGCCATTCGGTGTGAGGTACAACCCGTACACGCAGAGCGTGGAAGTTCTCAGCAACGCTCAGAAGATTGCAGCACTGGCGTCCGAGCTGAGGGGGGACCTCTGCATAGTGAGCAACGCTCTCCGGCAAATTGACGCGCGGGAAGACACTGTGGAGAATATCGCACACATGCTTCAAGATGGCATCGACCTCGGCAGCGAGAAACGACACGAACACAGCAGCGAAGAGTGAACGCGACTGAATATTACCCATCCAGGACCCCAGTTAGACCTGATTGTTAGCAGATCGTTACGTCAAGACATCGTCCATTATTATAATCCCACAACCTTTCAATCCCAACCACAATTTTATTTCAAGATCCAGCACCAAATTCACATACTATACACATTCATAAGCCCCAACAGCGTGATCAACCAGAAACCGTTTTAGAATAGGATGTTTAGCAATCGTTTTGTCACGATTGAAATTTATGTAAAAATTTGCTCTAAAAATCTAGAATTGTAAAAAAAATTGGACAAATTAGCAACCAAACAAGAAACTCTAAAAGCTTCTTTTCCCAGAAATTAGTCGTGGAATCCAATCCTGAAGCATGGTAGGTGTTTATACTCCCTACAAACAAGAGGTAGCCATTATCATACCCCATGTTTATTTTTTTGTATTTTAAAATATTGATTTCATAGTACCCGTGGTGTTCTACCGATATTAATAGCAAGTAGAATCAATTCAGTATAGACAAATCCTAGTAATTTAATGTTCTTCATCGGAAGTGATTGTTACGATTGCTTTGCATTGTATAGACTCTCCATCCACCTCGATTGTTGACAATAACAATTTTTTTTTAGTAAAAATTAGGTAAGTAGAGCACACTTTTGTTTGCCTAGGTCGACTAAAATTAGGTTCAAATTGATTAGAACCTACTATTTTGTTTCTCTTTAATGGATGTGAATAATTTTCAACCTTAGAATCATTTAAAAAAACTACGTCATTTTCAGTATGGAAAGTTCATTCCAACTTCCTTCATCAACAATGTGTTCAACCGATAAAATACAAAAACTTGAGACTTGATTTATCAAATAATATTGTTAAAATTTCAACCGCATTACATACATATTAGAGACATCAATGTTGTCCCTAGATAGTTATTCCCACTGAGGTACCTAAAATATTTAAAATAACAGCATAACAAATGTATAAATAAATTTCTCTTCATGTTGCATAATGTTTGTTTTCCTAATTCTTCAAGTTTAGTCTGCGCGGTTGTGACGTACAACCACAGGTCTGAAACTGTACTGCCATATGCCGTGGAATTCCTCGTATTCATCGGAAGAGAAATCCACACTCTCGCCCCAGAATTAAGAGTGAGTCATTAGGTTTGGCGAATGATTTCCCCTCGTTGAATGCAGCACTTATGACGACTCGAGCAGGGGACCTGTTGGAAATGCTTAGGGATCATAAAAGAGCCCTGTTTTGGCAAAGAGCTTTGGCTTCCGAGAGATTCACTCTCTATAGAGAGCTCGATCCTCATGTAAAGTGTGCCAGTCTGGTGAAAGATTCCGACTTGGACCTTTATTCCAGTAGCTGGCTCTTCAAGCTGAGAGGTGAGATGCTTCATTTGAATGCACAACCTTACGCTACCGAACGATGTGAAGAGTGTTCGCTCTGCAATTCTCACGAGAAAGAGGACCTTTTCCACTTTTTATGCTCCTGCCGTGTTCTGAATGAATTCAGAGTACATGCATTTGGCCAGCCAGCTCTGTCCAGGGATGGGGCAGTCAGTCTTCTGAATGGTGGAGGTTGGCCGCAATTGGTGTCCTACTGTAAAATGGCATGGCGCTACCGATCAATATTAGTGCGGGAGTTCAACTATTAATCATAATTTTGTTAATTTCTCACGCCAAGTATTCATGGCCTAATATCCAATTTTATTTTGGGCCATGACATTGATCGCAGACTAAAGTGCAGTGTTAGGACATAAAAACGTCTGCCAAGTGGGTGTGGCACATAGCTTCCTCGTATCCATAACATGACTGTATAGATCATTGAAAATTATTATTGACTAAAGAACTTCGTTCAATTAGGTTTAAGTAAATATTGAATTAGGGTAAATTTATTGTTACGCAGGAGCCTAACTTGAGAAAATAAAGGTAGGCATGTTCAACTATTGAACAAACTATAAAATATACCTAATAAGTCCGAACAATCCCTGAAAATGTCATCGAAATCGGTCAAGAACTCCCAAAGTTATGCTTGTGGCAAGGATTTCACGTTTGCGCATGCGCAGAGGCTATTATTGACCCGGGGGTCATGAAACTCATAGGGGACCATCAACACATCAAACCGAACAATCCCCGAAAATTTCATCGAAATCGGTCAAGAACTCCAAGAATAATTGTTGCGGAAAACAGGGTTTTAAATCAGACGGCGATTCGGAGGATCCGAGTGAATTGAACAAAGACGACAGAGCACACGCTTTTCCAACGAGGTGACGATGGCGAGAAACGAATGCAGTCGCTGACAAAAGAATCGCGTGTTCATCTAAGGAGAAGGGGGGCAGAATTGGGAATAATACCCCAGACAGACACCTATGCGACTTAGTGACTCCAGGTGCAATCAAAGATCTCCACGCTCAATCGCTCTTCCCGTGATCAACACATTACGACAAACCAGTGTTCGAAATTTAAAAATCACCACTGCCAGAAAATAACTATCTCTTGTGAAGCTAAAAGAATATGGCATTTCATAGGCAGACCGAAGATTCATGTTGAGCACCACAAAAAATATCAAAGAACAACAAGCCACAAATCTTCGCCTTTCCCAAAATTTTACAGGCGCAACTGCCAAGTGATGGATTCGTCTTGAAAATTAACCATTTCAAGTAAGTACTTCATTCATGAACGATTGTTATTAATCAAAACTAATACTCCAAGAGACGAATGAAAAGTAAAAATTATGTATTTACAATTTTATAAAACAACAATTTTAAAAACCACGTATAGGATCAGTATGTACATATCACGCGTTTAGGAAACTCCGTCAAACCTCTCCATCAAGATAATGGGGCCTTCTTCGTAGTACTCTTCTTTCGTGACTACAAAAGAATAGAATTCAGGGTCTTTGCTGATCAGCTTTCCTCCCTCCCACGAGTAAGTGGCTGGGCTGTAAAAATGAAAGTGATTTCACTAATAATTTGCCAACACTTCGCTAATTGATTAGTGTGGACGCAAAGTCATCAAAACCTACCTAATTGAGACAAAACATGTCTCGCGAAAAACAAAATAGGTTTCATTTCAATTTCAAATAAAAACAATTTAAAAATACATTGAGTAACTCTCATTAATAATAGAAATACCATAACCGAGAAACTTTGATAGCTTACTTTTTTGGCAACGTGATTTTAATTTCATACTCTTCATTCGCTAGCGCTCTCACGTCTTTGTAGAGGCGGTCCACAAATCCTGGAAGTAGAGCAGTACCGCCGGTGACAATGATGTTTCGGTAAAGGTGAGATCTCGCTTCCTCAGGGCAGAGTTCAACGCAGTGATGGACCAACTCGGCAATTCCTATCTGAGGTATTGAGACGTCCGAAGGGTGGAATAGAATTTCCGGCACTGAGAACCTCTCATTGTTCATTCGTAATTTTTGCTGAGAACAAAAATATCAACCAAACTTATTCAAACAAGCGCATACCTATTTTAAATTTCACAATGCCCACTAGAATGTGTTCGAATGCACAGGAGGTAGCTATTGTGAGAATAAAATTAGACAATGAAAACATAAATTGAGGAGCTTGTTTCCAAAAGGTACTAGAGACCATTTTTTTACTACAGAGATACTACTAGAGATGGGCAAAATATATCGATCTAAGAAAAGATCGATCTCTTTGTTCCAAATAATCGATTTTTGAATCGATCTGATGGAGGTCGATTTTTGTAGAAGATCGATCTTTTCTCCTCGATCTCCAATTTCGATCTACACCGTTTTGCGCAAGAGACTGTTCTGGCGGCTGTGGCCCATGCCCGTCCGTCTCCGTCTGTGTTTTAGCGGCGTTTTACTGACCTTGTGTCCATATTGTCGTTGATCACCTAATCTTATTAGTATTTTCATTACAACTTATCGAATTATGAAAGCCAGAGGCCCATTTTCCCTTGCCACTCCATACCTTTGTTCCTCCCTGCCTCACTTGCCTGTAAAGCTGGAGTCTCTTACTGTTAATGAAATAAGTAAGTATTATATTTTAGTAAGCTACTTATAGCATAATAGAAACTACGGTACTATCCGTAGGGGGGAAATTCAGTTTAAATGAATCGATCTTACTAAAGATCGATCTTTTACGTCCGATTAATCGATCGTCGAAAATTTTCGATTAATCGATCTCCAGATATCGATCTTTTTCTTTGATCTGCTCATCTCTAGATACTACCTTCCTGGGGGAGGAAAACCTCCTTGAAAAACCAGGTTGCAATTCAGTTTTATCTCAAAAGATACAATCCATCATAAAAGATCCATCTGTTTGTTTCAAAAAGTACTATATCCTTTAAAGAGTGTCACACTGGCTACACTATTTTGAGCTTAAAATACTATGTCCATTATCTAGTAGGATTTATCAACTTCCAAGCCATTTTTAAAGGTTTTTCAATTATTTAAACCGTATTTTTTTTTTTAGTTTGTTCATTATCAGTTTTAATAGAAACAATTTTGACAACCATGGTGAAACCTCCGAGGTGGCTTAACATTGTCACTATCAAAAACTGCCACTCACTGCTTCGATAAAGCTTGGTATTTGGTGCCTCGTTTTTCGTTCATTTCGACCGAATATAAAGTGCGCAGTATCAAGGGATTTGTTTGGATTGAAAGAAAAACTGTTTTTCTGTGGAAAAAGTGCGATGAGAAGGTGCTGCATATAACTACAACTGCAACAGCTTGCGAATGTCTTTGCAACAGCTTTGGGAAGATCAGTAAAGTCCTTGACACGAGGAAAAGATTTGATTTCAAAACGTACCACCCGTATATACCCTTTTCTTTGGTTTAAAAAAGTACAAAACGCCAGGTTTGACTCCAAAAATGTCTATATCAAAATCTTGAAATTCCAAAGCTCCGCATAAATTAATTAACGTCTCGAAATAACTTGCTTATTTTTGCGACATTTTCAATATTAAATGTAGAATACATTTTTTTTTAAGTTTTTTGAAATGGGGCAAGTTTTTAGCTTGTGATGGTTTTTCGTGAATTTCTCGATTACGAACAAAACGGATATAGTATCTTTTGGAAACAAGCTCCTCAATTGGCCATAAATGTAATATATGCAATTGATTGAAATGTAATCAAAACCACAAATATATCAAGTCATGGACTTTCCCTCAACCTGATGTACTACAAACAATGTCACCCAAACAAGAACTGGTTTCTGTGAATCAAATAAGAGCCCCATTAAATTATGTACGAAGTGACTTAAAGCAAACTCATTCCCCATTCGCGCCCAGCAGCGTTAGCAAATGGACTAGTTCATTAGACCCAGTCCATCGTCATGGCTCCTTTCAAAGATGAGAATATATGATTAATCGTAGACATAAATACCTGTTCAACTACTGGAGGTTGATCTAACGTGTGGACGTATCCCCTTCTCAGGGTGGTGAAGTCAGGAAGTATGTACTCGCGAACAATATCGTTCTCCGGGTATTTCAATTTACACTTGGCAAAATCCGCTTTTGGGTCTTGAGATACAAAGCAGCAGTCCTCTTTAACTTGGTTCATGACGTACGTTTCTTCCATGACGTTTAATTGTCTGAAATTACAAAAGTTGCATAAACTCCAAAGTTGCTGTAATAGAAGTGAACATAATCATCTATTCAGACTGAATCATTAAGCCCCTCTCACGATATTTATACCAACTATATGTACTACTTTTGTACAAGGTGTGAACTTTCGAAAATTCATTTGTGACAAGCATATAACAAACCGTTCAGCCTGTCAAAATTGCAGACCATTAATAACAATTAGATGTGGCTAACTCCCCTAAGAATCCCATTTCATTAGAATACATTAAATCCACTATTCATGCACAAATATAAATACCTTTGACCATGCATATCCTCTCAAAATTGATTTTAAAGAAATCTACTGAAAGTTGCGAATAGTTAAGAACAAATACACAGGTATGGAAAATAAAGAAGTTGTTTGTGGTAAATGTTAACACTTTGGGCAAAATCCCAGAACAAAATTGGAATAAAAACTGTAAAAAAATTGCTAATAAGGTTCTGTTGTTAAATTAGAACTTGATATCATAATCTATCATTGATTACCGATTTTCATCATTCAAACTGAGTTATTCGTCCCATCATGCTGCCCAATTAATGTGGACACTTTACTAATTTCACTGCTAATAAACATGTAAGTGCTTGGTTTTACTAACCTGTAGGAAATTATTTCTTTTAAATGGTTAGTGAGAACTTTGCCGCCAACGTTGATCCTTTTGGTAGCTTTAGGTTCCCTTTTTCCATTGATATAAGCAGCAACGTGAGTAAAACTGTAGCCAGAGTCGATAACTAAACAGCAGGGAACCGTAGGGTTCAGCTTACGGTAGTGGTACTCTGCAAGGTCTCCGGCTGTAAGAATAATACACATTTACTTATAACAAGATGTACTATCGAAGAGTAAATGAACTTGATTTTGCTCTACTACAATGTCAAAATAAAAAAAGTTGGGTAACAGATCTTTCATTGACAACTATCGACCAGTATGTTCATTCTCTACGATACCTAAGGTCCTGGAGAGGATCGTAGTTGGTGAAATTACCCCATCATTGACCACTTATCTATCAGTGAATCAGCACGGTTTCCTGCCCGGGAGATCAACCACAACCAATTTTCTGGTCTTCCAGCACTTCATTTTGGAAGCCTTCCATGATGGGTTCCAGGTTGATGCTGTTTACACTGATTTCGCAAAGGCCTTTGATCGGTTGTCCCATGATATGTTGTTGATGAAGATGGAGCGATTTGGCTTCTGTGGCTCTCTGTTGAGTTGGTTCCGGAGCTACCTGAGCGGAAGAACTTTGATGGTTTGGGTTAGGGAAGTGTCTGCTACACGCCATTTGCTGCTACCTCTGGTGTGCCCCAGGGCTCTCATGTTGGCTCGCTGATTTTCCTGATCTTCATAAATGATATCTGTGAGGTCGTCAGAGACGGTGTTGGCAGCTTGTTGTTTGTGGACGATTTGAAGGCCTACACAAGGGTTGCTGATGAAATGGATTGCCTGTCTTTGCAGCATGCTCTGGATTGGCTTGAGAATTGGTGTCATTTGAACAAACTGTTTTTCAATACTAGCAAGTGCTCCACCATTACCTTCTCAAGAGGCAGAGCCCCTGTCAATTTTCGGGACACCCTTGGAACCACTGTTCTCCCTAGGAATGGGGAAATACGGGACCTTGGAGTGTTGTTGGATTCAAAGCTTTCATTTCTTCCTCATATCGAGCATATTGTCGGTCGGGCAATCTAGAGCCTTGGTTTTTTGAAGAGAAACACCCACGACTTTACAAATCCTGATGCTTTGGTATCTTTCTATAATGCCCTGGTTTGAGCTATACTTGAGTACTGCGCTGTGGTTTGGTCTCCTCAATATTCAACACACAAATCGCTTCTAGAGCGTGTCCAGCGTCGTTTCCACGGATTCCTCTCATTCAAGTCTGGTGTGGCGTGGGAAGACTTTGACGAGCGTGCTACACGTGGGGCTAGTGACATTATCCCCTTCGAGTACTGCCGCCAGCTTGCCAATGGCTCTTTTCTCTACAGACTTGTCCATGGAGTTATTGATTCCCCTTCGCTACTTTCTGAGGCAGCTTCTTCGTACCTCCACATTCGACTCGTTCCTGCAATACCCTCTACATTTGTGCATCACTGACCAACTACCACTACAATATTCTCCTGAGCCGGTCCCAGCGTTTACTAAATCAGCTTAATGTTGACATTTGGCACGATAGCTTGAGATGCCTGAGAGTCTCGATACTACTTAAATTCAATTCTATTTCTATTTTTTCAATCACACATGTATATCAATCACACATTTATATGTTTGGTTTGCATTCATACAGATGACCTATCGACTCTCCGTCGAGATGTTTGTTTCTTTTTTAATCTGTATTGTTAAATTGGGCCTTTTGCCAGTGTAACCTAATAAATGAATAAAATAAAAGCATACCAATGTCTAGTAATAAAAACACCAGCGGTAAACAGCATTGTAGAGAACACAAGCCTAATAGTCCGTTTGGCTATAGCGTAACATTATGAGTTCTTAGTTCTGTATACAGTATAGTAATAATTACTATTATTGTTTACGTCAAAAAAAGAATAGCAAGGAATACAAATTTTGTACTGACTGGGTATCCTCAAAAATGACTGGCACTCGTATTCCTCGAAGAATATTTCTGCTACACCTTCTTGTATACTAGCGAAATTGAAATACGGCTCCATGAAAATGCACGGAGTTTCAGCGAAATTAGCCGGGCAGCAATCCTTGCTAAGAATGTAGTCCCACACAGTTTTCTGTAGGTCCCAGTGAACTATAAGTCCCTGAAACGTTGGAAATATAAAGTTTACTCCAAACGCAATGATCAACATCTATACGCTACATAGAAACTGTACTAATCATTTATACAGGGCAAGGAATTTAACGCTTGGGATGGTAGGAAATCCTTGAATCAGAAACTTTCGATAATGGGGTAGAATTTCTAGAATGGATAGAATGAAAGATATAATATAATTTATGGAACAAAATGCCATTTTGAAGCGACGTAAATTTTATAGTTCCACGAAGGAATTTAAATAAGTGTTGGCAGGGATGTTTGACAAGGATCTATTAAACATCAGATCGTGATTGTAGTCTTGAAGCTATCCCATAAAAAAAATTAACATTAGATTCCAGATTAAAGGATTATTTATTTACATCAAACCTTATTCATGGGAAGGAGGTAGAAAAGACCAGAAGCGTCTCTGCATTCTTCTATCTGATCCCCGATGAACAGCCTTCTTTTTTCACTCTTTGCCTTCATTATGCAATTTGGAATCATTCTGAAATATAAAAGATAAACATCTTGTGTAACAATTCACGATACCCCTTCCCAGCAAGAGTTCTAATGGTTTTCTAGTGTTATGGCAGGAGCACCGAACAGGGAATATTATTCCGTGGCTCCACTGGCAGTAGTTGATCGCGCTCCAAAGTGCAGTTGGTAAGTCAGAGAAATGAGAAGGCAGGAAACAAACGGAGGCGGCTTCACTAGCGACAGTCTGCAGCGTGAAACATTTGACGGCGCGCCACAGAATGTAGAGTCGCGCGCAAATGGAACCGGTCCTATTCTACCGCTACATTTTGCTGCCACTACCTTGCGCCACTAGCTGTAGAATGCAGCGTCGGTCGCGTCTCAGTGACTTGTGGCATGATCGTTCATTGGTCAAGTCTACCACACTGACTTCTACTGCTAGTGAAGCCACGGTGGCGCGACGGATTGCAGTTGGTTCCCTGTTGCCCATGGAGCCACCAAACAGTCACGTGTAACGTGCGACAATTACGGCGCGATCAACTACAGCCAGTGGAGCCGCGGCCTTAGGCTGAACGTCCACTAAACGCGATTTCGTGCGAAAAATCGTTTGTCAGTTCCCAGTTTCACGCGAAGAAAGTCCATCCAATGTGCGCAAACCCTGGCTGAAAACGATCCAGTTCAGTTTCGAAATTAAGACCGTTTGTTATCAAGGATATTATATCGTTGTCGTGGAAAATTCCACTTTCCGAGCGTTTAATGCAACCGTATGCTCTGGAGTCTCCAAATAGGATGAGAATACGAGAGAGAAGAATGGGGAATTTCTTAATGAGTGGATGGAAGACCTGTATATGCAGAGGAGACAATATGGAGAATAGGCTAATTTACTACCAGACTTGTAGCCAGAGATATTTATCAATTATTTTTGGATGAGTGAAAATACATTTGAATATATTCTGTTCAAAATCGAAGACGGTTTTACGAGGCATTCAAACTTTCGAGAGACAACTTCTCCAGCTGAACGACTCGTGGTAACCTTCGTATACGATAGTCAAGGCAGCTTTTGGTCCCATATTTCAGTTCATTCTTGTACTAAAACAATCACTTTTTTAGCATCCATTCTTGAGTATTCAAACTGGATTGAAATTGTACGCCTTCGCGATCGTTCACCCCGAACTCGCGCGAAACTATCTCTCTATTCGAACTCCCCTTTTGAAGTTAGGCGAACCGCTCGCGCCAAAATCTCGCCTCTTCGTGTGAAATCGATCCAGTGGACGTTCAGCCTTAAGCATACTCCTATGACATCCCACACCAAGGTCATATGGATGACCAAGTTGGGGTATAGATTGGACACGATCAAAACATCGTAAAAACCCACTCGTATAAAACTGGTAATTGAGTGAGTAGAACGAGCATCATTCGAAGCTAGACAAACCAACACTCTCAACGAAGGAGTAGTTTTGAAACTATGGAAATTATTAGAAAATGGATTATGGGATTTTGATGAAAACCAATCGGTAGTAACAAACAATGTTTAACATTTCATGTTCTCAGGAAAATATGTCAAAAGTGGTTATAGCTCGTCGTTCAGAGTAGTAGGAAACTTCTTCAAGGCAGCATTGAATTACTTTTAAAAACCATGGAATCAGCTAATAAAGGTTTCTCTCGACCCTGTCAGCAACATTAGGACTTGACGTATACTCGCTTATAGTTTAGCCTATCCAGACACTGGAGCTTTCAGAAGCTGAGAGACTCACATTTCCCATAAATAGCATCATTGTACCTGCTGCCCCTCAGCATCATGTTTAGGACGACCTATGTGTGCGCCGGGATGAGGTGCAAGAAATAGGCTATTTCCAATGGCTGGCAGTTCATTTTCAAGAGACTCGATGTTTTTCTGACCACATGATCCTAATAAGAACAGGCTACCACCAATTGAGACCAAGGACATCTGTCACCACTTATGCGGTCTAACGAACCTCTTACATCCAAATGTGTGATCAAGGGTACTGTTTAGATTTCAAGTATCCATAGTTTCGTGCTTGGATTACGCCATACCCTGCAAAGTTCGCAAGAGTCTCTAGGCAACAAGCTCCAGATGCTTTTCCTTATGTCGACAACCATGATGCCCCTGCTCTGGACGAGTTTTGACCAGACCCTGTTCTCAGCACACTTCATTTAGCGGAAACAAAGAGTAGCACTTTTGGTTTGGTCAATACAACAGGGAAATGATCATTACGGACACTGACAGATGGCCTGAATCTCAGTCATACTGAGATGGCCCTATTCAACTTTGGCGAATTCCATGATCCATGACTTTGACAAGCCTGATATTTCGCGTAAAGGATTCGAGTATATGAGTGAAGCCCCAACAATTTTGTTCATCGTGTGTCTTGATACTGGAATATAGAATATGAGTAGATTGCACTAATCGTCAGGCCATGAAGCTCATGTTAGTTGCCTAGGGCCGTTGTGACACAGTAGCCTGAATGGGCGGGAGTACCGGTGAAATCCGTAGGTACGTCAAATATGGAACACCATTAGGAACTGTCAAACAAGCAAACTTATTACCCTTCGTTCCAACTGTCTGTAGATTTATATCAATAAGAAATACAACACTACTATTTAACAGAACTACAAACTAGACAGGAACAAAACTCACTTGGGTACGGCAGCGTGAGAATGTTCAACTTTGATGTTGTACGCTCCATTGTCCAACACATATGCACTAGGCATGATTTTAACTTGACATAAAACCCTCTCGAATTGACTATGTGCACAGAGACATTTAGAATTGGAATCTATAGATATTAGACCACGAATTCTTTCAAATTCGGCAACCTAAATGTCTGCTACAGTTGTTTACATCAGTGTTGCCAAATTATTTTTGGTTGGTAGGTTGGTGTTTCCACTTCTTGACTGTAGCTGTGGCTGTGTAGTCACCGTTGCAAATAATTTTTCAGCTTACCGTAGGTCGTACTTGTAAATTACCTATATTCAGAGTGGTTTCCGTGGGTCATCAAAAATTTGTGGAAATTTTGATACATTTTTTCCAAAATTAATATCTTTTTGACTTTTTCGGATTCATTCTACTATTTGGAACCTACATGAACAATTAATCAAAATGACAACAAATGGATGTATCGGGAGGACAAAGAACACCAGCAACAACAACACAGCACGTTTGAAGTATCCATAGAATACTTCGTGGATGTAAATATTATTTGAGTAAAGCGTTCTTGGTAATTTTTAAAAATTTCTCTGCGTTTTCAAACTGATCTGTATTTTTTGCTCGATCTTTTGCCAAAGGTGTCGTTCGGGTTTTGTCGCTCTGTGCCCCAGTAACATAGTGTGTTGAGTTTTTATTGTTAGGAAGCTAGGAATGAAAGCAATTTCTTTTAGTAGGTGTCTAATTTGCTTGTGTTGAATTGTTTATCTCGAATTCGTATTGGGATTGTCTCAAATTTCTCCTTAGATTTTTAACAATGTCTGAAGAACTCAAGATAAAATCTATCTCGAAAAATAAGAAAGCGTTTCGTAGAAGACAATTGTCAGACGATGAGCAGGAAGAGGCTGAAGAGGAGGACGTTAGGTGAGAATCTGTTAAATACGATTTTGGTTTGGTTTTCTTGTTTGGTATGTATTCCTACTTTTTTAAGAGTGTTATGTTGGAGTTGTTGCTAGAAATTGGCGTTAGCCTAACATCCTCAATGGTGCTTGATCGATTTAAGCTTTCATGCCAATTTACTTATTTATATGCTTTTTGAAGGGTGTTTTGTAACATTCGAGACAAAATCACACGTATCGAATGATAAACTAACGGGGTTTTCAGATAAATCAAGAGTATTTAGTTTCAGGTAATACTGGCAAATGGTGCCATAATGTATGCAAATCTTGTTAATTCACTGCAACAGTAAAACTCATTGAATAAATACTGGACCTTCCTAAAGTTTAGTATCAATCGATTATTGGCAGATATTGGTTATCTAACCTTTTCTTGAAATCGTATGAAAACACCTTATGGAGTGGTGAGATGATTAACTACAGAGGAGATAGTTTGACAGTAGTTGATTAGGCTTCTTTTTACCACTATTTAAACCTCGACAAGTTACAACTCCCCTTTCAGTTGATGTGCCTACTCTTTTTAACCACTTCCCAGTCGCATTTGGGAGTGGACTTGAACTGAGTTTAAATCCCGAATCATTATTGCCTTGGTTGTTTTAATATAACTTGATCTAATAATTCGCTAAATCTGTTAAACGTTGGGTTTTTTCGGCAGGCAGGCGAAGAAATCTTTAAGATCCCAAGGTGGAAATCGGATCTCGTAGGATACCCAGAAAGGAACGCTCTTCGGGTTATGTAGGATTCATACCCACTAAAACCTCACCTTCCTTTCCCACTTGGGCCAAAATTGTTCAATACATTACTTCAGGACAAGTCCTTGGGATGTATTTAGTCCTCTCAGTCCATTGGTAGCCTTTTCTGTCCCTACTTATTTTGTTTCTGCGTGTGATTGGTCTGAAATGCACGTAGGTACCCAGTTTGGCATGTTTTGCCCTTAGTCTGCCCACAAAATGAAGGTGAATTGGGAGGTAACATCATCTATAAAGAACTCGCCTGATTTTCCTAGAGGAGCAAGGGCAAACCCCCACTTCTGAAACCCCCTCCCCTCGTTTTACTCCTAAATCACTATTATTCGCCCTTGCTCTTCTGAGAAATGTCTCAACACGATCGAACATGAAGCTTCCGCTCCCCCTTCTTCCTTACTCATCTCCAATAATTTGTTATTCAAGTTCCAATTAGGGATGGGTATCGTAGAGCAAGTATCGATATTTTTATCGATACTGTATCGAAAGGTTGATATCAATACTCCAAATATCGGTCAAGCAAAGTATCGATATTTATAAAATCGAGTGTCGTTTCCAATATCAATTTTTCAAACTTTAACTGCAAAAAACCTAATCGTATCTGCTTAAACAAAACAGAAGATACTCTTTGTTTTGATTTTTTGAACATGTGAGAGGTAAGGTAACAGTAACAGTAGGTACTACAGCCGTAATACCTATAGTCTCCTACTGCTGCCTTCCTACTTATTCTTCTCTTCCTGTTTTCCATCTAGTATTGAAACCACTATTCTTCTTTAGAATCTCATACTCGTCGCCAGTAAAGTATTATAGAATCTATATACTTCAATTAAATATAGATAAACCACTGCATCACGTGTAAAGTAGTGTATTCAAATTGATACAATATGGCACCCGAACTGCAATTGAATATAGCTTCATAACTGGGTAACTATGACAACCAAATAAACAACTGGCCAGCTGACTATCGGACTGGAGGCTACTACAGAAGTGTCCAAAGATTGGTTGGTGAGTTCTTTGACGAGTGAAAAAATCAACCAAAGAACAATACTACTACAACAATATTACAAGTATTGTAAAGAAGTCTTCTTTAACCTAGCGAGGAAAAATTTGGCAATATTTCGATCGGAATTGAAGTATCGATATTCGATATTATTGGAGGTCCCAGTATCGATACAAACATATCGATACTCAACGGTAAAATATCGATGTTTTGAAATATTGGGTATCGATACCCATCCCTAGTTCCAATCGTGTAGTTCCATTTACAGTTGAGGCGCTTACGTAAAATCCTTGTAACAAATCTAATTTTCACAGTTTTCATTAAATTGTCAGAAAATGTAGGTATTTGGCAACAGACGAGAGCGCATCGACTGACTTATGAGCAGTGAAACTATTAGAAGACCAAACTTCCTTTGCAGAGCGCGTTGAAATAGACATGAGATCATAAAACCGGTAGTTTTTGACTACCCTACCAATTTGAACGAAATGGGCTCACTAGCGCCTGAGAAAAAGATGCAGAGCGGATTTTCACTTGTTCGCATTTGACTTATGGACAATGAATATTAGGACGAACCTAAATTTCACCTCCAGTCTCTAATTATCAGGAGGAGTAATTACTGAACGTTCCATCATGTTCCCAAATCATTACCAAACTGGACTTCCCCTGTTCTTTGTGTTTGATTAAACAATTAATTCGTAACTGCAATTTGAAGATAACATTTTTCCGTGTCCCCCCCACAAAATAACACTTTATTACTCATGTAATATTCCAGTTAGTGTGACAATTGTTATTGTAGGATAAACTAATTCACATGTTATGGATCTTCTCTTGAAATGGAATTAATGGGTTAAAAAAAATTCGACCTCATAACAACAAGATTTACGCACCAAATTAATAGAATTAAGATTCGCCCTCGCTATCTTGAAGTCATTGCAAATCTTGTTCGATTTCCCAACACCCCAATTTCGGTATTCACCGTTTCTCTTCCAAGGTCCTGATATGAAGTTAACTATAACACATCGATTACTTATTTCTTAACGGTCGTAACTTCTTTTGAACGAAAACTGGAGCTCAGATAGGTATCGATGAACACTTGCTTGGAAGGTTACAAGTTAAAAAAACCTGCCACTAGTTCACAGAATTTTAAATTTGTATAGAAACGGCTCTTAGTAATCAAGATATCTTATTTTCTCAAACCTAATAAGTAAGAGAAAAAAGGGTGTAAAATAACTTTTTAAAATTGGTTTATCACTGTAATAGTATGCTCTAGCGTTGAACAAAAATCTAAATTCGTTCACAGATAAATATTGCTAGTTCATCAAATTTTATTGCGGTAGAACCCGTAGTTTTTCATTTCATCTATTTGACTTTCAGTCATTTGCTTATAGTTTATAAATGTCATGAGTAGCGATGCAGTTCCTGATGTAATTGTGCGAAGAGTGCTTGAATAACCGACGAGTTCTGCTGTAGGCACTTCGCTTTGCACCACTTTGTTCTCTCCTCTACTTTCTACATTTAAAATGACAGCCCTCCGTCTCCCCAAGTCGGCTAACACCAAATTAACCCTTTCCTCTGGAACCGTGATGTCCACAGACATTATGGGCTCCAGCATGGTCATTTGGCTTTCTTTGAGGATCTGACCGATACAGTAAGACGCGGCGGCTGACAGGAGTTGCTCTGGCACCCTCCTCTTGCTTTCCAGCCAGTGCAAGGTCGCTTGACTTTCTGTCACTTGGTACCCCATGACCGGCCCTCTGCTCAAAGCAGCTTGGATCCCCCTTTCAATGGCACTCAACTGTTGATGGCTAATATGAGCCAAATTCGCAGCTGATTCACTCGAGTTATCCAAAACTAGAATCTTTTTCATGTCTCCGCTGTTTTCACTCAACGTTAGTTTTATCAACACTTCGTATTGTTGAGAGCCAATAGAATTAACCAAATGGTAAGAAGACGAACCACTTCCCACAATCTTTTCTTTATACATAATCTGCACCTTCCCAACGTCCACATCAAGTTTATAATTAGTTTTAAGCCGGTCTTTAATAATATCCAGATGTAATTCTCCCATTCCAGATAAGACTGTCTGTCCAGTCTCAGAATCGTATGTTACGCCCAAACTAGAGTCCTCCCTCTGCAACTCTGCTAGTGCTTTTTCTAACGTTTGTTGATACATCTGTGATGACACTTCCACAGAACAAAAAAACACTGGATGGGGAGCACGATTTGTCAACCTCAGAAGCCTGTCAATTTCATTATCATTCAACTCCAAATTCGTTTTCATCGATGACCTAATTCGTTTTAGAGCTCCTGCTGAGTTGCACAACAACTCTCCTGGGTGAGTATACTTGAGCCCTGTAACTGCTACGTACTGACCCATCGATGCTGAAGACACCTCTTCGAAATCATCTGCGAACGGCACCAAAATTTTTCCAACTTGCTCAATTTTATCTTTACTAGCGTTATATATTCTTTGCCCTTTGCTGATTTCTCCGGAGTAAACTCGTAGAAACGTTATAGGACCCCGTTGCTTGTCATGCATTACTTTGAACGACTTCAAAAGCTGGTCACCCTTTCCTAACACTGAAGGATCGAGTTTAGTTTGGTATGGTGAAGGAAGGAAATCAACAACTGCGTCTAACAATGGTTGAACACCTATATCCTTGTAAGAACTACCACATACGACTGGTACCGCTTTTCCGAGAATGGTCACTCTTCGAATGCAATTTACTATTTCTATAGCACTCATAGCTTCAAGCGAGCCTTTTTCCAAGATTGCGTTCGCTAGTTCATCGTCCAAAGACGACAACCGATCAATGAGCTCATTTCTGCTGTCAATTGTCTGTTCGTATAAAGGGTCACCTTCCGTTACGTTCTTCTTAATCATATTAGATGAGCTTTTCGCAGTCCACGTAAAGCTGTCCATAGAAGGGAGATCCACAACACCTACAAACGAGCCGTTCTCTTCTAGAACAGGGATCTGCACTGACAGTGGCTCACAGTGTAATCTGTCTCTCAATGATTGTAAACACATATCCACATTTGCGTCACCTCTGTCCATTTTGTTTATATAGACTAAACACGGCAAATTATGGTCCCTTATCTGATTCCACACGGTCGACGTTTGGGCTTCCACTCCCGCTGACGAATCTAATAACAAAATAGCCGAATCGATCACTCCCAATGCGTTTTCAACTTCCGCTGTGAAATCAATGTGTCCCGGCGTATCCACTAAATTCAAAACGTGATCTTTCCACTTAAACTTGACAAAAGCCGATGTTATGCTGATTCCTCGATCTCTTTCCTGAACCAAGTAATCCGTAACGGTATTTCCATGGTGTACTTCGCCTTTGGAAGCGATTTCACCCGAGTAGAACAGCATCCTTTCGGTGGTCGTGGTTTTCCCGGCATCAACATGAGCCACAATTCCTATGTTTCTTAAGCGTTTTAACTCATCTTTTAAACGTTTGGTGTTACAATTTCGACTGAATGACACCATAACTTTAGCACATTTGCAACCAATTTTACCTGCGGAATACATGTCTGTCCGTTTTGTGGTTATCAATGAAATTCTACTAGGCACACACAGTAAAACCACAATTGTGTATGAAGTTCCATTTAGAAGGCACCTTTCATTCCATGTTATATCTGTAAATGATTGTCACTATTTTACTGTGCACAAATTGCCGTATTTCTTAACGTAATTATTACATAAACACTGTTGGTAAAATCACCAGAACGATTGCAATTTTACAATATAAAAAAAGATACTTGGTTGCTTATCTCTTTTTTTATCAAGGGCGTAGCTGATGATCTTATATTTCTTGGCCTTGGTGAGGTCGTGTAAGGGAACGTTTCTTCTTCAGCTTCGATTTCTCGTGGATACTATAAGAATAGTTTCCTCCGTATGTTTCTGTGTTATATGGAGGTTTATATTTAGATAGATAGATAGTTAATTTACATAATTTTACATGTTACATTCTTCAATTAAATAATAAAGTATGACCGATCTGGATATTGTACCACTGTTGCCCAGCCTGGAGTTGGTTCTTACTTCTAATTTTTATAAAGTACCCATTACATTATATTTACGCCACATTAATTATTAGATTTCACATACGTGGAATGATGTAATAACTAGATACGCCATTTATATAGCTGCTAATTTTATAAAATCATTAATTTTCGTCCATGAAGTACTCATATGGGTTATTTCTTATTAGTTTACTACTTTATTTTTTGAACGGCTGTTCTTTATTTATCTTCCTTAGATTTATCATTTTTTCAAAATCTTTATTGACTACTTGCATGCCTCTATATTTTGTCGTCGTTTGAGCAAATCTATTTTTTACTCTCAGCAACTTGAGTCTGCATGATTTTGATTGCTGCTATCTCACATCAGCAAAATACATACTTTTGTGTTTATGAATTAGTTTTAACATATTCAACGTGTACAATTGGTGGACGGTCAACAAATTCAAATCATTAAGCACTATTTTTTACATTTTGTTGTAATAATTAGAATGTTTTGGGTCCTGCAACACACCAAATAATTTTGTAGCTAAATGAATTGGAGAGTTTTTCTATTGTCCCATTCCATGCTGATCGGTAACTAGGAATAATCTTTTTCTAGCAGCTACCGTTCTCAAATACAAACTGATGAAATAGTAAAAATGTATATGATAGGAGGAGGAATTTGAAGAACGGAGTATAGCGGATGCTGCCCATGTTTGTCAGTGTGACATTACTGAGTGTTTCTTAAGATTTGACAGCTAAAAACCGCCAATTGAGACATTGGGACTGTTCCGAATTTCCGAACATATTTCCCTTGAAGTTTTGACGTTTGCTGTTACAGAATGGCGTTAAGACGCGGTATTTTGTAACAAATGTCAATCCCGATCAATTTCCTCTTTAGGGCGGCTTACAGCTTTATGATCTGCCGTTGCAAATAATGACCTTACCTCATAAGTAAAGTAAAGTAAGTTTAAAGATATCAAAAGGGGAATTAATCATTTTATAACTTGTTTCAGAGACAAAATAAATGAGATGAAAATTATCAAGAAATTGAGGGAGAGACCCAATGGAGTGAGCGTCGTAACTCTAGCTTTGGGAGAGAAAATATCCAAAACAGAAGAATTGTTGGTGGTGAGTATTTTGATAATTTGTTCCAGAATTTAAAGCACAGGAAAGTGTACTTTATAGAAGCTTAGAAATGTGTGTCTTAAACTAACTAATCATTTTGTTCACTTAATTAGACGGATCCTTTCAAACTGAAGAATGGAGGATTAGTGAATATGAAATCCTTAAAGAGTGGGAAAATAAGTAAAGAAGACGATGCGTATGACACAGGCATTGGAACCCAGTTCTCAGCAGAAACTAACAAGCGTGACGAAGATGATGAAATGTAAGATCTAATAATTAATACCTATATAATATTCAATTTTGTGTCTTAGTACTTTATATCGAATGCAGTCACTAGAATGATTCCCCGAGCACTTATTTTATACAGAGAACGAATAGATTCCATTTTTTTATGTTAACACCACCAGCTCTGTCCTACAAAGAGTAGTTTTTTCTTCAAGGCTTCCTTTTCTCAAACTACGAGTAGAGCCCTAACAAGCTAGGCAATCAGTTCATTGGGCAATTAGTTCACAACTTCTGCACAAAGTACATTCTTGGTTGTCTAGATAATCAACTACTTAGTTGCTCTGTTCTGAGACCGTTATTGATCATCAAACGAAAAGCGTCTGGCTTCTGCTATTTTCTGGTTTGGGAGGTCCCAGGTTCGATTCCTGTTAACAATATATTTTTGTTGTGGTGGGGTGAGTTTGTACGTGTAAACGCTCGTGTCTATTCCAGAGTAGGTTAGCCCTGCCGGCAGTCAACGTTTTTTTGTTTTGTTACCCAGGGAAAATGGAATTATGAGTGGAACTCAAACATCTCCCTCCCTTATCATATTTAATCAAAAGAGGCCTAGTTTTTAAGCCCAAAATGCTTGATTCAGTTACTTACTTTGAAACTGTGGTGAGAAAATAATGCACAGTTGACAGGAGATAAAGGTGGAGTTCAAGTGATGGTTTGTGACATTTCTAGGAAACTCCCGACGATGATCGTCATGTGCGGGCGGCCTCTTAAGAGGCCCTCCAAGTTTTCACACGGAGCTGGAGGCCTCTTAAGAGGCCGTCTCTCCCCTAACTCCTATCCTTGGGGAGGGGCTCGTTTCTCTCCCCTCAATCACCAATAACCTTCGTTCCTCTTCATATTCAATTCAGTTGGATCCCAGCTGTCGTCTAGTTACCTCAGGAGGGAGTGCCAAGAGATAAATTCCGAAAAAACACGAAATTACGACAACATTACATAATTTGTGTAAAATTGTTTTTTTGTAAGTTTTTTCTTTTCTCTCTCGTGAAAACACACTATATATGACTCATGAGGGGTAGAAAACATATTTTTAACCTCACATTATGCGTTCTTTGCACAGAGCTGGATCTACCACCCTCAACTAGTGGCGCCAAGCAGAGATATATTAGGCATTTATTACTCACAAACGGGTTTCCATTTCCATTGGCCAATTACTCAAGAACTAGATATTTTGAAAGAGATAAAGAGAGGGAGGAATATTATTTATTCAAAAACACAATAAGTAATTTACAATAATAGGTATTTGATATAATGAATAATAGTGGCCCAATGGTATGCTGGCCATGTTTGTTGGGTTCAATTTGTTTATTTCGTTGCATAAATGTAATTGATACCCATCAATGAAGTAGACAAAGTAAACCATTTTTTGTGATTTTTGGTTTGTTTTCGAATTTGGTTTGGTTCAAATTTACGAAGAAAAGGGAAGCTATTTTTTTCCCCATGAAACTCAAACTTTTGGTCTCAGGTGGAGAAATTGTTAGTTCTCAAGTGTTAGGGTGTGTTAGCAGGCAGAAATAACAGTTTCGGTAAGATAACGGATCAGTAAGCCTAATGGTTTGAGAGAGACAAAAGGTCTCAACAGCGACGATGCTAACCCTCACGACAGTGGTGGCAGTTGGGTTGCGTTCGTGCAGAGAGACCACGCGGGTGGCCTCTTAGGAGCCCCTCAACAAAATGGCGGTAAACAACAACGTTTTCCCATGAAAACATTTTAGGACGTATTTTCAAGTGAAAATAATTAGCTTGTGTCAAATTATACGCCAAAAAAATGTTCAGGTTGGTGGGGTTGACACGATTTTTGCTCCAGCACTGAATGTGTTAAAGAAGAAAATCACTTTCAACAAGGACCTACACATAAGTTATATTTATAACTTATCTTTGGAACCTGATGACATGCCACAGATTGAGACCTTATTTTATCCGACATTCTAGTATTGGTTGTAACCATTCTATTTTTTTAATTTCCCGTTTCATTACCACTTAGGATGAAATACATAGAAGTCGAACTGTCGAAACGAAAAGGGCAGAAAAAGGACGAAAACGAAGAGAAGAAGTACTGCTCGCCTGAAGAAGCTGCGTTGATGGCTGTACCTCACCACCTTGTTGCTTCTTCGTCACAGAAAAACGAAGAGATGCTTTCAAACCAGATGCTCAGTGGTATTCCTGAGGTCGACTTGGGAATTGAGTGAGTATTCTGTTGATTTATTAAGTACTTATGATATTTTGTATGAACTGTTTCCAATGCGATTAGCTAAGTTAAGCAATGTCGAGTCTGGTGAGTTTTTGGATGGATGATTTTCGTATGGGTTTGGGTCCAACCAGTTTTCATGCTTGTATATGGCGAGCCCCTGTCCAATCAATAGGGCGAAGCGCTTAGCAGCTTTAAACGGAGTCATTAGATCGAGTTCTGATGACTTCTGCAGTGCCAAGGTAGTCAGACACAAAATCCCTACCTACAACAGTTGTCTATTTTACTTTATACACAAAATATTCCATCTAAAGACAGATAACCATTCTGATTCAGAGCAAATCCATGGGTGAATTTCGAGTTTCAATACTGAAATCCGAAATAGAGACTAATTAGTAGAGTATTTTTGTACAACCCTCAGTTCTTTTCTCGAATGAAAGAAAATTGGACGCAAAGAAAACATCTCTAATCTGCAAAACCACAATTTTTCCATAAAGATTCAGTCCCTATCCTATTTGAGTCACCTTATGTAGATATAGATGTAAATTAGGACTAAACCTCCCAGGGCGTGTTTTGGGCTCCCAGCACGGAAGCCTGTTGGTTTATTGTACTTACCTGAGGGTTTTGCATTTAATCAAGGAAATTCAGCCCTTTGTAAGGGGTTATAGGCTCTTGATTAGTTGTTCGCTCTGAATGTACCTCATTGGGGTTTGTGCCCCAAAGAGTTCAAATCTGCGAGTTGAGTACTGAGCACGCGAATATTATTTGGGATGTCGTTTCGTCGGTCTCTTCACGTAACCTGCATAGGGTCGAACTTTGTGTGACCCCAATGCGTGGTAGGAAGAACCTTAAGGGTGCAAAGTCGGTTATGAGACCGACCATTGTTTTTAGTTCCCTACGGGTTTTGCCAAGTAGCCACTCAGTAATTTCGGTGTTCGGTTCCGCCACCATGAGTTTACTGTGAATATGTCCTTCAATATTGAGCCATCTACTTGTAATTTGTTGGTTGACCCCGTGGAGAGAAAATATTTGTTGTACCTATGGATCATGGTCAATGTAAGTGTACTACATCCATGGAGTCAGCAGCCTCTTAAATAGCAATGTCGTTTTTTCGCGGTAAGTATGCGAAAAGGGAGCTTCTGCACTTGATGCTTTAATGAGAAAAAGTCAAACAAGAAGAATAAAAATATTGTTTCAAATATAGAACGAAGAGTGCAATTAAAAATTTTTACAAGGTCAGTGAGTTTTTAGCTTAACTAATTCCGGGATATTTTTTGAAGGATTGTTGTTCAATTGAACGAAAATCACTGCATGCATCAACGAATATGATAGTCGCATTTTTCTGGTTAAAACTGTAAAAACTGCAATTTTTGATGATAAAGTACTCAAATTGAAAATCTAACCTTAGTAGGTACAGAAATTATTCTATCATGTGTCCCTTGGTATCAGTATGGTCTATTCAATACATACAGGTATATTAACAAATTCTTCGATTCTCAAATGTGTGTTTTATGTGTATCTTCTGGATTACAACAGATTTCATGTACATAGTTACAGTTTGAAACACTCACGTCTATTGATAACTTTTTATTCGTGTTTCAGCGCAAAGATAAAGAACATCGAAGCAACCGAGGAAGCTAAATTGAAATTGTTGTGGGAAAGCAGGAACAAGAAAGACGGTCCTTCTCAATTTGTCCCGACCAACATGGCAGTCAATTTCGTCCAACACAATCGCTGTAAGTTGCTGGAATCCATTTTATTTTAATTTATAATAGCGAAATTATACAATCAATTCCGTTTATAAGACTGTGGATGAATAATTTGCTCTTGAAATGTCCAATGAATTTTTCGGAGTAGGTTGTTACTTAGGAGAGTATAATAAATCTCATATTTGTATTTCTAAAGTTCTACTAAACTGTAAGAATTGGCTATTTAGAGTAAATCTTAAAGGGCTGACGGCTCACTAAGCTGTCCATATTTATTAAATAAATCCAAGAGTTTCGAGTAGCTGTGCATGCAAAAATTTAGAAGCCATGGTACAAGTTATTGGAATAGATACAATCCTCATATTTATGAGGTACTCTGGAAGGTTTAAGAATCCTTTCTAACTGATTAATTGAATCTGTAACACATAATTCTAGGAAAAGGTACTTCAAGTTATTATTATTCTGGATTGTCTTCAATTGCAAGAGATGTGACTATGCAAGTACCAACCTTGCTCATTATGTCCTGAAGTGGCCTCTTTGTACAGAAACTAATCGATCTACACCAAATTAAATAATTTGGAAATCTTTGGGATAATCCTTGTTTCCGCTCAACCTTTACGTCCATCAAGTTATGTCATTATAACGAGATGTACCTTATTTTTACGTATATAAGAAACCCAAAATGAGACACAGCATGGCCTTTTTTGGCGGGTTCCTCTCGACTGGTTTGGGCTCCCTTAATCAAATTGAAATTGGAAGAGATTTTACTTCTTAATACTATCACGGTACCTGCTTTAATAATAATATATAGGAGTGAAATCTTATTCCAGTAAAGGTCTATTCACAAGTTGGCTTCTGATTGATACGTATTTGCGAACTTTGTTAGCCCAATTTGTCGTGTCGCTCCGTATCTCGATTCACCTCTCGGACAGGCTGCAAGAAAGTCTCACTCATAATAAATGGCAGCTAATCAAACTCATAAAAATGTCTACACACGAACAACTTTAAAACCTTCAATTCATTTTACAGTCAACATTGAGGAAACGTCAAGAACTCGGCAGCAGAACCCGCGGCCCACAATTCCCATGAATAAACCCGCTGACGACAAAGGGACGAAGAGGAAAGGAGGAGTTGAAAAGGCCACTGATGATTATCACTTCGAAAAATTCAAAAAACAATACAGAAAATATGTTTAACTCTTTTGATTTTCTTGTGATTCTGATGTAAATATTGTAAATAGCACAAATATACGTTGAATGAATGTTAATTCTTGTTCCTTATTATCTTTTACAAGTAGTTTTGATACATATCCTCTTTACAAACACCATAATTCTTAAAGGTATCCATTTCTAAATCTTTCTGTTCTCAATTAAACCATCCATAAGCTTATCAGTAATCAGTTATTCAATTTTTGGTTTATTATTCAATAATAAACCTTTGTAATCGCTCGTGAAAAAATTCAAGCCCCCCCCTGAAAATTTCATGGTTTACGTTTCAAAGGGTTTAGAATCCAAATCTGCAATAAAAATGTTTCGGTCCATCCGCCGTACGCACGATTTCTCCCAAACGGCTTTTGAAAAAGGAATAATTTCTTTATGTTATGAGCGGTTTGAAAAATTAAGAAATCAATTGTGAAATAACAGAATCTTGTAATCCTATTGGTCAAAGTCAACAAGCAGTATCATAAACTAGAATCAGAGATTGCAGATAAGTAGCTTACGTTTCTCAACGCAATTTCTCTAGGAATGGGAGCACCGAACTGTGACTGTACACAATTCTGTTTTTAGCAGGGAGTTGTTAATTTTGCTCCTTCGACATTCAAAGAAACAGTTATACCGAAATGTTGGACATGGTCAGTTGGTTTGTGTTTGCTTAGCCAAAGTGTAGTCACCGGGTCACAGCTATGGGGCTCCTACAGATTGTTTTCTGCTGTACCATTTTGTGCTTTATACCACTTCAACTTGCCATGAGTCTGGTAAATGATGAAGAGATCGTGTATGAACGTTTCGTGGCCAGGAATCCCAAGATAATTGGATGTAAGGAGTATGTTTTATTTACTATTTAAAATATTTCTTTCATGGTTGTGGAGTGTGGTGTGACCACTTTCTTATGAAACATCAAGGCGGAGCGTAAGTTGGTATATTTTTATTGGAAACGTTTCATTCCTCTATGGGAACTTTTTTTTTTTCTTCCAAGAATAAAGAGTGTAGTAGTTTTTCACATAATAGCATCAATCGAATTTCAACTGTTCTTCATGAGAAGTTTAACTATAAATATCCTCTCTTCTGGATTTCCAATGATAATCCTATATTACCTGTTTGGCAGATTAAGGAAAAAATTACAACAATCACATATATATGTTGTTGGATGGTGATGATATTGATGGCTGGTATACTTACATTACAACAGGACTGAAGAAGTTCCCATAGAGGAATGAAACGTTTCCAATAAAAATATACCAACTTACGCTCCGCCTTGATGTTTCAAAATATTTCTTGATTATGGAGTCGCAGGTAATACAAGGAAGCGCCTATTTCAACACCGATGAAACACTACAATATCGTAACCGTTTCCACGATTTTTTTTTGCCATTTTAAGGAAAATTGAATGCTAATTTTCTTTCTTCAAGAAAAAGTGTTGGCTTTTCCCTCTTTCAAGATATTCTTGATCATTACATTATGTAGCAACTTAGGATTCATATTTACCATAGATAAAATATAAGTATTTATGAATAAGCACGGGTCGAAAAATAAGGTTTGCTTCAGGGCGATCCTAGGAAAATAATTTCGAAAACTACCAATTGAGACAGTAAAAATGGATTAAGATAGAATGTTATCTATATTTCCACAAAAATAATGAGTTACACAGTTAAATCGATTTCGACGGTTAGATCATCGTCAGTAACAAACCTGAGCTGAAGGTACATCAATGAAAGCACATCTTATATAGGCCCAGGTGAAAGGACATTGAATCCTATTGGCTCGGGGAAGTGAAAGGGATGTGGAGGACCAACCAATGCCTCTCAAGGCTTACAAAGTGAAAGGGGCACAATCAACATTATGAGAGGGGGAGCGAAACTTATTGCAAGAATGAACCCATCAATGATGAACTTATGTTTTTTTAAACATTTTCCTGACCTATCACTCATAACAATTTCGAATTTTTCTTGCACATCCAACATATTTCTCTTTGGGCAAAAGTGAGGAAATTTTACATATTGCTAATACGTCATTTTGTCTTAAATCTGCTCTGGGAGGTTCATGAATAGGAATATGGTTTAGCAATTAGTGGATTCACCAATTAGGGTGTGCAACTTCGTGACCACCTACCTACAAAGTTTCACTTAGTTCTTGCTTTAGTGATGTACAGACAGTATGCAATGTGTTCATGTTATTGGAATACTAAAAACTATATTTGTCTTATTTACTGTTACCTATAGTTTACCCATTCATAATTCCACCGTACAAGATCGGATCCGTGGCGGCAGTTCCTTGCATGACCATAGCCAACTTAGAAGGAACTTGCATGACGAAAACCAGGTGCTCCAACATAGGGGGCCAATCTTACGGTACATGTGGAAGGAACAGCAGGGGCGTTTGTTGTATAAGTAAGTCATGCTCCGTCTTTAATACTGTTTGGTCGTAATAAGCATTGAGACGATTTTAAGATCCTGGAAGAGCATTTCGTGAGCGTTTTAGCAGGTCTCGGGATGTAATCAGCAAAAAATATTACCTTTTTACATCCACATACATCTTTCATCAAGATTCTTCAGCTTTTTAACACGTTCAGAGCAGAGCCCAATTCAGCTGTTCTTGCTTATGGGCGGAGGCCCGAAAAAAGTAAATCACAGTCTTTAAAATCAGCTGAAATGGGTGGGAGGGATTGAACGGGTGGCAATGAATGAAATTTGAAACGAACAGCGATCTAGTGGTGGTTAGGTCAACTAGAAGGAAACTCCAGGAAGAAACGGTACATAGTAGAAGCATTCATGTCGTAGTTCTTCAATCTGAGAGGAGAGGGTGTGAGTGATTCACATGAGACTCAATAGAGACGCTCTGCCAGGATGGACAGGGTGGCGGGTCTCATTTGAGCTGCTCAGCTCTGAACGTGTTAAAATTACTTATCTAGAATTGGAACGTTGGTCGGTTCAAACCTATTCATGAACATTAATTAATTTTTTTTTTTCAGTTGAAAAATTTTGTGGAGATACTACAAACGCGAGAGTCACTTACTTCAATAACCCAGGCTTCATATCATCTTTCAGTGAAAGCAACCAATGTACACTAACAGTTAACCAACAAAATTCCAGCATATGTCAGGTACGTAGTTCAATTGAGGTTCATTTGTTACTCATGCAAATAATTTCATTAAATGAAGTAAAATGTATAATGGATATGAACCAGATCTTAACTACTTTGCTAAACATCGTAAATTAAAAGCACCAACGTTTTTTTTTTTAAACTACTGAGGCTCTGGTGAGCCTATTGAGGCTGGATAAGGAGGTCGTTCCAACTCCTCCCCAAGCACATTTGACTGCCCGACCTGGGCACCCTGCCAAACCAAGCATTATTTGCCCAGTGTACAGCACTTGCATCCATAGTCAGGAACTGCCTGGGACCCAAGCACTAACCGCTTGGTAATAACTGGTTAGGCATTGGCATCCCAGTCTGTTGTGATGACCTAATGTCGTCGACCCCAGCCAGAGCTGGAAGGTCCACCCTTCCCCACCACGTTGGTATGAGAGGACAGTCCTAACCTCTCCAGTTTTAATAACCCGAGGATCAATGGAAGTCTGACCCCAGATTAGAAAACGCTGTTTTGCCAGCACAGGGCAGTAGCAGATCACATGACACGCAGTCATTTACCATATGCGTTTTTTCAGAATCACCCGTTTGATTGACAAGTAATAATTCAAAGACGATTTAAATATGATACGTACGTTTCAACATTGCCTTCAGTTGTGAAATAATTATTAATTTTTTTTTCCATCCATAGAAGAACCTACTGCACAATCTTTCATCATTAACATATTGGTGCGATGCATCAATTTATTGCAGTAAAATGACTAATCACCTAATTCAATATTACAGCTACGAGTTGATTTTATAACCCTTGAACTGGCTCCTCCAAGTTACGACCAGGATGGTAGTCTTTACGGTACTTGCATAACGGACTTCTTGAAATTTGATGACAGCAAACTTCCCGCCATCTGTGGAAAAAACTCAGGCCAGCATGGTAATTACTGCAACGTCAAAGTAATATTAACATGGTGCATATTATATTAGCATGAATCAACTAAATAAACACCATCAAGGGTTCTTGTTGGTTTTGAAAGTCAGAAGTAATTTAATCTCATTGTTATAAGTTTCACAAACGGAATGCAGAAGTTTTAGGGATTTTTTAGAAATGACCCATTAAAGTTGTCCAATATTTAAAATCTAGAGCATGGAAATTCATTTCAGATTTTAAAAATATACAATTACACAGCTCTTAGCGTTTCATGTCGTTTTAAATTTCAAACTCTTCATGTCTAATGATATATGACCTTAACTACTGAAAGCACGAGTTGGTAATTAATTAATCAGTAAGATGAATGTTTCGGAGAATCGTTAACGGTTAAAAACGTCAATAATTTGTTTAAAAAAGGAGACAACTTTTGAAAGTTATATGTCCTGTAATTGGATGACCTTAAGCTTGTGTGTAAGCTTGTTCGTTCTTCTAAAAGGTATACATGGGAATTATTTTAATACAACACTATTTTAATCTTAGTACTTTTGAGAGAAATGTGATACTTAACAAAAATCGTAAACTTACTCATTTTGGTAAAATAATATTTCGATGAAGTTTGTCTGCGCCAAATAACTTTTTTCAAAATAATGCATAAATGTTAATAATTGTAGTTGGTTAATTCTCGACAATAATAAACTTATTAAAATGCGGTAAAGTTCATTAAACCATTTGGAGTGGGTAGGTAGGTACGGGATGATACGGAACTTGACGTTGTGGAGAGTATCTTTGCGTTTCAACTAG
This sequence comes from Creontiades dilutus, assembly GCA_031894815.1. Taxonomy (NCBI): domain Eukaryota; kingdom Metazoa; phylum Arthropoda; class Insecta; order Hemiptera; family Miridae; genus Creontiades; species Creontiades dilutus. The sequence continues at coordinate 673,052 of JAVIWC010000161.1, forward strand.
AATGATTGTTTGAACTCAACGATTTGTTCACTTATTGTTGCAGTTTATTTGGGTTTTAGCCCATCGAGTTCAGCTCGTCAAATAATCATTGACACAAGTGGCTCTTCCGTAGAAAGGAAGTGGTCTTTGAAAATCACTCAAATACCGTGTAACGCAACAGACGACGAAAGAGGTGAGTTACAAATCAGGAACTGACGCAATAATAATTTCTAGAATCAGAAATGTTTTCCTTGGGACCTTATAGGGGTCATCAAGAGACGAATACAAACCTTAATAGCTAATTGATCAAAATTATCTCCTCTTCAACTAAGGAACTTGAAACGAGATAAAGGGCTCCACCCTGGTCAGCTGAATAAGCAAAATTATCTCCTGTTCATCCTAAGCATATTGAAATTTTAAAATTTGTCTCCAACTGGCGAATGGCGTTTCAACCTTCATAGATAGAATTCTTTTCGATTTAAATAACTCACACAGGTCAGGGATAATGGTGTTGTCCGAGGAGGCCCATTTGGTATATTTTTATGAAATTAATAAACCATAAAGCTCAGGAGTGTCTCTCTATTGGAGCGAATCAAGGTGTGTCCTCTTCTGCCCTGTATACTTGAGGGTGTCTCTCTTCATCAAACTTTGAAGGTTGATTCTAAAGCTCGTTTTCAACAACAAAAAAATGCCTCTTACAATTCTTTCAGAGGCTTCGTTTCCAAGTTATTAAACTTTCAAGATTTTTGTCCGTTTCTTATCTTATGTCATTGTCACTAAAATGGACATAACTCCCATAAACTACTCTCTAGAACCAATTTGGAGGACACTGTTGGAAATAGCATCGAATTCCCTGTATACTTGGGGCAAAACAAGAAAATTTCAACAAGACTTAGAAGGTCGGAAATGAAGCCAGTAAAAAAGCCTATGAGGTATTAAAAAAAAAATTAAAATGAGCTTTAGAATCGACCATCAAAATTTGATGAACTTATGTCGGGACACCACCATATGTTTGATGTCGTGCCGAATTATCCTATATGTAGACACTTGCGGGAACATGTTGGGTATATTAACGAGTGCCTCATGTTTTTTTAAATTTTTTAATAATTAAACTTTTAGTACATAACACACTACACTATGATGAGCAAATACCAAAACTGTAGTAATGAGATGTCTTGCAACCATGGACGAGCAATATGCAGAGAGAGGAGGGTTGGATTTAGAATTGACATTTGAGAAGAGAGTCTTCCTGGATTATTCCATTGGCTTCGGGGATCAAAAACTCATGATATAGGGAGCTATTGCTCGTTATACCATGATGCGTTTGGTACTTTGCTCTGATTTGTTGGATCTGTATTCTGTTAATTTGGGAGATACTCCAGTTCCGACAGAGAACATGCATAAAGCCATATTCTACATGAGGCCACTAGGTATTTTAGCCTTAGTTACATGGGTTTAGTGGTGAGGAGCTACCGAGGAGTAGTTTGAGCATATTTGCACGAGTTTTAATGACAAGATCGCCAATGTAGTACTTAAATTATATACTCGATTGTAGTATAACTCCTGGAAAACGTACGGGTTAGCTTTTGGAATTGCATGCTGTCCAAAACAGATCAAATAGGCTGTGTAATCAGTTATAAAATATTAATGATAAACAGTGCAATACAAATGAACGTTTGCTTAAAAATAAATTAGAAACCTTTTAGGATTTAATTTCAAATGGTGACTCATATGACAAACAAACGTCAACATGAGCAGATTTATCGAGTTCAGAAGATAGGTTGACTGGGAAAGCGTTGGTGTTCTGATTTTTATGAACTTTGAAAATCGAGGTGATGGAGGTGGAGGTGTATAATAGAACCTTCCTAAGTTGAGGAGATTAATGCCTGCAACACTCAGAGTATAACTCTGAAGCTATAAGGTGTATGGGTTATGTTCAGACCTAGCTGTTTCAAGAATAGGGATGGGAAAACTTCCATATCCATCCACCTGGGCTGAATAATGGGAAAAAGGTTGAAATTCTCAGGGCAGAGGTGAATTGATTCAAGGGGCAATAGCTAAATAGTATTTAGCCTATGAGGGCAACCGCGAGGAAAAGGAGACACCAGGAAAGTCAATATGACAGCTCTGCTACCTTGTAACATGGAGTTGATGGAACGTAATAGGGTCTGATCCTTCCTAAGGCTGAAGCGACTAATGTCTGCAACACCCAGATGGTATAAGGCGTGAGTGTTATGCTCAGGGGTAGCAGTTTCGAGAATCAGGGAAGAGTTAATTTACCGTAACTCTCTAGTTTCACATTAAATCTAAAATGTATGGCACTACTGGAACGGACGTTAACTCGCCTTAGTTCAAGATGAATGTATGAAATCTTAATTGAAATTATGTTCTTACACAAACTAATCAAAATTTAGTAACAATGGGTCACTCATCTAACGCAAGCCTGTTCATAACTAATTTCTTTCTCATATAATAATTGATGTATTACAGCACCTGCCGGATGCCTTATGTACCACAATACAACCTCAGGGTCCGTATCCAGTTTCAACTATGACATTGGGTCTCCCACATCAAATCAACAGCTAAGTAATCAAGCACTCAACTCAATTTACATCAAATGGTCCTGTATCTCTGTGTACAAAATAGATAGTATGGCTTACGTGGGCATCAAGAAAATGCCTTTCAGTGGCAACTGAAGGAAAGCTTCAATGAATTAGAGATACCATCAAGCGAATTTTCGCTCGAAACGATCATGTTTAGTGTTGTAACTCAATTGTACTTTTTTACCATTTCGGAAAAACTCGCGGTCTTTCCTAATGGTCTCAACACATGACGTTGTCAGGAGATACAGAAGTATGGAATTAGCAACTGCCTGGGCTGTGATCTTGCTCCACCTAATTTAACTCAACTCCCTTAATTTCACGTTAAATTTAAAATTTATGGCGCTATTGGGGCAACCTTTAAACCCCCACATCTACAAACTAAACATTCATTAGATGATTCGTAAATAGCTAAAATTAAATTGGTAACCTTTCAAAATTTTGCAACATTTGATTTGTTTCATCTTTCCAACACCTGATATCTAATTAATTAGTCGTGAGCTTTTCGACGAAAGGAGAACATTTTTAATGTTGAAAATTAATATTCCCTGATGCCCTATTCAAAATGCTAAAAATATTTATCACAATAAATAATTTATTTTTGCAGACTGGACTAGACAAATAACTAACCTCCATTATAGTGTATGTGTGAGACCGTTCCCAGGTTATTGTTCCATTGAATGGACGGCAGATGATGAAGACAGTTTTTCTATGTCCAATGTAACAGGTATGCTAATATTATCTTAGTTTCCCATAACACTGATAAACTAAGAACAATTGTTGGTCATAAACATCCTTGCGTGTTTACACAGATACCGATTTTTGTCAAGACACCTACATTACGATTCCCCAATCTCCGATCAACAATCGAAACACCACCGATCGATTCTGCGGCCTAACGTTCCCTTCTCCTGTCACAAGTGAGTATATCATACCAAGAAACTCACTCGAGGGAGAGACATTGGTTTTCTTTTCTGCAATTTATTTATCGATCTTTTTAATTCTTTAGGGTAAGAAGTTTAATACATTCAAATCTATGTGCGATTTCTGAATCCTCTTTTCAAATTACTGGCCTCAATGCTTTGGAGGATGAAAAGGACGTTAACACCCTCAATAACCTTAGAAATCTACTGATTACTGCAAGAAAAACGCTGCAAATTCTTTCACTGGGGTTTATTATTCAATTGGCTTGCATTCATGATTTGTAATTCTACTAAGCTTTGGAGTGTGCGTGTTTCACAGGTGATAGAGCGATTACTGAATTTTAGGAGGCACACAAATATGATCAACTGATCAATCCGAATAGGTATTTTGGTTGAGAACAGATTTACGTGCTCTATGCATATCTCCTGAAATTCAATAATCGCTCTATCACCTGTGAAACACGCACACTCCAAAGCTTAGTAGAAATTCAAATCATGAACGCAAGCCAATTGAATAATAAACCCCAGTGAAAGAATTTACAGCGTTTTTTATGGTTATCAGAATGCTTCAACCCGTGTATCGGCTACAAAGCCTTTTAGGAGTTCACTCCAGTATCCACATTATACATACTAGGTTACTGATATAAAAAAACAATAATAAACCAAAATAACGCAAATGTTGGCAGCATACATCGGGAATGGTTTGAGCTACGGACCTGGGGAAGGGCTCATTGGATTCCTCGTGGGAAGTTCTTCAAAAAGAGTCCAAATTTAGGCCGCCTTGACTTTTTTTTGAGGTTTTTAGGGATTTTACAAAACTTTGACAACCCCTAAAGGGCACTTTAAATTGAGAAGTCAAGAATTGGGCCATCGTCGGACCAACATGGATTTTACCTGAAAATTTCAGCTTTTTGCTTCAGCCGTTTGGGAGAAATCGTGCGTACGGCGGACGGACGGAAAAATTATTCGGATTCTACACCCTTTGAAACGTAAACATGAAATTTTCAGGGGGATATGTAACCTAGTGACGCAGTGATTTAGTAATATGGTTACTGGAGTGAAATCCTAAAAGGCTTTGTAGCCAATACACGGGTTGAAGCATTCTGATATGCATGAAACGCTGCCTTTCACTGGGGTTGAATTCAATTGGCTTGCGTTCATGATTTGAATTTCTACTAAGCTTTGGAGTGTGCGTGTTTCACAAGTGATAGACCGATTATTGAATTTCAGGAGGCACACAAATATGATCAACTGATCAATCCGAATAGGTATTTTGGTTGAGAACAGATTTACGTGCTCTATGCATATCTCCTGAAATCCAATAATCGCTCTATCACCTGTGAAACACGCACACTCCAAAGCTTAGTAGAAATTCAAATTATGAACGCAAGGCAATTGAATAATAAACCCCAGTGAGAGAATTTGCAGCGCTTTTTTTTTCAAACACCAAGGTACTTTCTATATTGACTTTACTCGATTGGAAATATAACAGTTTTCTTTTTATTGGTCGAGGACTTGAATCGAAGCTAATCAACATTATCTATCAACGATTTTTTTTCTAGCTGAAATGCAACCATTTATGATGTGGGTCACAACAATGTTGGATCCAATCACAAGCAATCATACGAGAGGTTTCAAGTTGAATTACAGACAACTACCTTGCAGCTGACGATGAAGGGGAAAAAACCCAGACCGAATTAATTATTTTTACGGAATTTTATTGAATTAATTACAATTTTTGTGTTTGTGTAAATAGGGTTTGGCGATGCAAAATACCATATTCAAAGTAATTTTTATAACATCATTGTATTGTAATTAGGGACGTAGGTGCCTACTAATAAATTTGTTTCAACATAAATCAAATTGAGAGTTTTCGTTAAGTACTTGATCATTCAATGTCATCTTGATTACTAAAAGAATAGAAATACCTATGAGCAAATGGTGGTACAGGATTCAAACAGAAAAAATGCAGTATATCCGAGAAGTCAACAGCAGAAGTTGATAAACAACATTTACTGTCAATTATTCCTAGCTAGAATTAATTATTCCACGATCTATTGTGCATGCAGAATCTGAAGATGTGGTCAAGATGTGAAATGCACAAATCCGCTATTGAAAAAAAACTTTTTCGACAACATAGTAGACTAGCTAAAGCGGAGTTATAAGACGCATTCATGAGTGCATTGTAAGAACGATCAAATCAAAAATACCACACAAGTTTATTTAGCTAAACACTTCAGACCAAAAAAAAACCTTACTTTTAAAAACAAATATAATTTTGAGCCGAAATCATCTCGTTAACTTTCGTTTCTTCTTCAATAGAGGACACTAAATTATCTTCTTTCTAGTCTAAAATAATAAAATCGTAATACTGACTTGTTAAATGGGTTTCCTTAAGAACCAATGTAGGAGCTATAATAGCGAGTATTGATTTTAACTTGAAGAGGCGGTAAATACCGTAGATACCTTAGAAGTTAAGGCAAGTTATTTATTGAAACCAAGAGCAGATACGATTAAAATGTGAGCGATTGAATTTCGCCAGTAATCTTTCAACTATCTGGCCTACATACAGAAAACCAGAGCTAGTACAAATACAGTGTACGTACTTAATCTCAACGGACTTCATACTTTGTAAGTCTCAATAAAAGAAACGTGTCTGTACAAATTCTGTCCATAAACCGATAAATGCGGCAAAATGTTCTGAAAGTAACACTGAATAGAAGACAGCATTCCAAGTTTGCAGAATGCCTTTGAAAATGACATATTGACATCCGCCTACATAAAGTTATTATAAACAGAATATTTCGCCAAGTCAGAAAACTAATAATTGCGCTATTAATTACTTTCAAAGTAAACAATTGCACTTGAAGCTGAATAAGTTCGCGATTACATTGAATTAGCTCGTGTTAATCGTGTCATCGAGCGATTTTCATAAAAGCTGACGTTTTGAAACACTAGGCAGGAAACTCAACTTGAAGGGATGATAATTAAAGATATCTTTTGAAGAATGCACCAAGTTCAGTATTCTATACTGACTACAATTTTCTTTTATAAGTTGAAAGATTGATGACTCCACAGCGTACCATTTTCTATTCAATTAAACTGTCAACAGAATTGTCGAAGTTGATTGAAAAACAAACATTCAGCAAACATGAAATTTTCTATAAAAATGCGTAATAAATCGAGCACTTTGTTAAACTAAGGAAGTGGAAAGGAATTAGAACCTACAATCTGAGTTTTCACAGGAAAAATCTATGTTTTCTCCTAGTTTGAATTTTATCAGTTTTGAAACATAGCTACGTAACGTCAAATGGGAAATATCACATCAATGCGCAATCATGGCCCAACATTTTGAGTGTTTAGTTATTGCCAGAAAATGCGAAGCTTTTAAAACAATGGCGTATTTTCGTTAATAATACTCGTTAAATAAACAATTCGTAACTTGATAAACCGATCTACTTTTGCATCAAAATGACAATAGTGATGAGCCTTTCATGGACTCGTGTTTAATTGGTTTTCAACACACTAGCCTGTAAAACAGCAACTATTACGATAACGTATGATCCAATCGTATCTGATGACAGTTCTGTGGTGTTTCTTACCAGAAGAGCACGAAATATATATCACACAATAAAGCTGAATGGACTGTGCGGTACGAATAACCTTTAGTAAACAGAATTGGGATAGATCATATCCTTTTCCAGTTTGTTTATGGTTCGTTCTCTTCTCAGGCTTCCCGCAGATGGAGGGACTGTCGTAGGGGTCTTCTGCTATCTTCCTATAAATCCATCATGCCGGCCTACTGACACTTTCATGGAATCGTACCTGAAAAACGAGGATTATTACTATTGGAAATGCACTTTTACAATGAGATCTTGCAAGAGGAAACTGAATTGCTTTAAAATTTACCAAATCCTTTTGATAGATAGTAGAGAGTTTTTCCTCCCCACGGTGGCAAACGGTGTTGAACGCAAACCTAGGGAAACGAAAGGCAGATGCTAATTTTTCAAGAGGTCACGTGGTCTCCTTGCGGTGTCTCTCCCCGTCGTCAAACGGTCCTTATCATAACCTGACATCCATGTTTTGATTTGGCCGCCAGCGAAGTTTACTTGAGTTATAAATTTGGCTCACACGAACATCTCAATCAGAGTAAGTTGCCTCGACGTCAACTTAGCGTCGACACGGCAATTGTCACCGCATTAGTATTGTGTCCCAAAAAAACTCGTTTTTATTGAAAAATTAGTTGGTTATAAATTTCTATATTACACTTAGGACTGATTCGGATAATGGGTGCTACTGTCGGCATCTCTCGGCATTCTACTGTACTCAGTACAAGCTGTACTCTACGATAGTGGCTAACAGGTTGCATTCGAAAGCAGTTTTGAGGTCGTCGTCGTCAATCAGATCGCCGCAATATAAACCGATCAATTCAGCTTCCATCATGAACATTGCTTAATAAATAGTACTAAATAGAATTGTAAAAAGCAAAGACGATTGTGGAGGTTGAAAGAGTTGAGAGATTCTCAGGTGAAGAGGGCAATTATGGTTCTGAATGCACTCTAGCGGGATTTCATCCAACCATTTCGTCCACCCGCCTTCCCCGTCAATTCCTCGTGAATAGTATCGTTTTTGTAAATTAATTTGCTACAAAAATCTGTGTGACAATGTCCTCCCAGTGCTCCGAGTCATTTTCTCTTTCTCCATTCAAGCTCAAGCTCCAAAGAGAGTGGAAAGAAGATTGATGGTTGGATGAAATCCCGCTAGGATGCGCTCGAAACCCTCATCGCCGAAGAATCTGAAAGAGTTTCGAACTCTATAACACTGTTATCAGTGAAACCTTCCTTGAGACCATATGGTCCGAGCCCACACCGCTTCCACACTGCTTGGAGCTCCGAGTTCCCGGTGCATCCTGTTGTGAAAGGTCTAAGTCAGTCGGCTACCGCTAGGTTTCGCTAGTATCACACCGCATAATCGCACCATACGGTCGCCGACCACGGGGAGGAAAAACTCTCTAGTTTCTCAAACAACTATAATTTTGGTTCATTTTCAATAATGAACCTTTGTAATTGTATGGAACAAAAAGTTCAAAAACCCCACAAATTTGGACCTATCGTATATCTACGTACGAGGTTTGTATGTACAGTTAGTCAGGAACAGTTCTGAACTGACCCATCTCCTTTTCGGTTGTATGCACAAAGATAGAATGAGTTCAGGATTTTTAGTTCACTGTTCCTTGAGGCAGTCCAACGCTGTCTAGAACTAGTTCTGACTGTTCGAGATTTTCAACAGAAATTCAGGGAGCTCCCCGCAGCATGAGCAGTATTCTGCTCCACCCCTGACAATGCCGCCAGAGGTGCTGGCAAGTGAAGCTTTTCCGTTGTTACCGTTATCTAAGTTTGCCATGTAGCAAGAATTCTGAAGTTCCACAATTTTCAACTCTCGTGAAATGGGATGGTTCAGATTTCTGAGCAACTAGCAAGATTCGGATAGTTAAAATATAACGTTTTTATACTTGCCAAAGTTCTTTTTCGTGAACAATAAAAACTTTTCAACGAAATTTCTTAATTATTTTATTTAAATACCCACTAGTCCTTCAAATTAGGTTAATAGCTGGTAGCAGACTCCATAAAGATGATTTACAATCATTTTTGAAATAAGACTATTAATTATACCAACGTTTAATAAGAATAACTTGTCGGCGTAGTGTTGAATGTGATTAACTGATTCATTGAACGTCTTACAGGAGTAGTTAGACATTTTGGACTCATTTTTAAAATTGGGTAGCTGCTAATATCTGGCAAGTTTTACATTCTCAATTTTCTCGTTAGTCGAAGTATTTACCTAACACTACTAAAACAGTGTCTACCACTACATTATTGGATTACCTTGTTTTACCTCACTGATGAAAGAAAATGCCTTTATCAGTTCTCAATTAGTTCAAAACGAGTATGAACTGCGTGGAGTTATGAACGGTTCTAATACCTTTAGAACGTAAGTAGTTCGATTCTGAACTGTTACATTACTCACATAGGCGAATCTGGTAGGGTATTTTGTGGCCAGATCGAACTAAATTTATCTCAAGACCTCCAGGACCAAATCTTTCAGAGGAAAACTAGAGACCTCAATTTGCCCTGAGCATAAAACATTTCAGCTAAAGGTAAGTTGATCAAAACTGTTGTATAAGATCTAGAAGAACTACAAAATAACTATTAATATGGCTTGGGAAAAATACTGTACCATCCAGAAATTTTAGTATTTTTTCTCAGATCCGAAAAAGCTGCGCAGCCCTCAATACTGCTGAGAACGCCATAAACGGCCAAGTCAGCAAGGTCAGGATGGCTACCGCCGTGGAATTGAGTTCCTCGAGTCTTCAAGAGTTTCAACCAGTTGTTGCACGAATCATACAGTGACAGACGAACGTCCTTTTTCAAGTTGTACCTGTCGGCAATATGCAACGATCAATTAGAATTAAGTACGATACTCAGGTAGAGGAGAGGATAAATAACATCTATTTTTTTAAATATCCTAGCAGCTTTGTTGAATGTGGATTCTCCCTTAAATCTTGAAACGGCAAACCATGAAGCTTGGAGAGCCAATATGCTTTCAGGTTTACCTCTGGGTGTTGCAGTTAAATTCGCCTTACCATGACCTTCATTCCAAGACCAGTAACTTGTTAACATAATTTGTGACTATCTTAACACTACACAGCTATATTTGAAATCTAAAGAGCTAAAAGCTTTCCTCTGGTCGATAAGCTTTGAGTCAGGCAGGTGAAAAATTGAAAATCCTTTAAAGTCCAAGGACCTTCAGAGTCCAACGCTTGGAGAGCCAATATCCTTTCAGCTTCATCTCTGGATGTTGCAGTAAAAATCGCCTGGCCACGGCCTTCGTTCTACAGACTAGTAACTTGTTAACATCATTTGAAACTATCTTAACCCATTCAGTGCTGGTGACATGACATACATGACGCGGCCTCTGCTGCCACCTAAAAACTTTGAACCACAGCCCTGACGTGGCGAATCGTTCTACGGAGTCCGCTATTGATGAAATCCCTTCACTAGGTCCCCAGTTACTCAACAGAATGCATCGTTTTCGTATCCAAGTGTTCGGAAATTTTGGACATATTACATAATACTTTTTTGAAAAGTGTGTACCCCTTTTTATTGCAATTTATCCCACATAACCATGGTTATTTAGGAGCATTGAATCAAATGAAACCATGAAACCATTATCAAGCTTAGATGTAACATGGTAGCATTTTTTGGATCAGAACATCGTAAAATTCACGGGGCGAGTAAGCGCGTTGAGGGCTAACCCTCAACCTTGGATTGTCGCTTCCTGGCTGGCGTCATGACGTACATGACGCGGTCTCAAAACTTGTGTAAATGAAGTGTTTCATCTATAATGAACTAAAAACATGTTGTAACGACATTTAGGATACGATAGAGGGAAAATACGGGAAAAAAGTAGGTCAGCCAGGGGGGTAGTCCCAGAGTCGGGGTCAGCGCTGAATGGGTTAACACTACAACGCTGTCTTTGGAATATGAAGAGCTAAAAGCTACTTTCTGATTGTCAATGAGCTTTGAGTCAGGCAGGTGAAAAATTTAAAATCCTTAGAAGTCTAAGGCAATCCTTACGTCCATGATGCGCTCTATTTGTACTTATTAGGTAAGACTCACTTCTTTTGCAATCTCTTCCCAAGCATCCACATAACTCCTGAACCAAGTTGAATGATCGAAGAGACTTCCCATGGCGAGAAATTTTTGTCCCATTCGCCTACCTGTCATTAAAATTATTCAATCATACTTTTGCAAGCGACAATTGTTAATTGATAAATGGAATTATAAAATGTTTAACTCCTTACCTTGGAAAACCATTCGAAAGATTCTACTGCTTCACTCCTAGTTCTGTATACATTAGGAGAAAGCATGTGCACTAAATTATCGTCGGCCCACTTCCTCCAATTTCTCTCTTCCCTGAAAACATTGAGAAGATTCGTCTATTTGTTGAATTAGTACTACTCTTCTGGTAATTTTAATTTCAAAATGATTGTTTAAAGATTCATTTTGTTGTTTCAAGTATTTTGTAGAACGGAGTGAATGTTCAAGATATCACCTAGTTTAAAAAATTTAACTGATCAAAAGAAGGGAATCGGTGAACCAAAACAACACGTAGAAATTAACAATGGAACTTACGCTACTCCTTCCTTAGTGAATCCCTCAGGTACGGAGCCATGGTACATGACATGATATTTATTCAAAACCTCTTTCTTTACGGCGCCATCGTCTCCCATAAATGCAATGTTGGGATAGAACTTGACCACATTTTTCAGTTTGTAGTTGGGATCGAGCAGATAAGACTGTAGAATTGAGATAATAACGCTGCTGTCGTTCAATTGCTGTAAAGAATTAAAATAGACACGTGTTAAGCTAGATGTACATGACAAGTTTTCACCTGAACTGGCGTTCCTGATAATCTTCCCCCTGACCCACATGAAAAATAAGACAGATATGTTTTTCAAGACTATCAGTCGGAAATTATCATTCATTCTGAGCATAACAAAGTTTACAAAACTCTGCTAAAATACACCTAATAAGATGTCAAACACTTGCCAAATTGAATGCTGAGATACCTTGGTATCTCAAAAATTGTAGAATAACCTGACGTAATAGCACCATAAATGACTCCATAAGGCCGTGCATCTGTCAAACTATACCTATCTAACTTTGTTTTGAACTTACTATGATTTTCATTTTTGAAAAGTCATTATTGTAATTTTTGTCATGATTTTCTCAAGTTGGATCTTAGTTAATAATTTACAAGAATATCTTCCACATTTTACAGATTTGTAAGCTGATAAGCACCTAACAACTATTTACAACACAAAACCTTATGGGGCCTTTATTGACTCTAGAGGTATTCCCTCCATTGAACGACCTTGACCAGCCCTAATTATATTCACGTGAAATACAAAATTAACGCCATTTGAATATACAGTTCCAATTAATCGCCTTTTAAATTTTAGAGCATGGTGAAGAGAATCCATCGCGCTTTGTGCCGCAAAGAGGAATGTAACCAGAATATCTTGTTGAAGCTTGAAATCTATTAGCAACGTGACTCACACTCACATCGTATTATTTTGGAAAGATAGATGCAAAGAAGCACCCACCTGAATAAATAAGTAAATCCTTGGAACCTATCAAATCTGATTCATGTTTAACTAGCTCTTTTTAATAGCTTACCATGTATCCATCATCGACTTTCACAAGCAGTATAGGCACTTTTCTGTATTCTGACCACTTCAGCTCCGTCTTTCTAATGGGGTTCACTTCGACAACTTTGTACGCTAATCCGTGGAAATCAAGGAACGCTCTGACCTTACAGCAGAAGGGGCAAGTTGGATATTGAAAGAGAGTGATATCCAGAGATTTATCCGGGTTGGCTACCTGTAAAAGAAAAATTAAATAAGAAACTAAGAAATCTATAAATATGTTTTTACGACCAGTAAAAAGAGGGGATGGGCTTGTTAAGCGATTGCAACGCTATGTCTTTTAAAATGACATCATAAATGAACTCAGAATCAGTCGTTGTGTTCAAGTGTGGGCAATGAATAGAATAATTGCCTCAGGATATACTTATCACTTCATTTTTGTCTTTCAAAATATCATCTAGTTTCTACAATACTCCAACAACCCATTTGATGGATCACCCCCCCCCACCCTTCCCTCATCGGTAGCTCACCACAGATAAAGGTTTGAGCAGGCCGGAAAATCTCGTCACAGAGCTCAGTGTGGTGAAGCCAATTGATAGGAGCTACAAGAAGTGGGAGCCTGCAGAAATACAAGCATTCATTGGCAACCAGGCTGAAGAATGCAGAGGGATAAACGTTGGTAGTGCTTTCTACCGAATATTTGACATAGTCTTTACCTACCTTTCAAATCCTCTGAAAAATAGTTTCATCTAGCCCTAAATTCAACCTCTTAAAGGATGGTTGTACCCTATATGAATGCTCTTTTTGTAAACTGTGGATGGGAATCAATTGAGCTATTCCATCGAAGGGTATTGTCAACATTTTTCAACAAACTGATAACCGCAAGAGAGGTAGCAGATTGGACAGCCAATAGCCAGTTTCACTGCCACTTATGTTCTTCCTCAACAGCCGAACAACATCTATTTGCCTAGTACAACTCACATGTGAGTTCAATAGGGGTTTGGGTCTGAGGAACCTGCGAGAAAATATCCTCTCTTATGTCAAGGAGCTTTCCTTGTGTAGCCTTGAGCTTTCTTGTAGCCAGGATTTTCGATTAGTTCCTGCTGTGTTGTGGCCCACCCTCCGACCCTAAATTGAGACACACACCATACTGATTACACATATCTGGTACGGGAATGAGTAATTAATGATCGATGAGCAATGCTCTCTATTAGCAATTAGTGGAACTAATTAGTTCAACGCTCTAGCAACAGATTCGTTGACTTTAATCGATCCCATGGTTTAATAGATCACTTGGCTGTGTTGTGTACAGCTGTTTAAGTTGGCCACGATCCAGTGAGACTTTCCATTCCAAAGACTGGGAATTAATGAAAGGCCGAGCCAGTAAAACCTTGGAAATCTATCAAGTTGAAAAGATAAATCTGGAAATATAAGCCATTTGTTTGGGAAGTAGTAATACGATTTGCACAAATTGCAATTTAACCACAACAATCTGTATTGTCAGTGCTGAACAACATTAAACGAATGATTCTCATCATCAGCATCCGTAAATACCACCAAATTAGAAGCAGGTCTACAAAAAAGCCTCAAGAGTTACAGAAATAACACATAACTAATGAATATATTTTTCAGTAGTTATCAATATTATGGAGACATATTGTAACTATTCCCTAAAGCTCGTAATGGAAGGGTTATCTCTCGAAAACGTCGGTTTATACATACCTCTCTTGAAATCCGCACTTTAGGTAACTCTTTCCATACCACTGGCAGACCTTCTCCTTCAGGGTTGAGTATTGCTTTTTTAAGACCTTCTCGCTTATAGAACGAGTAAGCTGCCCCGATGGTTCCACCTACTGCTCCAGCCAGAATCAAAACCTTCGTTCTAGATCCCTTGATGTTGGGAGGTGCACCTAAAATTAAAATAAATTCATACAAAGGAGGAAAGTGAATCGGCAAGTAAGAGTTTAGGTCCCTGCAGCAAGAAGCTTCTTGAAGAGAGAACCCCATGAAGGGCTTTGCCTGATCAACGACGTAAGTCAAATTAAATTACTGCAGTAATATATGGGCGCCAAGGCTTCAGGCACAAGAAATTAGCTTCAACTCTTCTTAATTTAAGGACTCCTGTCAAATGTATAAACTTAGCCAAAATAAGTATAGACCTCCCAAACCTAGGCATCCAAAAGGCATTACAAGGAGTTGCATAAAACACTTCTTAATCAATTAAAAAGGTGCTTATACCAGCCAATAAATAAAATATACAAAACTGACTCTAATCAATGGTCTCTCTAATCAATATAGATTATTTTTACATCATCCAAATGACTTTTATTGTTCCTAAAAGAAAAAGAAAACACTCACTTACAAGTTACAGCTTCTTTTAGTACTACAAAACTAAAAATCACAGAACATTAATTCAAAAACCTTCATTAACAATCATTTTCAGCCACCTGGATGAACGTATTCAATTTTTTATAATCCTGGGGCTCTATCACATTCAGCAAACCAACTAGATGTTTCTCATCCAGCAATGTGCCTCCTAGACAGAAAAGGTATCTTTTTCTCCGCGGTTATTTTATAGAACAAACAGTATCCCCATCAAATACGGTTTTAATACCTGTGAGGTAGAGAGAAACTTTCGAATCTGTGCCAACATACGCATAGAATACAGCGTCAATCCCTTACAATCTAAGTAAGTAGACGTGCCTTGGCCCCCAGATACCATTAGATAAAAGTATTAGTATATTAAATCGGGATTCCTGAACCTTTGCGAAATCCTCAACAAATGATTTTGTAATCAGCACAGAAATCAACCTGTCTACTTGGGCCCGAAACGCCTTCATCTCAGTCTCCTTCAAGGCTACAAGCCCCTTCACACCAAGCCGTTTCGACCTGGTGAACTCAATTTTATCGGATATCATCCGCTGGTCGGAGAGTTTTCAGCTGCAAAACGACATCTTTTCGGTTAACGTGAATCATTCTTTGCTAACAATTTAGCAAATCATGAAAGAACTCATTCAGCTACGTCAACTCTAGTGTGCCTTAAGCCGAATTCCTTCCCAATATACAGATCTGGAGTGTTCCTTGGGAGAAGCATTAACGATTTGGAAAACCTTATCTTCACTTTTTCAAGAGGATGCCAGACAGAGAGCTTTCATCAATTTTTTCCCATGTTCTAGGTGAGCCACCTCGCCTAAAAATTATTACCTTAGACTTCCC
Source organism: Creontiades dilutus (assembly GCA_031894815.1). Lineage (NCBI taxonomy): Eukaryota > Metazoa > Arthropoda > Insecta > Hemiptera > Miridae > Creontiades > Creontiades dilutus. The sequence continues at coordinate 688,981 of JAVIWC010000161.1, forward strand.
ACAGTTCACCATCGACACATTCCGTGCACAATAGTCATGAAAGTGCTCCAGCAATCTATTCATCGCAACATAGTTCAACAAAAATGCACAAAATATCCGTTTCAAGTAATTGTTCGAAATCTGACAAGTAAAGATTATGGGCGAGAGGACATCCCCCTGTAAAATTCCCTGTCCCAGCTTAAAATCCTCTGTAAACCTACCATTGATCCCAACCGAAAAGGTCGCCTTGGTGTCAATTGATTTTGCTATATCAATAAATGCCCATTTCTGCGAGTTTTTTCCATAAACATTCATGAGGATAAGTGACAAAAGCTCGACAAAACCAATACAAGATGCAAAAACCTTTCGCTTATTAAGCCTGGTATTCATAGAGACCAAACTAGATAGTGTATATATATTGTCCTTACATCCACGACCCGATCTAAGGCCAGAAAAAGCTTTAATATTAGTCTTATTTACTTGAAGGAATATGATTGTAGGCAGATGATATCAAGATCTACCTAACATCATTATAGTAACCCACTTCTGAATTGAAAATAACTACAAATTAGATTGTGCATCATTACTATGTGATGACACTATTACTGTACCATTTAAGTTCAAACTTGAATGTGAAAAACTACCTAGGACTCAGTGGAAGAACGTTACATGTCTGTAAAACTTCTCCAGTACATATTCTGAAATCCCCTAGACTTACTTTCAGAAAGAAGTCTCTTGGAAACATTCTGTCTAAAGCTTTTTGAACTATCAAGCAAGCCAGTGGACCTCTGAACGATTGAAGATCTCAGAATCCTGAGCACACCGGTCATAATTGATAACGCTGATCCTTTAGATGATGAAGACACTTCTCGAAAGCAGCGAATTGCAGTCGCACATACTCAGGTGAACGATAGGTTTTCTTATCCTTGATACGGTAATACTACTTTCAAACAAGTATGCAAAATTGCGTGATGTTGTAGAATAAAAAAATAATTCACATTCCCAAAAAAGAACTACCTATGTAGGTGCAGAATAAAAAATCTCTGATACTGAATTAGTATCCACACAGGGTGGCTTATTCCTCTCCCTTTGTACATGGAGCGGTTGGTGGAGCTTCATCAACTTTGTGAAAATTTCCTTCATGTTGTCCGGGAGATGGAGATTGACGGTAAACTAATTCTATCCTTATGTTCCTTCAAATACTTTACACTGAAATATTGTATGTTTAAACATGAAATAAGGATGTTTTTAGTTTGGAAAATGATTTTAAAATGTTTATTGAATAACATGATGTATTAAATTTTGAATTTTCGTGAACTGCTATATTCGCATGCAGTGTAGCCGCAGTGGATATTATAAATAGCTTGCCTATGTAAGTATCCATGGGAATGGTCACAAAAATCTACTGGGCTGCTGTTGACTTTTGGAAGATATTTTTCTTCTTTCCTTCTAATTTCGGCCAATTATTCCCCAAGATTTAGCTGAAGTTCGTTCCTTTTTTAAAGTTTAAAATTCCCATCGCGTTTTTAAACAGCTAGGTCGTGTGAGTTATTCCTTTTTCTCGCAACAAAATAACGGTAATGTGTCATGATTAGGTAGTGGTGTCCCCTGTCCCGTAACTTTCCGTCGATTGGTGAACCCAGTGAAATCCATCTTCGAGTACCCCCTTGGGTTTCCTTTCTTTGAAAAAAAACCGAACATTCTCACCGATTCGATAATTCTTCCCTTCGCCCACATATATCCGCTATGATTAAATTGTTCTCTCTCAAACAGCAGAAAAAAGATGGTGAGTCCACTCCGAGGGTTGGAAACCAGAAGAAAGCGTCCGCCGCGCAACTCAGAATAACTAAAGGTAAACTACTTACTGCTATCTCGACGAATGTTACAATTCTACTAAATACGTAGTAGGTGCCATTAGAATTTCAACAACTACATTCATTGGTACATTCTCGCTGGTAGTTACATGGTCATTTTAACATATCCGTGCAAGTTGAAGGTAGGTAAGTACCTAATACTGTCTAGGTAGAGTTACCTACCTAATTATGCAGTTGAACAGGTATTAAAATAGATTGGGAGTAATTCTTGAAAAGTAAGCAGGAAGCTCGTATGTGTTTCGTTACATTTTAGTCTCGTTTATGGATACAGATTTCACTTGGCTGGAAATTAGAAATTGGTTACATACCCTTAGAATACATTTTACTGGATATATGCTGAATAAATCATGCATAGGTACATAGGGAGTTCATGCTGTGTGAAGTGCTATAAAAAGTTGGTGAATCACTCAAGAGAGTGATGTCACATAACGTAATTGGTAAAAGTACTTACAGCTTTAATGAGAGGGTCTATTTAACAAATAATATTCACATATAGATAGTTAACGGTTGATAAAAGGGGATAATTGCATTTATTATAAAGATATGAATGAATTTGTTATGTAGATTCCTATAAGCGACCATTCATTTTCAAATATCTTGGTGGCAACAGTACGAGGTCTGCAGATTAGTTGTAGTATTGAATCGACTTAATCACCAGTTCTGATAAATCTAGAATACTTACAAGATTGTAACGGCTTACTGTCAAACAATAAGCTTTATCTTAGTGATCAGTGTATGTTACGTTGGAAATAAGTAGAATTACATAATACAGATACACATAATATGAAGGGAACGAGTTAGACAGTACATAGCAAAACCCAAACTGAAAGATAGTTGATTTCAACCTTGAAGATACCAGCAAGGGGTTCATGATGTATCTGTGATAACATCCATGGAAGCCAGGGTGGACAGTTCTATACTGATGGGCTCGGTTCCCTGAAATCCATTTCAGCGAGTAAGCAAGACAAGGTCATTCGAACGAGCATTTAAAAAAAAAAACTTCCGTTTACCGTTCAAACCTTTGTTCAAACCTTTGTTACATTTTGAGATAAGTCAAAAGGAAAAACAAGGTACTGTTCTAGTCTGTCCCCGCACTCAACCCCATGTAGATGTAGATGATAACTAAAACTCTCAGGGTGGGGGTTTGGGAGCCCCAGCACGGAAGCCTGTTGGCTTATTGTACTTTCCTGGGAGTTTTGCTTCTAATCAAGGAGATTCAGCCCCTTGGTGAGGGGTTTGAGGCCCTTGATTAGTTGTTCGCTCTGAATGGACCTCATTGGGTTTGTGCCCCAAAGAGTTCAAATCTGCGAGAAGTGAGTGGTGGGCGCTCAAATATTATGTAAGATGCCGTTTCGTCAGTCTCCTCACATAGCCTGCACAGGGTTGTACTTTGTGTGACCCCAATGCGGTGTAGGTGGAACCTTAGGGGTACAAAGCTGGTTATGAGGCCGACCATTGTTTTTAGTTCCCTACGGTTTTTGCCTAGTAGCCAATTAGTAATTTTGGTGTTGGGTTTCGCCACCATAAGTTTACTGTGGACGTGTCCTTCGATATTGAGCCATCTACTTGTGGTTTGTTGGTTGACCCACATGTTGATGGTCCCTCTGAAGGCGGTTTTTGGTATACCGACTGCCGGCTCAGGGCCTACAAATGGGGTTCGAGAGCCCCTTCTTGCAAGATCGTCAGCCTTCTCGTTACCAGGTATTCCTTTATGCCCTGGCACCCATTCCAGGCGAACCCGGTTGTGTTTTGCCAGGTTATTAAGGGTTTGCATGCAGTCCCAAACCAATCGTGAAGAGATGGTTGGTGCCATTAATGCTTTTATCGAGGCTTGGCTGTCTGAGAGGATGCGGACGTGGGCTTTTTTGTGTCCCCTCCTAAGGCTCTCAGCAGCTGCTGCCTCGATTGCCACCATTTCTGCTTGGAATACAGAGGTGTGTTCCCCTAGTGGAATTGAAACGTTCCACCTGGGTTTAGCCCCATGTACTCCTGCACCAGTTCCTGCTTCCATTTTAGACCCATCTGTGAACCAGATGATGTCATTGGGGCAGCATTTGTTCTCCCATTGCCCATCTCTTGTTATGGTTGACGTGTAGAGATGGGGTTGGGAGAAGGTTTTGGGCATGGTATCGGCCACCATGTCAAGCAGTGGTTCTTTTACCATTTCCAAGATGTTGGTGTGGCCTCGGTGGGAAGTCTTCTGCCAAGAGCCATTCCATTTCAGCCTTAGGGAGGCCATCATGGCCTATTCTTTTATGAAAACATCCACCGGAGGCAAGCCCAGTAGAGTTTCCATAGTAGCCGTGGGTGTGCTGTGCATTGCTCCGGTGATGGTTAAGCAGGCTAGCCGTTGAATGCTGGTGAGAGTTTGTTGGGCTCCCACCTGATTAGCGCTCAACTCAACCCCGTTGCAACGTCCCTCACACATCGAAAAATATCTATGTTCCCTGTCGATATAGGTCCACGCTTTCGATGTGTGTTCGAATGTGTTCTGTCTAGTTTGCTGGTCTGGATTCTCGCTTCGCTCGCATCTCAAAAACAAAAAATATCCCAAATCAATCCTTTTAGTAAAGTATAGATCAGTTGGACAAATAGATCAGAATGAATCATGAACATATCGATTGCATACTTATTTCTGAGTCTCTATCCTGCCCTTCTCATTGGTTCATTTACAAAAATATCGATATATTTTTCGATATGTGTGGGAGGACAGAATAGGACAGTACCAAAAATAATGTGGTAAATGTTTGGTTTCCAGACTTGAGCGAGCTGAATCTTCCGAAAACATGCAACACCGAATTTCCTGATCCTGATGACCTTCTGAATTTCAAACTCGTCATATGCCCTGATGAGGTGAGTGAAGGCCAAAGACACTACCGGTATGATATTTATAACACACTATATTGAAATGGATGTTTGTTTTCAACATTTTATGCAAATATGCATGTGTATTGGAGTACTGTGGAATTTATATGATTATGTTGTTGTTACTCAGGGTTTGGAAATATGGATTTCATAACAAAAACGCTGCAAATCCTTTCACTGGGGTTTATTATTCAATTGGCTTGCGTTCATGATTTGAATTTATACTAAGCTTTGGAGTGTGCGTGTTTCACAGGTGATAGAGCGATTATTGAATTTCATGAGATATGCATAGAGCACGTAAATCTGTTCTCAACCAAAATACCCATTTGGATTGTTCGGTTGATCATATCTGACCCCAGTCAAACCCCATTGAAAGAATTTGCAGCGTTTCATGCGTATCGGAATGCTTCAACCCGTGTATCGGCCACAAAGCCTTTTAGGAGTTCACTCCAGTATCGACATTACTACATCACTAGGTTACTGCGATCAAGACAAAACCAATAATAAAAACCCCCCACCACAAATCAGGCCATACATCGGGAATAGTTTGAGCTACGGACCTGGGGAGGGGCTCATTCGATTCTTCATGGAAAGTTCTTCAAAAACAGTCCAAATTTAGGCCGCCTTGACTTTTTTTGAGGTTTTAGGGATTTTACAAAACTTCGACTACCTTTAAAGGGCACTTTAAATTAAGTGAGAGCTGGCTAAAGAATCGGGGCGTTGTCGGAACAACATGGATTTTTCCTGAAAATTTTAGATCTTTTGCTCCAGCCGTTTGGGAGAAATCATGCGAACGGCGTACGGCGGACGGACGTAAAAATTTTAATTGCAGATTCGGATTGAAACGTAAACCATGACACAGACCTTTGAAACGTAAACCATTAAACGCTAGGAAACAGTTTTTCGTGGGGGGGGGCTTTTCTTGGTCGAATTTTGTTTTCTCCCAGCTTGTGGCTTTATCACTTGCCAAACTTTGAATTATGAAAAAGAAAATCAATAAATGAAAAATAACCTGGTTACCGTCGTGGGCTTGGTACATAATGCCATGTCGTTCCAGAGCTTTTTTTTTTTTTAAACTACTTGACCACAGTTGTTAAAACGGGTCAAATATGACATGCAAGGTCTAGTTGGTCCTGAATCCTCACTTTCGATCTACTCTGAAGTTTAAGATTGCTGAATTACATATTACTAAATTAGAATTTGGAGAAAAAGCTCATCTTTTTCGTTTTGTAATTGATGAACATCATTCCAAAGGATCGGATAAAAAGATTCGCATCGCTTCACGTTAATCTAATCACTCTAGTTGAGAAAAAATAACGTCAAAGTGAATGTGATTGAGACGTGGTGTGAACTATAGTAAGAAGCGTTTTGAAAACTGCGACTCCAGCTGTTGAAATTTCAATGGGATTGAAATTTTCAAGAAATCTAGGATAGAGGATGGCCTTTAGTTGCTAGGGTTAAATATTTGGTGAACTGAGGTAATGGAGAATATGTGTCAAAGGTAAACTATGGCAAAATGAATATCTTGTGTGTTGGTTTGCTTGCATTAAGTTCAAATTTTTCTTGAATCATGATGTTCATTTCATGAAAGTTATTCATTTTCTATGTAAAATCAGAGTATTCTATGATTGTGTGTTATAATTAAGAAAAAGTGCTAGAGCACTGATCTACTTGGAGTTCTCTCTTTAATATAATGGTCTTGAATTAGTTGTCAGTGTGTAACTTGTCATCTCTTAGGAATTAACTTTTTCATTCATATTCATTCTCTCCATTATTTAGCAGAAGCTCATAAAAAAACATGGTGAAATTCGAATTCTTGCTGTTTTACTGAATCAAGAAGAATGTCTCTGAACGCATTCACGAATTCGTTCTTTCAGAAATCCTCTGTTTCATTGCTTCTATTCTCCTTTTTATGTGTTTTACCAGGGGTTTTACAGAGGCGGCAAATTTACGTTCAGCTTCAAAGTTGGGCCAAACTACCCACACGAGCCTCCCAAAGTGAAATGTGAAACGCAGGTCTACCACCCAAACATCGATTTGGAGGGAAACGTCTGCCTCAACATCCTCCGGGAGGATTGGAAACCAGTGCTGACAGTGAGCTCCATCGTCTATGGACTGCAGTATTTGTTCTTGGTTCGTTGAAATATTTTTGTGTGTTCTAATTCAGATTTAGCTAATGAGTTTCGACGACTCAGTTAGTATCAGGCCAATATTTTGTACAGCCTTAGTTAGAGGTAAGTTTTTGCCACAACTGTGTAACAGGCTGGCTCCATTGCTTCATGACTACCGCCAATTTACAAACCTTATTCTCGTATTTGCAATCAAGGAATTGAACATTTGGTTTTCAAGGTATATTTTAGAGTGCGATCTAAACGTTTTACTCCTATTTCATAATAATTGTATTGCGTACTTACACTTAATATATACACAATTAGTTAAGGGTATGCAGAAGTACATTCCATTTGGTAGAAATTTTGCTTTCGAGTCTAACGAAGTGCCGGGAGCTTCAGGATAGATAACTTTGGAAAGGCAAACGAAAAATCTGCGCTCCGCGCCTCCTGGACCCTTCTTTGCCGCCCCTAAGTTATTTGAGGTTACAATTCAAAAATATGGAACATATTTCGGCCATTTGCTGGATCTTGATATGATTTTCTGTTTTTGGTGCTTGTGGGTTTGTTGAAATGGTTTTCGTCTCCTGGTTTCTATGCAAAATCATAGGTATGAGAAGCGACCTGGATAACTATGCACTCTACCCATCTGCTCTCGGCTGAGCCCTTCATTTCATTGATCTCTCGCTGTCTCTCATGGACGTTTACATCAGTAACCATACTCTGATAATTTGCAGCATTTTCTGACGAGGTTGAACCGTTTGGAAGTTGATTCCTGCACTTAAATGACATACTTCTTTGAGATGTTCCTTGTACTGAAGAATATGTGACCAGAGCTGATTCACTAAAGCTGACGAGTGAAACAGCAGTCCAGAATCGGGGATATCAAGCCACTAATTTGGATATAAAAATAGTTTGGCGTCGACATGCAGAAAAGAACAATGATATCTTGCAGGGATCTCTTTTTAACTTGATAGTTAAAATGGTCTTAAGACCTGGGGGATTTCTGAATCACTAAATCTGCTCCATAAGTACGGTCTGGAGTTTGAGTCTATATTTCAAACGTTTGATTATGATCAACGGTAGATCCCAATTCGTGGCTGAGTGATTGATTGCTTCCCTTCCCATCTTAAAGCTGCTACGCCTGAACATAAACCTGAAGCTTTTCAGCGTCCAGGGTATCTTGTTATTGTTGCAGGATGATCGCCTCAACCTTTGGAAGGGGCAATTAATAATCTCTGCCCTTTCTTCCTCATTGATGGCACCAGTAACTATATTGTGCATTACGGGACTTGTTTTCGCGTTTCAGGAACCGAATCCAGAAGATCCTCTGAACAAAGAGGCAGCAGAAGTCCTCCAGAATAATCGACGAGTCTTCGAGCAGAACGTGCAGAAAGCCATGAGAGGCGGCAACGTCGGAAACGTTTACTTCGAAAGGTGTCTGAAGTGAAGGGGCGGGGAAAACCAATTGTTTAGGGGCTGTTATTTATATATTAAAAAACTGTGATCCGTAAAAAAACAAACAAAAAGTTGAAAAATAAACCTTTTTTCCTTCTTTACTCAAATATGACTTATGCACCATTGTACATTTTAACCGTGGTGTGGAGTTAAATTTTAAAAAAAACCAACGGTACTTTCACAGATTTGGCTTGATGATTTCGTAAATTTTGCGGGGAATAAGAACTAACACTTTTTTCACGTTGTGCTTCTAATTTTTTAGTCCTTTGCCAACTCCCAGAAACAAAAATTTTCATTTATCTCTTTAACAAATCAATTTATTCTGTACACATTTAAAATGCTGAAGTCACGTTTTCAATGAAAATTATATTCATTGATGAATAAGTTTTAAAACGGCACTCAATTGTAAATAGATGAAAAAATGAGCGCGCGGCGAAGCTACTATTTTTATTTTCTTAATTTAAAATATTTAATCTGCTTTATTAGCTTGCAACAACAAAATTGTTACGAAGCTGACAATAGTTATGGTGGCGTTGCTCCTTCTTTGTTTGGTGGGGCTCTAAAAACCTTTCCCTTTTTTCTTCAAACGAAGCGCAGTGTATAAATTGCAATATCAAATTCTATATGAACAAAATCCTCGTACAGGAAAGGGTGAATTATTGAGTAATTATTTTACCGTTTTGAGCGAATCTGTCGTGAAATCCATTCGCAAGGTTTGGTGGTCGATGTTTGTAAACAAGATCTGTCGGTCCTTGCTGGTATTAAACATGTCAAATTAGAATGTGCTCATCTATGGTGTGATTAGTTTTGAAAAATGAAATTGCAGAAAGATGTTGAAACAAATAAACAGTATCAAAACATGCATTACTTGTGTTTGCTTATTCTTACAGATGTACTTTAATTTGTGATGTACATGTATCTAAATTGTAGAAATACTGGAACTGGTTTGGACGACCGGTGGGGGGATATGAATTTATATATCATGGTAAATAACACACAGCACTTGTAAGGATAAATTATATGGATAAATCCAGCCGTGTTTAGTCAAACATGTTTACGTTCAATTACTAAACAATTTTGCAGTCTTATTCTTTAGTAAGGGTTGCATGAGCTCATTGACACAACAAGATCCTGTTGTTATAATGTCAGCATGCACTAAAACGAGAATGAAGACTAAGTGGTAACACAGGTATACCGCAACACTCATCTATATTATTCAGACTGCTTATAGAACAACAACCCCACCCCAGCCAATGAAAAAATCACTTCATCCTCACTTAAAGAGCAAGTTAGCTGGTGGCAGAAGAGTGAATTACACTATTTTAACCAAAATACTGCTCCTCATACCTGAGCTGTCAACAGCAGCTGCTTCAAGGTTGGCTCTGCTGTAGGCAGAATTTTCAGTTTGAGGCGGGCATGTGAGATTGACCAATTGGAAAGCTCAAAAAGCAAAACATGAGCACACTTATTTATATGTTCCACCACTAGTACTGTAAAAATGTCTTATTGTTTTCGTTAACAGTGTTTTGCTTACTGCTCAGCCTTATTTCTATTTAGATTGTTCTTTGCTTGTGAGTGTTTCAAAGTTATGAGTATTAGAGTGGATAATAATAATTTATCAAACTAAACTATTCTCAGATGTGAGTTTGTGATGCTAGTCATCCCTTGCCTGGGCTGCAGCATTGCACGTTGACAACATAAAATCGTGTTGTAAGCCCTGTCTATCGTTGATAATTCTATTGAAAATGGGGAATTTGCACAGATTCGTCCAAACTGCATACGTTGACATTTTTATTTGCTCAAGAAAAGTTCCTCTTGCGTCCCCTTGGTGTTAAGCTGGATTCACATCTATCCAGCAAGCTATCCGGAAAGTGAATACGAGCAGCTGATTGGTTGGAAACAAGCTGAGGAGAGGGAATATTCTTTCCAGGCAGGCAGTTTTGAAGCAAACTGTACGCATCAGATTTTTCGAATATTTTTCGTACCAGATGGCGCAGTTCACTATTGGGCATACGGAATGGCACCGGGAGCCAAAACAGCTGTTGGAGGAAGCTGTGCTCGGCCAATTCCCCTCCATCTCCTCCACTGCTTTTTACTAGCTTTCCCTATATGTGTTTCCAAACGATCCAGATGGATGTGAACCCTGCTTTAGCCCCTGCTGATCTCTGTACTCAACCTTACTTTTAAAGGAGGAGCTGCGACTGCAGTCAATAGACGTGTTCTTTACGGGTCAGGAAATGAGCCTGCTGGGCCCTGACACACACAACTGGGTCTTCTTCCAAGAGACTCGTTTTTCAACTGATGAACTTTGACGGATAATCACTTCCTCACACTATACAGTGTGTCACAAGGTTATATTGAAGAGAAAACAACACCACAGAGCGGTTTAGGAGGCGAAATGGCTTTACATGGTAAATATAAACCTCCCACCTAACTCCTCAGCCCTTGACTGAAGCAGATACACCCCTTCACTCAACTATTCCTTGCTGAACGTCTTAATTCTTGTCCCCAGCTGTCTCGCAAGAATATCCCATTTGAATACAATATCTGCTTACAAGCGGTTTCAACCTCCATTATTCCTATAAATGGAAACATATTCCCTCCGTTTTCACATCGACTCTTCAAAGAATTTAGGGCAAGAATAGCGCAGGAGAAATTCCATTACTAAACAGCGGCGAGAGTAGAGTTTTCGAGATCTGATGACAAAATCATGAATATTCTATCCCTTCCTCTTCTGTATAGTTAAATTGCCCTGTTAATTTAAAGTATTTTAAAAATCGTAATTTTTTCATATCAACAATTCAATCTTCATATTCAATTTTTTCATATTTTAAAAATCGTAATTTTTTCAAATTCTCTACAGCTTATTTCCTTGAATTCATATGAATAATTTAATCAATATTCAAGTCATTTTTTCTTTTTATCAAAAACAATCTGATACACATAAAATTGCATACACCGCTTCAAAATAACGGTTATACATCTTGAACCATGAGACAGTAGAGATCAGAGTTCCTGAAAATGCCTTAAACTTAATTTTAAAACTCACCAACTTGAGTCACTTATTCAAAGTTTCCATGATGAAAATTGAAAATAGGAAAAGCGCAGGTGTCACACGAGTGGTATACGGGGGAATTTAAATAGTATTACTGATAGAATTAAATGATCTATTCCAGGGGTCTCCAAACTATGGTCCGCGGGAGGATTTGGTCCGGCCCGCCGCCCGCGGAAAAACATGGATGGATGGAAAAAATTAGATTGAAAATCATGGAAATAAAAAAATATATTTAATCACTATAAACTAATTTTTTGTTCTTATATTAGGCCTAATTTGAATTTGTCAAACTCGTCTAGGAGTGCTTAAAAACACTGTTTTTAAGTGTCTAATTTTTAAAATTTTCCGGCGGAAGCCCCCGTACCCCCCTTCAGCTGGGGGGGCCTAGCCCCCCAGAACCCCCTGTTGGCCCGCCCCACCACCTCCACATTATGGTATGGCCCTTGGGGCAAATCGTTTTGAGACCCCTGATCTGTTCCGTGAACAACAAAATTATCCCCGACCTATGAAGGTATTTGAAAATTTAGGTTGTGGTGATTTCCTGACAAAATATTTAATATTGTTTCCAGATGTACAAGTGTAATGTGATATAATTTGCATCGGGGGGATACGATTTCCTGTATCACATAACGGTGCACTTGCTCAGTTTGTTCCCAAATTGATTGAGAGATTGATTGGGTTTAGCGGATGAGCCAACCCCTCGAGTTTTAATAACCTGAAAAGAACATTCCAGATTACCGTCGACTGACATTATGGCGCCCGCGTTGTCAAATTCCCCGCGAAAACTCGGCGCCGAGAAAATAGTCACCAGCTGCCTCTTTCCGAAAAATTCGTACCCCGTATCGACGACTTCGTGAGCTCGGCAGATGAGATCGAAATCGTTTTTTTGGAGGAACTTGGTGACCAGTTCGATTCCGAAGGTGTACGAGAAACCTCTGTCGTTCCCGCCCCATTCGATAGTCTCTTTGTCGGGGTCCGACCACAGAAGGTCCTTGAGGAGCCCGTACTCGGGTATATCTGAAGGTCGCATGATCCTCTTGATTTGATCCATATTTTGCAACTCTGGGCTGAGACCACCGTGGCAACAAAATATTTTTTCATCGATGATGGCAGCGACAGGTAAACAATTGAAGACTTCGTTGAAAGTTTTCCAAATCTTAACATTGTACCTAAAGAAGATGCAGGAGCTTGATACAAATAACATCGTTGGATTTAAAAATGTGAATCTCTACCTACTTTGAACAACTCTCTGCATCCATATCCTCAGTTGTGCACTATACTTATCATAATTAAGTGGTATATTAATAACTACGAACCCCAAACGTCCAGACATATAAAATCAAACTATAATCCTAATGGAACAACTTTCATAAATTGAGGTAGAAATGCCTAGGTACTCGTCTAAGAATAATAAACGAAAAGGAAACAATGAGAAATATTTAGCAAAATTACTACTTGAAACTTGATAGATGCACCTGGTCAGCAGACTGATACCATTGGTAATTATACTTTATTACCTTTCAAATAGGTAGGATGTTCTGATTTAATTATGCATTATAGTCAATAATTCAACTCGACTACATTATAGCTATGAAAAAGACTATTATTAATAAATTCCTTGAACGTAGTTTTTTACCTGCCCATATGGAGGGCAGGCCAAAGACACAAGACACTGCTTGGAAACTTGTTTTTTTAATCTTTTCTTGGGTTCTAGTGATGTTTTTCATCAAAACCACTATACCAACGGAACAAGCTACGTAAACTCCACATTTTGAGACAAGAAAAAAAGGAATAATTTCAATTTCTTACCGTTTCTCAGATGGCAGACTAAAGAACAATGCTACTTGGGAAACCAGGTTTCTATAACTGAACTCCCCACCACACACCTTCAGATAACATAACAAGGGTTCCCGCCTTTCTATTTCATAACCTAATGTACAACCACACATAGTGTGGTGTAGGTAAAACCACAGGAGGTGAGAGTACACCCCCAAAATACGAAAACACAAAGAAGGCAGACTTAGGACAAAAACCTCCTGACACTCGAATTTAAACTCCTGCTCGTTTTGTAAGCTTCTTAGAAAATCCTCAAACCAATTTTTTTTCATCTTTAGATATGTATTGAAGAATCTCGGGACAATAACTGTAATCAGTGATCCAAAATGTTCGAGCAAAGTTGGAAAATTCATTTTACGACAGGCAGACTACAGGACAATTCGCTGTTAAAATTTATATTTTAGTACTAAATGGTATGTAAATGCATTACGTGTTGATTGCTTATTGTAGAGCAAGATTGGTAGTGTATCAAAAATATTTTTTTGACCCCCAAATCATTAATGAGAATTCAGAATCCATGAACAAAATGAATGATTTCTCCATTTATAGAAAAAATACCTATAGGGATATGACTATCCATAGCACTTCAAATCATAGTATCATCAACAGGGCACTGTCCATACCAATGAATGATCAACATTTATTGAAAGAAAAATCTGTTCTTAGAAATATATACGCAAGTAATAGATATGGGGAGAACTCGTTGATTCAATTTGGAATAAGGTTCTTAAGAATAATAGTAGGGAAGGGGTGTGTAATTTAATGAGAGAAATTGAGTTGGAAGAGAAAAAGTGGAATAGTATACCTTATTATAGGGAAATTTCTGATAAACTTGGTAAAATTCTGTCGTACAGAGGTTTCAATGTTGGATCAAGAATAAAAATAATCTTAAAGCTTCTTTGGGTTCGGTTTAGGATAAAAATGGGGTTTATGAACTAAAGTGTTCATCTGGGCTTCAGTACTGTGGTCAAACTGGTAGGAAATTTAGGGAACGAATAAAAGTGAAAGGATTTCAGGGACAACAAAGGTGATTCTGCCTTTGCAAGTCATCTGACTGAGTCCAATCACAGCTTTAATTTTGATCTGACAGACAGGCAATATGTAGAATTTCCTCACTATTGCCCAAAGGGGGGTATGTTGGATGTGCTAGAAAAATTCGAAATTTTCAAGAGTAGGTAGGTCAGGAAAATGTAAGAAAGGAACGGAATATTTTACCATTAATGAGTTCATTCTTGCAATAAGTTTCGCTCCTCCTCTCCATAATGTTAATGTTTGTGCCCCTTTCACTTTGTAAGGCTTAAGTGGCATTGGTTGGTGGTGGTTGGAGATGTAGTAATTCAATTCTTAATTAAATAATCAGTTATTCGAGTTTGCCCTCACCTTTTTCTACATTCATCGTAAAATCCGAATATCCTATTGATGTTTGATGCCTCGTGATGGCCCCGTAACAGGAAGAAATGGTCGTGCAGTTTGATTTTATACGCCAAAAGGAGGCTCATCGTTTCGACGGACTGCTTCCCGAAATCGACGTAATCCCCGAGAAAAAGGAAATTACTCTCAAATTGTCCGTACTCTAGGATACGCAAGAGGTCGGGGAATTGACCGTGGATATTTCCGACGATCTTGAGAGGAGCTTCCAGCTCCAGGAGGATGGGCTGCGTCATAATCACCTCCCTCGCTTTCAAGCACAAACTTCGAATTTCCGCATCTGCAAGCTGCAACGCTCTGCTGGGTCTGCTAGACCGAAGTTCGAGGAGACGCGATATGATTGAGTCCAAATTCAATTTATCCCCTTCCGCCATTTCGTATCTTAATAAAGAAGACGCTTGAGTGGAATCGATTACCTACACAACCAAGAAACCATTTAAAAAGACTGGAGTAGAAGATTTCAGAGGGAACTAAGCGATTTTTAGATATTACATCGATCACTGATATTACTCACAAGTTCTATTCCATCAAGATGTAGACACATTGTATTTCTATTACTTAACTCTTAGTCACTAATGCTGTTTGGTTCAACCAAGATTGCTGTAGCTTCATGCTAAATTTCGAAAACAAAAAAAATATTTTTCTTTAGGACAAAATGTTCACTTTCATTTGTTAGTCTTTTGATCAAAATCTTTATACTGTAGGTGTTGGACCTGTCTGCTGAGATGCAGTGAAACAACCAGTCCATTCATGGTGACTGCCGGCAAGGACAAAGAGTTCAAAGTCCTCACACCCAGCGGAGAACAGACAATCTCTGTGGACAGGTTGAAGCAGGCTTTCCTGCTAAACACAAGCCAACTGGACCACCCTCCAGAAAGCCAGCCAGCCAACACTCTGTCAACAACCCGAATCTGTCTCACGATATTACCATCCCAGCTTGATCCCCGACTGTGACTACCAAGAGTTGTTGACACGTGAAATTACCTGTTTGGTTTCGTTGACACTGAGAGAAGAATGATGAGTGTGTTGACCACCTCCAGTGGGCAAATGTAAGGCAACTGCAATACTAGGTCAACCCGCAACAGAGGTGGAGCAAGCTCTGAGCACTCCGTCAATTTCCAAAAATCATCTCATAACAAATGAGCAATTTGGCTTTAGAATATCTCATTCTTGTCCAATACGAACTTCATAAAAAACCGCTTTCATGGTAAGAAGATTTGTCATTCTGCATATTTCGACTTTGAACAGGCGTTTGATTGGCTGTGGCATAGAGGATTGCTGATGAAAATGAGACCTCACCTGCCAAATAATCTATTTGAACTTCTGAAAAGTTACCTCCAAGACAGAACGTTCTCAGTCTCCATTCAAAATCATCACTCCTCGTCTTGCTGTATAAAGGCAGGCATCCCTCAGGGTAGCATTTTGGGCCCCTACCTGTACACGTTATACTGTTAAGTATGCCCTTGCCTTCAGGATCTGACTTCTTTGCACTTTATGCTGACGATCTGGTACATGCGACATGTGATACCAACTCTGACTCAGCTGTGGCGAGGCTTCAGCACCATCTAATTGTGAAGGGGCAGTGGTGCATGGGGTGGCGTCTGCAAATTAACACTACTAAATCATGTGTGGTAACCTATACTTATCGAAATCAATTCTCGATACCTCAGCTAAGTTATCACAACCAGATCATTCCTAATGCAAACTCATATAGATACCTAGGTGGGACTCTCGACCGCCACCTGACGTTCGAAAAGCACATCTCAAACTTACTGACTCGGCTGTGGACTCGCACATACCAATTGACCTCGATACTGAACAATCCACATGTCTCTAACCAAAATAAAATAATAATATATAAGATTGGACATATGCCATTTCTATCAGGGGCTCATGTTCACAGTCTCAGGTCAAGTGTCTCGAGCAAAACCAAGCACCCCCCTTTGTAAGAAACAGCACCATCTATCGAGACTTCAATCTGGACTCACCTACTGATTACATGATTCGCCACACAAAGTCTTTCATAGAAAGGATATTGGAGCACCACAATACCTTGGTAAACGAGGGGTTTGCACCACCTGCCAACCGACGAATCTAGCGACCTCGACATGTCACAGACATCATTCCCCAAACATGTACATATTAACGGATTGTTACATTTATGATTTAAGTCAATTAATACAAATAATTTTCAATAATTAACCATAACCACTGCTGCGACAGTGGTCTGATGTTAAGATGTGAGTCCAATAACAGTGCATTTATAAGTGTATCGATGAGGTATATTACACTTGTAATAGTATCTAATAAACAAATTTAAAAAAAAAAATGTTTGGCAACAGCTGTTAAGGGTGACGTGTTCATTTTTGAGAAGATTTTGTTTTCTGATTACTTTTTCTGTTATTCGCTAGACTTTTCTTGTTGTCAGTTTACTTCCGAATAAGTTCTAGACTAAGTCAAGTAAACTGACGAGATCAAGTCTTGATCTCGTTCTTGACTCGCAGCGTATACGACTATCTAACAATACATCATATATCACATGGATACAATACCATCACATGTTAATCGAAAAATAATGCAATTCAAATATTTTCCTATATTTGGGTGATGCCATAATATATTGGTGAAATGCTAAGGAATGTCAGGCCCATTAGGTTCGCAAAAAAATCCACTTTTACTAGGCGCTAGGTCAGCCGCTGTGAAAATAACACACATAAACTCCCTCAGTAATTTCAATGCAATTTACAATTACTGAGCAGCAGACATCCGGAATATGTCTGTTGGCCTCTTGATTGTGATAAATGAATCTTAAATTTTGTTATTATTGAATGGAGATATTCCTTGAAACAGTTTTTGAAGAATTGAGTCTATTTCGCTCCTCATGTAGTCCATTTTTAATTAACAAACAAAATTTTTGGCATGATGCTTAACTAAATGCTGTTAATAAATCTGCCCCTATGCACAAGTGGTGCTTCTTAAATTATTGTTATTATCTGCGGTGTTATAATGAGTTTTACATTTTTGAACCTCTAATTTTGCACAAACAATCTCTACATTTTCATGTATCTGGACGAATTGACTGAATTGAATGATTGAAAATTTGGATCCCCTAGGTTTTGAAGTGTGTAACTAATATTTTCGAGCGGTAAAATATTCTTGTTTCATCATGATATAAATGGTTTATTTTGGAACTGTAAACTGGAATACCATTTTATAACATGAGTCATTGATAATTTTCTTATTGATAATGAGATGTCATAATACACGTAGCGGCTATGAAGTTGGGTAACAAATGTTTTATTTGTTCATGAGATTACAATTGATATTCAAAGTGATGTAGGTATTCGTAGTTACATATAAATTACAACAACGTAACGTAAAATGGTCAGATACAAACTCTGTATAGACATGGACATTAGAATTTAATAAATGCAATGAATAGGATGACATTGTTAGGCAACATAACTTTCTTAATTTGATTTGATGTTTTACGAATAAAGACTCTGCAGGGGAGAGAACAAACTTCACCCACAACGTCCAACAGAATAAATTGATTTTTAAGAAAAGAAGGTGAATATACACATTCCATATTTAATTTGATTGGTTATCTGTCTATTCCTCTTACGATAACCTTGGATTCTGATTCGGAGATGTCACAGAGCGTCATGTATAACATATTGAGGGAAGAAGTAAGGAAGACGTCGCATTTTTCTATAAAAAGGTGGACTTCAAAAATCATTTTACATTCCATAAAGATATGCATTTTACTAACCTTAGTAGAAAAAATGTAAAGTACCGTTCATTGACCGAGTGTAGTTCAGCAGAAGTGAAGCAGCTTCGAAATGAATGCAGAGTTCCTTATGTTCGTGAAGTTTTATCAAAACGGAAATGATTAGCAACTTAATTACATAAGTCAGAATAATTCGACATCTCTCTTAATACTGAGTACCTAATATGATAATAAAACCAGCTGGCTATGAAACTGGCATTGCCATTCAACATTACAACCTCAAATGCTAATTCAAATTTCCCTGTAGCTCCGATCGTATTCCAATAATCACTAATTCCTTTGAAAAGGTAATATTTCGAAACGAAACATTCGCTTATGAGATATCGTTACTACGGTACAAATTTGTCACATTTAACTTTAAAACTGCAGATTGCAGAGAGCGTTTTGAAGGCTGAAATATGTTTTACGTTACTCTGTCCCTAGCTTACCTCTCCTCTTTCTTCTTCGCGCCGAAACTCAGAGATTCGCGGTCAAATTCCAGAGGTATGACCCCCAAATCTCCAGAATATCTGTTCTTTGCAACCTAAAGAAGACGAAATTATCAATAATAAAGTAAGCAAGAATAATAATGATAAAATCGGAACATAAAAGACAATTTAATTAATCTAACAACCTAGATTCGTAAATGTTTCCGTGGATCATTTTTAGAAGCATAATTTCAAATCATGTTTTAGTAATTATGGAAGAATCTTAGTTTTACAGTCAGACTGTGAATTATTTTAAAAAGTTGTGAAATTGTGAAAAGTAAGTGGAAATTTTTGATTTTTGGAAGACATCAACTTTATCATGTTCCTACAATACAAAAAGCTTTCCGTGAGGGAGCCACTTTGAAGGAGGTTATTATCGGTGGATTTTCTAGATTTGACGCTGTTCTCACTAATATGTTTTGTTGAAACAAGAGTTTAAGAAAAACAATGACAAGTTGGGATGACAATATAGTTTTCTTACGTCTTGTAAAATGAAAGCATAGAACCAGATAAATGATACAAGTTGAGTTAAAAATAATAGAACAGTAATATATCTTTGTACGTGCTAATATGAAAAAACGCTATCAACATTTGGGTTTATTATTTTTTGAATGATCCGTGAGGTTTGGGGTAGTCACTTTGAGATTCAGAAATTGTGGTTATTTGCCATGGGTAAATTTATTGAAAATAATAATCGAAAAGGGCTACGATTAATATTTGCACATGCCCATGTTACCAGCAATCACACGCCATTCACTAGAGAGTTCCTAAGAGATCCGCCAACACTGTTACGAATCCGTATCGCGATACGGACGCGCGACTGCGCATGCGCTGCCAATACGGTTGGCCATATTGCAATACGACGGTGGTGTCTTTACGGAAGTTACGATACGAACGTATCTTTCGTCCTTATCGCAGAGTGACCCGCCATTGGGGTAACCTAGTTGTAAACCGCTTCGCATCAACATTTCTACCTAAAAATTTGATTTCTGAAATTGCTTTATTGAAATTTCATGCCAAGAGAGAGCAGAATTTTCATTTTGATTCAACATCATTTAATTAGGTACTTTACACTTTAAGTAAAAACAACGATTTCGATATTTAGTACCTACGAACTAACAACTTGTTTAGAGTAGCCTCCCGCCAACTGTGCGAATTTTTAGCCTAACAGCTTCATTTAGAACGCTATTATAGAAGATTGTCTACCACCCCAGATCCCTTGTACATTCCTTTTCTGGAGTATGGTGGCTAATAGGAAGTTACAAACAAATCAATTTTGATTCCAAGCGTACTTATCTGTCGTAACTTCTGCGGGAATTTGAAGTAGCCTCTGGAGTAAATGTACATGTTCTCTATTAAATCGGAACGAAAATAGTACATCATCCTCGCTCATGTCATCCAGGGAAAATCCCTCAAATGCGTTCGAAAAATCAACAGCAACTCCTCAGTTGAAGTCAATCCGTTAACATAATATTCAAAAAAGTCTTCCAACCCGGAATTTTTTGTTAAAAAACGAAAGAACGAGTGATCTTGTAAAGCATCAAAAAGAATGCTCGTTTTCTTATAGTGACGTGAAAGCAAAACGTACGTGACTCTTAGATACGGATCAGAGATACCACTAGTTTAGCTGAGTTGGTGGTATCGCTACCATTTTTGCTAACCAGAGCTGTGCTCGCCCTAGATACGATACCACGGTGTCCGAATCTCCTAGGAACTCGGTACTATCAAAGGTATAGAGGACCAACTACGAGCTAAGCCAAACAATATTTCATGAAAATCGCTCTATTTGACTCGCAATGGTTTTAAAACCAATCGCAACGAAATCGGATCGATGGTGAAGAGGGAGAAGCCGGTGTTTTAGGAAATTTAACAAAGATAACAATGTCTACTTAGTCTAGAAATTATACCAGCATCTTCATTCAGTATTCCGCATTCGCAATATTTACTATTCAAACAATCGTATAAAATTAGTAAGCTACCGTCCCGAAACGTATACCCTACGTATCCTAGGATTTAGACGAAATAGGACAGATTCCTACGAAATAGACGGTATACGAAATTCGCATTTGTGCATAAGCTACTAATCGTATTTATCCGAGGCTGGTTACTTAAAGGTGACATCTAGAAGCTTATATGTACTATCCATGAAAATGTCATCATGATCGAACGAAAGGCTATTGCAGTTTTGGGCGAGAAAAGTAATTGACACTAACAGACAGACAAGGAACGAAAATTGATCAACAAGCTCTGAAAAGCGAAAAGCAAGCGGAAATTTTGATTTTGGAGTTTAAACATTTCTCACTTCTTACACGACCACAAGTTTCCCTGTAAAGGGCAGCGTGGGCGGGGGAAATAAAGCGCGTAATCTTTCCCGATCTGCGGAACATCCTAAGGAGGGGAGCAGGAATCTGCTGACGCGAGGGCTTAAATCGCGAAGGGGAGATGGGACCGGCAGTCGTGGTTGGAAGAGTTCGGACGCAAGCCAGCGAGAAGGTCGGTTGTGAGCAAACGAACAGGACGTGTAAGATTGGTGGAACCAACAAGGGAACGATAGAAGGGTTGTATACGGATCAGTGAAAGGAGTACGGTACGCGGACTGAAGTACATTGAACAGTGAAAGTTACCGGGCGACGTTTATACGCGGAAATCCGTAATTCGGGCGCGCCGGAAAGTGATTCCCCTCGTCAGTCCCTGAACAATACAAGGTAGGAT
The DNA here is from genome assembly GCA_031894815.1 of Creontiades dilutus. Lineage (NCBI taxonomy): Eukaryota > Metazoa > Arthropoda > Insecta > Hemiptera > Miridae > Creontiades > Creontiades dilutus. Next base: position 710,553 of record JAVIWC010000161.1, read on the forward strand.
CTGAACATTATAGCTTGGGAAATAGAGAATAGGTCCCTAGTGATTTTATCAGTATCTACATATGTCATTAGGGTAAAACCCCTCAATTGTGAGTCGCATCAGACTTCGTTTTAGTTTTGCCTGAGTGGCGTTCATATTATAATTGGGGTTGATAATTGTACTGCTATATTATCATTATTCTATTGTGGTTGTAAAAGCTTGATTACTCGGTAGTACGACAGGAAGCTTTACTATCGTTCATATTACAATTGGGGTTGGTAAATTACGCTATTATATTAGTATAATTGGGGTTGATAGTTGTACTGTTATATCATTAATCTCGTTCATATTACAATTGGGGTTGTCAAATTGCACTATCATATTATTACTATTATCCTGGGGTTATACAATCCAAATTACTCTGTAGTACGATAAGTGGCTTAAATTCGCTTAAACCTCGTTCTTATTGTATTTGGGGTGATCTCTATATTATTATTAATTTAATTGTTCCTACAGGTATTATTAATTGTAATAAAGAATTGTGGTCTGTGAACCGGGGTGTTTCGTCCTTCCTCCTTGTCGTTGGACCCATCACATCCCTATTTCGTGATGAAGTGAAAATACATTCACAAAATCTTTCTTGTGAGAGCAAAACCTTAAATTAATACGATATTTGGGACTGACAATCTTACCTGCAAATATTTCTTGATTTTTAATCCAGAGTTGCTAAACTTGTGTTGTATTATGAGTACATTGTCCGCTTCTTGCGAGGCTTTGGCGCCACCGAAGATCGAGCTGGTTGTCAAAGACTCGCCGTCACGTTCTTTCCTCGGATGAATGACGAGAGTCACGTGACAGTTGTAGGTACTGGCGAAGTTCCGAAACGCTCCTATCAAGGCGTCCTGGCGGTAAAATCTAAAGAAAACTGTTGCAGTTCAATATAAGTAGGTAATTAATAAAGTAAAAAATCATTCCAATGATGAACAAATACTAATAGGTTCATACATAAACACAAGACGATGCCATTAACCAAGTTTCCCTTACTTATTACAGAAACTTTTGGAACTTTTTAATTTACAGTAATTAATTTTAAGAAACCTTTGAGTGTAAATGAGGGCAAAAGGCATAGAACAACGAATAGGCACGAAAGGAGTTCAGAGACTGGCTGGCAAACGACCCATTTTGGTGAGAAATTTGAAGAAAAAAAACTGCCTATCAATCTTTCTGTTGAGGAGAAAATTTTTGTTTGTAAAATCATTTATTGTACATTTGACTTAAACAACGAAATAGAAGCAATTGAGAAACTTGGTTTTAAGCAACTCCAAGTGATTCAGGCATTTGCTCATAAATCCGTTCCATTTTTCAGGCCATTAATTCATTTTGTGACGAGATAAAACGATCCCACTCTGGAATAGGGGTGCATAATCGTAGAATAAGGAACTTTTACTGACAGGAAAAACATTCTTACGCTCACATGCCTTACCCTGTTCAAGGTCTTTAGGAAAGGCAAACAAATCTGTTGTGTTGAACAGGCCTTTACTTTCTGTACCACTATCAGGGTTCTGTCCAACTTTGAGAGTAAAACCTTCCAATTGAAACATATTTGAATGCTCACTGATGAAGATGCAACCGTTACCAAAAGTACTAACCTGTCTAGAAATCCACTTTCGCTTGAAGAAAGGCCCAACATGAACTGGACGTTGTCAATTATAACGTGAGCAACATCATGGACATACGCTGCATGCTTAACTGTCTGAAATAAATCACAAATATTTCACTAAAGGCAAAAGTTCTCAAGAAGAATCATTCAGTTTGTGATGGATTTGGTTAGAATCCCCTTTTCGATTCTTGAATCCGCCTCCTCCAGGGACAGCCTGGCCTTCTCTAGCGTTACAGACATCCTTTAAGTGTTGCCGGCGTTAATCGCCTCAGAGCCCTTAGAAGGGGCAACTACATCATTCCATCACGCTCCTTGTTACAAGTCAGAATACATTTATTTAACGAAAAATTTTTTTCAACAACTCTACCCAACACCATAAATATGCTATGATATGTACATCATATACGTTTTCAACAGATTTCCACTTACTTCCATTACCACTTCGAGGGCCTGCTGACCATGGAACGTCATGAAGTACAGTGGTAGAAGAGCAAATTTGTCAGCCCACTCATCAAATTGGTCTCTGTGGTTTTGAAGTGGGACGGCAGCCATTTGCTGTAGCATCGTTCGCACCAGCCTTTGGTTCCTAATTTCAAAGCTTCCCCATAGTGTAGTTACCTGTCAACGTGAAAGATGATGTAGTTGGTGACATGTCTGTCATTAACGACCAAGTTAACATAAAAGTCATCAAATTTGGCGGGTGGTTGAGGCAGTATAATGTGCTATGATAGATTCATCCTTCTTCAATTCCTTAGCTCATGAGAGCTCAATGAGAATTCAAGAAAAATGTGCTGTATGAAGCGAATTAGTTAGAGTAACACGTATGGATTAAGTGGCAATACCCATGCGTTCATGATCAGCTTTAAGGATTTTTTGAATTATTTTTTTTTTGAAGTAACGAATTTTCAAAAATTCAAGTGCACTATTTTTTAAACAAAGAGAGCTATTTGGTATGATGTATTATGGCCTTTTTGGCTAAGAAATATGGTTTTCATTTTGCCATTGCGGTCGTGGCTCACCATGCAGGAGATCTTGTTTGGAAATGTCCTTGCAAGGTACCTCCTTGCCAAGGCACTGCAGATTGTGAACCTTATGCTGCTTCTACCGTCTGAGGAAGATGGTATCGGAACTGGTGGTTCCAAACAAAACTCACATGCTAATGTACATCAAGAAGTTACAAATCTCTGGTCATCTACCCCTGAGCACCCAGGGCAAATCGCATGGGTTGGAGTGCCCTCAACCACTGTCACCACGAATCCTGCCTCAACAGGAGGTAGGCTAGCGGTACTTTTGCTGTAGCTACCACCTGCGAGTTGATAGCCGGGAGCGACCCCCATCCTGAGGTACCAGTTTTAAAATGGGAGATCAACATGTTCCTGGACTCTCAATCTCGCCAAACGACCGACTGGGTGACAGGCCCAAGGGCGGAGAATCGGTGCCTGCCCTATAACCACTCTACCTTAGAATGAGTAAGGACATGATGATTAAGGACATTCGCAGAAGGTTGGGGATGAGAAGGAGCAGTTCAGGCCATATACCACTAATCATCCCTACATTCTAGAATCGGGAATTTATTCGGTTTCCTTTCAATAAGGTCTAGTTGTTAATAAGCGGCGATGATGATAGAATGGACGATCAGTTCTGAAGCGAATTATTTATTACAAGGTGTACATATAAGCGCTGCAAGCACCGCTTAACTACAAATGGGAACCAAGTGACAGGGAGCAACTCAGGAAATGCTAACTCAACAAGCCATATTCAACCAACATTTACGAACATATGGGATTGCTTAAACATAATCACCAGAATTTGTTAAAATGTGTTTTTGATAATGCCTGTTCAAAAATAAGGAGTTTCCACGCAATTTTTTCATGTGTCTTGTTCACATTTTTAAAAAAAATATATTAATAACCATTTATTTCAAAAATTGAGGCATTTATCGTCAACACATTTTTGTTGTGGATAGAAGTGATTTATTTTACAAGCTGTGGGTTGTAGGATTGTTTTTGACCGGTGCTTCATTCAAACAGTTATAACATTAGAGGTCCTGTCGATTTACGAATTCACCGACATTTTTAGATTCACCAACAGATTTTTAATGTCATTTTGCACACAGACCAGAACTATTCCACCAAAATATGGTGATTTCAATGAACCAAATTTTATATTTTACCTTCTGCATAGCTAAGTCGAGGGAGTATTCACTCATGAACGTGGTCTTCCCAGAGCCAGTGGGTCCAGTTAAAATAGTGAGCTCCCCTCTGCGGTGGCCCTGTAGAATCGAGTTGAGTGCAGGGAACCTCTGCCATTTGATACCACTAGCCTTGAAAAATGAAATATATCTTACTAGACATGGGGAAAATGAAAAACGTCGATTACAACTAAACATTGATACAGTATAGCTGTGAGCGAAGCATTGAGGGACATGATTTTGGCAAGGGTTGTCTAAACTGGAATATTACAACAAGTGCAAACTATTTAAAACTGTTAAAAAGATTTGCGTGTCATTTAAACTAATTTTCCAAAACGTTCGTATTAAATAGGTACGTTTACAAATTAAGAACTTTCGAAGGATAGTTTATGAATGATTTATTGATGGTTATCTGTAAATTCTTAAGCTAAAAAACTTGTTCTAATAATGTATTATATAAAGATTATGGATTTTTAGAATTTGTTGAGTCTTCACCGATTTTTTAACGCATATTTGAAGTAGGTAGCAATGACTTCATAATTAATGGAAATTCGCTAACATCAAAAAACTATGTGGCAAGCTCGATTTTTACGTAAATATCATTCTACAATAATAGAAGTTCACAGATGAAAAACGGTGTGTCCATACCAATGAATGATCAAAATTTATTGAAAGAAAAATCTGTTATTAAAAGTTTAGCCGTAAGTAATGGATGTGGGGGAGAACTTGTTGATTATTTTTGGAATAAGGTTCTTAGGAAAAAGAATAGGGAAGGGGTGTGTAATTTAGTGAGAGAAATTGAGTTGGACGAGAAAAAAGTGGATTATTATACCTTATTATGGGAAAATTTCGGATAAACTAGGTATAATTCTGTCGTCCAGGGGTTTCAACGTTGGGTTTAAGAATAAAAATAATCTCAAATTTTCTTTGAGTACGGTTAAGGATAACATTAACGTTCGGGATATAAGTTTAGTTTATAAACTAAAATGTTCATGTGGGCTTGAGTACTGTGGTCAAACTGGTAGGAAATTTAGGGAAAGAATAAAAGAGCATGAAAAGGATTTCAGGGACAACAAAGGTGATTCTGCCTTTGCAAGTCATCTGAATGAATCCAATCATAGCTTCAGTTTTGACCTGACAGACAGGCAATATGTAGAATTTCCCCACTTTTGCCCAAAGGGAGGTATGTTGGATGGGCTAGAAAAATTCGAAATTGTTAAAAGTGATAGGTCAGGAAAATATTTAAATGATGTCATTCCTCAAAACATTTCACCATTATTGGGTTCTTTCTTGCAATAAGTTTCGCCTCTCCATAATGATACTGTTTGTGCCCCTTTCACTTTGTAAGGAGTGCTATTGGTTGGTCCTCCCCACTTTCACTTCCTCAGCCAATAGGATTCAATCTCCTCTCACTTGATCCTAGATCCTAAGATATGCTTTCTGTGATGTACTTTCAGTTCGTGTTTGTTACTAATGATGACCTAACCGTCGAAATCGATTTAACAGTGTAAGTCTTTACTTTCGTGGAAACATAGACAACGTTCTATCTTACTCCGTGTTTATTTGAAATGGGTTCACAGATGACTTAGTCTGTAACGGTGTGTCGATCAGTTGAATGGTTAGAACATTGTGGAAACCCAAATTAATGATGAACTGACCTGATTAGAGTAGTAAAGTTCAGATAACAGATCTTCCCTGAGATGCTCGAATGTGATTATGCTGGAATGCGACATTGCCTGAGCATTCCGTAGCGCCTCGGAAATATTAGTTCCATTTTTGTATGCGACGAAAGCGGATTTGTGCTCTTGAGTTGGCCTAAAAGTTAATTCACGTTTCAATGGTGGTAAGCCAATTTAAAACAACAATAAAATACAGACATTATCAGGAAATGAAGGCGCAGTTTACCTGACTAGATGACAACGCTCTATGGACAATTTGCGTGCGAAGGATCTTGCGTTATTCCAAGAAGTGATGTCGTCTTCGAACCATATGATTAGTTTTTCGTAGTTCTCCAAAATGGGAAGGACTGTTTGCGGCAAAGAGAACTGACCTTGCAACAAAACCAGAGCAACGGCAGTGAATACACCTATTCTTTCCATGTGATTACAAGGATTTAGTGAAAAACAAAATATATGTTTTTAGACAAGATCCCTTAGATCCCTTACAGCAAGAAAACTATCAATTTCATTGATCAAATCAATTATTTAAGTTAATTTTGATTTAAAAAGATGGGAAGTACGATGCGGAGTACCGAGTTATGTGCGGATCTTGGACAGCGAACTAACCCCTATTATTTCCATATGATTACAAGGATTTAGTGAAAAACATATATTGTGAGGGAAGACAGCAAGAAAATTAATAATTTCATTAATCAAATCAATTATTTCAGTAACATAAGTGACCAAGTAACATTTTTTTCAAAATGAGCTTTTTTGGTCATTCCGGTACTAAGGAACGTGTACTAAGGTACTAAGGTACTGTGTGTTGTAGCTAAAAACGTTATCTTCAAACTGATGTGTAAAAAATACTTGAAAATAAATTTTACCTGCCTGACCCAAAGAGTTTCATGTGACCAAATTGCATTTGAACTCAACCACCTAACACGAGATAGATTATAAATGTACTCTCGCTGATGCATTTAAATGTTATCAATTGCCATTTGATCACTTTTACTGTGTAAGATTTGTAAGATTGCATATTGGGCAGGTGAAAATGACCAATTATAGTGGTAGGTAATGGAGAACCTTTTCTAACAGAAATAGGTATGTCATTGTTATTAGGTGCTTGGCAACACGAAAAAACTATTCAATTCCTCAATTTCATGTAACTATGCGACTTTTTTTTCGAAGAATTGAATTGACCAAGTGAGTAGAGCTTGAAACTCCAGGCAGGTAAAATTGATCAAATGATAGTTTCCGAATCAACAGCTCTTATTTAATCTGAAGTGAATTTTGAAGCACGATATCATAGGAGGGCACAAGCTAACTACCTACAGGATAAAGAAAAATCGAAACATGGTCGGATGAGACATCACACAACCAGTGTTAGTAAGGAGAAAATAGGTGAAACTTCAGATCACTCCGCTGTAAAATTTTGCAAATGTTACTTGGTCACTTTTACCCGGAACCCCACGATATGAGAAGTACGATGCAGAATACCGAGCTATGTACTGATCTTGGGGAACACATTCTAATCATTGTAGTTAAACAAATATGAAGGAAAAAGTCGCCAATTATTATTCGAGTCTCAGATAACCTGCACTCACAGATCTCTGGCATACCCATCCACCCATCACTGGTGCATGACGTACCATGAAAAACCACTCAATATTAACAGGAAGAAAATGTATAGATGGCGGATGAGCAGTTTTCTTTGGTTCTATTGTGAGAATTCGTGTATTTTGAAACTTGAAGCGACAAGGTTTGAATACTACAAAAACCGCTAAATGGTTCTGTAGGGAATGTGTCGGATGCGAAATTCGCCTACTATTTTAGCTTTCTCTCTGAAAGGAGATACTAGCTTACGTTTTAATTCCCTCTCGGTCCGCTAAATCAACTGAAGGTTGATTTAGCGTATGTTAGTGAGGTTGGCTCACAAACTCGGCGATACCGGCCGCGGACGGCCGAAGCACCTAATTTGTTCGCGGAGAAAGGAAGGTGGATAGCGCGCAAAGTTGGGGATACTGGACGCAAGCGTCCGAAGCACCAAGGTTGGTTGCTGGAAAGGAGATGAGATGGAGTAGAGTGCAAGATTCGTGATCCCAGCCTCTCAAGGCTGCAGCACCAATTTGCAAGCTACGGAGGAGAGGTTTTGGATGCTGAGGCGATCCCAGTCTCTCGAGACTGCAGCATCTCAACGGAAAGGAAGGTAGGTAGGTATGTCTAACTGAGCCGAGCTGAGTAGATACTCAAAGGCAAGGTTAGGAAGTTAAAATGAGAACGCAGGGATTCAGGTTAATGCTGCCAGGGCTTCCACCAACTAAACTATGTTTCTTCCAGCTCGCAGGCTGGGTTGTTATATGGATATGGAACCCCTTCTAGCCTGCTCCCTTCAAGACGGGTGGAAGGGGCGACGCTACCTGGTCGGCTTGGCCGTTCTTTTTTAGGGAATAATTCTGACGTACAAATGTGAATTCTTTACAGGTTCATTCTAAAGGTTCAATGATTGAAACCAGAACTACAATCACAACTTCTCACAAAACAAACAGTCTAATTCTTACCGTGGGGCAGGCATATTACGTCAATGCCTTTAAGCCCTTGGAGATATACTGCCAGTGAATCTCTCAGAGAAGGAACGATGACGGCTGATTTCTCTTGACCTGACGTCAAGATGACGACACCAGCTGCGGAAGAGTGGGGGTAACACTGCTCCGACAGGTCGGAACATAAAGTTTTGTAACCTGGAACCAACTCTTCATTTCCAGATACTGCCAGTGGCCAATAGAGGTCGCCGTTTTTATCGTCATACCTGACACCTTTTTCTTCCAATAATCTCCACGGCAGACCCTGTGAGACATAGTATAAATTAGACAAAGTATCAAACCCCATTTTAAAAAGTACAATGCAATATGTCATATGGAGGTGGTGCTCACGATATTCCTGATAACATCACTACACTCCCGATATATGAATGGTTGAAGGCAGCTGACACATCTAGAACTAATTGTTTGAAGGTTTCGCAGAAAATATTCTCAGGCCATATACAATCATTACAATTCTGTTTATTTCTATCATTTTAGCAGTCAATTCGGAGATTATCTTGTCTCAATGATCTGTGACAGGTCTAATACAGTTCTTTTTGGTTTATTATTCAATAATAAACCATTGTAATCGCTCTTGAAAAAAAAATTCTAACCCCCTGAAAATTTCATGGTTTACGTTTCAAAGGGTGTAGAATCCAAATCTGCAATACAAATTTTTCCGTCCGTACGCACGATTTCTCCCAAACGACTGGAGCAAAATATCTGAAATTTTCAGGAAAAATCAATGTTGGTCCGACAACGCCCCAATTCTTCAGCCAGCACTCTCACTTGATTGTAAGTGCCCTTTAAGGGTTGTCGAATTTTGTAAAATCCCTAAAAACCTCAAAAAAGTCGAAGCGGCCTAAATTTGGACTCTTTTTGAAGAACTTTCCATGAGGAATCGGATGAGCCCTTCCCCAGGTTCGTAGCTCAAACCATTCCCGAACTATGGCCCGATTTATGGTGCCAACATTCGCGTTATTTTGGTTTATTATTGTTTTGATAGCATATTGATGTGGATACTGAAGTGAACTCCTAAAAGGCTTTGTAGCCAATACACGGGTTGAAGCATTCTGATATGCATGAAACGCTGCAAATTCTTTCACTGGGGTGTTGGTTTATAATTGTTTTTGTTTTGATAGCAGTAACATAGTGACGTAGTCATGTAGTAGTGTGGATATTGGAGTGAACTCCTAAAAGGCTTTGGAGCCAATACACGGGTTAAAGCATTCTAATAACCATTAAAAAAAAAAAAAAAAAAAGCGCTGCAAATTCTTTCACTGGGGTTTATTGGCTTGCGTTCATGATTTGAATTTCTACTAAACTTTGGAGTGTGCGTGTTTCACAGGTGATAGAGCGATTATTGAATTTCAGGAGGCACAAAAATATGATCAACTGATCAATCCAAATAGGTATTTTGGTTGAGAACAGATTTACGTGCTCTATGCATATCTCCTGAAATTCAATAATCGCTCTATCACCTGTGAAACACGCACACTCCAAAGCTTAGTGGTAATAATAAACCCCAGTGAAAGAATTTGCAGCGTTTTATTCGGTAGATTCACTCCTACAAATTTCATCAATGAGTACTTTGCTCAATTGAAAGTCCCTGAATGATAATGTTCATTTTCTAGTCCCTTATTGCCATGGAGAGAGGAAGCTCAATAAATAAAGTTGGTCTAGTTCATTTATCGTAGGGTTATACCTATACACTTACCTGGAAATCAAATTTCTGACTGATTGAGATCCTCTCACTCTCAGATAAACCACCGACGGGGAGCAAATGTTTCGAAACCTTTTTCCAAGCTGCATTTCCATCCTCAATCCCCTTTTCTTTCTCCAGACCGCAGTCGCTGGCTGTCGTGGAATTCGATAGAATGTGCTCCAGCTGCTGCCAAGATCCCGCTCGACTGCATCCGTAGCAGATGAAAAACCCTTAAAATACAAACACAAATAATACTTGTGTAATCGACAGCAGTTCAATTATGTGATAACATTGTTCGGGTTATTGTTAGGAATGCCATAATTCGCGACAATATCTACAATAACTATCTACTATGCTATACCTTTAATGAAAATATAAGGGAATGTAACCCAACAAAGTTGAATGGAGACGATTTTGCAATGTTTCGACTTGAAGTCCATCAGAATCATCTCCCACAACAATGTACTTTTTAAGCCAAAATTGTGTACTATAAGCAAACATCAATAGACCATCTATTAGAAGATCGAACCGTTCTCTGATTGTATGAAATGAGAAAGAGAAATGTGATAATGAGAGGTGGTGGATAGAAAATCTTGAATCGTGACAATTCCCTGTGATCCAGCCAAACAACTAAATGTTCTACATGGTCAGCAGGTCTAACAAGTTGATTGTCTCAAGTACTGGAGACAGCCAGACAGACCAACAGTCGATAATAGGTACTTATGAACCAACAAACCGTGATCCCATTTGAAAATACCTACCTACCAAGTGGCATTTTGTATTTTCGTAATTTTTTGAAGAAAAACCAATCATTAAAATCGATGATTGTTTGGTTCTTTGTGTTTTTGTACCTACTGAAAGGGAAGTCGTATCATTATACGTTATTGGCGGTAATTATTTCTACCTTGACAATGAGTTTTGTATTTTATTCATAAATTAAGGCGTAGGGCAAACTCTTCTTCACACAGTCATCTACGGCTTTGATTACGCATGTATGTAATTATTACTTATGTTAAAATTATTTTTCATAATAAAAGCATGTTTTCAAACACCTATCAATGGGATCTAGTAATCGGGCTAGTTGTCAATTTACCAGTTATTTTGTTAATGAAGAGTTTCGACTGGGATTTGCAGAACACGCAGTCCACCGAGAGGCAACAGTGCCCACTTTCAAAGATGAGATTGTTCTTCACAAGTTTTTGTTTGATTTGTGACACAGCCACGAACTCACTCGCGGATGCCACAAAGTTTGAGCTGTCCAGCTCGGCTTTACGGTCTGAAGAACTACATCGTCTGGCGTTGAATAAATGTTGTTCGAACACTAATGGAAAATATCGCGAATCATCGTAAAAGTTTGAGGATTTCCGAAGAACGGCAATAATAAGACGCCGGCCGATGTTCCGGCAAACGAACATAACAGAGCACCACGAAATTCATTCGCGGACAACCTCTAGGGAATACTATTCCAAAAGATCTTCGGCAAAAATTAAAAGCTATCAGAACTTTATTTTCTGGGAATAAAGTGTTTAAAGGGAAGTTCAAGTAAATGCAAACCACCCGTGAAAGAACACCATGGGCGCCACAGCGAATCATTCTTCTTCTTCTTCTTCTTTGATTTATTGGATTCATCTCTAAGAGATTCGTGTCTTATTGATGTAGGTAGTTTTTCCTGTTTTTCTTCTTTGGTTAACGTGATTGTTAGTTATATTTGTTAATTTAACTTTTAGGTGTTTACAATTCAAATTTTAAGCAGCCAAGTGCCGTTTCCCGGCATAAATAGTTATTTATAGTCGAAGAGGAGGCCTGATCTGAAAAGTTGATGAAGTTTTACAAGGAAAGTGGGAGTTATCCCCCCAACTAACCATTTTTAGGCTCTGGTATTGGCCAGCAGTGGATATGTTCCCTAATCAGTGGAACAGGTGTTACGCTCTCTTTTCCGATTAAAAGTGGGTGTGTCTGACGTCAAAATTATGCATAATGCATAATTTGGGAAGGGAAGGACACCAACTCCTACTTTACACTGTGCCTACGCCTATCGTGGAGCTTCTACCATTATCCAACAACATATTAGGAGAAGTCGAAGAAGACCGAGAGAGCTCGTGTCATGTGCTCCTGTTTTCCAATAACATAGGTACCTACATTATTTTTATTTGTATTTTCATTATTTCTTGTCAGTGTCAATATTTCATTTCTTCATTATTGTCTACCCAGAAAATTTGAAGACCACTTCAATAAGTTTGGCTGAAATTCAACGAAGTCAGGCTGATATCCATTATCTGGTAATCCCTTGATCTTCATTAGTAATTGTTCCTAGTGAGCCCACACATTCCGCCCAGGAATTAGGTTGTTAAATTAGGAGCATACCCACTCGTTTTGTTGATAGAGCCAAGTGCGGAATAAAATGTAGAATGCGAATTCTTCATGAAGTTCTGTAAGATTCCTGTCTCATAATTATGACGTACTTGCTAGTTGATTGCACAAATCTCTCGTCTAACCCCAGTTGCCCTCATGGACCGATGGTCAAGTTCATCAAAACCGTTCAAGGTGAACAACGCCAATTTTTCGGATGCACTGCTTGCCGGAACCCCAAAGACTGCCCATTCAGTCTCAAAGCCGGAGAGAAATTTAGCGCTAGCAAACTCAAAATTATCAATGAAACAAAACGAGAAATATCACCCAAAATATCTCCAGCTGAATCCGCTACTGTACTGGCTAAATTCAAAGAACTGGAAGCGAAAAAACGTAGTTTTTGTAAATCTTGTTTTGTTCTTTTATTTCCTGATACGTGGAGTTTGCATAGTGGTCATGACATAATTCTGAATGTGACTGACAAGATGTTGTCGCATCCATTTCAGTTCATTACCGCCAAAACCAACGATAAGATAGAAGCTCAATATTGGTTTGACGATACCACCAAACGTTTCATACTTTCTGCGCTTAAACAATTGAAAGCATCATCGATTGTTTGCATTGGTGCACCTACTGTGTTCGAAATGGTGAGGAACGTGGGAATGAAGAGTTTCCTGTTCGATATAGATTCGAGATACTCTACATTTTACAGTGCTGAAGAGTTTGGATGGTTCAACATGTTGAATTTCCATTTTTTGTCCAATGAAATGGAAGGAATGGAAATCTTGAGGAAGTCTCTAACAACCGATCGTCCTGTCGTCATTATTGATCCTCCGTTCGGCGCTAGATTGGAGCTCTTGGCTAACACCATAAATCGACTGCGGTCTTTGACCTCCGATGATTGCATGACATTTTTAGCCCTACCGTATTTCATGGAACCTCAAGTAACGAAATACTTGACCGACTTCAAAATGCTGGATTACGTTTTACACTATGTGAACCACTCAAAAATGAAGAGTCACAAAAAGTCAGCTGTGCGTTTCTTCACTAATGTATCACCTAAGTTGGTACAACTACCATCTTCTGAAGGGTACAAATTCTGCAAAAAGTGTAATGTTTGGAGACACCCGAGCAATGAACACTGTGATCTGTGTGGAACCTGCCCAGCGAAGAATGGTTCCACCTATAAACATTGTACCTTGTGCAGCATATGTGTAAAATCAACTTGGGACCATTGTCAAAGCTGTAAACGTTGCTTCCTCTCACCTCATCAGTGCTTCGATAAAACGTCTCTAAAGCGTCATAAGATGAGTAAACAAAGTCGCAAAAAGAAGAAAGTGAAGTGAGATTCCGTGTTTGAAATATGTGACATTATTTTTGTGAGTGTTAAAAATCCTGTTATCCTATTATCAAGAACAGCATACAAAGTTTCTATGCTCTATGTTAAAACACAGTACAATTTATTGTTATTTGTACCTAATAAACCTCATTATGATGTAAGGATGCCTAGTTTTTTTCACTCTACTCATCGTTCGACTTCAAATGTTTAATCCAATACCATTTTCAAAACTTTTGTTAGGGGATTTGTAGTTGTTTTTTCAATTCTAATCATTATTAAGTAACATTTTCTCCAATCGATCGTATAATGCTGATGTGCTGTGAGACTATCTTTTGTTCCCTAACTGTTGAAATTATCAGCTTGGGGAATAGAAAGAAGGTAGCATACTGTAGCCCTCAGCTGGTGAAACGTACCACCCACCAATTGACAGCAAACTGACATGAGTACACAGGCTGTAGTGTTGAGTGGGGGAATAACTTTTGTTAATCACTATTGATCGATTCGCCTGGATCAATACTTCTTAATCATGGGATGAAGCTCCTCACAACTGTTGGAATGCCTTCACAGTCAATTAGAGCTTGCTCCAAAGAACTTGGCTATTGGCTATTGTGTGTGAATGTGAACAATTATTCTCCTGTAGGTGAACATTGTTTCCACCTATACAAATAGTCTAAGGTGTAGGTTCCCACTCACTCCGAAGCATCAGTTATGTTCCTGAGCTAGGAGACCAAAGTACTTTTGAATTTGTAGGTACCTCTCCTTGTAATGAAACATCCTCCGCTCAGGCGTACTTCTCAAGGATTTATCACAGGCACATGATAAACTTCCCACTAATCACACCCGGAATTCAATCATTCAGTGCTAATCCAATGCTGCTAATCCAGTGCTGGCGATTAAAAGGCTTTGAGCATTACACTTTTTAGATGTAGTCAATAACAACACAATTTTATTTACAACTGATTGTTAATCAAATGATTATTACCAAGTTTGAGGTTGGTAGACATTAAAACTACGTTCATTAGTTTTCGCCTCTTTGCACACTCATGTTTTTGGATGTGCCTCCTTATTAACGGTAATCTCGGATTTTCAATGGAAAGTAAAATATTCTCATTTATAATAAAACATTTACTTGGTAGTTTGAGAACCAACTGAAATCAGAATAATATGGTTATACATTTAACAATTGTTTAGGAGCACAGTGTAACTGAACTAAACTGTTATTCTCATTCTGTTAACATCGCCACATCAGGATACACCTACCTCTTCCCTGGTTATCTATAGTTTCCTTTTTTTCAGATTTCAAGACCGATTGTAGCTACATTTCGAGACGTACTCCCTCATTTGTGTTGAGGTCGTTTTTCTCAACGAATTCCGTTTCCTGGAGTAGTAATCATGTTCTCGCTGATGCTGTAGTTAGTGGCAATTAGCTCACGAGCGATGGACGTGTGTGAAAACAAGGAAACAAAAAAAGAATGGACAGACGAGGAGAGGCGGGAGCTCGAGGAAAAGTTGGACAGCGAACTGGATGATTTTATCGCTGGCTTGAGGAAACGGGAAGCTGAAGTTATACCTCCAGATCAATTGGCAGAGGTGAGATCAACGCACATTAGGGATGTTGCGAAAGGAGTATTTGCACCCACAAATCCTAAGCCTTATATCTATGCATATTTAAATGATCTAATTGTATTACCTTACTATTATAATTATATTACTGTTTCAATTTCATAACATTCTCTGAATTATTATTTGGTTCTATGCCCCAGCTCATGAGGTGTAACTTAGGAAGAATAGTATCTGTATCTGTGTGGAAGACGTACTGTACCTTTTCTGCTGGAAATACCATCAAGGCACCCTGGTGGGCCTCTGCCCTATATGGCCTCCACCATGTCCCCAAAATGCCGCCTCTGCCAACCAGAAAGGGTGTGCTTGATGGGTTCTGAAAAGCTGGAGGAAAATCAACAGCTAGTGCATGAGTTACTCTGAGACTAGCTGGAGGAGTATTGACAGCTATTAAGTACACCTGCATTTAGCATGGAGGAGTTTCCACAGCTACTGAATCTGAATTGGTACTCTGAAAGTAACTGGGAGAGTATCGACAGCTACTGCGACTAATGTATACTGAATTTAGCATGGAGGAGTATCCACAGCTACTGAATTTAATTTGCTCTGTACTCAGGATGGAGGAGTATCGACATCCCTGAGTGACTGAATTGTTATGGGCTGGGGCTTTAAGGCAGAACCTGAAATAAACTTATCGCTGACAGCTTCCAAAACACAGGCACAACTTATAACCAATGCGTTTGTAAGACAAGACTGAACTGTCCTGTCTACCCTAGCACTCTTGCTTCCTCCCGTAGACTAGTAGCGCTACCTAGACTTACTTTGATGAGGAGGGGGGGGGGAGGTCATCATTCACGACAAGGGGTATTGGATAATGTCAATAAATTCAATTATCATTCTCCTCAAATTTATCCATTCAGTAAATTCAACTAATTTGTGGGTTTAAATGATCTAAAAACAGAAATTAATAAAATATTCCCCTTCTAGAAAAAAATAATTTCGTAATTCGGTTGAGAATAGTGCAAATAGTACAGTTAATTATTCATTAAAATGCGATCTTCGATTTTTTTATCTAGGAGTTGGTGAATCATCCTTTTTTCTTGAAAAAACTGCCAGAAGATGGGACCGTACCACCTCTTTTGGAAGGATTACAACAGCTGAAGTACTGTGAAGATGAAAATACCGCTGACGGTACTACATTTCATTACGAACATTTCTATTTGAATTTCCGATTGCGAAATTCTTGTAATACTGATATATTGTACTTTGGTTTTAGAACTCGCTTTGGCGCACAAAGATGATGGCAACCAGGCATTTAAAGTGGCTAATTACCGGCTTGCTGTAATGTCCTACACGGAAGGAATTTCAAAAAAATGTCCCGACAAACGCATCAATGCTACTTTGTACAACAACAGGGCAGCCGCCCATTTCAGGCTGAAGAATTACAGGTAAAAACCACAACTTCATTTGTGTATTTAAATAATTAACCATAATGAGAAATAATTGCTTCTCACTCTTGGTCTCATCAGAAGATTAAAGCCTAGTACAGACAGTGCAAGGCTGCTCGCTTCGAATGCCTCGCTACATCTGCCTCGGGTCGAGGCGAACGCTTTTGACGAAAATTGCAAACACGAATGCTCGGCGTGAGCACGCGAACCACCCAAAAGTACGGAAAGTAGTCAATATGGTGCCTTCATCCCGTATAACCGTGCAAATTGCAGCCGCTGCATTCATTGTGATGGCAACGGTTATTGAGAACCAAGAAAAAGGGCGACGTAAGCGACGTTGGTGGGTCAAAAAAATCTATCAAAATCGGTGCGAATATGGAAACAGGCTCCTAGAATATGTGAGGTTTGAAGAAGATGCACCCAATTTCGCGCGAATGTGCCAGCGAGATTTCCCACAAAACGCGTTTACTTTCGTATAATTTCACCTTCTCGTGAATCGCTTCTCCATCCATAGCGTTGCTCGGCTTGAGGCAAATGCAAACAGGTACACACAGTACGAGCATGCGTCCTGAGGCATTCGAGGCGAGCAGCCTCGCACTGTCTGTACCCGGCTTTAAGCTCACAACTAAACGAGCAATCTTTTCCAAGTAAATTTGGACGCCGAATCGATTGAGATGGATCCCAGACCAGTCCCAGAGCATCTGACAATAATACTTGGATCGCAAAAGATGCACCTTTTTGAAATAATTTGCAGCGTTTTCAGTTTCAAAACCAGGTTATTGCATAGTTGATCAAATAGGATATTCTGGAAATTCCCCTTTTGTAGGAATATTGCCATAATAATAGTAATTTTGTGACTGCTTAGTGGTCCAGTATTACTGGACATATGACATTCAAGTAATAGCAACGTTTTGTTTTCGAAAGATCTTGTTATAACGACTGCAAACGGGCTTTGGAAATGGATCCCCAGTACACTAAAGCGATAGTGCGACTTGCGGACGTCTGCATGGAGCTGGAACTCTTCGATGAGTGTATCGCCCATTGTAAAGTTCTCGAAGGGATCACCGGTAAAGCCAAAGAGTTCAGGGAGATGGCACAAAAAGCTACCAAAAAGAAGGTTAGTTCCTACAGGGCTAAGTGTATTGATTATTAAGTTCTAAAGCCAATCAAGTGATTCAGTGGAATTTTGGTAGCTCATGTGTAACAAAAGAGGAACTTGTAAAACATTTCATAAAAATTGGAATTGTCTGGGAATTACTTGAAAAAAGGATGAAATTGCATAAGTACATCAAATATGGTTTGCTTTTTCCTGTAGTGTTAGTTCACTAACATCATGACACTAGATAAGACGGCTGATTTCCTTTATGAAGTGAGGAGCGTAGTTCGGCTTTCACACTCATATATGAAGAGCAGTAAAAAAAGAATGTGGGATTATTTAGCCTTCAAATATTGCGTGTGAATCGTAGAGAGCCTACAACTACATTAGGCCCTGATGAGGCAGTACAGGTTTCTTATCTACCATATCATTAGTGACGTTCAATACTATCGTCAGATCTAGGGATTTTCAGTCATGTCTTGATGGGTGCAATTATCTTTATGGAAAATAACTCAGTTATTTCAGTGGAGAAAACATATCTATAGATTTTTTAAAATAGTCTACGGAGATATCGACCTTTTTTACAAATTTGTGTTGACTGTGTTTTTCGAAGAATTCAAAACTTAGGCAACATTACTTTAAAGAATGTTTGCCTGTTTAACAGACATGAGTCGTTAGATACATGCACGATACAATTGTTGTTCATTGTATTAATTCCGTCACTTATTTTCAGAATGAAAAGCTTCGGGATGAAAGGAGAAAAATATTTCAAGACAGAAAAAAAGAAAGTGGAGCCAAAAGTGTGGAGAATGTCATCAAAGAACGAGGGATCAAAATGAGGAACTCAGGTTGCCTTATCAATATCTCAATTCTTCTTTATCAAATTTAGTGTAAACAGTATCACGAAACCCCTCATTTTCCCTTAGTTTTCGTGGAAAAGCTCTGGAAATGAAGCATTGTTTATACTACTAACTTATCTCCCAATAAGCATAAGATTGTCGAGTAGTCACACTACTTTTTTTCTATTTTGTTTGATTTAATGCCTTAGTATTTGGTCGGCTACACATTCCCAGAGTTTTGTTTACTATCTTAAAATTTTGAAAAACGAATTTGCGATGAGATGGTTATTTTGTGATGGATTTGGTTAGTTTGTCCTTCCCGATTTTTGAATCCGCCGCCTTGGGAGATATACCAGACGCCTTCCAGTCTCTGAGTGATGCAGGCATCATCTACATTCAGTTCATGAAAGGAGCAACTATGTCATACTGTCACCTCTCCATGTTACATGGTAGCAGAGCCTGGTTGTGACTATGGGCCTTTTATTATTGACTGTCCTGATGCCCCCAATCACTCGCATTGCCCCATAGGCTGTATGCCATTATATATGTCCCCTTGAATAACTATTATAACTTCCCATAATTGCGAGCCATTCCTCCAATCAGCCCTTTTCTCAGAGCTGAAGGAGTGTGATGGATATAGTTATTTTGCCCTTTGCGATTCTTAAATCTGTTGCCCCAGGAGATATACCAGACGCCTTCCAGCATCTGGGACCCCCTGTTTCTCATTCCATTACCCCCCCCCCCCCCATGTTACAGGACAGAATTTGAAAGAATTTCGATGTTGTTATCCAGATCTTGCAAATGTGGAGAGCCCTTTAGTGGGAGGTCCAGGAACTGGCGTTCATCTGGAAGAAGGCAAACTTGTGTGGCCAGTCGTCCTCCTGTACCCCGAGTACTCCATGACTGAGCTCATACAGAATTTCCACGAAGACTCAACGTACGTATTCAACATTGCATAATCTTTTTCGTTTCCCTCGAAACTTGTAGGTTGGATTATTACTCCAATAATTTCTGGAAGGTGGAGTATCCTATAACGCTGAACAATAATTGCGATGGTACTGAATTATTTGTATAATTTCTGTGTGAAGAAGATTTGGTGGAAATTTCAGGTGTTCGGAAAAAGTCGGTAGAGAGTTGAACAACAGTAAGATCTTTAGATTCTGACTTGGAGCAAGCTCAGCATATCCCAAGGAATAGGAAGTAGATAGAACCAACCTGATTTCATTGTTCCTAACAAATTTTAAAGTTTTAACGAATTCAACGCGTAGGGAATTTGTCACAATTGTTCGACTGATGGTTTTTCTATATTATTGCTTCCGAGTCTACCAAGGTAGCGGAAGCATTGTTTTCACTTTCAGAATGTAAAAATTTTTTTGTCTCCAAAATCAAAAATTCCAATCGCATTTTGCGTTTTAGATCTTTCTGAACAATTTTGGTTCTGTGTCTGTCTGTCAGCAAATCCTTGTTACGGCCAAAACTACACGAAGTTATAGTCCGCTTTTGATGAAATTTTCAGGGATTGTGCGGGTTGGGGTGTAGATGGTCCCCTATAGGTTTCATGACCCCCGGATCAATAGTAGCCTCTGCTCATGCGCATGCACAAACGAAATCCTTGTTACGCGCATAACTCCGAGAGTTCTTGACCAATTTCGATGAAATTTTCAGGGATTGTTCGGTTTGATGGGTAGATGGTCCCTATGAGTTTCATGACCCCCGGATCAATAGTAGCCTCTGCGCATGCGCAAGATATATACAGCCACTGTGCGGAGGGATGACGGCAGTTGGGTACTTTGCAACGACGCTGCAGTCAACCCAACATTATTTGATCCGTCATTGAACGATGCTCATATTTTATTTTTAGAAATGTCATAATAATTATTTATCACTTCAGTCATCTATCCATTCAGCGTCAATGTCAATTTTTATTATTAAGTATATTTTATAGTTTGTTCAATAGTTGAACATGGCTACCTTTATTTTCTCAAGTTATGCTCCTGAATAACAATAAATTCACCCTAATTCAATATTTACTTCGCCTAATTGAACGAAGTTCTTTAGTCAATAATAATTTTCAATGATCTATACAGTCATGTTATGGATACGAGGAAGCTATGTGCCACGCCCACTTGGCAGATGTTCTTTTCCTTCCCATTACTCAATTATTGATGAATCACCTGTTGATTTAAGGTTTGAAGAGCAACTAAGAGAAATGTTCGCTGATCGCCCAGAGTGGGATGTTGAGAAAAAATACAATGTAAACTCCGTCCGACTCTACTACGAAGACGATGATAAGCCGCACCAAGTTAACATAAAATCCACATTGAGATCCATTCTTTCTAGAAAAACGTGAGTTTCTCAAATTATTCTAATGACGAACTAAATTTACTCTTGTCGGGGCTTCACTTCAGCTACAGTGAACTGGAGAGTTTGACTTGGCAGAGGATTTTATAATAAAACTTTCAATAGAAAGAACAATTGTCCCCTGGAAAATGGAAGTTTATTGTTTTAAAATTCATTGTCAATTCCTCGAGGCATAGAGTTGCAGGGTACGGTTGATTTTGAGAGTGGGATAGTTTAAAAATAATAACTGAACATACATTAAAAAACACTGCTTATGTAGTCAAGGAAGCTTGGATCTATTGATTAGGGAGAAAGAAATGGTTAGGGATCAATAATATAGTAATCAACCTATTGCGATTATCTATAATGATTGATTGAGCATTTGTCATTGTTATTCACCGCTAAACAAGAGCTCTTGGTTAACTCTGTAAATAGTTTGTGACCATTGGTTTGTAAGTTTAAAGCGTTCAAGCTGAATTGCTCGCCCTGATGATGTTTCCAGCTCATCCATACTTCATGAATCCATCTAAATATCTGTCCCTTCTATTTCCTTCGACCAATGGCATTCAAACTTCCTTTCAGCTGTGACCTATGTCAAGGAATCAATGTGCCTTCCAAAGTATGTTCATTGTTCAGTTATTGTTGCCAGACTTAAACAGCCAAAGTCTCTCAACTTTGAAATTCTAAATTTCTTGAAAACGGTCAATTACTTTACGGACATTGATTTCCATTTTTCAAAATTTAAATAGGTTTTTGATCCTACCGAATCTAAACCGAAAAAAGGGGCAAACCTCACACACCTGCTTGTAATTACTGATTTTTCATGCGTTGTTAGGTCCCATTAGGGGAGTGCATACCCAAGTTTGCACCCCTGAAAACCTTGTGCTAATCTTGTGGCAGTAAAAAAGGCGTGAAATATTTGTTATTTTTTCCCCAAAACCCATTGAGGAAGTGTATTTTGGTAAACGACACCCTATATTTTATCGAGAGTAAGTAAAATTTGCTATAAATTGAAACCAATCAGCTCTGTATGCCCATTGTTTGCAAAAATGCAGCCTACTGAAAATGGGTGGTTTCCAAGAAGTGCTATTATATTGGTAGACTCATTTTTCAAGACTTTTACTGGCTAAACTGCACTCTGGGTAGAGGTATTCAATCCAGTGGGAATGGATCGTCCTCTCCTCCATCCTCTCCCTCAATTGGCAATATGTTAACGCAGCTTTTGACATGGCACTTCAACCCTGCCTTTCTGCAGCTTCGACAACTACACTTATAAAAGTACCTCAAGAAATGCTGCTCTTGAACGAACCCTACAAGCGTCGTCAGCGTGCAAATAAGTTGAACTCGGCCATCATGATTGATATATCACAACGGGAGCTGATCCAGTCTTATTAACTCTCCTCCAAATAGTCAGCTCCAACTGCAAATAGAGGCTGTAGCTACAGAAAGGCAGAGTTTTACAGCTAAAGCAGTTTTAACATGCCGCCCATCGAGATACAGGACGATCCACCCAGGCTGTTGTCCCTTTTTCACCCTCTTCTCGAGGCCTGGGACCTCCAGAAGGTCAATTTCAGTATCATGTGCAAATAATTTATCACAAGAAGCGATTTATTATATCGATCGTTGATCACTTGATTGAAGTGATCTTAATTGACCACTACGAATTGGAGTTTCTGATGCAACAATGAGGGTTAGAAATCCCAAATTACGCTTAAATTCAAAATTATTACATTTTCTATAACTTACCCATTTTCAGTTGGGTGCATTTCCTCAACAAATTGACCTACAGATGATTGGTTTCAAACTGTAGGAAATTTTACCTATTTTAATTTTGTATAGGGTGAAGTTCGTCTAAATATATTTCCTCAATGGGTTTTTAAGAGAAAAAACTGAAGAAAGTTGAAAAATTTCGCGGTTTTTGACTACCACAAAATTAGCACAAGGAATTCAGGGTAGCAAACTTGGGTACGAACCTCTAAGGGACCCTGACAACATAGAAAAAATCTGCAATATACGAGAGTTTGCGAGGTCATGTTAAATTTTAAATTGACTGCCCTAAAAAGGACAGCCCAACCTTCAATATAATTTTATTAAAAATTTCTTACCCAAAGATGATAGGTATCCGTTGTTCAAACCAAACTTTTGTCTGAAAATAACTTCGTTGTAAGCAGTTTACTTAGTTAACCAGCTAAAAAAACATTCCTCAAGCGATTTATCAACTACAACCGTAAATTTAAAACCATATATATGAATTTATTCTTTTCTCAGGTATACCGTGGAGGCGGCAACCCCTGCATTCATAGTATTTGCTAAAGACAGTGAAGCTGAACGGAGATTCCTCGACCACGCACGTTGAACGGCATCGGCTATCACAGTGACGAATCCGGCAGATTTTGTTAACAACTCATAATAATCTTAACTTCTGTCGCGCCATAATTGTTTCTATATAACACCAACTGTGATAAAAAAAAGTACGTGTTTTTATTATCCTGATTGAATTGGTCCGAAATTTATTCACTAAACGACTCCCTTCAGAGTTGCTTTCATTATTTTTAGATGAGCACATCCGTGAAACACTTCAACCTCGTTCCGTTTCACCTCTATTTCAGGATTAATGAGAATATAAACATTAAAAACATTGATTCAAACATTTATATTTCTTTAATTTGATATAATTTAATGCTTCATCGAAAAATGTGCACCAACATTGCCAAGTTCGACAGTCGTAACAGTTTAAATTTACTACTTATATTTAGAACAAAAATATATTTGGTATTATTGCACAATTCCCATCTATAACTTTGTTATTTTGAGTGATTTTCGGCAAGGAGCACTCACAGCACCAGTTATTAATACTAAACCTAAATGGTTAACATAATCCAACCAACAATATAATATCAGATAATGTCATTCATTTATATTTTTCGAGAACGCTACTCTCATTAATAATACAGGTACTCGTGAATTTTTGAGAAATCGAAAGGTAAAATTTATACTGTAATGGTCTCACCGGTAAACGAGAGTGAATTAGTTTCATTTCTCTCATGTGAATCTCAATATGAAAGAAAGAATCTAAAATATACGTATTTAGGTTTTCATCCACAATACGAATTGCTCTACGAGCTAAAAATGTTGCTTAACACAAGCTGTTACGTATAATAATTAGTTGTAGGTGCCATTTAAGTAGTAGAATCATACAGACAAACTTGATATGAGGAAATTGAAAGAATTCTTAAATATTGGAAGAAACATTGAGCTTCAAACACAATCCAGGCTGTATATAATGGAATTGAAATTACAGAATAAAAAGTGTAAAACTGTTGGAAAAACTACTAGAAATCATTTTCAACCGTTTCAACTTTTATTTTGTTCTTGTAATTAATTAGTTGAAGAGTTTGATTGAGTGAGAATTGTTGGTGAGTGGATAATATGGTTAGGTTCTGAAGTACGTAAATTATTTGAGATGTCGAAAAATCAGTGTTTTACTTCGTAGGTGCATTCCAACTAGAGGTGCCATTAACTGTGTTCAACTGAGGATGTGAGATAATGATGATAAGTCGAGCTGTTCCAACAGGGCGGAGCCATTGATAGTGGTTGAACAGCTGTTGGATGGAAGTACTTGGCACTGAGGGGCTCCGTCCCTTACTTATAGCAAAGGAAACCTTTGGCGATTGTAATCACTCACCTAACTGTGCAGTGAACAGAGCAAAATTTGCCATAACACTACAGTGAGGTAAAGTTAGGTGGATGTTGGTTGGCTCAAGTGTTTCAACTAATGTTTATCTGCAGTCAAGGGGTTGTGAACAGTAATCTAGAAGGCTGTGCACTGTTATCAACAGCTGATGGTGGAACAAGCCTAGTCTCTCTTTGTGTGTGTTCTTTCAGTGAGGTAGTCCAGGAATCAGCAGTCACCAGTGTAGCCGTGGACTGTTCAACATTTAGGGTTGTCCAAATG
This sequence comes from Creontiades dilutus, assembly GCA_031894815.1. NCBI lineage: Eukaryota > Metazoa > Arthropoda > Insecta > Hemiptera > Miridae > Creontiades > Creontiades dilutus. The sequence goes on from JAVIWC010000161.1 coordinate 735,254, forward strand.
AACGAGGCACTGGAAGCCTCATTGCAGTAATGGTCGTTCATTGAAAGACAATTTCTTAAACTTTCACAAGGCAGGAACTAGAACGCTGACAGTCGAGCATTGAGCATTGAGGGGAGAGGGAAAGAGAGGTTTCATCTACTCTCAAGGAAAGCTGTGGCAGGTTTGGACGATGCTAGACAGCGTCTGAGAACGTCAATTTCTCGCCTAGGATTATTCTGGTAATAGTCAATCTGTGACTGCCTCACTGACCAAACCCTTTGCTACCCTGCCACCTGTGTTAGGTTGCCCATCACCTTACAGCACTGCCATTCATTACCTGTTTCAGCTGTCAGTTAGGTCAGGTTATGGTAAAGCAGCATGGAACTTTTTCTAGTTGATGTCCAATATATTCTCATGATTTGGCGAGTGACCAAGATGACCATGATGAAGAAACGGCAGAGAAAGTAGGGTTGCATGCAGTTTTCTAATGAAATGCCTAGAAGAAAAGTGTTTATAGGAGTAGAGTTCCCTTGAACCATTCCCAGAAGTCGAGTTAGTGGATGTGGGCGTTTTTGAGGAGAATTTTTCAGTTTTTATAATTCGATGTAACTACTTAGTGGATATCAACAGAACCAAATGGCAAGCGAGAGCGATTCGAAGGACGGATCCTCTTCCATTACAGCCAGGAATGTGTTAATTGAAAAAAGCTACTTAAGCGAAACACTAAGAGTGAGTGAATTTAACCATTCAATTTAAAGGAAGATATTAACCACAACCAAAAGATTGACATCCTTTTTTGCAATAGGTTCACCTTAATCTAGAAAAATACAATTGAGCTACACCAACATAATTTGCAGTTCATAGTTCAGACTATTCTTTTCCGACTGATATAATTTGCTCGCTCTATAAATCAGGTTGACTCCTTGGCAAAAAATAACAATAAGTACCAAATTATTTAAATAAATACCAAATATTTATACGTCTCTTTATCTATTTAGGCGGCTAAGGAACACGATTGGCTCTTTAATTAATATTTTTACGATCCCATCGAAATCATAACTATCAACATAGGTCATTCATTCGCAATTTTAGGCTTAGCGTCCCTTCCTAACGTCAGTGCAAAGAGTGTTTCAATGTGTACGGTTAATTTTTCGAGGATATCAGATATTTGAGTTTTGTCTCGCTCAATTGATCAACGTAAAAATTCAAAATCTGCAAAAACAGGTGCTTACACTTCAAGTAGGGATGGTATTAACAATCAACATAGAGGTAGGTACTCAATTACAATAAGTATCTACCTAAAATGAAATATATAGTTAAATAAACATCGATCCGTCGTGCCAAAAAACAGGATATTCTTCCGCTAGCTTTGTTAGGATTCCTGCAACGATAGTCGAATTGAATTAATGTACTGAGAAAAATTGATAATAAGCTGGGACAGTGTTGTGACACATGGCTTGAATATCTTATAGGATACGATACTGAAACATTTTGACCAACCTTGTTAGTGAATGCATGAGTACCTCTTAACTATTTTTTTGTTCATCACATCTTCTGACAGTTCAAAACTTATTGATTTGTCACAATACTGAGGATTTAAACAATTTCGTAGAGAACACTCACATATTGCTCCATTTCGCTGATTCGAGAATTGGATAATCATCCTAGTTTATTTATAGGTACCTGCTATATTGGTATAATCCATAATCACATAATTTGTTGTGGTTTTATGCAGATTGTGGCAATTTTCGTGGAGCAGTAGTATTTAGTGTCCTGGTTTTGGCAAAACATTCACCAATATCAATATAACAGGAAACATGGAAACTAATTCGTTCATTTACTTCAGAATGAACAGGTTCAAGATACAATCTGGTTGGCCATCGAAACGATTATTCCAGTTTGGAAGGCATTATCAACACCAAGTAAAGTGGAATTAAAAATGGTTTTTCAAGCAGTGATAGACAAGCGATAAAATACCTTTTGGCGGTTAGGAATAACGATCCTTGGCCAATACGTATCGAAATGGGCTTGAGCGATTTCTGCAGGAGAATTATAAACTGAATAATATTTTCATGGCAGTAGCCAGAGTCACTACAGAGGAGTTGAGTGTCATAGTGCTCCTGAGAACATAGTGAGTGACGATCTGCAACGCTCTCATAGAGTGACCCTTCATATCCTAACAACCAGGCTCTCCAAAAAATTAGGCCATTATCTTTCGCTGGAAATGCACAGTCGGTTGGTATTTTCTGGATTCACTCAGCAGATGCACAATCGATCGACTTGATCAGCTCAGCAAGCTCTGGAGTGATAGCCAGATATGGAGATGTACCAACTCCATGCAATGTTCCAGACATCCGCAAAAAGACATTAGGAACATTACGTAATAAGGAGGGATTCACTTAAGTTGTCAGTCAGAACCTTGTGTATGGGAAAAAGTCGATATACCTACGAACAGTTAGTATCCCTCTTGCTATGAAGTTAGCCTTTGAATCACTTTATGGATAGAAAGTCATTTCAATACCAATGCATTGTTTCAATAGAGTTTTCCATGTAATGTATATAAATTTTTCCTTGACAGAAAGAAACCATCAAAGGTTATTGTATGTTGGATTTCCACCGATTGGAAGCAAAATTAAGAGTTTTCGCAAAGAAGCGGTTAGTTATGAATATAGAATTGCCCTTCTCCATCTCTCAATGTCATGTTGTATAACCTCCCTGCAGTAAGTTTGACACGATTTTGAGATGAACAATGGGATTCATTTTGAAAACAAACAAATTCCTACAGCGATGCAAGCAAGACCACCTTGTACCATTTTCAAAAAAAAATTATGGTACAAATTGACGTTTGAAATTGACATCATCACAACGACCGTTATTGAATGCTTTGCATTGGACTGCTTGGATTCAACCATTCCTATTTTCATCACCTGAACACATTTGTAATGACTCTATCTCTCAAATTCTCAATTTAGATGCAAACTGAGGCTTCACACTGCCATCAGCTATGATACTCAAGTAGCTACGAGCAATTACATTATTCTAGGATAAATCAATCGACAATATTGCTGTTTTATACCTGAATAAACCGCAAGCTTCACTCCCAAACTAAACATACATGAAAGAAAGGGAATGGGATTTTTTATTCTTCTAATTTAAAGCTTAGTGTCGATTTCCGATATTTATACCATTCAGAATTACTTCTATCCATAATACTTTTACATTGCTGACTGAAGCCCTGAAATTTGTGTTGAAAATATAGTCAAAGCTCTAAACGCCGAAAGTTTTATAAGTATGAAAAAGCGATAATTAATTTTCAACAAGAATTAAAGTTACGTACACAACCGGTATCAATTGAATTATTGTAATAAGATCGAACAATCAATGCAATTGTGAGATTAGAGTTATGAGCAAATTTTTTCAAGTTCGGTTCAACATACCAAACGTCTGTAGTTAAGAAAACGAGGGCCAGTAATTGAATAATTCCGCCAAATTATGTGTATATAGGGATAATGTCAGTTGACGTTCGAGATCATAGATTTAATGGAATTATTTAATTAATAGAAGAATGATAAAATAGGACGAATCTGAATTCCACTAAGTAAATCTGGTACGTTATAAGAAATCGTGATAATGATAAGAAGAGATCATAGATTAATTAGAATATTATAGCCAATGGAAGAATGATAAAGGAGGACAAATTTATTGTGATTTGATGATACTTATTCCCAAATGAGTATTTTTTCGAAAGGTTAAAGTGATACGAATAGAATGAGACTTTATCATCATCATTTTGATCATTAACTGTTGCGCTTCCGCATCAGTTAACTAAAAACTAACCAGTCTTGACAAGCACAAACAACTTGAATAAAAAATTTTGATTTGTGAGCACAGAACCGAATTTCTCTGAAGTAGATAACGTGGGCGGGTATTTTGGGGAAGGGATTTTGCTTGAGGGTATTTTTTATTTAAAAAAAAAAAAATCAATTTTAATTGGTTCACAGTTTTTGTTTTTACCGTATTTGTCCGAGTTGGAGTGTGAATGTCAATATTCGAAGTGCTCTAAAACAGCTAAAAACTGCAATAGCAAATAGTAGTGGTGCATTTTCATCCTCGTGGTTTTATTAGTGGTCTTATTCGATTACGTGACACTTTCCCAAAGCGAATCACCCAACGCAGTTTCACCCAAAACTCCTTCCAGCCAAAAATAATCAACTAAAAATAATTCGCCCAAAGGATTTTTTATCTAAACTTCCGAGACCCACTTTGGCAACTGACAATGAAGTTGGTTGAGAGTGGAGGTGCCTATCAGCTTTGTGCTGTTTTGTTCTTGTTGATGAAACGCAGCTCATCATGTAATGTTGTCTGTTGGCATCGGTAGGACCCAGGTCATCTTATCTCGTCAATAAACTGCCCAAGTTCGGGGAAATCGTTCCAATCAAGTCACTTTCCATTTGCCCAAGTCAATTCGCGTGCTTTGGCAGCTGGCAACACTGTTTGTGTCATGGCATCAACAATTACATCAAATATAAATGGTGACATGCAGAGTCATTGGGGGTTTTTCATATGATAAACAGTCAACAAGACAACTTATTGAATAGCTGGAGCTGGGTCAGAAAATGTGCCAAAAAGGAGGTAATAGGCGGACGACGACCAGCATCTACAATGTATCGTCGAAAACTACCTTCTTCTTCCTCCATGGCACTACAATCCTGTGGGAGATCAGGGCCTCCTGTTGTTTACTGCTGCTCTCCAGTTCCAAATACCCAGGATGGAACGCGCATCTCCTGCCAAACCACACCATCGACCCAGCGTTGCTTTGGGCGACCCAGTCTTCTTTTTTTATAAATGGTTTCGTCCAGAAGCTTTCGGGGGATTTCTTCTAGACGATTCTGACAACATCCCAGTCACCGTAAGGGCCCATAATAGAGACTTTTTGGTGGACGACGACTAGGAAACCGTGGTCGCCAAGTTGAGGCGAGCAGTTGGATGCTAACTGCTAACATTTCCATGACAAATAGCATCAAGGCTACCGGCTGTTGAAGTCACGTTTAATGTGACAGTTGTATACTGTCGTCATTGTGGATTGAAGTTTGTGTTATTGAGTTGAAGTAGTATTTTGTGGATTGTTGACAAACAACACGGACGTTCATTATTGCTACCGCGTGCAAAAAAACTTGTACAATGCCAAAAACGGAATTTGAGAAATAGGTAAAATAGGTTATAAATATGGAAGGTTATGTTACTGCCAACTCGTCAAGGAAAGACATATAGGAGAACCAATTTCAGACGGTTCGTCATGACAGCTTGCATGACGGACGGGACGTCACGCATGCGCAGTCTGCATTTTTCTCCAGTCAGTACCGTCAACGTCGTCGCGTGAACCGCACCAAAAAGTCTCTAACATCAACGTTTGTTCATATTCTCTGGGTAAGCTCCTCTGGGTCAACACGGCCCAAGACTCCTTTCTCTCAAGCTGGCGCAGTTCTCCCTCACTTGCTTTTGTCAGCATCCAGGTTTCAGAGCCATATGTCAAGACTGGTCTTATAACAGTCTTATAGAGTCGAACAACTACCACACTTTCAAACCCAACGACAGCTGTCAATGATATCTGCTGTCTGATTTTTGGATTTTTCAAGGTCCAACCATTCCCACTGAAAATTTTGCAATATTTTTGCATTTCTTGTTTTAGGAGAAACTGTAATGTAGGCAATGCGGTTTTTAAGCGAAATTCTTTTGGGGTTAAAAGGCAGTTGGGCGAGAAAGTTTAGACGAAAGTGCATTGGGTGAAAAACAAATTGAGAAAAGGTGTCGTGGCACCGTTTATTCAAACAAGATGCGCAGTAGATTTTATGAAATGTTTAGGGCCAAGCATTAGATATCTTTGATATCTGAACGAAATCATAAAAATGGGTCGACAGTTTGCGGATTTAAGTTTGTGCAAGTGCATGGGCTAAAGTTGCAATGATTTTTACAGGGGACCGTCAAGGTTCTTATGACCTCTCAAATTTTATCAAAATATTTTGATCTGAACAAATGCAGCTGTAAGCGTGCCCTACGAAATACATAAAATGTAATCAAGATGGATGAAAAATATACTCTGCGAAGACAACCTAAAATGGATGAGGGATTTTAGAGGAAAATCAATGCAATTCAATGTTTTCAGAGAATTGGCATTTCAATTGAAGTTTGACGCCATAGATTTGGTCCTCCAGTGTCATGTTGACAATTGATTTAAAACCACAGCTTAACATTAAAAACTTGCTCGTAAGATGCACAACTGGAAAGTTTTTGATTTTTAGCGTAAATACAAAGCTTATCTTTGTCCAAGAGGAAACGAAATATTGAGATTTGTTTCTTGTAATTAATATCAAAATGGCTTCATCAACTTTCAGTCCGTCGCAAATTCCTTTGATTGAGATAGTTTCCAAATTAACCTCTTCTATTCGGTTAATAACATTCAAACGTTTAAAAATAACAACCCAATTTGATTTTCCAAATTATTTTGATACTTCCGTACGAGCTCGAGCATAGTAACGTGCATAACAAATCCACTACAACTCACCATCGTGTTGCGGCATTAAATGGTTTCTGGAAGAATATGGTCACTAGTTAAAACACAATGAATCAAAGTAGCGTAAGTCTTACAAATTACATGATAAGAAGTGCTCCGTAAAAACTAAAATCGTGGTGGAACGTAGAAACAATCAGATCCGTGAGCATTTGTTTTTCAAAAAAATCAATATCCTTAACGCTAATAATTATATTAAGGTAATCCCTACTGTAATGAGCCGTGCAAGTACGCGTAGACGAAGACTTGGAAGATTTTGTTCATGGAGTCGATGGAGCGGAAGTCCAGGGCTTGGTAGTTGTCTGCAGCGGTGTGCCATTCTGAAGGGAAGTTGGGAGGGATCACGTGAAGAATAGGAACATCTGAAAGCAAATGAACGAAACAAATTTCAAGTGTCCAGAATCAAAATCGGCAATGTGGGCCAATTTCCAAAAAAGGGGGCTACCTCCGGATTTGGGCATCTGCCAAATGAATTTCATTGTTTTGACTTGTCCTACTCTGTTGGAAGTTCATTAGGATGTCAGCTAATTAGATTCCAATTGATTCCTCAACTGTGGTCGAGTCAATACATTTTGGTTAATTATTCAATAATAAACCATTGTAATCGCTCTGGAAAAAAAAAATTCTAACCCCCCCTAAAAATTTCATGGTTTACGTTTCAAAGGGTGTAGAATCCGAATCTGCAATAAAAAATTTTCCGTCCGTCCGCTGTACGCCGTACGCACGATTTCTCCCAAACGGCTGGAGCAAAAGATCTCAAATTTTCAGGAAAAATCCATCTTGGTCCGACGACGATCCAATTCTTGAGCCAGCACTCTCACTCAATTTAAAGTGCCCTTTAAGGGCTGTCAAAGCTTTGTAAAATCCCGAAAAACCTCAAAACAAGTCGAAGCGGCCTAAATTTGTACTTTTTTTGAAGAACATACCATGAGGAATCGAAAGAGACCCTCCCCACGTCCGTTGGTCAAACCATTCCCGATGTATGGCCCGATTTATGGTGCCAACATTTGAGTTTTTTGGTTTATTATTGTTTGTTTGTAACCTAGTGATGTCCGGCCGATAGCGTCGAGTTGTAGTGAATGTGGATACTGGAGGGATAGCCGATGTGGATACTTGTAGTTTATAGCCGTTTCACGGGTTGAAGCATTCTGATATGCATGAAACGCTGATAATATATAGGTAAATATTATTCAATACTATTACTGGGGTTTATTATTCAATATTATTACTGGGGTAAATAAATATTCTTTCACTGGGGTTTATTATTCAATTGGCTTGCGTTCATGATTTGAATTTCTACTAAGCTTTGGAGTGTGCGTGTTTCACAGGTGATAGAGTGATTATTGAATTTCAGGAGGCACACAAATATGATCAACTGAACAATCCAAATAGGTATTTTGGTTGAGAACAGATTTACGAGCTCTATGCATATCTCCTGAAATTCAATAATAGCTCTATCACCTATGAAACACATGAATAATATACACCAATTGATTAATAAACCCCAGTGAAAGAATTTGCAGCGTTTTACTATGTTGCTGGCATAAGAGGGTAAGGCATAGGCAAGTAAATGTACTTTTTTTCGAAAATGAGTGTTTGGTATAATTTTTCTCGTAGAAGGAAAACGAGATCGACCTACGTAACTATTATGCAGAAAAAAACCTCTGGAAGGGCATGCAATTTGCCTGCCAAAACTGGAAGCATCTGAAGTTAGGAAGTGTTGCCACAGCGCTGCCTATCGAAAATCAGGTAAGTAATCCTACCAGTTAACAACGTTTACAGAGGATCCAGTAAGACGCAACCCCCCCGCCCTGCTAAAACCGTTAGTTTTGGATTAAAAACAAAGTCTTTTCAACAAATCTGCTTTTGCCAAGAATCTCAAATATGTGCAGTCTGCGCATCCCGCACAAGCGCTAATGTGCTTAACGCACACCAACTTTGTTTTTTCAAATGAGTAACCCACACTTCTTATTGCTAAATTGGAATTCTATGTGGTACCACCCTTTTTTTCATGTGATTCAATGTGAACGCTTTTACACTCGAATCAACATTGAAAAACAATTAAAACTGATGAGTCCCACAACGTTTGCTAACAATTGTCCGCACAATTTTATGAACTCAGCGCCGCAAATAATGGAGACGCCAACAAATAGTATCAACACCAATTTACATTATGAACTTCACCTCATGTCCTATTTTCTTTCCAATAATGAAGTAATCTAAATGGTTAATGTTTAAGTAAGTCTTTCATCATCCCTTAATCACCATTTCGAAACATTTCCTAGTGAATGAAATTCTTACTTCTTTTAAGGAACGGTTTGTGATCATCATCAATGTAGCTGAAGGACGATTTTTCCAAAAAGTGTCTAGTCTCGTCGGCTGGAATGAGACCCAACGCTTTCAATTTGCTTTCGATTTTAGCTAAAAGCGAATGCCACCTCTGCGTATCTCTGAAGAAGCTGAAGAACTGCTGGTCTTTCACTCCGATCAGGTCGAGAAGCACCAACACGTCCTGGAAATATTTTATATAATTGCAACATCGAAGTGTAAACACGCATTTTCTTTTGGGCTTAACCCTGGAATACCATCGACGAATCATGCTCCTATCGATCTGAGTCAAAATGACTCCATTAGTTCTTCAATACTCTTTTATGGAACAAATCTGAACCATAAAAGAAGAAATTAGAACAACATATTTCTGCTATATTAAGAATAATATCCGTTCCTTTCAGCTTAAAAGCAAGGTTTAAAAAAATCGTACAACCAAATCAAAATGTAATACCTAACAAACAAACTCCTTAACTACAAATTATGCATTTAATACCTGAACTCCAAAAACTTAATAACTGCTCCAAAATCCAATAACTTGATCAATACTTAGCAAAATTATTTGCCAGTCAGTCTCTTTAGTTCCTCTGGTAATTGGCTAATGTCAGCGTTCCAGGTGAATCACAAATCACAGTAAAAAGTTCAGAAATGAAACTAGGTAGCAAGGCAAAAATAAAGATTATGACTTTTTTTTCTCTCTTCCCTTCCTTATCAAACGACTATTGAATTACTTTTACAGTTGTACAAAAGAACAAGAAAATTGAAACGAATTCGAGGCTGCTAACAGTCATGAAAATTAAGGTTAGACTGGTGACGGAATGGTATAACTGCCCCTTCCATTGAGCTGAATGCGGTTTAATGCTCCGCCAAGCTCAGAGGATGCTCCAGACGCTTGGTGGCGTCTGATTCATTTCCCAAGGCGACGGATTCAAGAATTGGGAATGGCCAACTAACCATATCACCAGATTGGAGCAGCAGCCTGAACAGACAGTAATTTGGACAGTTTTATTTCTGTGTGGCCCCCGCAAATCACTTCAAAAACAAGTTGTGGACGTTTTTCATTTGAGAGGACGGAAACATTCTGCTATACATTGTTTTCACTGGCTTTTGTTCGGCTGTTGTTTTAGGTGGAGCACTTTGAGAGAAAGCAGGAGGTGGAACAGGAACTGTAATTTCCTCTATACTCTCTCTGAGTTGTTTCTTGAGGATTAGAAACGAAAAAATTATATATATATTTTTTTTCTCCAAGTCGATTCCATCAATTGGGTCTGGATTGTCCTATTCAGAACGTGGCGTGTAGTCGTCATTTAGCTGGACATTAGGGGCGTGCGATATTATCCTGGAGTGAAATTGACTCCATATTACCTTCGGCATTATATCGTGGAGAGATTTTAACGTACAGGATTTCAATGTTTACCTGACAGCAACGACTGGTGAGGTCGTTCAGCCAAAAGACGGCTGTAGACTTGTTTATTACAAAGTGAATATCCTGGGGAAGCAAAGCTGGGATACGAGTAAAACCCTTTCCTGGGATGCCTTAGTACACTGCCGTAAGTGGTGGCTGAAGTCATTTTGACTCCTCAATAGTATTCTAGGGTTAAGCAGTACAAAATCATAAATGCCAGCCCAAAATAAAGTACTAAAGCTTGACGAGTGAAGGACATTTTTCAATGTTCATTACACAAGACTTAGGTGAAAGCGACTTACGATTCTGTCCAATGCGTTGGTTTGTATGCCGTCATATACGTAAGGCTGATGTTCCCACTTGGCCGCAAGATTGCGAGCACCGTAGATGCTGTCATTGTCGGACCATTTATGAAATGCTTCTTCACCATCGAAGAAAACCATGACCAAACCAACTTTCTGCGAACAACATAGCGCAAAAGTTTTGAATTTATCTGTAGTAGACGTCTGGGAATTTGGAAAGCTGTTTCAAAAATATTTCAGCTCTACGTGATTTAATGTGTATTTGCAACCAGCCCCATAGAGAGGGGGGGGGGGGAATGGATGGAGCCCTGGGCCCGGCCTTCGTAAGATAAAATTATTTTCTTGATTTTTATTTTTTATTTTAATGGGAGAGTAGATGCAAAATGATATTTTGTTCGCCACACTGCAGGGTCGGAAGGCAATATTTGAGGGGGTGAACCATAGTAATCTATAGATTAGTTGGAAAAATAGATAAGAATCTATGATACCGAGGTCAGTGTTCTGTTAAGTTTGTTGGACTGGGAGCTCATTGTCCTCGCATCTCAAAAATAGAAAAATATGGTAAATCAATCCTTGTAGTAATAGGTAGGTTAGTTAGACAAATAGTTCGGAATCTTACGAAAAAACGAGCGGTGATAACCAATAGAGTCTGTATAATACCAAAATACGACGCAGCCTCCTTATAGAACAGGCCAAAATAACTTGCAAAACTCTAAAATTAATTTGCTTATAGCTGAGTCACAAAGAACTCACCTCAGCTTTAAGGTACGGAGTCATGACCTTCGCGAGGTGGAGGAGCATAGCACAGGGAACGGCCGAGTCTGTCGCGCCAAGGAATTCGAACTCGGCGAAATACTTGGAGTCGTAGTGGCAAGCAAGAACGAGCTCTCGGGCAGGCCTTCTGTCAAAACGGGCGATAATGTTGGCAAAATCGAGGACACCATGGGTTGGCGTCTTATCCCTGAATTCATCTAGTTCAACCTCCCAACCGAACTTTCGGAGCTCTCCAACGATGTACTGAAACGTTGAATATAAAAGTTTAATTTTAAAGACACGGAAATAGACAACAATAACATGGTGGTAAGATGTCAACGAATAGGTTTCCTTGTTAAGCGATTTATAACATAGAGGCTTGTGGACTGCGACAAAGTCAAAGTCATGTTCAATATGCTTACTCTTACCAGACTATTAGAGGCAATTCTAAAAAAACCCGCAATTTCCAAAGCTGAAATCGTACAACAGTGAAACATTTCCAAATTTCTTCCTAAATTGCATATGGCTTCCAGGGATCACAAAAGCAAAACATCGAACCTTATGATGCTCAAATCACAATTTTAAATCCAAAAGTCCAAATTTAATCAATTCAATGATTTGATGGTGGTAATGAGAAGGAAGGAGAATCCCCTTAATCTAAATCATTAGATTTGTAGCCAATAAACTATATCTATATTTGAGATTTGATTTTGGATATTTGAATTTGAATAAAGCGAAGAGGAGCAGTATTTTTACGATATTCTAAGGGTATCCAAGGATGGCGAACTGATGTTGGAGCAGACCATTGCTGCATGTCCCTCCATTTGTCAACATCCAGCCACATAACAAACAGCTGGAAGTCATGTCAAGCGAAGTATACGGTGCTTGTTGCCACGCCCACTCAACAATATAGTCTTAGAGCAAACTCTCACTAGTAGCGATCCACCACAATGTTTGAGGAAATTTTTTCATCCTGGTCGCAATTCATCACAGCATAAGTACCTTAGGCACAATCCACAATCATTAAGGGGAATTGGTCGCAATATACCAACACCAGATGGAATGGTGTCGTTGTTCTAAGAGTATCTAAGGGGGGGCCCGGGAACCCCTCCGAAATTTGGAAAAAATAAATTATTATTGTATTTTTCGGTCCAAAATAATGTTAATAAAAAGGAACCTTTGTATCAATCATGTATTTTTTTACGCCTTTCCAAGTAATTAACAGAATATTATTTAGGCCTAAACTAGGTATGCTTTCCCCTGAGAAAAGAACCACTTTTCCATCAGTTTTTTAGTGCTACAATAGTTGAACATGTGATTTTCGACACCTGATTGAAAAACACAGAGAATAACCTTCCGAAACTCCCCTCATCTGCTGCAAGTGTAAGCTTATGAGAAGCAGTTTCGAAAAACGGGAAAGAGGAAACTAATCAAATCCGTAATAAATTTAAGAGTTGAGAAATTTCAACATCCTCCTGTGACAGTGTGATCGACCCTTGAATGCACTAATGCCATGCGTTACAGATGAATTATTACGTTCTTGACGTTCTCGTGAGACGGAGTACCAACAATTCTTGGCACGAGGATGTGGTCGAGGGCAGTTCGAAAATAAGCGTCGTCAGTCAGAAGGGCAACATCTTTCAGCTCTCTGTTGGACATGCTTTTGGAGACGTGGAGTTTCTGCAAAGCACAATTATAAAGTGTTTAGTTGAAATACCAATGTACCTGAGAACGAAAAAATACATAACTATCAATCTAACAGTGGCCGTTCATATACGTACAGCTACAGTGGCTTTATGTAATGAATATTCCCAATTAAACAGATGAAAAGCTAACAACCTTCAAATAAGTTTAATTAGAATTTATCAGCCACAAGACCGATTAACAAAAAGTGGCAAATAAGTAACAAAAGAAATATATATTCATAATTATTTTCACATGGAGCCCACCATAGAAATATGCTCATTAGAGTTGCAGGAAAAGATAAGAAGACGGCGGCAACTCAGAGGTAGTTTTTTCCTGTAGACCACCGTCAATTATACATCTAAATGATTTGATAACTAAAGCTGGATATGTGCGTCAGGATTCCACTGAAAATTATTCTGTTTACACTTTTTGTTTAGAGGTTTTGATGGGTATAAACATTCTCTAGGCACGGAAAATGCCACAGTTTGGACAAACTGTTTGGCGCATAGTCAACTAGACATACTAATCTACTTAATAGACTAATAAGTTTGAAAATTCGTCTCAGGTGATGAAATCGATTGCCCTACATGAGCTCCCACAAATCCCAGATCGGCTGGTGAGCTTGGAGGTTAATTTCTTTCTGGTTCACTAAAGAGAATATTTTATTCAGGCGCTGCAGGTATTTTATTTTTGCAGTTCCATTAGTTCCATTTATGGAGTATTAAGGAAATATTACAGGAAAAAATGCAACAGGAATTCAGCTTGACTGTTGTGTGATGGTGATTAGTATGAACCCCTCACCAATTTTACTACATTAGAGAGTTCTTGGCACATTGACCATAAATCTAGCGTGTGATGGATATGGTTAGTTGGCCCCTTCCCGATTTTAGAATTTGTCGCCTTGGGAGATGAACCGGATGCCTGCAAGCGTCTGATTCAACTTCTGAGCGTGGCGGATCATTAATACAATGCATCCCTCTGCTTGGAAGGGGCAACTATACCATTCCATCACATCACATGGTAGCAGAGCGTGATTACATCCACTGGCCCTTTTATTGTTAACTGTCCTGATCATCCAGCTGCCCCTATTTACTCGCAATCCCCCCCGGTGTGAGAATCACTATTCCATTCATGCCCCTCTATCCCCTCGGCTAGAAGGGGCAACTATACCATTCCATCACCTCACAAGGGAAACATGGTGAGATGCTAACTTAGCGTGGTGTTCACTGTCGGCTTACTGCAGTGTCATGTCACCACCCTTATCACTCTTTGATAACATGACAGCCAACTCTCGTTTTGGATTCCATCTTCGTGTTACATCATCCTTGCTGTTCCAAATTATTTGGTTGGAACATATCAAAAGGCGAGAAAACCTTGTGAATACTTTCATATCAGTGAAGCCTTCCTGCTGTTATTCCTTACTGCCATAGTGGTAGGGGTGGTGAGTGTTGAAGGTTCTTAGTGTGGTCCTGCAATAATCGGCAGCCATTTGGGACAGCACTACGCGGCGCAAGAACTCTCTATTAACCGGGATACGCTGGCAAAACATGTTCTGGTATGTTATAAAATTAGCAGACACTCTAAGGTTTGTTTTCAAAATATTGAGACAGGTACTAATTTTCAGTTAGTCGGTTAACCGTTTCATTTCACGGATTCAGTCCTTGAATGATCTGAACCAAGTAGAATTCATAAACGACTTGTAATCAATTATTTTTCTCATGTAAGCACGAGTTGTTCCACATTCCCATGTATCAATCCTAATAGGCTTCCCTCTAATGACAAAGCCTAACTTCAGAGAGAAAAAAACGAGGTTTTTTTTCGACTGAGGTAATTCTATATCCATTTTTTCGGCTGAATGTTTATTTTTATGTGAAGGATTCGAACAATGGAGATAGATTTGTATGCTATAAATCAGGTTCTCATGACTTCCAGTGGAATTTCCCGGCAATAAAGTGTAGGGAAGTAATTTGAGAGTTTGTTGCTATGTGTCACTCACAATGGTGCCTAGAACGCCTCGTGCCAGATTTTTGGGTCGATTCTATATTGGACCTTTCTGCATCGCTCTCCAACGCTAGGTTTTTCAAAATGTTCACCAAATTATTAAATTTGTCGGATATTTTTCACGAATTTGCTACACTCGAAGAGGGAGCCTAAACTTTCGAAAGAGTTCTCATGACGTAGAAAAACCATCTGGATTAATTCATGCGGCCATAAATTTTATGGAAGATTATCCAATCCAGATTTTCCCCCTAGAATATTAAAATGAGAAAATACGACAAAAATTGCAAAAAGGAAATTCAATTTATGTTATGAATTTTACACTCCGAATATCGTTGGCAGTTCGACAGAACGCAAAAATGGTTCTCTACCTATCTACATATTTTTAAAAGTTCCAAAATGTTGAAAATTCATCCAGGAATGAAATTGTTACTAAAACTCCCTTAAATAAATAAATATAGATTTTCAATCGTTTTTCTGTCAAGAACTATTTACATACACCACAATGTCAATTTTATAAATTCCAAAATGTTTAAAATTCATCCAGGAATGACAGTTTTATTAAAATCCCCTCAAATGTGTGATGATATACATTTCAAGTGCCTAAACAATTTCGAAACGGTAGATGTTGAGCTATTCTTTAATTTTCAAGGTCAGAAAAATAATTTACATTTAAATGGAATACAGAGCTACACCTACTTGAACATTCGGTTCTTGAGTATTTTAGTTTTAATAGAAGACCACTTTTAAACGTTTTTCGCATTAGTACCTACTTATGTTCTGGGCAAAATGAGTTATGCTATTCCTTAATTTTCAAGTTCAGAAAAATAATTTGGACTATAATGAGATATAGAGCTGTTTAAAACTTTTAAACTTTTGGTACTTTGGTTTAAAATAAGATAATTCGCATAATTTTGACACGATACAAAATTATTTCAATGGCATGAAATGGGTTTTAATATGCAGGTTCATTTTGGTACCTACAGGTAACTTTTTTATTAATCTACAGGTAATTTATATTAAATTTTTTAGCATAAAAGTACTTACTCTTTCTGTCCGCATATCCATGCATCGTGTCTGGGAAACATACAAAAAGATCAAGAAAAAAGACCCGTGGGCCGCAGAGAAGATCCTACCGTTCATTTTTGACGGCTCAAAAGCAACTGGGTCGTCCGAGTGTCAATTGTAAAAAAAATTGGATTAGAAAGCGGACGTCACGACTTCAAACGCACGTCAGAGAGAGGGTGTTGACATATGGAAATCATGAACGCTCGATGATAGCTTTGAACTATTCCTACCACGGTTTTAGCAATAGATTTCCCACTAACTAATATTAGGTACCTAAAGGGTTCAAGGTAGTAGTTGAACACAAGTGAAAGTGGTATTACGCCATTGAATTATCGCCCACGAATTAATCAATTTCCAGGTGGGCTGGCCTTGAGATCAAAACATGTAACAATAATAGGAAATAAAAACCGGTTAAGTACTTGGATGAGGAGTTCTAACACTGTCAGGTAGTATTTCGAAAGGCTCAATAAATAACGATTTGAAATTAGTTCGCAAAATCATAAAAATGCCATGAGACTTCAACAATAAAACATTGCGAAATTTAACTGCTTTGATAACAGTAGATAACACAATGGTGGTGGTTGTATTTTGTATTTTTGACGGAAGCGAGTCATGGTTGATGATCAGTCACTTATCATGTAAATATTTGATTATTACCGAACCGATAGATTCAATTAAATAAATCCAGATTAATTTTCAAATAAATATAGTCTTGGTATAAAGAAAGTCAGGGTGAATGAGAGGACAGAAGGCACACCTACATCCGCCATTGAATAACTGCGGACAGAAAAATGTAGACCCATTCAACTGTTTTATGGAATTATTTATCAATGTTTTCAAGTTATCCATTAATGTTTCATTTAGATTTTTTGTGATTTCTAAGTTTTTACTCAACATTTCATTCATTACGCGTTCACTTACAGTTCAATGCATACAGCTTCAAATAAAATAGTCAGTTAGTGAAGTGGGTCAGTGGTGATACGCGTTTGTGTAGTGGGTTGATTGGTCCTATCTGTTGAACGTCCTACTTTCTAGAATCCGGATTTTTGATTCATCAATATGGGTAAGCACGAAGTTGGAACTCCCAAATACATAGCGAACAAAATAAAGGCGAAAGGTCTCCAGAAATTACGGTGGTACTGTCAAATGTGCATGAAACAATGTCGCGACGAGAACGGTTTCAAGTGTCACATCACGTCCGAGTCTCATCAAAGGCAACTTCTTCTGTTCGCCGATAACCAGGATAAATACATCGACGAATTCTCGAAAGAATTTTCCGACGGATATTTGGAACTGCTGAGAAGGCAGTTCGGCACTAAACGTGTCCACGCCAATAGGATTTACCAGGAATACATCACTGATAGAAACCACCTCCACATGAATGCTACACAATGGGAAACGCTTACGGATTTCGTCAAGTGGTTGGGGAGAGAAGGAAAATGCGTAGTGGACGAGACAGAGAAAGGATGGTTCGTCACGTACATAGATAGAGATCCAGAAACAATCAGGCTGCAACAGGCCATAGCTAAAAAAGAAAAAATGGAAAAGGACGACAATGAACGTATGATGAAATTTTTGGAAAAACAAGTCGAAAGGGGTAAGTTGAATTATAAAGAGCCTGAACATGGGCCGACAGAGTTGATTAGGAAAGAAGGTGAAAAAATAACGTTGAATATGCCTGTGTTCAAGAAACCCAACCCTGTCCCCCTGGATCCCAAGAGTTCTGCTTTGTCCAAATTGAAAGGCCATTCGTCTAAAGACGATGGGAAGTCATTTAAAAAGAAAGATGACAAGAGAAAATCTGCTTTAGATGAAATAATGGAAGAGGAGGAGCTCAAGAAGAAAAAAGTGAAGAGGAATGATTATTGGCTACACGAGGACATTGTAGTGAAAGTTGTAACATCTAGTTTAGGGGACAAATACAAAAATAAGAAAGGGGTCGTGGAAGAGGTCATTGATAAGTACGCCGGTCGAATCAGGATGCTCGACACGAATTCCAAGCTCAAACTCGACCAGGAACACATTGAAACGGTCATTCCAGCTATCGGGAGGAAAGTTAAAATTTTGAACGGCGCTTACTCCGGCCTCGTCGCTGAACTTGTGGAGGTGAATGCGAACAAGTTCAACACGACGGTTAAAATTGCGGCGGGTCCCCTCCGCGGTAAACTCGTGCAAGATCTTCCCTACGAAGACATCAGCAAACTTCACACCGAGTGATTTGAACAGCATTGCGCTTTAAAACTGTTACGAGACTATATCGGAGTTTACGAAATCTTGTGTAGTACACCGAATCGAAAGACAAAGAGTGATTAAGATGTGGTGTGATTTGAACTCTTCAGACTTGAGTAGGTAATTTTGTGTGGTGTATATCTGTGCTGCAGCTATCTATTACACAACACAACTGCCAAATATGAAGTAAGATAGCATAATTTTGTTTACAATATGTTGTCAATAGATAAGTATATATTTATTCTGTAGCTCTACATTTCTTAACTGGAGATGATTGCAAGTTTTGCACTGTGCAACAGTGGCTCGTGGCATCCTGAAAATTTTTATTTTGATATTGCAACAAGTTTAAATAAAGACAAAATCATTTTAACTCCATTTCCAGTCATTTGAAGTATCTATCTCCTTCCTTCCTTAGACCTGATTGTTAGAGATGACGTTTGTTTTTGGGATTTAGAGTTGGGATTTGTCATGTTAAGGGCAATTTTATAAATTTTCCCCATATTTTTTTATTCAGATGGCTTTTGCAGCGTTATTAGCAACAATGTTTTAGGAAATGAAGCTATTTTGAATGGCTTCAAGGTGCAATGAGGTGCGTATCATGTCTAATAGATGTAGTATACCATCATTCAATGTAGAACACAACATGAAAAGCCAACGCTCTGAGGGTCAATGACACACATATCTTAAATGGATATGATAAATACATTTGTGAATTCACTATATACTTCTCAGTAGAATAAATTATTCAGATGCATATCAACAGTTTTTTAAAACAATCATGAGCAAGGGGCTTGGGTATGGGAACTGTCAAAAAAGATGCATATCAAATACAGCTGAACTCTTGAGAAAAATCACTTGGATTCCGAACAAAACTCCCACATCCCAGCGTTTTGATTCTGCTTCATTCTGTTTAAAGTATCTCCGTTCAATCGTCAATGCATATACATATATCAATAACACAAACTATTTTGTATATATCGGCTTTTGCCTTTTTCGAATTGAAGAGAAAATCGTACACTACACGATCGTGGAGGATCGTACACTCCCAAAACATTCGAATGGACCTTCTCTGATTGAAGCAGCGTTAATTTGTTCTCTTTAGTTTTAATTTTCTTCAAGATTTTCAAACCGAAACAATCATCGAATGTAGCATCTGGCGACGAGGCATGGTGGGTTACGGATGGATCTTCGTTTCTTCTGACCACTGAGATCTACGGTTATTGACCCATAGATTCAGCTCCGTCTATACATAAAAGGCTGGACATTGTTTAAACACCAACTCATACACATACATAGGTCAATATACAACCAGCCGACTATTTGCCTCTGCATGAGTTAGGGTTATTCGCAGAGATGAATTGCTCCTCTTCAACAGCCAATGGATAAACCTTACATCTGAGTTTGCCACATGGATGCAGTCCTCTTGATATTTCTGTTCTATCTGATCGGAATGTTTCCGATGGCTAAACCTCGTCTATAGGACAACGAAGGCGCTTCAGAGAATACCATTTTGGTCTCTGATTTGGCTGAGAGGAGTGGGTACAGATCTTTTAAAATTTTGTTCATCCTCTCAATGCCGAACAAAAATGTGGTTGTAAGGTGAACTTTTTCGACTGCCATTATAAAATGGCTACACTTTTGGTTTTTACATTCATCCCTTGGCAAACGAATGGAAAAATTCGCTGTCAAGCCTGGTTGCACAGGTTACAGCTGCCCAAATTTTCAATAGATGATGGAATTAGTAAGAATAAAAATAATAAGATATATCAAGTCATCAGCAAGGAAATTTAAGTTTCAATTAATGTTCATTAACGGAAGCTCTTAAGGTTAGTCTCAACTGCCTCAGGGAATTGAAAAATAAATCTGTTTCTTTGTTGGATCCCACAAGATTTAGAGATCGAAATGTGTGAAGAAGGGGATTGTTGTTATTTGAGGGTTTGTTGTTTGGGGGTGTTATTTGAATAAATAATTATTAGGGGTTGTCTTTACATAAAAGGGGTTCAAGGAGCGAGCGCGATATTGAGACGAATGCATGTCAATTCGTTGTATTAGTTCAGGACAATCGATCACAGACCTAAGAAGGGCGATAAAATAGGTGCAATCTGCTACACGGCGACGCTGACTAAGGGAAGCCAATTTTCAGAAAGACTACGTTTCAACCAGATCAAAGTCAGGCCAGCTCACACCCAGCCTATAGGCGACAAAACGAAGAAATCTACGCTGGACCCGTTCGATTCGATCAGAAGCGTTTTGATCGAACGGACCAACACGCATTGAAGAGTACAACCAGGGCATCCACATCCTTGAATCCCTTCGTATGGCGTTCCAGAAAGCCGAGACTTCTCATGAGCAAATTCCGTCTATGTGCAGCAAGAATCTAAGACGAGAATCTAAGATGATTCCGAGGTCTGCAAAAGAACTCACCCTAGATATCACTCTACCACTCAAATCTAAGGGTGCAAGTACGGAGTTGAAGACCTCGAGAAGGTCATAAACACACCACACTTGCCAAAGTTAAGTCGGAGATGATTTGCCTCACACCAATGGCTCAATAAGTCAAGGGTGGCCCGCAATGCATGAGCTTCAGAGATTGAACAGATCCTGTGGAATATTTTCAAATCATCTGCAAAAAGTAAAAACGGTATATATTACGGTATCTGATTACAGTAGTTGGTAGGCGCTTGTTCCGGAGGTAGAGATTTTGCCCCGGGCCTGGATTCTCCCTCCACGGCCCTGATTAGGGTTTAACAAATTTCTGCGAGAGAATTTTGAAGTTTTGTGGATAATAACTGACCTAGTGTATGTTGTATGGAGGTATTAGTCTTGCAAGTTGAGGCGATCGCAGTGTGTGTGGAGCCCGTTACGTGAATTCGAGGTTGTTAGTATAGCCAGACATTCGTGTTACTTTTACCTTAGCGATATGGATTCGGGATAGGTCAACCCCACCGTCAATAGTTTGATGACCGCCGGTTCATTACAGTGGGGAAGCTCGTTTGAACGGTCGAAAGCAGTTAAAATTCAATTAATCACGAGTCAAAATCACAACCTGAACCTCGCAGTTGGAAGATGATTGATGATTCGCTTTATTACGGCTGACATAAACCAAACTGGTTTTCGTGAACGTTGCGTTGAGTATTTGACAGCTATTATAGGTCGAAGGGAAGAAATTAAAACCAACCCCAGTCCCTGCTTTACATTATGCGTTTCGAAATGGGAACTGAGGATCAACCATATTCAATTCCATATTGTAAACTATGGTTATGTAATATGATATATTTTATAAGTTTGGAATTAAAACGGTATATTATAGAAACTATAAAGGCGTTATTTCAGTGAAAGCACCCTTTTCCAAATTGTCACATTCTACCCAAGTGGTTGTATGAAATATGATCAGCTACAAACTTGAAATATCTTAGAAGAGTTAGGATTTAAAAAATTAAAACAAATGTTTACGAATAAAGTAGTAGGTATCTACAGCCATTTTGGTCTATTATTCAATAATAAACCATTGTAATCGCTCTTGAAAAAAAAATTTTTAACCCCCCCTGAAAATTGAATGGTTTACGTTTCAAAGGGTGTAGAATCCGAATCTGCAATAAAAATTTTTCGTCCGTCCGACGTACGCACGATTTCTTTAGCCAGCATTCTCACTTAATTTAAAGTGCCCCTTAAGGGTTGTCAAAGTTTTGTAAAATCCCTAAAAACCTGTAAAAAAGTCAAGGCGGCCTAAATTTCGACTTTGTTTGAAGAATTTTCCATGAGGAATCGAATGAGCCCTTCCCCAGGTCAGTAGCTCAAACCATTCTCGATGTATGGCCCGATTTATGGTACCAACATTTGCATCCACATTCACTACATCACTAGGGTTAATTCGACCAAAACAAACACAAGAGTTTTTTTTTTTTTGTTTTGATCGCAGTAACCTAGTGATGTAGTGAATGTGGATACTGGAGTGAACTCCTAAAAGGGTTTATAGCCAATACACGGGTTGAACCATTTTGATATGCATGCTCCGTCTTACGAAATTTAAAATGTTCAAATAGAATATTTTTCCATTGCAATCGCTCTTGAAAAAAACGCTGCAAATTCTTTCACTGTGGTTTATTATTCAATGATTCATGATTTTAATTTCTACTAAGCTTTGGAGTGTGCGTGTTTCACAGGTGATAGAGCGATTATTGAATTTCAGGAGGCACACAAATATGATCAACTGATCAATCCAAATAGGTATTTTGGTTGAGAACCGATTTATGTGCTCCACGCATACCTGCGTGAAAATCAATGATCGCTCTGTCACCTGTGAAACACGCACACTCCAAAGCTTAGTAGAAATTCAAATCATGAATCATTGAATAATAAACCCCAGTGAAAGAATTTGCGGTATACAAACAATGATTCAAGTATGAAACATTAAGAACATGAAGTTTTTTTTAAAAGTTGGGTAAAATATTCTCTGTGGATTTGCTGGAAGGAAAATAGTAAATGTTTTGATTTCAATGCTTGCTTGCATTTACCATAGCTAATATATCTATTTCTCATAGAGGTATGATTTCCTTTACAAAAACTGTCTTCTTTGTTGAGAGAAATTAACTCTTGGGGGGAGCTGATATGTCCAGGTGCCACGATATACTAAAAAAAGTTAACTCTTGTCTATTTCTATACAACTCGTTCATTCAACTGAAACTGAACGTTTCTAGAATATTAATCTAGGAACTGAAGCTAATCCAAGAACTTTCTTTCTCAATTCTGCCGATAAAATTCTACCGAACAAGTAGAACTGAAAGAACTCTTGACAATCGTGAAAGGAGCTGGACGTCGTCGAAGCTGCCGGTAGAGAGCGTTGCAGGGTCTAATGAAGCAGAACCTTGTAGGACCGTGTTAGTCGGGACGGCAAGAAATAAAACATTATTCATCGTTCTACTATGAATCGCAAGCAAAGATTTTTTATATAAATATAATTCTATGATAACACATTTCATTGTTCGGAGCAGAAGTTATGCAATGACCCGCATGACTTGCAGGTCTTGAAGGAGGGGTAGGTCGGAGCGCCTCCCGCGCAGCCAGCCATCAATCTCACCAGCGTTGATGAATCAAATTATGATCTGCTCAATTATACACTCCGAACCCCAAGAGTACCAACTATCTTCCCACCTCTCTCAGAACTTCATGTTTTTGGTTTATTATTCAACAATAAACCATTGTAATCGCTCTTGAAAAAAAAAATTTTAACCCCCCCCCCCCCCATCAGTTGAACTTCCCCAAACCCAAATTTAAACGATGTAGCCAAAGGTAGACTGATGTAGAGGAGGCACACAAATATCATCAACTGATCAATCGAAATACGTATTTTGGTTGAGAACAGTTTTACGTGCTCCATGCATATCTCCTGAAATTCAATAATCGCTCTATCCTGTGAAACACGCACACTCCAAAGCTCAGTAGAAATTCAAATCATGAACGCAAGCCAATTGAATAATAAACACCAGTGAAAGAATTGGCAGCGTTTTAAAAAAAATATAATCCCCCTTTCATTAGAGCGATTTCGTTCTCATTTTGTTGAGTTTTACCGACTTTTACCAGTGTTTCATGTTCTGTTTCGTGCATCTTATAAGATAAATCTAAAGAACAAATATTATAGCCCTAGTTCTTGTGCCAATTTAAATTATCTTTGATTGTCGGATTGGCTCAATCTTTTTGTATTCGATTCGTCAAAATTGTATACCTTTGAAAAAACTGAATAAATAATTTATAATCATTATTATCGGAGTCAAAATCATTCCTTAAAAATCAGAGTTGAATGAAATGTGAAAAAGATTGTGCAGAAAAGGAAAAAAGTTGTATTAATTGTGAAAAATGTTGAATTAGATGAGAAATTACTATAATTTTTTATGGATATTAGTTATTTTAAAATGTTTGTTGTCATTTTGACAGCATCATTGTCCAAGAATATTTGCTAAAAACCCTGTGTTCTAGGGACATTTTTTTAGAAAAGTTGAAATCTGATAAAAGCCCCCAGATGCTGACTGCTTAGAGCCTGCGGCTGAAATTCAATAAGACATAGAACATACTTCAGCCATGCTATTTTTGCGGTTTTCCTTTCGCTTAGTTCTAATCATTCTGCTGGTTTCAATTTGCTATTTTCGTGTCTACTATTTCGGCTTTACCTATGTGACGGAGTGCCCTAATATTACAGACCTCCGTGGTCTACTGACTCAAATATATCTATCGTAATAATGTTGTCAGACTGATAATGTAAACGAGCACTCGCAGCTCAGATTCTCGCAGAACTATAAAGGATTATAGCGTTTATGATGGCTTACCACTAACTTCCATAAAAGAAACTACAAATATTATAATTTAAATAAATGTACTATATTATAATATCTCGCTCCTCCCATCCCGCGTGTCATTTTGGTTTATTATTCCATAATAAACCATTGTAATCGCTCTTAAAAAAAAAAAAAAACTCTAACCCCCCCCCCCCCCTGAAAATTTCATGGTTTACGTTTCAAAGGGTGTAGAATCCGAATCTGTAATACAAATTTTTCCGTCCGTCCGCCGTACGCCGTATGCACGATTTCTCCCAAACGGCTGAAGCAAGAAAGCTGAAATTTTCAGGAAAAATCCATGTTGGTCCGGCGACGCCCCAATTCTTGAGCCAGCTTTCTCACTTAATTTAAAGTGCCCTTTGAAGGTTGTCAAAGTTTTGTAAAATCCCTAAAAACCTCAAAAAAGTCAAGGCGGCCTAAATTTGTACTCTTTTTGAAGAACACTCCACGGGGAATAGAATGAGCCCCTCCCCAGGTCGTAGGTCAAACCATTTCCGATGTATGGCCCGATTTATGGTGCCAACATTCGCGTTATTTTGTGTTGATATCAGTAACCTAGTGACGGAGAGATGTGGTGATGTAGTAATGTACATACTGGAGTGAACTCCTAAAAGACTATGTAGCCGATACACGGGTTGAAGCATTCTGATAATATCCAGGAAAAATCAGAAAATCTGAAATTTTCAGGAAAACGCTGCAAATTCTTCCACTGGGGTCTATTATTCAATAGGCTTGCGTTGATGATTTCAATTTCTACTAAGCTTTGGAGTGTGCGTGTTTCACAGGTGATAGAGCGATTATTGAATTTCAGGAGATATGCATAGAGCACGTAAATCTGTTCTCAACCAAAATACCTATTTGGATTGTTCAGTTGATCATATTTGTGTGCCTCCTGAAATTCAATAATCACTCTATCACCCGTGAAACACGCACACTCCAAAGCTTAGTAGAAATTCAAATCATGAACGCAAGCCAATTGAATGATAAACCCCAGTGAACGAATTTGCAGCGTTTTTCGGTTATTTAGTTTAAGGCCTATGCATGTTCCATACTATAAGGTTCGAAGCGTAGTGGAAAAAGTTCAACTCATTTCGGAAATGCTGTAACGTAATACAGAGGAGGCGTAAGAGCTTTAGGACGCCGCAAGTATAGAACTGCATCTTGGTTGAACGACGATGGTGAAAAAGAGGAAACTCGGCGTCAGACAAAAGCGGGAGGCGGAAGGCAAACGTGTCCCACGAGCGTTCGTGAATCTCCGTGGGCATCTCCAGTCGTTAGGACGCGCAACCCCACCTAACTTTACCTACATATTACCTACAACTTTACCTACTTACCTACCCTCGCCTACAGTCTTTCGCATCCTGCATAGAACGTCCCGTTTATTCACTTTCTCCGCATGACGCGGGGTCACCATCGACCAAAGAGCCGAGGAAGGTGTTTATTTCCGAGGAAACAGCTTCAGTCATAAACGCGAGTGTAGTAAAAACCGACGTCACCATTTAAAATTGAAGATTGATTTGTTAACAAGACAAGTGAAATCTTTCAATATGTAGACAGAAACTCTCTGATTATCCAGGCAAGCCTATTTAATACTTCTTCCTCCGGTTGGTTAACAAACAAAAATATGATGTTTACCTGATCTTGAGTGGTGGGCATCTGAGATGTGATTTGAGCATTAGCAATTTATCAGTGTGAGGATGAGTGGTGACGAAATTTTCAGGAAAAATTAATATTGGTCCGACAACGCCCCAATTCTTGAGCCACTTCTCTCACTTAATTTAAAGTGAACTTTAAGGGTTGTCATAGTTTTGTAAAATCCCTAAAAACCTCAAAAAAAGTCAAGGCGGTCTAAATTTGTACTCTTTTTGAAGAACACACCACGAGGAATCGAATGAGCCCTTCCCCAGGTCCGTACGTCAAACCATTCCCGATCTATGACCCGATTTATGGTGCCAACATTCGCGTTATTTTGGTTTATTATTGTTTTTGTGTTGACATCAGTAACCTAGTGACGTAGTAATGTAGTGATGTAGTAATGTGGATACTGGAGTGAACTCCTAAAAGGCTTTGTTGCCGATACACGGGTTGAAGCATTCTGATCACCATAAAAAACGCTGCAAATTCTTCCACTGGGGTTTATTATTCAATTGGCTTGCGTTCATGATTTGAATTTCTACTAAGCTTTGGAGTGTGCGTGTTTCACAGGTGATAGAGCGATTGTTGAATTTCAGGAGACATGCATAGAGCACGTAAATCTGTTCTCAACCAAAATACCTATTTGGATATTTGTGTGCCTCCTAAAATTCAATAATCGCTCTATCACTTGTGAAACACGGACACTCCAAAGCTTAGTAGAAATTCAAATCATGAACGCAAGCCGATTGAATAATAAACCCCAGTGAAAGAATTTGCAGCGTTTTTACAGAAGTTCTAACACTGTGGTTAGCAGCGCGTGATTAATTGAGTAGAAGAGTATTGTGGAATTAAATTTAGGAAAATCTGAAATAATGGTTTTTAAGAATGGCAGAATGTCTTAGGCAAAGGGGTGTTTTGATCGTAAAGAGATTGAAGTTGTAAATAGCTGCCGTAAGTATCAATTGAAATAAACGGTCATAAATGATGTTGTGTAAAATGAAAAATAAACAAGAAGGTGATGGACTGTTGCCCCTTAAAGCGGAGGCGATATGTTTGGAACACCCAGAGGATACTTCAAGGTTTTGCTCAGGCTTTGCAGTTACGAACAATAAGGAGAAACTATCATTATCCACCAGAGGCGGAAATGGATTTAATGCAATTGAAATTGATGAACGGATGCATGTAAAGATTCATGCTGATAAGCTGTGAAATAATTGAAAAATAGACGTTTAAGAACCACCATAACCATCATTGGAACGATTATGCTGCAGAGACTTTTACATAAGAGGTTTCATCGTCGATCGATTAATCCTGGCGCAATGAGTGACTGCGTGTGTCTTTCGCCAGGCAACCTCAAACCTCAATCATCCCGACTCCAAAAGCAGCTTTTTGATCGCCCCATTGTCCGTTCGATTTCCCTCTCGGATCGCCTCTGTTGTCGTTCCTAATGAATTCGCGTCCGAGTGCCTACGAGCCGTATTCGCACGCGATGGGCCTCTCTGGTGAGACTCATAACCCCCTTTTAACCAGCATCAGAAAAACTATTTGCGGTGGGCCACCCACGTAACTTGTTGAGCAACTCGGTCGTTGGCTTGTACTCTTTCGAAGACAGAAGTTTTTGTAATTTAAATGTAATTACATTGGTGAATATGATATATCACCAGAAACAGCAAATGATGCCTCTCCTTTCAGAAATACCTACATCGTTTGTTTCAAACGACTAAAAACAGGCAACCTTTTGATGATCTCAAAAATGGATATTTCCACGAGCCAGCAAATCATGATTGATGAAATTTATAAAGCTAGAACAATAATTATAACTTTTTCATAGTCCTATTCACATAGTTAGTTGTAACACTTAAAGCGCCACGTGTATCAAATTGATTCAAATCATGTTTTTCACGCACGCGCTGCGTGTATCAATCTAATCAATCTTACTTCATGCAGATTTTGAATCTATACTCCTTGAAATCAACTGACAATGTTTGAGAGTTATAAAAAACGCTGCAAATTCTTTCACTGGGGTTTATTATTCAATGATTCATGATTTGAATTTCTACTAAGCTTTCGAGTGTGCGTGTTTCACAGGTGATAGAGCGATTATTGAATTTCAGGAGGCACACAAATATGATCAACTGATCAATCCAAATAGGTATTTTGGTTGAGAACGATTTAAGTGCTCTATGCATATCTCCTGAAATTCAATAATCGCTCTATCACCTGTGAAACAGGCACACTCCAAAGCTTAGTAGAAATTCAAATCATGAACGCAAGCCAATTGAATAATAAACCCCAGTGAAAGAATTTGCAGCGTTTTTTTGTCAAAACGCATTAAAATGTTATTTTTATAACCTCTCTTTGAGCAAAACGGTCTATTCATTTTGGTTTCTTCTGGAAAGAAAACGGAATGTGATATTTAACAATTTAAATTAATTTTCAATTGTAACTTTGTAGGGACAGGTAACTGTTTCCAAATAGTAGAAACCTTTGAATCCGGCAGCTCCCTTCCTAACGGTATATTTTGGGTTTTTCGTGACCAGTTGAAGCAGAATTTAATGATCCACAGCTTTTCTATTTGTCAAAAAGTTTTGCAAATGTTGTGCAAAATGGAAAATTATGATGAATAACGTGTTTTTCCATGTTTTTTTGCAAAAATGGGTGACAAGGTGCATTTTGGGTCAAGGGACATGGGGTATAATCGTGATCAGCACTAAATTCCTTACAAAATAGGTTAATAAAACAATTTTGAGTTGCTCGACCGGTCATTTGGCCCACGGACTAAGTCACTCGCGACGAAGTTGTGGAAACCCATTTCAAATAAAAACGGAGTAAGATGGAACGTTGTCTATATTTCCACGAAAGTAAAGAGTTAAACTGTTAAATCGATTTCGACGGTTAGGTCATCATCAGTAACAAACATGAACTTAAACAAAAAAAAAAAAAACGCTGCAAATTCTTTCACTGGGGTTTATTATTCAATTGGCTTGCGTTCATAATTTGAATTTCTACTAAGCTGTAGAGTGTGCGCGTTTCACAGGATAGAGCGATTATTGAATTTCAGGAGGCACACAAATATGATCAACTGATCAATCCAAATAGGTATTTTGGTTGAGAACAGATTTACGTGCTCGATGCATATCTCCTGAAATTCAATAATCGCTCTATCCTGTGAAACACGCACACTCCAAAGCTTAGTAGAAATTCAAATCATGAACGCAAGCCAATTGAATAATAACCCCAGTGAAAGAATACTTATACTTATTTACCCCAGTAATAATATTTACCTATATATTATCAGCGTTTCATACATATCAGAATGCTTCAACCCGTGTATCGCCTATAAACTACAAGTATCCACATCGGCTATCACTCCAGTAACCACATTCACTACAACTCGACGCTATCGGCATCCCTAGGTTACAAACAAACAATAATAAACCAAAAAACGCAAATGTTGACACCATAAATCGGGCCATACATCGGGAATGGTTTGACCTACGGACGTGGGGAAGGGCTCATTCGATTCCTCATGGTATGTTCTTCAAATAGGTAAATATTTAGGCCGATTCGACTTGTTTTGAGATTTTTAGGGATTTTACAAAACCTTGACAGCCCTTAAAGGGCACTTTAAATTGAGTGAGAGAGCTGGCTCAAGAATTGGGGCGTCGTCGGGCCAAGATGGATTTTTCCTGAAAATTTCAGATCTTTTGCTCCAGCCATTTCGGAGATATCGTGCGTACGGCGGACGGACGGAAAATTTTTATTGCAGATTCGGATTCTACACCCTTTGAAACGTAAACCATGAAATTTTCAGGGGGGGGGGGGGGGGGGAATTTTGTTAGCAATTACAATGGTTTATTATTGAATAATAAACCAAAATTTTCATGTTCAGTTCATGAAAAAAATTTTCAGTTCATGTTTGTTACTGATGATGACTAACCGTCGAAATCGATTTAACAGTGTAACTCTTTACTTTCGTGAAAATATAGACAACGTTCCATCTTACTCCGTTTCCATTTGGCCCACTGTGAGGCCCACATGAGTAAAGCGAGGGAGCGCTCCAATTTCAATTTCTCAATCCTCCAACTTAACGTTACGCATTCGTAATCCTCCAACTTCCGAACAAAGGGAAAACTAAGAACGACCCCGGCAGCCTTCTCCGCGGGCCAAGGTCCCCTGGAGATGATGGATTACGTGGTCTCGCTGTCTCCTCGTTGCTCCACCATTTTTTTCGCTCCCTTTTACTATCGTCTCACTTCACTTCACCTGAACTTCCAAGTCCTTTTGACGGCCAAGGTCGTACTTTCCACAAAAGC
The DNA here is from genome assembly GCA_031894815.1 of Creontiades dilutus. NCBI lineage: Eukaryota > Metazoa > Arthropoda > Insecta > Hemiptera > Miridae > Creontiades > Creontiades dilutus. Next base: position 765,850 of record JAVIWC010000161.1, read on the forward strand.
ACCGTACACGAGACGATGTCGACATCTGGTGACGTAATACGTAACAAAAGACGTCGCTATGAATTCTTAGATCGGGCACTTTTTTTATTGATTTATTTCGGATCGGTTCATCGGAATTTCATTCCTCTTTTTTTAAATTTAATAACGCACGTGGTGAATGACGTAATCGAAACGAAGTCTCCGTAGCTTAATAATTTCCGCTTTGATGTGAAGATAGTTCCTTATTGTTAAACGACAGTAAAATATTGAATAACTATAAATTGGATAAAAAACACTTATCGAAGATGTCGGAATTGAAATATCAACAACCAACAAGAAAAATATGATAGGGAAATTGTTTTATGTAATCTTAGACCTGACAAAAAGGCAAGCTACCTTTTTATAGGTGCTCAGAAGAGTCTGCTACATCCCGCTTTGAAATCCACCACAACTATAAAACCAAGTGGGTGTGGCACATAGCTTCCTCGCTTCCATAACATGACTGTATAGATCATTGAAAATTATTATTGACTAAAGAACTTCGTTCAATTAGGCGAAGTAAATATTGAATTAGGGTAAATTTATTGTTATGCAGGAGCATAACTTGAGAAAAATCCCTGAAAATTTCATCGAAATCAGTCATGAACTCCCGGAGTTATGCGTGTAACAAGGATTTCACGTTTGTGGATGCGCAGAGGCTACTATTGATCCGGGGGTCATGAAACTCATAGGGGACCATCTACACATCAAACCGAACAATCCCTGAAAATTTCATCGAAATCGGTCAAGAACTCCCGGAGTTAGGAGGGTAACAAGGATTTCACGTCTGCGCAAGCGCAGAGGCTACTATTGATCCGGGGATCATGAAACTTACAGGGGACCATCTACACCCCAACCCGCTCAATCCCTGAAAATTTCATCAAAATCGGACCATAACTTCGTGTAGTTTTGCCCGTAACAAGGATTTGCTGACAGACAGACACACAGATAGACACGGAACCAAAATTGTTCAGAAAGGTCTAAAACACAAAATGCGAGTGGAATTTTTGATTTTGGAGACAAAAAAATTTTCACATTCCGAAAGTGAAAACAATGCTTCCGCTACCTTGGTAGACTCGGAAGCAAAAAGATACGGACATCTTGCGTCTTGCGCGGATTATAAGTTAGTACATGGAGCAATGGAGTTGGGTATCCAAGTACATTGATATTTTAATTACTTTCTTTTAGTACTTTAGAAAATCTACTAACATTTTAACATCATCGAGGAAACCATTTATAAGAATGAAGAAGTAGGTATTCCTTCACTAGGCAATGCGAAGTTTACAATTACACCTACCCACACTATTCAGCGTGGCGATTCATTTACAATTCAAATACTTGTAAATTGTACGTGAACTACAATTACTACTAAACTTTGACTTTCACTGTAAAATTCAAAAGTGCGGTTTACTTTTGACTCGATCTTAATTAGTATTCTTGCTTCTATCACAATTCTGTTGGCTCAGTAAAAATGTTTATGAGATTCAAGTTTCAGCAAATTAGTAGGATTTTCAGGAACAATTTGGTCATGAATTAATATTTCATTGATGTTTTTTATGAATTTTCTATGATTGGTTTTATATTAAAAACCAAAATAGCATCACTAATTGGTGAAGTTATTTTGGGTTTAGATTAGTAATACAACATTATGACATCAATTGGTTCCAAACTCTATGCTACATCAATTCCTCACAGAATGACAATACACCACTAAAATCTAACGAAGTCGTTCTTCAACTTCATCTGATTTTATCGAACAAAATTGGATCCCAAGCGCGTTCTCGCCTACCCCATCCACCCAACGATTCTCTTAAGAAGTGGGAGTTGAAGGAAGTCCAAAATGCCTCCTCATCAGTCCCTATAGTAATCTAGGTTATAACACAGAATGTACTTGAAGTATAAGTACTTGCACTTGATACTTCAATTAGTTCAATTGACTGTATATTTTTTTTTGTACTTTTTAGTTTTTACTTGTAAGCACACCTGTAACAGCTCGGCATGGCAATGAATACTCCCATCTCAATTTGGTTACAGATAAATTGGATGGGAAGTGAAGAAGTTGTGAGATTTCTGTCTTGAAAAGGTGAGGATTTCTGACAATGAATGATGAAATATATGGTGTTCACATCAAATGATGCTATCCTTTATATGCAGCTGTTTCAATATCCTACTTCCTAGCTGTACATCTCCAGGTTCCACTCGATGGTGGTTCACGGGGTTGTGAGGTCACCAAAATCACAAGATGGAAGGTCACCATGCTAGCTTCCATCAGCTTCAGCATCTAGACTGCTTGCAACCTTGTAAGGGTGTACCGCCTTCACAGTGGGTTCTCGCTCTTCCATAACCAACGGCTGACCTGGTAAAATCTAACCCAATCTGGTTCAGGAATCTCGCAATTAAAGAAGCTGTGGGCATTCTGCATTTGATGGTATGGTATAGTTACCGCTTCCAAGGAGCGAGTAACACCTGCAACACCAAGAGGACAGGGGGGTCCATACTCATCTCTAGGGCTTTACCTTCAAATTGTGTTATTCGTTCAGAAGCATCTGTTTCACCATCTTACTTCACTGCTGCACGTCTCCACAGGTCTTTGCATAGTAAGATGGTAGGGCAATTGAACTAGTTGTTGAGATCACCAAATCCATCTAATGAAAGGAACACCATTATAGGAAGAACTTCACCATCAAAACTGCTTGCAACCTCGTTACAGGTGTACTACCTTGTGAGTGGGTCCTTGCTCTTTCATAACCAACAGCAGACCAAGTAAAACCTTAGTCGATCAGATTCTGGAGCCTGAAAATTAAAGAAGTTGTGAGCAATCAGCATTCGCGCAATTGAAGAGGTTGCCAATGAATAATAAGGTAGAGAGTTAATCCTTCATGTTGTCTCATCCATTCAAATGCAGGTATTTCACCATCCTTCTACCCTGCTGTACATCCCCTGATTTCGTTTTGCAGTCGGAAGATCGGTCAACTTCATGGATTTGAGAGGTCACCTAAGTCAAAGGATGGAATCTCTGCTGGACTAAGTCAAGGACCACCACGTTTGCAAGGGCTTCTCCAACGAAATTGCTCGCAACCACAGTTATTATCTTCTGAGTGGATCCTCACTCTTCCTTAACTAACGAACCCCATCTTAGTGAAATCTGGGCTGGAATCTGAAAATTGAAGAAGTTGTGAGCATTTTGCATTCGCGCATTACCTTTAAACTATGCTATGCTTTTGAATACAGCTGTTCCTCCTTTGATCCTTTGGTACATCTGTTGATCTTGTTTCTCAGTCGAACGTAAGGGAAACTATGCGGGTTTGTGAGGCCATCAAAGTCACAAGATGGAAGACTAATAGCTTCTTTTGGTTGATTGAAAATAAAAAATGAGTGAATTTCAGAAATCGTTTCAGAGTGTTTCAAAAGTGATTCCATAAAGCTAATTTAGAAAATATTTATGCTCAACTTTTTGAAGTCATTGTTACAGCTTTATTGAACCTGTTTTTCACCCAAAATTCGATCATTGAAATAGTGAATCTTTAAAAAGATATACAAAATATACAAAAATGTGTATTAATTGACAGCGTTTTCGACTTTTTAGAAAATTCCCTTGACATCGACTCTAATTTACGAGCTTCTCTCGGCTCGACGTGACGAACTTCGCCGGAGCCTCGTCTTTCACTTTTTCAGTCGGAACTGATGCCGGGCGTCACGGCCGTTTTTACAACGGCGCGAGAGAACGTAATGGGAAGACAAGAAGCTACAAAAGTGGCTCATATAGCTTTCTACGGTTTCCTTATTGGCGGACCGAAGCCGCAATGTCACGGTGACTCGCAGCCCGAATCTGAAATTGTCTCGCGTCCCATTCTCTGTAGAGTTTAGCACCAATGTTCATTGTGGCCAAGTTACGACGTGGTAGAATTTGGTTATATTCCATGTTTTAACGATCCTCCTTTAGTGATTTATAAAGTAGATAGAATATTTATTAGCTATTTATACAGCTAATTTGTGACAAGAAGTGCCTCTTTTTGCCTGAGTTTTTTTTTCGAGGCTTAGTTTCCAAGTAATTTTAATTTTAAGATTTTTTTTCTCGTGTTTTTGACCTTATTGTTTAAAAATGGTCCCAAGTCCTTCGTTTTCAAAGTATTCGCAAATATGAGGATACCGTTGGAAAGAGCGTTAAATTTTCCATCTTCTCAGTCAATAGCGAACATTTTTTAAGGGGAACTAAATAGTGAAAAATGAGCCCGAAAAGTCAAATCTTGAAAAAACACCTTTTTTTAAAACCTCATTAGTCGCTCATAATTCTACGATACGTAATACCCTGTAAGCCTAAATAATGCGCAAAATCTTTAGCTTTTCAACGGTGTAATTAGTTTTTATTTTTTAAGAGAACCTTTTTGAGAAATTTGAGTTTTAGTAAAAAAAACGTGTATTTTCAGAAACGGGGTTTTCTGAAAAAACCCCTACGATAAAAACCCTCTATGACTACAAAAATTTAGAGACCACGAGATTGCAACGACTCCCGAATCTCTACAATCGATACATGAGCGAGAAAACTCGATTTTCTAAAATGACAAACGCCCTTGACTGGAATGAAGAGGGACTAATGAGCCTTTAAAAAATGTGTTTTTTTTTCTCCAAGATATGACAAATTTTTTGTTTTGTGCTCTTTTTTTACCCTTCAGTCAACTTTAAAAAATTTTCGAGACTGAAAAGATGGGAAATTTAACTCTCTTTCCACCGGTGTCCTCAGATTTGCGAATACTTTGAAAATGAAGGAGTTAAGACCATTTTTAGACGATAAGGTCGAAAACACGAAAAGAATCTTGAAACAGAAATAACTTGGAAACTAAGCTTCTAAAAAAACTGTGGGAAGCACTTTTTGTCCCATTTAGTTGTAAAACACGTGGGTGAAGTTTTTCGGATCATAATCTGGATACCCTTTATAAATGGCTTTGCTATGCCACTGAGTAAGATCTAACGTCCTGCGATAAGGTAAACACGAACACCACCTGTCTGGTGGGTTTGACAATTTCTTGTTTAATCAGCAACACCTTGCATGTGAGGTAATACTGCACATCATCTTAAAAGCAATCAGTAAGGTTTTTGAGAGACATCAGGCTCCAGACCTCGCTGGAGATCTTGTGGAAAAGGACGTTGATATCAGCGGTCTAGGTGACTTTTAATGAAATTATTCCAATTTGTGTTAACTCGCGACATTCACAGAATGGGGAAGGACGATACAACTTGTCCGAACTGTGATGGAGGAGATGATGATGTGTTTCATACATTCTTCGTGTGTAAGCAGTGGGAAACACAAAGATTTCTGCAGGATGAGCCGGAAATATCATCTAAGGACATGGAACCGGAGAATATAGTTGCCAAAATGATTGAAAGAGCATTCGACCTCAGTAGTTGTCTATGTCGAAGGCATTCTACAGAGGAAGATCGCCCAAGAACGGGAAAGACAGAGGATGCTACCAATGGACCGAGAGGAATAAATACATCTCAAGGACTTGGCCTGAAGTAATGTGTTGAACAGTTCCAGGTTGCAATGCGGGAAACGAAGGTGAGGTTGTAGTGGGTTTGAATCCGACATAACCCTGAAGAGCGGTCCCTTCTGGTATCTTACGAGATCCGATCTCCACCTTAAGATCTTAAAGATTTCCTCACCTGCCTACGGAAAAAAAAATGTATTTTTGGAACAGCTAGAAGAGCAATATAACCGATTTTCAAAAAACCCTGCAAATTCTTTCACTGGGGTTTATTATTCAATGATTCATGATTTGAAATTCTACTAAGCTTTGGACTGTGCGTGATTCACAGGTGATAGAGCGATTATTGAATTTCAGGAGGCACACAAATATAAAATAGGTATTTTGGTTGAGAACAGATTTACGTGCTCTATGCATGTCTCCTGAAATCCAATAATCACTCTATCACCTGTGAAAAGTGCACACTCCAAAGCTTAGTAGAAATTCAAATCATGAATCATTGAATAATAAACCCCAGTGAAAGAATTTGCAGCGTTTTTTTCAAGAGCGTTTACAATGGAAAAATATTCTATTTGAAAATTGTAAATTTCGTAAGACGGAGCATGCCTATCAGAATGCTTCAACCCGTGTATCGTCCATAAACCCTTTTAGGAGTTCACTCCAGTATCCACATTCACTACATCATTAGGTTACTACGATCAGAGAAAAAAAACTCTTGTGTTTGTTTTGATTGCAGTAAGTGATGTAGTGAATGTGGATGCACATGTTGGCACCATAAATCGAGCCATACATCGGGAATGGTTTGAGCTACGGACCGGGAGAAGGGCTCATTCGATTCCTCATGGAGTCCAAATTTAGGCCGCCTTGACTTTTTTTGAGGTTTTTGGGATTTTACAAAACTTTTACAACCCTTAAAGGGCATTTTAAATTAAGTGAGAGTGCTGGCTAAAGAATTGCCCCATTGACGGACCAATATTGATTTTTCCTGAAAATTTCAGTTCTTTTGCTCCAGCCGTTTGGGAGAAATCGTACGGCGTACGGACGCCATGAAATTTTCAGGGGGGTTAATATTTTTTTTTTCAAGAGCGATTCACAATGGTTTATTATTGAATAATAAACCAAAATCAAAGTTGGTCCCCAATAGTGCATAATTACCTGTCAAACTAATCAGAAGTTGTTGTTGAGAACTACGACGTGATTTGTCACTTGTCATTCCTCATGAGCTCTATTGTAATTAGTTACAAACAACATAGCACCAGAAAGATCGATCTTTCACCACAGTTTCTAGTATGAGTAGATCACTTCGAACACCAGTTCAAAAAACCACTTCCCACTCCAAATCTCCCGTCACCATACGTATCTGCTAATTACTTCACTTATGAATCCACCATAAAACGCTCGCCAGCAGAATGAAGTAGGACAAGTCCTCATGAACTGTCTTTAATCACTGTCCCATCAAAAACCAGACGTACACCCCGGGATCCATTAGTCTATAATTAGCTTCTTTCTTGATTAGACCAGATTTCTCTTTTGGCCGTCTTTTGACTTCGGGTTCACACCACTTCCGTTCCATCAATTTCTATTCGCCCTCTCTTTCTCCTCATTATGCCAACCCCCCTCCTGCGTCAAACATGCATCGTTTTTCCACATCCGCCTTTGCCTAATATGACTTGACGTTTGGCAATTGACAAATATCCACTCGTTTAATCGTTGTAGCACAAACGCTTCTAATTATTGCACAACGTATTGCGTTGAGAAGTGTTCAAAAATTAAAACTACCTAAAAATCAAGATAACATTCAATGCATTAGCACCATTTCAAAGAGAATGGAGCAATTTTAATCGGTCCAAACAATTTAAAAATTAAGTAATTCAAAAGTTCCTGTTGGGGCATTGTGAACGATTCATGAAGTCCGACGCTGTACATATTCATACAAACTATAATTTTCCTAAGGAATGAGATTAGAAAATCCGTGCTGTCGCAGAAAAATCAACTTTTTAAAACTTTGATTGAATGAGTTAGTTGCATAAAGTTGTTGTTCACATTACATTGGTCAGATTTCGAGATAATTAGAAAAAAAACCACATAAAAATCACTAAAAATTGTAGCTAAGAAGCTAGACGTTATTGAACTCTTATTTTTTAGCAGAAGGTTAATCTGTAAACGTTCATGTGCCTTAAAACTCGCTCATTCGATCGGTCCGTATGACTGGAACCTTATTTAATATTTTCTTAATATATATGGACCTGCAGGTACGTATATCCAGGGTCTCCAACGTTCCAAATATCTCATATGTGACCAATCTGCGCGTAGCGCTCAATGCATGCCAACTTTATTTTTCCGTTTGGGAATCCATATTTTTATGTCATATTCGGATTCTACCTCAATTTCATTAAAATTATTATTATTATTATTATTAATCGACGCTACCGTCCATGTAGGACCAGGGCCCTCTCCGCTACAGATTTCCACTCTTTCCGATAATGAGCTAGTCTCCTCCACCTTCGGACTCCAAGCTCTGCAAGATCCTCCTCCACATCGTCCAACCATCGTTTACGAGGTCTCCCTCTCAACCTTTTTCCCCCTGGGGTACCATAAAGTAGCCTACGAGGGTTTCGTTTTTCTGGCATCCGCTCTACGTGCCCCAGCCATCTTAGCCGCCCTCGCCGAATGAAAGCCACAATGTCTGGCTGTCTGTAAAGGCTTCTTAGCTCTTCATTATTGCGAACTCTCCATCTTTCATTCTCACAGACTGGGCCAAAAATCTTACGGAGAATCTTTCGCTCCCAGCAGTTCAGCAGGCGCTCACTTGTAGTGGTAAGGACCCAGGACTCACTACCATATGTGACTACTGGACGGATAATTGTCTTGTATATAACGAGCTTTGCTCGTCGTGAAAGACCTCTGAATTTCAGAATCTTTTGGACAGCCCAGAAGCATCGCAACAAGCAGCTATTCGTGCCTTTATTTCAGTTGCAACATCGTTGTTATTTGTCACTATTGCTCCCAAGTATTTAAATTGGTCACATACTGGAAAGTTGTGCTGGCCGATATCAAAAGACGACTGAGGTGGAGGCGGGTTTCTTGATGTTCTCATGTAGACTGTTTTGTTTTCATTAATCTTCAACCCTCGTACTATTGCTGCATTTTCAAATTCCTCAACTGCCCCAGCCAGGGCAGGAACAGTCCTTAACAGTCATTAAAATTCTACCCCTCAATTGATTTTTTTTTGCGTGCAACACCTCTTTTTGATGATTCTTGGACCTACCTCAAACTCTTGTCAGTCATTTCTTCAATTTTATCACCTATCGGGTCTTTCATGAGGAAAATGATTGAACGAAACGGGGCTGTAATCGTTCGATATAAATCGAAAGTCTTAGAACAGGCCAAAACTGATTTCCATGAAGGTAATTTTTGTTCTAAAACTTCTAGGGTCGCTGCTGTAGTGTCATTTCTCATGAACATTGGCCTTATGAAATAGTCAAAAGTACGGAACTTATTTTTGAAAATTGAAAAAAGACGTGGAAAGGTTTTTTTTCGAGCAGGATTCGTTCGAAGTTTCAATTTCGTCGAAAATCCGGGATCGAATGACATTGTTTACTTACTGCAACAATTCTGATGGATGAATATTGATTTGCATCAACCCGCAGGTTCGTGTCTCAACTTGTTTCTCCTGAAGAAGTTTCTTGTTCTTTCCATTTTTGTCCTGTTAAACCAGGTATTTTCCCACTGACGGCTATTCTACGTGTTTCCTGAAGGTAAAGCACGAATAAAATATCACTCAATTTATGGAATTTTTGTCTCCTTTCTCTTTGACCCGAATCGGTTTTCATACGTAGAGAGGGAAGTCCCGCCGGAGTTACGTACCCCCGATCGGGTCGAAGAGGAAGTGAATTTGGAGCAAAGGCGATAATTTATTGGGATGAAGGCGGCGCGGAGGAATCCGACTGATCCGGTAAGTGCTCCAACGCCCCTGCGGTTGGGTAACTCCTAACTGGAGGTTCGAAGAAAGCTCACCTTCCACGAGAGAACGAAGCCAATTTCTTGCCCCAGGTCAAGGCCTTTCGTTCCGGCCGAGGAAACTCCCTTACCTACATAATTAATTATAAAATTTGTTTTATATAATAAAGTTATTTTAGCGGAATATAATGACGTAATCGGCAGGGAGCCATAATTATAGAAGATGTAGGATGTAGGGCATTCAGCGACACGCGAGCCTAGAATTTATGTGGTAGAACACCCATCTAGTACGTGGCATCACCACTTTCAATGAAGAAAGATGAAGATTTTATCATTTTTGTTCATACTGTTGTAGTATGGATTGTAACGGGGGTGAATAAGTTCTGAACATGTCTGTAGTTCTTCATATTCTGGAATATTGGACACTTGGTGTACAAATACAAATGTCAACTACCAATATGCAAAGAAGATCAATCTTGTCCGTTTTCTCGGCTTCAAATTGTGAAACAAACGACTCAATCCTACCTTTAAAAGAAGTTCACTAATAGGTATGAAAATGAAAATTTTGAAATGACTGTCGAACTTCAGAAAACCGCGTATTGCTACAGCTTAAATTCATATTTTCCCAGCTAGAATCGTCGTGGAGGTGAAAGCCCAATTCCATCTTTAACTCAAGCTTCATCCCTTTTATTGCTGCAAAGAAGACAAAGGAAGCAGAAAAGTTTATTACTCACCTCACAGACGTAGGGCCAATCTACCTTTTCATAGTACAGAAGGTTGAACTTTGAATCGTGGAATGATTTACGCCTGCCTTTGAGGTTTGTTGCAGTCCTGTCAATACTGGCATTAGATGCCCTGCATCGCGAATAATCACTCTTTGCTCCACCAACAGTGTTTTATAGCAGTTACTGTAATCATTGCGTACTTACAGCTAGCACAGTTCAGCCACAAGGGTTGGGGACAATCAACTGATAATACGCGAAGGGTGTGTTTTGGTGATTCTCGCGCACTGTAGCGGGTGAGCAAACAACTATTTGTGCTCCTGTGTAAGCAATCTCCTGAATCACCTGTGAAACAGGGACTGAAATTAATTAATAATCGCTCTATCAACTGTGAAACAGGGACACTCCAATGCTTAGTAGAATTTAATGTCAGGACCTGAAAATTGCCCGTAGTTTGAGAATCACCCACGTGTCCACATGTGTGTTCTTTTTTCTGTCAGAGTTCCAGCACTTATGGAGAAGCTTTCTCAAGTTTTGGCAACGTAACCCTGGTTTCTTCATTTGATGTAGGTCCCTACTTATTAGTTTCTCCCAAAGGTAGACCGAGCAAATGATAACGCATAGATACTATCTCACTACCATGGGCACTTGTTAACTTTACATAACGCCATGGCAGCATTTCAGAGCTGTAGTCAGGGTTAAAACAACTTGGGCTAATTCGAAGGCCGACCATTCCACCCATCAGTAACTTGCCTCTGTACCCTCAACACAAAAGAAACTCGTAATCGCCGAGAGTAGAGCGGGCGGCGGTAGTAGATCGGCCCTTTTGTTATCAATCATCACAAGAACCTGTTGCGCAACTAATAACATTGAACATCCAGCCTCATCTCGTAACGAGATTGAAATCACCGGTGACCTTGCGTGGCTTCAAGGCCGCTGTGTCAATGCGCTCAATCATAAACCCATTAGAGATCAGGTCGCTTTCTTCCATCAACACTCTGGTGTTACGAGTACATACCACCTACTGGAGGCAAGCAGAGCCCTCCTCACTTCTCTTATTCTTCGCTGTTTTATTTTGTCCAATTCGTCTAGGTGTTTACCAACCTACCAAGCGAAAAACTCATCATTTACATCAGTGTTATCATTACAATGTGTTTGAACGTGGAAAAGGTACTGCTTGGAAATAAAAAAGTGACCAACTTTCGCAGTCAAACACCTTATAAAGTGATCTATTCAATTTATTTTCGAAAAACAACGAAAGTGGCTAAGAATCGTAAATAACGTAAAAAAAAGAAAGAAATCGATTTCCTATCGAAGTAAAATTAATGAAAAAGAAAAGCAATGTGCTTACAGGGGGTCCTAGTGGAGCTCCTCCTAACTGTTTAAGAAATATAATATAACTTCTTCTTATTATAGTTATAATTTTGTTTTACTAAGGAGATATAGGACGTTGCTGTCAACTTTTTGGTAGAATATAAATTATATTGTAGTTCGGAAGCTTTTAAAAACTGAAAATAATATTCTGACCGTGACGGGGGGCGAGTCTCACACAGCGATCAGCTTCGGTCCTCGTCGGGTATGGGGCGATCCGAATTCGAGAGACAGCGAACAAGGCAGCAAAAGGGGCGAGTGAGAGCGCACGATGCAGTGGAAGCTGAAAGCAATATATTCTTCCATAAGGAATCTGACACTATCCGAGAGCACGTGGCGCATGGAGGCTTCGAAACAACATTGAGATGTGAGGAGTACTTGCTGGTACTTACAGAAACGCCAGCCAAAAGGGTAGAACGCTGAACAAGCTGGTAAGGACGAGTTTTCTTCAGGGATGCAGGGACCCAGAGATGAAGACGTCGCATAAAAAACGGAAGGATACAGGGACCTTCAATATAGAAAAAGAGGCGCAGTTTTATATGAGGTTGAAATCGAAGTGAACGTGGAGAGGCGATGATGGATGAGCCACAGCTTTCCTTGGAGAAGGGAGGGCAAAATGGAAGAATTGCGCAGGCGCCAGTGATGATTGTTATTGTTGATCGTTAATTGAAGGAGCGAAATTGACCCTGTATAAGAGTTCAAGAAAGTGGAGGTGAGGAATGAACACTTTCACACTTTCTGTTCTTTTCACTGGTTCTCGCCTCAGATAAGAGTGGCGTCCTAAGGCTCTCCTGGCCAAACCGTCAACAAGATCGCCTGAACAAATGTTTACGTTGTTAAGGCTTCCTTTACAAAACTAAGTGTAATTATTCAGCATACTGCGACATGCATTAAAGAGTCCCTATGTTCGGTGTTTTATAGGATTGCATTTAATAATAAAAACATAATCAGTATTTTTTAAAATTAGATCAATTCCTTAATCGAAAAAAGCAATGAAATTCGCTGGGAATTTCGGTAAATGCACATGAGGATCGATAGATTGATTTGGCATCCTCCCCCTCCGATCACGAAGTCAAATTCAAAAATTTTGAATTTTAATGCACAAGAGAGGCTGCAGAGGGAGATGTGACACGTTGAACAACTTGGCTGGAACTGGATTTGATCGACGAACATTGTTATTGGCTGATTACACTGAACGAGCGACGAATGAGCATCCCTTTGATGATTCGTAGGAAAACCAACATCGGGTGGATCAGCCTCGAGCACGAGCAAGCCTTCCGCGCGAACATTGCTCGGCTCGAAGCGACTGTAACACTGCCCGACGAATGGTCGTTCGAAGCTCCTGCTCGCGGCAGGGGCTCAAGGATTGCAGACTGGCCATCGTTGACACACATGTTTGAACACCAATAGGTTTTTTCACGGATTCGGTCTTTGAATGGTCTGAAACGAATCGGTGTGCAGTTATTTTTGTTCTCAAGTTTGGTTTGTCCCACTCCTCGGATCGACTCTAAAGCCCCGTTTACGACGCTCGAGCATTTGCCGAGAGCAGCGGGCTTCGAATGAGCATTCGTTCGAGGCTCAAGCAGTGTAAACAATCGCTTCGAGCCGAGCAATGTTCGCGGGGAAGGCTTTCTTGTGTTCGAGGCTGCCCGATGTCGGTTTTCCGACGAATCATCAAAGGGATGCCCGTTCGTCGGCCGCTCAGTGTAATCACCGCATAGTAATATTCGCTGAAGCTCGATATTAACAATGTGATCGGAGGAAAACCTCGCGAGCAACTGGTCGTCAGGAATGCTCGGGCAGTGTCAACAGTGGTGCTCGTGGCAATCTTGTTCGTTGAAAACTGGCAAATACTCGATCGCGAATACCCGATGCTCGTGCAGCTTAAACGGGGCTTAGTAGGCTTCCCCCTACTGACGAAGCTTTGTACCAGAGAGACCTAAAAAACCAGTTCCTCCTCCTACCACCACCCTCTCTACGACACAAACCGTTCTTCACAGTGTTCACTAACGTTAAAAGCTAAAATTCCACTTTTGCACTCGGTTCCTGAAGAGCACCACCCCTTACTCTCCTTGTAAGTTTCCTTTCAGCTGGGTACCTTTCTTCCTCCTCACAAGTTTTGTCAAACTTTTCAAAATTATAAAAAACTTTTTCTTCCAATTTTAGATCACACCAACAATCGCCTTGGCATCACCATCAGGTTCCCATCGGAACAGTAATAACCTAGAACCATGCACCAACTTAGGGAGATTCCTAGAGAAAACAATTGCGTACTATCGTTTGTAAAGTTATGGATTTATTGTTTAAGTCGTTTTATTAATTTTTTTTTTTTTCGCGAACGTTTATATACATAATTACTACAATAACTTTGATCTGAACCTTTTTCTCCATAAAACAAAGGTGTGTGTTTCAATGTGTTTTCTCAATGTGTGTTTCATCGTCCAATGTTCATTATACAAAAAATATGTGAGTTTTATATTTACTAAAAGAATAAGGCGGCTGATAGGTCACATAAACAATAAATATAAATTGATGCTTAATGATTTAATGAAAATTCATGTTGTAGTGTGATAAAATGTTCTGAAAGTTGTGTAGGGCTTGATCTAAAAATCCCATATTTCAATTTTTCAACAAAGGTTGGTTGGTAGTTAGATCCTCAACTATTATCGCTTAGGGTTGATTGATCAAGTTGCTCAGATTACTTGAACATCTCGGATCGATTTTGAGTTTTTGAGCCGAATTCGTGAACGTTGGTCCAGTAGTTTTGGAAAAAACACTGCAAATTCTTTCACTGGGGTTTATTATTCAATTGGCTTGCGTTCACGATTTGAATTTATACTAAGCTTTGGAGTTTGCGTGTTTCACAGGTGATAGAGCGATTATTGAATTTCAGGAGGCACACAAATATGATCAACTGATCAATCCAAATAGGTATTTTGGTTGAGAACAGATTTACGTGCTCTATGCATATCTCCTTAAATTCAATAATCGCTCTATCACCTGTGAAACACCCACACTCCAAAGCTTAGTAGAAATTCGAATCATTAACGCAAGCCAATTGAATAATAAACCCCAGTGAAAGAATTTGCAGCGTTTCATGCATATCAGAATGCTTCAACCCGTGTATCGGCTACAAAGCCTCTTAGGAGTTCACTCCAGTATCCACATTACTACATCACTAGGTTACTGCTATCAAAATAAAAACAATAATAAACCAAAATAACGCAAATGTTGCACCATAAATCGGGCCATACATCGGGAATGGTTTGACCTACAGACCTGGGGAGGGGCTCATTCGACTCCTCGTGGAAAGTTCTTCAAAAAGAGTCCAAATTTAGGCCGCCTTGACTTTTTTTTTGAGGTTTTTAGGGATTTTACAAACTTTGACAACCCTTAAAGGGCACTTTAAATTAAGTGAGAGAGCTGGCTCAAGAATTTACGGCGTACGGCGGACGGACGGAAAAATATTTATTGCAGATTCGGATTCTACATCCTTTGAAACGTAAACCATGAAATGTTCAGGGAGGGTTAGAATTTTTTTTTTTTTTCAAGAGCGATCGCAATGGTTTATTGTTGAATAATAAACCAAAACGTAGGACGGCGGACAGAGGCATTTTTAAAAATTCGATTCTCGGATTCTACCCATCTTGAAACCTAAAGCAAATCTAAACCAAAAGTCGCCAAACTTAAATTTTGTACGTTTGTACAATAAGAGAAGTAGTAAATTAAAACAAGGAGTAATTGAACGAAAATAGAAACGGTTGTTGGTTGCGTTATCACTGTCATCTCGTTATCACCAACATTTTTCGAGGAAATGCCATCTTCCTGTCGTATAAATCAACGTTTAATCTTAAAATCAACTTTTATGTAAACGCTGTAAATCGATGTTTATTGATAACAGTGTAATTCTTGATTCCATAGGTGAAATCGGTCTGCTGCATCAACATTTACATATCTGGTTCCACAGAACAGTGATCTACTTTAACCATGGTAAGGGATTGCTGGTGAAAACGCCCCTTATAGGTAAACAGGGAATCGAGTATTAAAGACCGTCTTCTGTAAGGAATCAGCGTTATGCAGGAAGTGTCTGAGAGAGGAGGGTTCTGCAGGAACAGCTACCAAGAAGGGTCAGGAGTTCAACGGCTAAGTTCGCAGTTCGCCTCCCGTATCCACCTCCGATCGCCATTACGTCAAATCGAACTTCCCCTTCGTAATGAACTCGTCAAAATGTGCCGAACTCCACTGACGTAAGGCATTTTCCCCGTAACGATCCTGAAATCCCACAGTAGGTACGAACAACTCGCACCAGCCTTAAAGGTCACAGTAATTACCCGCAGTGCTAGCTAATGGCTGGTACTTGATGTTTAATATCGGGAAATGAAAATTGAATTAGGACTGTTCTATAAGTTTTAGAAGACTTCAGGTTATATGTGAGTTGAAGGTCTGCTTAGATGTATCAAGTTACCTAGTATTTCCTTGCTTGACAAGCTTTGTTCTACATTATTGTTGTTAGTTTTCTGAACCAAATTAAGACTTTATTCGTCTAAATTGGTGATTAGAAAATTAATTATATTATATACCAGGGATGTCCAGCTTGTAATATGTTGGGCCATATAGTATTTTTCAAGTAACAATAAAAAATGTGAAGTGTAGCAATGATTAAAACCGAAGAGTACTATTATTTAATCCATTGCTCAACAACCACAGTTTTATGTATGAATGAACTAGATACACCTAAGCCCTAAAGATTTCATCAAGAACTAAGACAATCAATACATGAATACTGAACAATCTTATCTGAGAACTGTGATCGATCGGCTTCGCCCACCAATGACGAAATGAGAAGCTTACTTTCAAAAAGGCACATATCCAAATCTGGGAGAAAACGTTTTTTTCTCAATGTTCTATCTCTGAATATGAGTTGAATAAATCCCCCCATCGTTTCCGAATAAAACAGAACACAACCACGTCAATTCCGGGGCTAAAGTTGTGTGTTTGCATCAAAAGGTAACAAATCCGTCCCGGACATTTTTTTCAGTGCTTTACAATCGAAATGGCACACATCCTCCAAATTTCGTCAGGCGATAAGTCGTGGGTTTTCAAAAATCGGCAGGGCATATCCGAAAAGAAATTGCGCCTTCGTCTTGACGTTGAATATTTACACGAGACTCGATAGATGGAAACGTGACAAATGAAATATTCAGTCAGGTAAAGTTTTTAATCAAAACCTACAGAATGGAGAATGGATTCTATTTTTGAATAATAAACCAAAATCCATGAGTTAGCAATGATTAAAATCGGGTACATTATTTAATTCATGGATATACAGCCTAGTTTTTGTATGAATGAACTAGATACATCTAAGCCTTCTCACAAGATTCATCAAGAACTGCAGACAAACAATACATGAATCTGAAAATCTTATCTGAAATTGTGTCGATGGATTCGTCCACAAATGACTTAAATGTTCACAGCCAGTCCAGTTATAGGGAATCTCATGAGATGACGCAAGGAAGAGTCTGTAAGGGTGCATCTGTTGTGGTTCTTCATGTATTTCATCGAGGAAAAGGCGCTTTCACACAATTATGTGCTCCCGAACATTGACGTCTTTTTTCAGTCCAAAATCTCGTAGGTTCGGGTATTTCTCATTAAAAGCAAATTGAAAAATTCAGATCCCTTTACATGTGGGGTGATTAGAAACACGTCAGCTTGAAGGTCACATTACTCAAATTGCAATCCTGCAAGTTAATCTTCATCGGATGCTCCAAGAGCGCAGGGAGCGGGGAGGCCTGCGTGAACATCACAGTAAGGAGTCCACTCCTTCTTCGGTGGTCGTTCAGTGCGTGATGGAGGGAGACAGTTTAACAAATCCGCTGTGCGTTACACTGCACGTGTGATGTAAAAAAGATGATATAACAAAATGAATAAAACAAATTGTATCATAGCATTATTTTAAGAAAATGTATGATTTTGGTAAAACCTACCACAAATAATAGCATCGCTTTTGTTATCGGGGTCGCGTAACTTTGCGTGGTCGCTGAACCGGTTAAGCGCAATAAAAAAAATTGGTTGAGCGGTCAAATTTTCATGAAATCTTGAGCAGAATCCGAATCTGCAATAAAAAATGGGGTTCTCATTTAAAATAACAAAGTTAATGCGCAAATTGCGCATTTACGCACATGCGCAACGCGCGAAATTGTGATATTTGAATTCCTTGTTAAAAATTATTGGAGTTCTCATATGATACTGAAAGCCTGGTCCATTAAATTTTGGCCACCCTGTATACCTCAAGGAAATCCGGGCCTCCTTACGAAGGCCGGGCCCGGAGGCATTGGGCCCAGCACCCCACACCCCATCAACGGGGCTGCTCAAAACTAAAAACATGTAATAATCGAATACAATGGGAGTATGTTGTTCTTATGCATATATTTGGTTAATGCATACTCAAAATCTCCCACTTGTACCGGGATAGGTAGGTTCGGGAAGGATTCAGCCCGTAGGTGCCATAAAACTCTCTTAAGGTAGCCCAACATCTAACCAAATCCAAAAAATTATCCAAAAGTTTGATGGAGCGCACAGCTTCCTCGTAGGTATCGTGAATGTGTACAACATTGATATGTTTTAGGTAATGTAAGCTCGTTACAACGGGACAAAAATGCCATGGAACATGTTCTTGCGTACATCAACGCCTGCATTAGTTAAGTCGACAAGGCATGTACATTGTACATCTGTCCCATAAATTTTATGGTAGATAGCAAGACGATATCGTGGGGTTCCGGGTAAAAGTGACCAAGTAACATTTTTTTCAAAATGAGCTTTTTTTTGTCATTCCGGTACTAAGGAACGTTGTCTACTGTGTGTTGTTGCTAAGAACGTTATCTTCAAACTGATGTGCAAGAAATACTTGAAAATAAATGTTACCTGCCTGACCCAAAGAGTTTTATGTGACCAAATGGCATTTGAACTCGACCACAAAACACGAGATGGATTATAAATTTACTCTCGCTGGTGCATGTAAATGTTATCAATTGCCATTTGATCACTTTTACTGTGTAAGATTTGTAAGATTGCATAGTGGGCAGGTGAAAATGACCAATTACAGTGGTAGGTAATGGTTAACCTTTTCTAACAGAAATAGGTAAATCATTGTTATTAGATGCTTGGCAACACAATAAATTAACGAAAAAACTATTCAATCCCTCAATTTCATGTAACTATGCGACTGATTTTCGAAGAATTGAATTGACCAAATGAGTAAAGGTTGAAACTCCAGGCAGGTAAAAATGATCAAATAGAGTTTCCGAATAAACAGCTCTTATTTAATCTGAAGTGAATTTTGAAGCACGATATGAGAGGAGGGCACTAGCTAACTACCTACAGGATAAAGGAAAATCGAAACATAGTCGGATGAGACATCACACAACCAGTGTTCGTAAGAAGAAAATAGGTGAAACTTCAGATCGCTCCCCTGTAAAATTTTGCAAATGTTACTTGGTCACTTTTACTAGGAACCCCACGATATGATTGGGTTGAAATTGACATGCAATTATCAGACCTTTTTTTCCCCCGACTGCTCTAAAAATTTAGGCGAGATCGGATTAGGACCTGAGATGCTTGGTGGATTTTGGTTCATTATTGTATTTGTATCCCGCCGTTCGAGGCTTTTCCCAGAAACTGCTGGACCAAAATTTAGTGTGTTTAATACTTCAAAAATCCAACATCGACCCGGAATGTGCGAATAATCTCGGCATCTTAATCAATCGACCCTAAGCTCCAGGCTGAGTTGCAACGTGGGAAAGGAAGGTGAGGTTTTACAATTTTCACCTTAGGATCTTAAAGATTTCCTTACCTGCCTACCAAAAAAAGGTAATTCCATTGTAATTTTTCGGACTAAATTAATTTTTATTCAAAGTGGAAACAAACTTTTGCTAAATGTAAGTAGATTCAGAAGCCTAACTTGATCCACAGGACGATTATTTTGTCCTAATTGGGTAGCAAAGTCTACAGCTGAAAGCGTGGATTCGTTCTGATTACATGAGTCGGGCAAAATGGAATGTCTCCTTGCAAAATGTCAAATAACTAACGATTCTATCAATAAGCACCTGCGGCGTGAATCTCTGATGATCCGCGGCCATTAGCCGGCACCGAAAATGAAGCGTTTGTGACCTTCTGAAGGAGTCGGAAGATTTTTTATAGTCTTGGCATTTCCAGGGGCCCCGCAGGGCTGGCGGTTGACGTCTGAATCGTGAGGGCCCCGATAACGGATTGTCATGTTCTCCCGCTACCGGTCTTGACGGCTCTTCCAATTTGGACGAGGGCGAGAGTCGTGCTCCCCTCGGGGGGAATTTCGATTTAGTTATATTATCTAAATCTCGTTAGCTCCTTTTCGCACCTTATCTCTCGAATTAAAACTGAATTCACTAGTAAAGCGAAAGGGCGCAGACTGTATATTTGAAAAAGAACGGGCAAGCCCAACTTCAAGAACATGAAAAGATTAAACTTGTGTAAACTAATAATGATAAGAATTTGGTAGGTAACATGGTGAACTACGGAGCATTATATAAGGCATACAGGGTAACAGTTGTGAATTGTGTAAAATACGAGGTGTGTTGAAAACTCGGCGCTCCGCGAATAGAGACTACTGCCACAAGTATAGGAACGTAGAATACGCTTTAGCCTCGATTGAACGCTGAACGTTCAACGATGATCATCGAACGTTCATTGTCGTTTAAGGATCGTTCATTAATGTTTTAGTATTGTTGATTATCGTTAGAGAAACGTTCATTAACGTTTAAGGATCGTTCATTGGCGCTCGTGGAACGTGAATTAACGTTGATGAGCGCAACATTTCACATTATATATGAAAAGGTTGCTGTGTGAGAGAAAATAATGAATTCTTTGGATGCAATTAATGCTCTGGCAGATTGTCCAGAAACACCTCTGCTGAAGGTAGATGAAGTAGAGCAGAATAAATGGTATAGAAAGGATACACTCAGGAGAGTTACTACCAAATATGGCAAACGACTAATGGTGATCAGCGATGATTTTAGCTGTTTCTTGCCAGTCCGATATGCAAAAATGGACGAAACTTCGATGAATGGCTTAAATTTGAAGGAAAACTTGTTTTTCAAAGTAACTGAATCTACGAAAGGATTTAAGCAAGTGTATTTCTCCGAGAATAAGGAATAAAAATAAAGGTATGTTAAGAATGTAAAAACGGTTTATTTTTGTATTTTTGTGATGCACAATCGTTAGAGGCAATGGACAATCACGGTTTATGAAATTTATGAATTTAATTTAATATTTATTAAACTTCAAATAAAATTTATTCAAATAAAAGGTACCTACCTCATACAAAGCAGCGCTTTTTTATTCTGTTTAGTTTTAGCACGTGACATAAATAAAATGACTCACTTCAAACGGGTTTGTCGCAACTACTACACATGGATGTAATGTATGGTATGGTATCCAGGGTTTGTCGCAACTACTACACATGGATGTAAATATTCTTATGTTTATTGGTCTCGCGTCACCGTTTTCGTTCCTGGATACCATACCCTTTTTCGTTCCACTCCCGCGTGACACTTTTCGGCTAGTTAGTCCATGGCTAAAGCGTATTCTACCCTAAAATACCCGGAATTTCTGTTTTGCTTCAGATCTGTGGGCGGATACTCCGGACTGGGAAGCGGGTACTGGAGAGACACAGCCCCCACAGGCTGACTATTTGCTGAAGGTATTCAAGCAGACCGAGGGCCGCTTTACGAGGATCACTGCGCTCGAGGTGACAAGGAGACAGGTAGGATGGGCAAAGGAGTGGCAACGATTGATTGAGTTGTATGTGGAGGAGCCACCCGTGGCCCCTTTTAGTCATTCAACCTTTGGAGAGCTGAAAGAATCAGTCCTAGAAGCTCAGAGGACTGCATTTAGAAGGAGCATTGTGGACAGAGCCAATAATGCACAATTCCACCTCTTGTACCGCCATTTGGACCTGGATGTGGACTACCTAAATGTATTGAGCCCGTACGAGGCAATGGTAGTGATGAAGTGCCGAGGCGAGATGTTGAGCTTGAATTGTCAGCCCTGGATCTCAAACAGAATACATTTGTGCTCGATGTGCAACCTTCGGGCGGATGAGACAGTGCAGCATTTCCTCGCCGAGTGTCCGATTCTCGGTTTTATTCGCAGGAGGTGTTTCGGCCGTTTTGTGCTCTCGTTAGCCGAGGTGGTGAATGTGCTGAACGGTCCTAGTTGGTCAGCTCTTCTCTCATATTTTCGAGAAGCCTGGCGTTATAGAGAATTCTTAATTTCCGAGTTCAATTATAATAATTAGAATTTCGCTCACGAAGATCCCTCCAGCTAATTTTTTGTTTCAGTTAAATAAGTTATTTGTATTGTTACCTTATTGTTATTGAACTTATCGTGTAGCTTCTAAAGCACCTTAATGTTGCACTTCCTGTTGTACCCTTTGTATGTTCTTTCGTTTTTTTTTTTTTTTTTTTTTTTTTTTGCTGAGTCGTTTGGTGGTAGTTAATAGGGAGTTTCGGTTCCAAAAGACGGGGCTTCGCTGATGGTCTTGTCGACCAAAGCGCCTCATGTTTGTTACCATGTCAAAGAAAAATAATTGTAAATAAACATGTTCTTCATTCATTCATTCATTCACAGCCCCCACAGCCTCACGGTCCGCCTCCTCATTCCCAGCGACACCATGGTGTCCACGAACCCAACAAAATGTGGTTCTGACTCCTACTTCTCTAAGACGGCCTTCTTGTAACGGCTGTAAATACGTTGAAGCGAATAAATTTAATTTAATAAAAAAATAAAAGTATCTTGGAAATTGTAAGCATTTAAAGACATTTTGGAAAATGTGAGAAAATTGTGGAGCCAGAATAGCACAACTTTGTTTCACCTAGAATTTTGTAATGAACCAGCTTGGATATTGCGGTGCTTGGACGTGGATCGGCGGGTACTTGAGTGCGTGTGGAAGTCACGTAGGGGCGTCCCCGCGGGGGAGGGAACTTTCACCCTCGACTAGAAGGAGATACAGGAAGTGTCGGCCGGCTGGGAGGCTCAACGGGAGGGACCGCCACCGCGTCTTCCCGTCCTGCATCTTCCAGCCCCGTTGTCTCTCGTCCGCTCTGCCCCTGGACGGGGGAGAGGACGTCTTCCGGGGTACGGCCGCCCCGACCTCGCCAGGTATCCCTCGATCTGACCCGATGAAAGGCGAAAGTGCTTGACCCTCCGCCGCACTCTGAGCCACCAGCGGAAAACAGTCAATTTTCCCTGGTCGCTTTTGGTTTACTATTCAATAATAAACCATAGTAATCGCTCTGGAAAAAAAAATTCTAACCCCCCCTGAAAATTTCATGGTTTACGTTTCAAAGGGTGTAGAATCCGAATCTGCAATAACAATTTTTCCGTCCGTACGCACGATTTCTCCCAAACGGCTGGAGCAAAAGATCTGCCATTTTCAGGAAAAATCCATCTTGGTCCGACGACGCCCCAATTCTTGAGCCAGCTCTCCCACTCAATTTAAAGTGCCCTTTAAGGGCTGTCAAAGTTTTGTAAAATCCCTAAAAACCTCAAAACAAGTCGAAGCGGCCTAAATTTGTACTCTTTTTGAAGAACATACCATGAGGAATCGAATGAGACCCTCCCCAGGTCCGTAGGTCAAACCATTCCCGATTTATGGTGCCAACATTTGCGTTTTTTGGTTTATTATTGTTTGTTTGTAACCTAGTGATGTCCGGCCAATAGCGAGAGTTGTAGTGAATGTGGATACTGGAGTGATAGCCGACGTGGATACTTGTAGTTTATAGCCGATACACGGGTTGAAGCATTCTGATATGCAAGAAACGCTGATAATATATAGTTAAATATTATTCAATATTATTAGTGGGGTAAATAAGTATTCTTTCACTAGGGTTTATTATTCAATTGGCTTGCGTTCATGATTTGAATTTCTGAAGCTTCGGAGTGTGCGTGTTTCACAAGTGATGGAGCGATTATTGAATTTCAGGAGTTGCAAACGAAATTCAATAATCGGTTCTCACTACCAAAATTCATCACTGGGGTTTATTTTTCAATTTTATTAATTTGAGTTGCATTCATGATTTGAATTTCGTTTACAGCGTTTACAGGTGATAGAGCGATTATTGAATTTCAGGAGATGCATGGAGCCCGTAAATCTGTTCTCAACCAAAACACCTATTTGGATTGATTGATGATATTTGTGTCAATCAGTCTACCTTTGCTACATCGTTTCTAATGCAATACAAGTGCTAAAGGACTTGATGAATTATAACTGCAAATTCTTTCACTGGGGTTTATTATTCAATTGGCTTGCGCTCATGATTTGAATTTCTACTAAGCTTTGGAGTGTGCGTGTTTCACAGGATAGGGCGATTATTGAATTTCAGGAGGCATACAAATATGATCAACTGATCAATCCCAATAGGTATTTTGGTCGCTCTATCACTTGTGAACCACGCACACTCCAACGCTTAGTAGAAATTCAAATCGTGAACGCAAGCCAATTGAATAATAAACCCCAGTGAAAGAATTTGCAGCGGCCAATATATTTCGTGATGGTGAACCTACCTGCACCATTAGTACTATACTGAACAGAAGTTATAAAAGGGAAACATTTTAAAAATATCTCTTTTCTCTGTATTTTCTGGTGAAAAAAAAAAATTATGATACATGATGTGAGTAGAAGTCCAATATTATGGTTAGGTGCCCTAATATGGCACACTATAACTTTTCTCCCCAGAAAACCTACAAAATAGCTATCTTGTTTCGGTCAAAACTCAAAAAGGTGTATATTGCCATTCTATGAAAATTGAAAGTGATATAGCAGAAAAAGTTTTTAAAAAAACTGTGTTTCCTTGCCTTGGGCGAACCCTTTTACATGCAAGGGATTATATTCAATATGGTATGGTATCGTGTTAAGATACCGAATACAGTGAAGTGAGTGTGTCTTGCCTGTTTCTTGCCCTTCCCCCATCCGTTGAAGACCAAATAACAGTTAAACACACTTTAAATGAGCAATTTAAGATAACAATGATGATAATATCATGCGGTAGCCCAATAAGGAATGCAAACATATTAGGGCCTCACCACACGTATGTCTTATTTTATTGATATCAAAATTGGCCCAAAAAAAATTAGGAGAAAAATCGTCTCGAAAACGATTTGTTAATTTCTGAATAGAATCCTTGATAACTATAGTGCGAATTAAACCATTACAAGAAGAAGATTTTTAGATGGCTAACTTCAGAGGGCTTAGAGAACTGTCGAACTCTTCTGACAAGACTCTTCTGTACGTCTGCTAAGATCTCTGTAAGTTTCTTTATTTCATTTCTTTTAACTTCCAATATACGCCAAACCATTAAAAGAAGGAAGAATATTTTGTAACTGTATGCCTCCGTGTTGAAATTCAATAATCGCTCTATCACCTGTGAAAATTTCTTGATGCAATATTGTTGTTTTTCTGGGGAATAAAATTCAATTTTCATTGATTCATGATTTGAATTTGTACGAACACTTGTAACGCCCGATTCCTCGTTAACGGAAACTTGGATACTTTTAGTTAACAACTACCCACTGTGCTCTCAGCGTCGTTCTATTCGCAAGCTTAACCAATCTATTACACAAATTCAAAAATGGACAGCCAAATGTAGGATAAAAATGAATGAGACAAAGTAGGTGCATGTTGGTTTTACGAACCGTAAAATCAGCTACTTGCCTGCTTATCTCAATGGCAAAGTCATTCCACACGCCAAGAAGCGAAATATCTTGGAATGAAGTTAGATGCAAAGCTGCGCTGGAAATCGCATGTGAAAAAGAAGAAAGCGGAGCTGACTCTCAAACTCAGAAAAATGTCCTGGTTGATGGGCAGGCGATCAAAACTGTACAACCAAGTCCTACAGTCAGTATGGACCTATGGAACACAGCTGTGGGGTTGCACTGCTCAGAGTAATCGAAACATCATTCATACCTTCCAAAATGGTGTGCTGAGGAGCATTGTTAATGCACCCTGTTACATCCAGAATGATAGATTTCACCACGATCTTGAGGTGGAAACTATCGATCAGTTCATCAGGAGGATTGCGATCGCTGACCAAGAGCGACTAAGAGGTCATGTCAACATTGAAGCAGCCATTTGCTTGATGTAAGTGACCTGCTTAGAAGATTGAAGAGAAGAAAACCACAGGAACTAGCACAGTGATTGTGAAATAATGAAATAATTCATCATTTGTCCAACTGGTCAAAACATGTTCTGCATCATTGTTTTGCAATCTGTATTTAGTAATTAAGAACAAAATCAAATCGCTTATAAGATGTAAAGTTGGTGCAATGCTAATAAAGTATTTAAACAAATTTTTTTAAATCTTTTTCCTATTGAAAGTCACCCATTTTGTGAAAGATGCCCCTATTAACAAGAAGTAACGTAGTGTCGTCAAAAGGCACTCAAATCAAAAAACTGTTTTCATGACAAATTGTGTAAGAAACGTCTCTGAAATTAGTCACGATTTGCCTCCAGCAGAGGGATAGAATGCATAGTAACTAACAGTTTTTGATATCGTGTTTGATACACGTTTCCAAAAGGAATAACATTACTGTCGCTTTGTAAAAATAGCATCAATAACCCGATTCCATATTATTCCGGTACGAGCGTCGGCAAGGGCGCGAACATGCGGGCAGTCAACTCGTTTTACCTAAAATAGTCGGAGTCTCTTTGCCGCCTCGTCTAACAACCCGCATCCCGACATCTCATTTCCTCGGAGATAAAATGCCTCCGGCTTTCCAACTCCTCAACCTCTCGGAAAGAAGGATGGTGGGTACTCTCCGAACATGGAGCGGTTGAAAAGGGTTGCGCAATCCCTTTTAGATGTATTACTCCCTAGTGTCGAGCCTACCTACCCACTGCGACTTCCATGCGGTCAGTCGGACTCTGTAGCTTTGTGCCTTCGTTTTATTATACAATACTCTCTTCACACACAATACAACTCCCGGGATTCCTTTAATCCACTCTTGACGGGTTCCGTTTTCGTAAAAGTGATGGTCCGTTTTGGAGACTCTTGCGCAACTGGTCTACGGGAGGGAGAAATCCTTCAGCCCAACAGTGAAGATTGGATTTGTCCAACTTAGGTTTGCTTTCGACCTCTTATTACAAGGGGAGATGGAATGGTGTGGATGCCCCTTCCAAGGGAGGATGCGGTTGCCCTGCAACATCCAGAAGAAGGAAGCTAAACATTAGCAGATTCAAGGAACGATGGAGAATCAACTATATCCATTACACTCACAGGCCGTTCAAGAACAGTGAGAAAGGATTGCAATCTACAGGGCAGGGGGCAAGTAATCTAAGTTGCGCCGGAATTGGGGAGTCGTGTGATCTATTCAGACAACTGAACGGTTGCAATATCTGTTGCTATAGTAATTCAAATTTTTAGTTCTAACATTTGCTACTTGGGTGAGTTGCAGTCAACTACTTATAAGGCAAGATATCTGACTTGTTATGGGGTGTTCCGTACCTCAACTTTCAATTGGTGGGTGGGGGAACAGGAGAGTAATTGCACTTGATATAAGGAGTAATATTTAAAAGGTATTTGCCAATTTTTCCCATGGAAGCAGTGCGATTGGACAGAACCAGGTTCTACTACCGTATAACATAGAGGCGATGGATTGGACTAGTTGCTCCTTTCGAGGGTGAGGCGATTACCCGCAACACTAAGAGCTAAAAAGTGTTTTTGGTTTATGCTGAGGCTTACTTAGCAGTTTCCTGAAACGGGAAGGGAGTACTATCCATATACATATCCACTAAAAACATTTCTGTCGACATTGATTATCGGGTATGGGGCCAAACAACAAAATCCTTGTTTTATTTCCAATCAAAAACCGGTGAATACAGAAAACTATTCGATTTTTGACACCAGTCGATTGTTGAAAACTGCACCTCTTAGATTTTACTCTCGAGTTGGTTCATACCAGGGTTCATCTTTGTTGTAGAACAGAAGGTCTATAGGACGCGTTTGAGAAAAAAAAAAACTGCCTTTATTCGTGGGAGGAAACGAAGAATCACAAAAACGGCTATGGATGTACAAAGCGTTCTGAAAGACTTGTGAACTAAGATCTGTCCTCATTATTTGGCGGAAACGTAGCTAATGACACAAATGACGATGGAATTTTGTTTACAAGAGTTTTTTGTAATCGAGTTTTCATAATGTGTTCTATTTTCATTTTATGTTATCTTTCAAAATATTTATCATATTGTTGGACATAGGTGCACACGTAGGTCCTTTATTTTATCTCGTTGAATTTTAGCTGTTCCATTCATGATTTTCAACGTCCGTGACGATGTAAAGTACATTGCACCGATCTGGGCATTCATATAGCTTGTGCTACGTATTTAGGGACAAGAGAAGTTTTAGCGTGGAGTTTTATTTATGAAGAAGTCATCCTGTCATCTTTGATGTATGTACAAGGTGTGGATACACACTTTTCTGCTGAAGGACCCTTGTAGATAATTTGATTACAAATCGATCTACGGATGTCATCTTTGGAGCTCTTTTTAAGGAGCTCTTAGGAGCTCTTTTAGGCATGTAGAATGTAGTGACAGGGTATACAATCGCCGAGTTTAGATAATCTAAATCTGTTATTTACGTGGCTTTTGCATGGGGTTGCGACCTTTGTATATTGAATTGCAGCGTTTGTTGTTCAAAGTTTTACGGCGGATGTGTTTCATGCTTTAACACACTACGTATTACTTTGATAGATACTGCAGCAGAAAGCTTATTGTAATAGTTACCTGAGTTAGGCGGACTATCATCTTTGGTACATGTGCAAGGTGCGGATACAAACTTATCAGCTGAAGGATCCTTGTAGCTAATTCGTTTCCTGACCAATCGACGGAAGTGATATTTGGAGCTCTTTTCAAGGCATCTAGAATACAGTTACAGAATAAGCAATCGCCGAGTTTAGATAATATAAGTCAAATGAACATATCAGTTATTTACGTAGAAGAAAATATGTACATGAATAATGAAATATATTGAATTGTAGAGTTTCTTGTTTAAAGTTTTACGACGGATATGTTTCATGCTACATTACACAACATTTATGTAGGAATTACTTTAATAGAAACTGCTTGTGATAGGCACTTGAGTTAGGCGGACTTAGAACAATAGCTCACAGTTATATAAAAACATCATAAAGAATTTAACGTTCTCCTTTCCCTCGGAAGAACCCTCATACCCACCCATTAACTATAGTAGGGTGGAGGAATAAAATGCATTCCGATGACCCAATTCAAAAGGCCGCTAGCTCGAGTTGTTACCGCAGAATGAAAGCCAAATAACCATTGTCAGGACTGGAAGAGGGTGGAGCTGAGTTGATATTGTTCTCGACCGCGAAAGGCCAAACTGTTTGGGAACAATGAGAAGTTATACTGCCGCCTTATCCTATATCTTCCACATGCTCCGGATCGGATCTACTCGGGGAAATACCTTCACAATGAGGTGGTCGGGTAAGATGTTTTTCCTTTCCTCATGATCTGCTCTGCTTTCTACCTTGTCACGATTTCGGGTTTGGAGAGGATTAATGTGTTAGGTCGCGTCGATGAATGAATGAAAAACATGCTTTATTATAACAGGAGAAAATAAATACAACTTTTGACTGCAAGGAAACATGCAAATGACCTGGTCACATAGGACCGTCTGCAGAGTTCGCCAATTTTAACAAGAACAAAAAGACAAAAAAGTACGAAAATAAAAGTTCTTAGCTGAACGCAAACATATAAAATAAAAAGAACTAGCTGGCAACTCAAATTGGATGCAGGCGTTCTTGCGAATCAGTATCCGAAGCATTCCTATATTCCGGGAGCAAAACCCCAAGATGCTGATTATATTTCTTGCCATCAACCTTTGACCACTGCAAACGAGGCAAAAGAGGGATAGTTACACCGTTCTCTATTGAACTGTTACTCCTAATCGTCAGAACAATGGGCATATAATCTGAATATATCTGGTTCAAAACTTCGAAGTCTACAAATTCATCCAACATATTGATTGAAATACCACAAATATCAATGACAGACGTACCACTAGGGCCAATGTAGGTAAATTACCCTCTCTCGTCCTAGCATGAACGACCATTAAGCACAACTATTCCCAATTCATCACATGCATCTACAAATTTACTTCCCACAGAATTTATTATCAAATCCTTACTACATCTAGCCGACGACAAATTAATATGAGATCCATTAATCATGTATTCAGGAATAGTTTGCAACTGCCCTATTCTAGCGTTTGCATCACCAATTAATATAATATTGTTATACAAATTATTTTGGATTTCATCTATTAATCTAGATAAATCTGCTTCCCATTTATTTTGTCTTAAATACATTGCGAAAACCTTGAATAACTTCCCGTCTACCTCAATATTAACATACACTGTATTAACACTTTTCACAAAACTGCTTAGTATATTATGCTTGCAACCAACTAAGATGTTGATACATCTTCCTCGACCAAATTTAGAAGGCTTCCAGCCAAGTGACGCGATACTCACTGAAGTATTTCTCAAACTTATCAAAATCGTTTTCGGTAACATGAGTTTCAACGAGAACTATAACCTCATATTTATTAATAAATTCACAAAATCCCAGGTTTGAAATTCGCTGACCATCATTGTACCAATTGAGACCATTAACATTGTACGCAATCATCTTCGTATGACGGACTGCCCGACTCCTCACCCTCTGCTATAAACCTCCAGGTGCGCCACCACCCTGCCCCGCGCCCCGACGGGAAACTCTTCCGGACTTGACGTCAGCAACAAATTCCGATAAATCTTCTCCAGTCAATGAGTGCAACGCACCAATGCCATCCATCTGATTTGTTGTTACGAGACCTTTCTCATCGTGCCAATAAAATCGAGCTTTATTTACTAGAAGCATATTATTTCTTACGAACGTGTTAAATTTATCTCCTTTACGTCTCTTCAGCTCGTTCATGACTGTGAATAGCTTTCCACGCTTTTCACGTGTCGCTACCGTATAATCTTGTGAGACCGTTATCTTTGTGCCCCTCAGGTTTCTGGCGTTTTTAAATATAATCCATTTATCAGAAGACGAGGCAAGCTCAACTAATATCATTCTGGTGGGCAGAGTAGGTCCGATGTAGAAAGCTTTATTAATTTTTATGTGTTCATTTAGTTTTAAAACTTCCACCAAAAGTTTAGTGACAATCGTAGCTGGTTCAGCACCGGTTTCTGGGGGGATCCCTCTGAATATAAGATTGTTTTCCTTCGATTTGTTTAAAAGAAACTCAAGAGATTTCGGGTTTGGAGAGGATTAATGTATTGGGTCGCATCGATGATTTCCAGGGTATAAGGAAGTCAACCAACAGACCTACCTACTTCGATTATCAACTGATTTTGTGAATTAATGTGAGTTAATATTACATTACATTCCAATGAAAATGGACCCAACTTTCCAGATTGTTGGGAAAATAAAAATGGGCATTGCTTTTTAAAAAACTATATGTAAATTAGAAATGGGCAGGTGGAGTAATAGTGGACATAAATTTTCATTATAATGGACGCTGTTCGTGGAAGTAAAACTGGATATTGAAAGTAAAAATGGACATCACTGTCCACTAAAAATGAACAATGTTGGGAAAGTAACAATGGTCATCCATTTAGACTAAAACGGACTCTGTTTTTACTCTTTTGGGGAAGTAAAAGTGTACATCACTTTCCAGTGAAATGGGATATGTTGGGAAAATAAAAAATTTCCCACTGTGTATACACTTAAAATAGACATTAATTTCCACTCTATGAAGTTAAAATGTACATTACTTTTCTCTATTTTGGAGTCTGTTGGGAAAGTAAAAGTGGATATTATTTTTCTCCAAAATGGACTTTGTTAGGAAAGTAAAACCATGACACTCCTGTATTCCACTCTGTGATGGCTATAGTTAGTTGGCCCTTCAAGATTTTAGAATCCGTCGCCTTGGCAGATGAATCAGACGTTTTCAAGCGTCTGAGCGTGGCGGAGCATTATATCCGCATTCTGCTCAATGGAAGGGGCAACTACACCATTCCATCACCTCACATGGTAGCAGAGAGTGGTTACGCCCACTAGCCCTTATGATATTAACTGTCCTGACGTCCCCAATTACTCGTATGTCCCCAAAGGCGAAATGCCGTTATTTTTTCCCCCTTTGATATTCATCATTCCCCTGCCCAAATAATTGCGAAGCTCCCCCATGAATGAGAGTTATTCCACCATTCTGGCCCCCACCTCCGGCTTTTCTCAGAGCCCTGGGAGTGTGCTGGATATGGTTAGTTGGAACTTCCCGATTTTAGAATCCGTCGCCTTGGGAGATGAATCAGACGTTTTCAAGCGTCTGGGTCATCTTCTGAGCGTGGCGGAGCATTATATCCGCATTCTGCTCAATGGAAGGGGCAACCATCACCTTACAACTCTCGCGTTACGGTTTTGGGTCGTTAGTCCAAGGCTAAAGCATGTTCCATGGTATAATTGAAAGCCTTTTTTATTTCATGATTGATGATGAGATGTAGGGATGGGAAATAAGGGGGGCAGTATCGTTGGCCATCCTGAACGTAGAGATGATTTCTTGGTCGATTGTAAAGGTGGTTTATTGAAGTAGTAAAACAAAAGCAGTGAAACTCAAAAAGCGCGGGAACTAGGCGGACATGTGGGTAACTCTCATTCACATTACGTTTCGGATAATTTAATTGTGACGGAATAATGATTGGGGGTCCGTAATGAATGTAATGAGCGCTCACGGTGCTGAGATGATGACAGGTTGGACAAGCTGGCCCAGAAATGAACGGAGTTGACTTCACGGCTCGGCGAGCATCCGGACCGTGGAAGGGCGAAGGTTCCTCGACGGTACCGGCCTCCTTATCTGATCAGCATCCACAGGCTGCCGAGGAACATCAGCTGTTATGCAACCGCGGTATCATCCACTTGTGGAGTTACATTGCCTGTCAAGTACAAGACTTGTCGAAGTGGATAAAACGTTGTCCGTTTTCCTCGAAAGAAACTATCTGCAATGTTAAACCGATTTCGACGTTTAGGTCATCAACATAAAACAGAATGGAAATGATTACGCTTCCGTTAATCTGTTTATTTTTAAGAGGTGTTGTTCTGATAGTGATTGATTGTGCGCGCAAAGTTCCCTGAAGTTGTGCAGCGGTATCATGAGTCGTCCCTTCTCTACACACTTGTCAGTCAACTAATCTCGGAATCGGCAACAGTTCTCTTGGAAAAACCGTGCAAAAAACTTATAGCCCGACGTTGCAATTATCTCGGCTATCTGTGCGCTTCCTCGCCACGCCGTTTCCTCTGAGCGGCCACCGCCGGCGTTGAATAAGAGCCCTCCGATTGATTGGTATTGTCTGGAAACCGGGTAACTAGCATCGGAGTAACTAGCACATTGGGTTTTCCTCAATTCGCAAGAATTGTTCAAAATATCCCTCGTTCTCGCGGATACAGAGGGTCACTCCTCTGAGCGATATGCTCAATGGTACTGCATATACCCCTGGAACAGAGGAGGGGTATATGGTTCCAAATGTAACCCAGTCTATGGTCTATGGGTCTGTGGTTCCCAGCTCACAAGGTCGTACCATCACAGAGTGGATGAACCCCAACTTTAGAATTAAATTTGCTTGAAAACACACGTTTTTTTTCATAAAATCTCAATTGTATCAAAAACGTTCCCCCTAAAAAATAAAAACTATTTATACCACTGGAAAGCTGAGGTTTACGTGCATTTTTTAGCCTTACAGGCCCAAACGTATCGTTAATATTAAGGGGGACTAATGAGCCATTAAAAAAATTGTTTTTTCAAAACATGACAAAATTTACTTTTCAGGCTCATTTTTCACCATTTAGTTATCTTTAACAAATTACTGTTAAAAACTGAAACGATGGGAAATTCAATGCTCTTTCCAACGGCATCCTTAAATTTGCAAATACTTCCGAAGCGCCGGAGTTACGTCCGTTTTGACGTAAAGTCGAAAACACGAAAAAAAAATCTTAAAAGTGAAATAACTCGAGAACGAAGCCTCTAAAAAAAAAAAAACTCTAAGAGGTACTTTTTGTTAGAAACTAGTCGTAGGACACGTGTGCAAAGTTTTTCGGTTACTGCGCCTAACACCCTGTATATGCTATTTTTAGGATTTATGTTATGGTTGCAAGGGCTGAGAGACAGGCCAATCGAGTTCCGAGCGAATAGTATTTTAATAATTGAAATTTTCAACTATTGATTGATACCTCATTCGTTGAGAGAGGTGGGTCAAGAGAGTCACCGTTCGATTCGTTGAAAAAATATTCATTATATTCGAAGCTAAACTCATATTTTGTTCAAAAAACGAAGATTTCACAGCATAAGCCGGCGTTTTTCTTCAAAAAATTACATGTTGACGTTATTATTTTAAATAATACAATTTAAAACAAATTAAAAATTCCGAAATTTTAAAATAAGATGCAAGGGCCTGACAATAATGAATTGGTATTAGGTTTAAATTTCGGATGTAGATTTCCAGGTGAAAACAAACTTTTTAATAAATTCCTTCAGTGAAAACAGCCTCTGCTACATATAGGAAGAATATGAAACGCAATGACTTTCAAACCGCCGATGACTAGCCGCTCCGGCGTGTGCCTCACCCCTCGGAAAGATTTCAAAGCTCATAAAGTTCATGAAGCCACGCAATTCTGAAGTATTACCTACCTACCTACCTAACCTACGGCAAACCCTCCTGCGATGACGGGATCCAGAGTTTCCGTGAAAGTTTAAAGGATTTGAAATTTAAATGACGAACTTCCAGTCCGTCAATGCAATTGTGTCATGACCTTTTAACGTGGAGGTACCTACTCTCAATGTTTTCAAATATGTACCGTCGTAATTTACATTCAGAGAAATTTCGTCATTTTACGATTTTTTTTTCATGTTTTTGATCGTAGTTCATTAAGCGACCATAACTCTCTTAAAATACTCTTTAAAATCACATAGAAAGAGCATTAAATTTCCTAACTAAATAAAGAATTTTACGCATGTCTTCAAACGAATTAGTCCGAAGATAAAACGCTGCAAATTCTTCCACTGGGGTTTATTATTCAATTGGCTTGCGTTCATGATTTGAATTT
This sequence comes from Creontiades dilutus, assembly GCA_031894815.1. NCBI lineage: Eukaryota > Metazoa > Arthropoda > Insecta > Hemiptera > Miridae > Creontiades > Creontiades dilutus. The sequence goes on from JAVIWC010000161.1 coordinate 800,586, forward strand.
CTACTAAGCTTTGGAGTGTGCGTTATTCACAGGTGATAGAGTGATTATTGAATTTCAGGAGGCACACGAACATGATCAACTGAACAATCCAAATAGGTATTTTGGTTGAGAACAGATTTGCGTGCTCAATGCATATCTCCTGAAATTAAATAATCGCTCTATCACCTGTGAAACACGCACACTCCAAAGCTTAGTAAGAAATTCAAATCATGAACGCAAGCCAGTTGAATAAAAAACCCCAGTGGAAGAATTTGCAGCGTTTTTTATGGTTATCAGAATGCCTCAACCCGTGTATCGGCTACAAAGCCTTTCAGGAGTTCACTCCAGTATCCACATTACTACATCACTACATCACTACGTCACTAGGTTACTGATAGCAACACAAAAACAATAACAAACCAAAATAACGCGAATGTTGGCCATAAATCGGGCCATAGATCGGGAATGGTTTGACCCACGGACCTGGGGAGGGGATCATTCGATTCCTCCTGGAGTGTTCTTCAAAAAAGAGTACAAATTTAGGCCGCCTGGACTTTTTTTGAGGTTTTTAGGGATTTTACAAAATTTTGACAACCCTTAAAGGGCACTTCAAATTGAGTGAGAGAGCTGGCTCAAACATTCTGGCGTCGCCGGACCAACATGGATTTTTCCTGAAAATTTCAGCTTTTTTGCTTCAGCCGTTTGGGAGAAATCGTGCGTACGGCGGACGGACGGAAAAATTTTTATTGCAGATTCGGATTCTACACCCTTTGAAACGTAAACCATGAAATTTTCAGGGGGGTTAGAATTTTTTTAAGAGCGATTACAATGGTTTATTATTGAATAATAAACCAAATGTGAGAATTTTTGAAAAATCACTGTTTCAATGTTTTATCTTTCTAATCGTAGGTCATTAAAAGACCACAACTCTCTTAAAATACTCTCTAAAATCACATTAGAAAGAGCGTTACATTTCCTAACTAAATAAGCAGGGGTGCCCACCAGGGGAGGTTATGACGCAGGCCGCCTACACGGATTCCCCTGCATTATTACCAATATGTTTTATTACCAGTGTGTTAGGGTTTAATAAGGGCAGTATTTTTTATCCTCATTCTCATTCTTGCAGTTTTTAAATAAAGAATTCGACATTGACTGTACAGATAACATGTGTAGTACATGGTGGTAAGGTAGGTTAGGAAGATTTGAAACACTGAGTTGTTGTAAGGTGTGCAACACTTATTAGTGGGAATCTGTCTTGTTTGAACTAGTGCACTAGGCCCATTCCCTATTATGATGCACTTACCACGCCACGCTCCCAACCTGATTTTTACAACTTAGGCCAGTACTTGATTGCTGAAATGTTAGAAGTAGCGAAGAACGAAGCTGAACTCGTGGAAGCTAACCTCCAGTCTGCTCTAATGCGCTCCTGGAGAGATGCGGATGGGAGAGAATCTGCCGTTTCTCTTAAATAACGATGCCCCCGAGGTGATGCCGAAATGGACGAGAAAAACGAAAAAGAAACCCAACCTCCTACTAGCTCAGGCTGTTCCCATCCCAATATGTTTCTATGCTAACAAGACAACCACTTTCAAACATGCCCCCTCCCTTCCCAATCTTCCAGATCCCCAGATTATAGCACAACTACTTCACACCGTACTGTAACAGACCAAGTACGCAAGATTGATGACCGAAAAAAAAGGAATCTTCGGGACATATCTAGGATTAGGTGATATTTTAGTCAAAGAGAATGGTATAGATACCTCTACATTAAAAACTGGAATATAAATAACTCTTTCATTCATCCATTGGTGACTATGGTACCAAATAGTTCATACTAATTCATTCGAGCTCACGTCTAGCTGAATAAATCCTTTATAACCTCTGATTTAACAGGATTGTTGATATTCTCAAGTAGCTAATCGAGAACTATATGAAGTTTCCTTGTAAAAACGTATAAAATCAAATGAACTCTTACACAAAACGCTGCAAATTCTTTCACTGGGGTTTATTATTCAATTGGCTTGCGTTCATGATTTGAATTTCTACTAAGCTTTGGAGTGTGCGTGTTTCACAGGTGATAGAGCGATTATTGAATTTCAGGAGATATGCATAGAGCACGTAAATCTGTTCTCTACCAAAATACCTATTTGGATTGATCAGTTGATCATATTCGTGTGCCTCCTGAAATTCAATAATCGCTCTATCACTTGTGAAACATGCACACTAGAAAGCTTAGTATAAGTTCAAATCATGAACGCAAGCCAATTGAATAATAAACCCCGGTGAAAGAATTTGCAGTGTTTTTTATGGTTATCAAAATGCTTCAACCCGTGTATCGGCTACAGATCCTTTTAGGAGTTCACTCCAGTATCCACATTTTTACATCACTACATCACTACGTCACTAAGTTACTGATATCAACACAAAAACAATAATAAACCAAAATAACGCGAATGTTGGCACCAAAATCGGGCCATACATCGGGAATGGTTTGAGCTACGGACCTGGGGAGGGGCTCATTTGATTCCTCATGGAAAGTTCTTCAAAAAGAGTCCAAATTTAGGCCGCTTCGAGTTTTTTTTAGGTTTTTAGGGATTTTACAAAATTTTGACAACCCTTAAATAGCACTTTAAATTAAGTGAGAGAGCTGGCTCAAGAATCGGGGCGCGTCCGGACCAACATGGATTTTTCCTGAAAATTTCAGATCTTTTGCTCCAGCCGTTTGGGAGAAATCGTGCGTACCGCGTATGACGGAAAAATTTTTATTGCAGATTCGGATTCTACACCCTTTGAAATGTAAACCATTAAATTTTCAGAATTTTTTTTTTCAAGAGCGATTACAATGGTTTATTATTGAATAATATCTAGGATTCTAGGAGGTGATATTTTAGTCAAAGAGAATGGTATAGATACCTCTGCATTAATAACTGGAATATAAGTAACTCTTTCATCCATCCATTGATGACTAAGATACAAAATAGTTCAAATCCTTAATGCTCTGATTTAACAAGATTGTTGATATTCTCACGTAGCTAATCAAGCTCTATGTGAAGTTTCCTTGCAAAAACGAATAAAATCAAATGAACTCCAACACAAAAACAAAGAAAATGAGAAGGAAACCAATGGTCATCAATGCTTTACATTAACCTGATTTTAAAGTACACTTGCCGAAACAAATCGATCGGTATCTACTTATCGCATATTAGAAAGCTAAGGAAGGTATCCATTGACTGATCGCCCATGGTTTCAAACTATATGGGTCAGCGGAGTGGCCATCGTGTGTTCCTGTCACAACCGCAACTTGCGCGTCTCACTAAAACGGCTTGACGTAACCGAGTGATTACCATAGGTGGAGCGAGCGGTCGGAACTCAAGGAGCCCACAGGTGCCAAAAAACCATAGAATCATCTTGAAACCCAACGCATAACCCCGGATTACGAGTTTCGACGGCGGGGAGAATACTTTATAAGGCCCGCATGGTTTAGTAAACCGTACAATTTCGCAATCGATCGACTGATATCGTTGGAACACCTCCACGATGAAAGCGGTGGTTCCTTCAGAACTCCAGTTATTTGGTGGCAGTTTGAATTGTAGCTTATTTGGTATCAAACCTTAACTTCAACACATGTTTTGATGATTTGGAATATACCTAAGTTGCTACATTGAAACTCGTATTTTCTATATCCAACCATAAAGCAAATTCCAAAATTTGGTCTTCCATTTCCAAACTAGTGTTTTGGCTAATAAGGCTTGGTTCATCCATCTCAATCTATTTGCCAACAAAGTAGATAAACTCCTGCAAGCTATTCATATTAACTTCTTCAACTACGAGTGGTGACTGAACTCATTTGAATAACTTTCAATTACTTTCTGTCGAACGTTGCTGGCGTGACCAGCGGCACGTAAGCCCCAACTCTTGGACGGCGAACGGCCGACGGATGGGTTATCATTATTATTACTATTTTCGATTTTTGAGTTCTACATGCTGGCCCATTTTTCGTTGGCGTGAATCTACTATAATTACTATGAGAAATTTTACTAATAGTGTAATGGTCCGTTCAAAATCTGTTGAAATTCACCTGCTATCTTACGGAAGACCGCCGCCGCTACGCCAACAACTGCATGCTGCCGTGTCGACCAGTGGACTTCCCAAACGGGAAGACCTTTACTATGACAACTTTCCCTCGTGTGTGGTCAATACTTTGTGCTCCTGGGTGTTTGATTTATCATCATCCTGTAAAAAAATCATATAAAAAAAATGATAAAATAAAAATGAAGGATTTAGTGTTAATTCATTGGCACTTACAACATTAAGCTACCAGGGCTCGTTAGCTGATTTGCTCAATCAACGAACCCAACCGCTCGACGAAAACATTTGGCGACTCTTGTGAAAAACTGTGTTTTGAAGAAGAGGGACAAAATTCGCAAAATCACCCCCAGCATTTGTCACTTTTACGAGAGGGAAGTGCTGTTTTACTACTGGCTAAACTCGAATACCTACAGCATTGTCGATGGGCTTTCAGGATCAGGATCGGTTTAATGTCACTGATATACATGGTGTCCCAGGAGTTATGCACAATCCGACTCCAACGTGTTCTACAACTCATTTCTGACCAAACGTACCCACCTATTAGACATTTTTGCCTGGTTTCCGAGTTATTCGGGACTTGAGATTTTTTCATGTTTTCGATCTTCTGTTATTAAAACTGTCATAACTCCCTCAATTTCTGAGATACCGCTCATCACATAGGATCCCCAGGTCAATTGTTTAGACAGCAAAATGGCAATGATGATTCTGGCGTGGGCCCAAAATCGTTGTCTGGCTTGTTCAAGGGTACAAAATCCACTACTGTCTCTCACACGAGGTAACTTCTATGAGAATTGAGACCTCTTACGAAGTTCCGTCCTGAGAATGGCAAGAGGAGCCAAGGACGGGCAAGGAGGAAAATCCACTACTTACTGCAAAATTCTGTCTCTCACACGAGGTAACTTCTATGAGAATTGAGACCTCTAACGAAGTTCCGTCCTGAGAATGGCAAGGGGAGCCAAGGACGGGCAAGGAGGAAAATTTGAAAAACTGCTGTCTGGTATTTTGATTCCTTGTCCGGCGTTCATGATTTAAATTCATTGTGAGAATGCCGATGATTTGACGCAAACTTCGTCCGTCCCTTTTATGAGATAAGAATCGAAATGAATCTTGAATTTAATGGTGAGCGAGTTTATCGCTTCATAATAGTTTATACTTATTTTCTTTAAAGATTCAGATTACAAAGTTTGGTATGACCGGTAGATCTCTACTTTTTCCAAAGAAGTCGGTATTTGTCTCAAACTCTTTTCCAGAGAATACAATTTCTTGCGCCATCTTGGGGGGGGGGATCGAACGGGTACCTAATTTATCGGAGTTGGATGGAATGCCAACATCGGAAAAACAGGGAGCTATTACGGAGACGCAGATTGCCTTAGTTGGAAATCAAGAATTTCAGAGCGATTCGGCAGATTAGAAGGGGCGCTCCCCAAATGGTGGTCATCCGTAACCAATGACTCGCGATTTGCATTTCCGAGCTACCTGGATGATTTCGGTGACTTTACGTCATCGCCTGTCGGCAAGACTGGCCGTCCGCTGGGAGTGGAACGCTGCGAACTGCGAAGCAATGAATTGCCGATTGACGAATGAACTCAGTGACGCTGAACGCACTGGCAAGATGCTCTATTACAAATTAAGTTGCACGAAATGTTCTCCATTTTGGCGTATACAGAGGCCTGTTCGCTGGAACACAGCGTCGACGTCATCACGGAGCTGTCTATGATTTCTGCAAATGTCGTCTGCACTCTCGAGAATCCTTTGAATCAGGTGTGCTCTCGACTCAATCCTGACTTCACACCCACGGATTTTTAAGTTTCTGAAAATTAAAAAATCAAGGTGTATGACTTCAGGACTTGTCGAGAGAAAGAGAGAGAGAGAGAGAGAGAGAGAGAGAGAGAGAGAGAGAGAGAGAGAGAGAGAGAGAGAGAGAGAGAGAGAGAGAGAGAGAGAGAGAGAGAGAGAGAGAGAGAGAGAGAGAGAGAGAAGAGAAATAAGAATGAAACAATGCAATAGGTAATATAGATTCAATTTAATGTCTGTAATATGCTCGTAATTGACAATAGATCAAGTTATTGATTGAACGAATACTAAATTTTGAATTTTCAAATATTCACTGTGAATACAGCACAGTGTAGGTAATATAGATTCAATTTAATGTCTGTAGATGCTCGTTATAGACAATAGATCAAGTTATGATTGAACGAATGGTGAATCTTTAAATATTGACTGTGAATATAGCGGAGATATTATTGTAAATCCACGCACAGAATGAAATAGGTTCCACGAGCTCATCCATAAACACCCCGAATTTTTACGAAAAACCCACGCTAGCTGCCCGAATTTTGTAGATTTTCCCATACAACAAGTTCATAATTTCCATTTCAATACAAGTTCATTCTACTGCATATTTTCCAAATCTGATATTTTTTTTCCGGCAATTTGTTTTACATGTTTTTTCTGGTGCTTGAGAGAGATTGTAATAGGGTTTTGGTTTATTATTCAATAATAAACCATTGTAATCGCTCTTGAAAAAAAAAAAAATTTAACCCACCCTGAAAACTCCATGGTTTACGTTTCAAAAAAATCAAATCTGCAATAAAAATGTTTTCGTCCGTCCGCCGTACGCCGTAAGCAAAATTTCTCCCAAAGGGCTGGAGCAAAAAATCCTTTTCAGGAAAAATCAATATTGGACCGACAACGCCCCAATTCTTGAACCAGCACTCTTTTTTAATTCAAAGTGCCCTTAAGGGTTGTCAAGGATGACCTGACTTTTTTTGTTGAGTTTTGTAAAATCCCTAAAACCCTCAAAAATAAAATTTGGACTTTTATAGAAGAACTTTCCATGAGGAATCGAATGAGCCCTTCCCCAGATCCGTAGCTCAAACCGTTCCCGATGTATGGCCTCGATTTATGGTGCCAACATTTGCCTTATTTTGGTTTATTATTGTTTTTGTTTTACGAACAGATTTACGTGCTCTATGCATGTCTCCTGAAATTCAATAATCGCTCTATCACCTGTGAAACAGGGACTCTCCAAAGTTTAGTAGAAATTCAAATCATGAATGCAGGCCAATTGAATAATAAACCCCAGTGAAAGAATTTCCAGCGTTTTATTTAAATGGAATGGAATATTTAGTAATTCATCAATGAAAGCGATGCGTCGTAATAAATTAAGTGTGTCTATTGGACGCAAGATGCGATTGAACTATATTGTAGAGTATAATCAGGTGATATTCTGAGATGATTGGTATTTGGGTGGATTAAACCCGTCTTGTAGAACTTCTATCGTGTGGTCTGAAGCACACACCCATTTTTTGTTATCTATCAATTATCAGGCCCTCAAGTATCTCTAACTATCTGCAGGCATCTCTCATCAAACTTTCCCAATGGCCAATTCCAAAAAGACCTGACTTGAGATATTTATCTTGCCAAGGAAAATCATCAGGGTTTGGATAGGTGTTTTCGGAGTTCTTGGCACCTGTTGGATGTATGTGGTGTCCTCAGACGCTCCCAAGCAGCCTGGAAATGGATGTATGTGAAACTAAAATACCAACTAAAATACCTCTTACTCCATTTTTTGAAGTGAAAACAACTTAAGTTTGAGAGGACATTTCTCACCATAAATCAAGTGTAACAAGAAGGTAACTTCAGTTCAGGCGTAAGACACAGGAAGGACCTGCCCATATGATGATTGTGATGAACTGTCGGCTTAATTGGTTTGATATTCTCCTCACGTTGCTCATCAAGACGCGGCGAGACACGACTCGAAGGGACTTTGTACCTGTCGGCATCGGTTCCGGACAACTAGTTCTCGAAACGTAGTTGGCGGCCCCGGTCATTGCCGAGTCCCGGAAGATATTCATGAAGGGAAAGGTCCGTTGAGAGCCTCATTCTACACGATGTAACCAGTCACTTTTCTGGAGAGAACCCCCGAGCTGGAGGAACATCTGCGAGATATGGGGAGGCGTGGGCCGCGGCGACGCTGTCCGGCTCTCTCGTGGATCCCACTAACTGACCTAAGACCCGCCCGCGGAAGATGAATCGAGATGAGGTCACAAATAACGGGGAAACTCGGATAGGGTCTCTTACTATGAAATCACTAAGAACTATCTGATGCTATTATGATGTAACACGCAAGAACGGGGCCCCCGGCACATGCTTTACAGCGTGATCATATGCGCATCTATAAGTATCTCAATTAGATTTGTGGTGGAGCATTATTCCTTCGGTTTCGTGCTAATTGTTAGTATTTGGCTGTGTTAAGTGATCCTACAACGAGGATTAATTATACCTACTAACTTAAACGCCTAAAAGAGAAGAGAGAGATTTAGTGATCAGTTTATTTATCTACTAGGAACAGGTTAGGGGCATGAGGCCTTCTCTAGAAACAAAAATATATACAATCCTCTTACAATCAATTTTGTTTAGTTCGTGTATCAAAGCTCAACAAAAATTTTGTGATGTATAAATAAATATAAATAAAATAGTAGGTATACTCTTCTGAATACAGAAATTACTTCAAATCATTCATGTTCGTTCACGTCTCATCATTATTATAATGAATCACGTTAGTACTTTTCTAATAACATTGTTCTAAATTCGGTTCGGAATATTTCAGTTTTTTTGCTCTGAACAAACAAAACAACACACCTACTTATCATATATTTTTACTAATTGTATTACAAAAGATTTGTTAAACACAACAGTTCTATGAGTGGGAATTAGCAACATTCTATCTTTATGTATTATCCATACATAATTTTGGTTTATTATTCAATAACAAACCATTGTAATCGCTCTTGAAAAAAAAATTCTAACCCCCCCTGAAAATTTCATGGTTTATGTTTCAAAGGGTGTAGAATCCAAATCTGCAATACAAATTTTTCCGTCGGTCCGCCATACGCACGATTTCTCCCAAACGGTTTGAGCAAAAAATCTGAGATTTTTAGGAAAAATCCATGTCTGTGCGACAACGCCCCAATTCATTAGCCAGCTCTCTCACTTAATTTAAAGTGCCCTTTAAGGGTTGTCAAAGTTTTGTAAAATCCCTAAAAACCTCAAAAAAAGTCAAGGCGGCCTAAATTTGGATTTTTTTAAAAGAACTTTCCATGAAGAATCGCATGAGAGCCTCCCCAGGTCCGTAGCTCAAACCATTCCCGATGTACTATGGCCCGATTTATGGTGCCAACATTTGCATCCACATTCATTACATCACTGGGTTACTGCGATCAAAACAAAAACAACAGCGTTTTTTTGTTTGTTTTTTGTTTTGATCGCAGTAACCTAGTGACGTAGTAAATGTGGATACTGGAGTGAACTCCTAAAAGGGGTTATAGCCGATACACGGGTTGAAGCATTCTGATATGCATGTTCCGTCTTACGAAATTTAACATTTTCAAATAGAATGTTTTTCCATTTTAATCGCTCTGGAAAAAAAAGCTACAAATTCGTTTACTGGGGTTTATTATTGAATGATTCATGATTTGAATTTCTACTAAGCTTTTGAGTGTGCGTGTTTCACAGGTGATACAGCGATTATTGAATTTCAGGAGGCACACAAATATGATCGACTGATCAATCCAAATAGGTATTTTGGTTGACAACCGATTTAAGTGCTCTATCACCTGTGGAACACGCACACTCCAAAGCTTAGTATAAATTCAAAAAATGAACGCAAGCCAATTGAATAATAAACCCCAGTGAAAGAATTTGCAGCGTTTTTACGTGAATTTGATAAAATCATAAAAACCGACACAGGGAAGTTCCTCAGTTCAATTTAATGTTGTGTTACTTACTAGGAACCTAGTGCTGTCCAAGAATTTTCAGAAAAACTGAAAAATGTAGCACGGTCATTTTCTCTCCATTGCTAACCTTTTAATGTTCTCAGCCGAAAATTTGTAATTGACTGTTTTGGTTAAATTTGGAACAGGATCCGATTCTTTGATCAAAAGATAACAAATCCGACAGGAGAGTAGCTCATTCCAGTTTAACGTTGTGTTGCTTGATGGCATTCCGTTATTCGTCCAGAAATTGCCATAAAGACGCAACTGAAGTCTGTAGAACTGTCATTTTCTCTTCTCCGTTAACCTTTGTGTGTTATCAGCTGAGAATTTTCATTTGAGTGTTTTCAAAAGTGGAGAATCATATTCTTTGATAAAAAATTAATTAAGTCCAATTGAACGTGGTGTTACTTGCAAACAACCTGTTGCTTGTCCAGGAATTTCCATAATGACGCAACTGAAGTCTGTCGCACGGTCCTTTTCTCTCCATCTGTAACCTTTTGGTGTTAGCTGCTGAAAATTTGCACCCAATTGCTTTCTAGGGCGGAGAACCCGATTAGTTGATCAAAATAGTAAACAAATTCCGGAAATCGAATGTCATTCAATCCAATTTATTGTCGTGCTACTTGCTAACAACCTGTTGCTTGTTCCTGAATTTCCATAGTGACGTAACTCCGGTCTGTCGCAAGGTGAACCTCACTCTCGCAAACGGTCGGTCGTTCGTCTCCCGCGACGCCACAATGACCGCTAATCAGGCGGCGCTAGGTTGAAGAGAAAAGGCAGAAAAAAAGATCGCTAATCAGACGCTGCGATAGGACTGACCGCTGCCGTTGGAATGCTGTGTCGTCAGGTCTCTCACGATCACGACGCGAGGTTTACCTTTTCACACACCGACTGCGTCACGCGTTCCGCGCCCTGCGTCCCATTCATGACCAGCGACCTGGGGCGAATTGTTTTTTCATTTATTTTTCCTTATTTCATTCAGTAGAAGTGTCACAAAATCATAACGTAGGTGAACAGTAAGAAACTTTTGAATACATTGGATAAGAGATCGAAATGGAGGAACATTACTAGAAGAACACTATAATCGAGATAATAAGAACTATTTTAGACATTAAATGTCAAATTTTGACGATTTTGGAATGAAATGGTTGAGCTCAAATGGTCAAATTCGATATCAGTTATGGTAGACGAATGGCACCCAGTGCATTATTGTATGCCTTTGACGAATGTCCGAGTTAGGGGTATCTTCTAATCACCGCTTCAGAAAAGCGGGAACGAACGTTCGACTCCACGATAGCTTGCAAGGGCATCTGCCGTATCATTCCCGTGAACATCATCATGAGTTTTAACCAGAGATGGGCGTAGGTAACTACAATTTTAGGTGGAGTTATCCTAACTAAAAATAACTAGTTTAGTTGGCCTTCAATTTAGTTGAACTTTCAACTCACAAGTACAGTTGTTAGTTTCAGTTGCAAATAAAAGCTAACAACTTGAGTAAGAAATTAATTAATTAAAAAATAATTTTAAAACAAATAATAAAATAATAATAAGTTGTTCAACCTCGATAAGTGGAATAACCTGAATAAGAGGTTCAATCTGAATAAGTTTTTCAACCTGAATAAGCGGTTAAAACTGGATAAGTGGAATTAGCTAGATAAGTGGTTCAACCCTGGTAAACCGTTAAACCGGGATAAGTGGCTCAACCTTGATAAGCGGAATGGCCTGAATAAGTCGTTCAACCTCGATAAGTGGAATAACCAGAATAAAAGGTTCAATCTGAATAAGTTTTTCAACCTGAAAAACCGGTTAAACCTCGATAAGTGGAATTATCTGTATAAGTGGTTTAACTCTGGTAAACCGTTGAACCTGGATAAGTGGTTCAACCTCGATAAATGGTCCAATTTGGATAAGTGGAATAACTTGAATAAAAGGGTTCAATCTGAATACGTTTTTCAACCTGAATAAGTGGAATTATCTAGATAAGTGGTTCATTGTGAATAAGTGGTAAGACCTGGGTTAGTGGCATGACTTGAATGAATGGTTCAAAACGGGTAAACCTGGATAAGTGGTTCAACCTCGATGAATGGTCCAACTTGGATAGGTGGAATAACCTGAATAAAAGGGTTCAATCTGAATACGTTTTTCAACTTGAATAAGCGGTTAAACCTGAATAAGTGGAATCATCTAGATAAGTGGTTCATTGTGAATAAGTGGAGTATCCTGAATAGTTGGTTAGACCTGGATAAGTAAAAAAACCTGGTTAAGTGGAAAGACCTGAAAATATTGATCAACTATAATAAACCGTTAAACCTGGATAAGTAGTTTAACCTCGTTAAGGGGTCCAACCTCGATAAATAGTCCAGCCTGGATAAGTCTAATAACCTGGATAAGTGGTTCAATCTGCATATGTGGAATAATTTCGTGACACATTATTGTAACGTTTTTGATGAGTAAGGGTTCCATACTAATCATTTTTTAGTTGTTAGTTGTTGTTCGCAACTACAACTAACTACTAAACTTATTGAATCTTCAACTCATAACTTTAGTTTGTTGCAGTTGGTGGTTGACCAACTAATTTAGTTGTAGTTGTTAGTTAACTGATGTTTTGACCATATCTGGCTTTAACTATTAAATGAGGTATCTTTTACTTTAATTAAGAATTGGTGATGATTGGGACGCTGGCAAACGACATATTTCGGCAACGTGTGCTCCACCTGCGTGATTTATACGTCCTTAAGGAGTCACTGACTCCCAAAGTTTCTGGTAGTGAACTAAACAAAGATGGGAACCGTGCGCGGGCATTCGGTTCGAAGGATTTTCATTGTTTACTTTCTGGTGGTTTTTAGGGGGCTCGAGTGTTGAAATTTCGTGCCTGAGAGGCTCATCACGTCCGAAGGGAACTCAGCTGGAGCCTAATAGAAATCATTTGTGAGGCAGGGAAACCGTGAAAAGGACGGTACGCGACGCACAAGACAATCGAGGCGTCCAGCCGACACAATGAGCCTCCAGTGTGTACGTATTTGATTGTGGTGTCTGTATATATGTATATATACAGCACACAACACATGCCCCATTCTTATATGTATATACCTACTTCGTACTCAACGAAGATAACTAAGCCCTTCACAAGAATCCGGCGTGAGGTCGTTAGTCACCTCTGCAATGGTTTCCAAATCCTTCTCACAGAACAAATCGGTTTTATGTTTCAGGACCACTAGAAGTGTCCCCTTATTGGAGCACATTGATTTTACTTGTGCATATTGATTTTGATTGTGGAGAGAGAGAGAGAGAGAGAGAGAGAGAGAGAGAGAGAGAGAGAGAGAGAGAGAGAGAGAGAGAGAGAGAGAGAGAAAAAGAGAGAGAGAGAGAGAGAGAGAGAGAGAGAGAGAGAGAGAGAGAGAGAGAGAGAGAGAGAGACACAAAGGTTCATTTTTTATTTTCTTTAAATATTACCTAGCCCATTTTCGTAAATCACTTATCTATGTTTATTAGACTTGCTCTGTAGTACATTATCTAAACTCAAGGGGGTTCAAATTTTTTTCATTTTGCCAAGAAATGACGATATTAGTTGCTAAATCGCCAGTAATACAACCAATTAATTTGGTCGACTAGAATGGAATAGGTATCGACTTGGCACATAAATATCCATAGAATCAGTGGCGGCTCCTGTCCTGAAACCGGAGGAGTACACCGAGATAAAAAAAAGACAATTTTGAAATGGCTGTCTTATTTCAGAAGGCCGGGTTTTGCAACTGTTTAAATTCTTATCTGCCAAGCAAGAACCATAGTGGAGGTAGAAGCCCAATTCCATCTTTAACGCAAGCTTCATTCCTATTATTACAGCAAAAGAGGTACCTAAGGGGAGCAGAAACTTTTATTATTTACCTCACATCCACAGAGCCAGTCTACCTTTTCGTGGTACTGAGAGCTGAACTTGCGAATCGTGGAACGGTTTCTGCTTGCCTTCGAGGTTTGTTGCTATCCTGTCAACACTGTGATTTGGTTCCCAGCATCGCGAATAATAACTCTTTGCTCCACCAACGATTTGGCAAACTCATGTTTCATAGCACTTCAGCCTTGTTCAGTCACAAGGGATGGGGACAATCAACTAATAATAGGATAAGAGTGGGTTTTGGTGATTAGATGCAACCATTAGAGCGCGTGAGCGGACGCTTAGCTGTGCTCTGTGAAATTTCGCGCTTTATTTCGGTCGATTTCATTGGTTCATTCTTGGGAGCCGGATCGAATCAAACGCTGTGCTCTTCGTCGAAGCTCCGCCCATCCGATCAAGGTGATTGTGCCCCTAACCCCGACCCTCTAACCAAACTCACGACTCCACCATCACCTCACCCATCCTGAAGATCTGTTAGGAGCGTGAAATTGAAACTCTTCTGATCTTCAATGAGGATTTATCGGGAAAAGTTGGAAAACAGTATGATAATATTGTACTTCTAATATTATTGTTATGAGGTATCTTTCTCATTTTGGCCATTTGGTGCAGCCGCCCCTGCTTGGAATTAGTGGTTTTTAGCCAATACAGCGCCTGTTTTCCAGTTTCCCGGCTAGATGTTAAATCTAGCCCCCTGTCAGACGTAGAGAGGGTAAACTCCCAACGGCAGCACACTCACAAGCCTATTCCTACCAAGCCCCCGTAACGTAACATCGATAAACTGGGTCTCCACCTGTATCAAATCTTCCGAATTGACCACCGTCACGATCAGTACCTCAAACAAAAACAACTGACACCGAAACACAAGGAACAAGAAATACCCCGAATATTTCGGCTGGAATATTCGGTTCGGTCACGATCCCTCCGTTTGCGGTTTTGGCCAGAAACGTCAATGGAATGATACGATATCGGAAGGCGGAAACGCGGTCAGCCGGTTCGCCCGAACCTTCGAACGTTTAAAGCAGCGACCATTCGATGCTGCTGTAAATCAGACTCAAACTGCACTCTTTATTTTGAATCCCAGTAGCAGTAATACAAACCCAAAATCACTGGAATTCATTCTTGCGTTTGTGACTTGTTCGTTACGAGAGGTTTTGTAAGCAGAAATGCTCGATTGAAACATCTTTATGCCGCCCCTAGGCCGGGTAAGATCTGCCCCCCCCCCCCCCCCCCCAAGATGGTATGGTAATAATTATATGTCCCCTACTTTATATTCAGGTAAATTGACACCTCCCCAATAGGCGCTGTTTTGCATATATGAACAAGTAAAATGACAAGTTTGTTTAACATTTACACGCCGTGATTGACTCATTTTCTTTATAGTTGCATTTTACTTAATACTAAATAACCTTCATACATTATGTTTATCAAAATTCATAAGAAACTGGATATTTTCCGTTTTACGTATATACGTATACCACCATTTAAACCCCCTAACAGTGCCACTGTACAGCACTCTGCGGAGTTAGGTTAGGTTATAGTATCTTTCGGGACCTACAGCCTACATTTTCTAAGCCTAGCCTATAACTTATACTCCGCGGACTTACAGTAGTGGCCACGTGCATGTCTCAATGCGGAGCTACGGGCCTACATACTCTAAGCCAGCCTTGCACGTACATCGGCACTGTTTTTTAACAGTTGTATACTTATAACGGAAAAGATCCAAACAATTCATTTATTTTATCACAGACAACATTTGAAATGCTGATTTAAAGATTAATAATTACGTAGCATATTTTAAAAACTCAACTTCTATCTAATGAAAGGGATTAATTAAACGTACACTGAAATAGGTTGAAAACGTGTAAAAATTTTAATTACATACATCATACATGTTTTTGTGAACGCTCTGGCCTAGCGATGATACAGGATCGATGACACATGACACTATATATTGCGTTATTACGTTCATTCTGTAAAGTATATCAGTTGTGTGGTAACTCTACTCTAAGGTTTGCCAAAAGTATTGATATTTATTGTTTTCGATTTTTGCCGCTGGTGTTTTAAATTAGTAATATAAATATAATGTATGTAGCCAAATTTGCCGCCCCTGGATATCTGCCGCCCTAGGGCACGGCCTACTCGGCCTAATAGGAAATACGGCGCTGGAGCCAGAAGCGAAAGATGCAGAGCAGCATAGCTCCCAAATATTTTCTACTGAACCATCATGGGGTTTCTAGGCTTTTAGGATAATATGCGTCGTTGTGACCGACTAGCAAATTGGAGTTGATGTATCGCAAGTTATTTTTCTGAAATCTTTCAACGAGACGGTAATTTACCCCCTATATGAATTTCGAAACCTCCCAGTGAAGTAACGTCATTATAATTTTCCCTTGTGAAAACACTGAATGGGAAATGTGTGACGGATTTTCTTCTTTTCATTATTAAAAAGGCAATAGGTAGGGGCAAAATGATTGAAGAGGAAAATTTTTTTTCTCGCTCGGACAATAAGGCCGTCGGGTTCTTATTGAATATCCGTAGGCCAACCTTCAGAGAGAGGATGAATGAAAAGTTCGGTCAACCTCGGGGATCCTACGTTAGGTTCGCGGAGGTCACAAAAGTTTTCGAGAAGGTGAAACTAATCGGAAAGTGGCCGAGTGCAACTGATCATTACCCCGTTTGCAGGCGGTTCGGTCAACAGGACGGTCGTATAACTTGAATGGCTCAGGTTATACGGATACTGTGAGGTTGATGAATGGAGCAGGCAGCGCAACTTTTGGATGCTTGGCGCAAGTATAGTTCAAGAGCCCTGAATGAATGGAATGCAATGGACTCCTTACATTCTCGTATTATACGGATGGATATTCTATAATACATTTTGACAAGTCTGTCCTAAGAAGACTATCCTGGTTTATTAGTTGGATAAGTGCTTTAATGTGGAAATCACGAGAAGAGATGAATGGAAGGGAGCCAGGCCAGTTCACTCTGTGAATGCAGTAATCGAACCAGATGATTCCAGGATGAAAGGGAGATTAGGGGCTGGTATATTTGGTCGGAGACCGCAACTACAGGCATCAATCTCCTCTGGGCATGTACTCCACTGTATATTACGGAGAACTTTATACAATAATGGAATGTGTGGAGGACAATCTGAGACAATTGAGGTAAAAGTGTTCCTATTTCATCAGATATTGTGATGGATATGGTTAGTGACCCTTCCCGATTCTTGAATCCGCCTTCAAGCGTCTGGGTCATCTTCTGATTGTGGCGGGCATTACCGAATTCAGCTCATTGGAAGGGGCAACTATACCATTTTATCTCCTCACATGGTAGCAGAGTGCGGTTACAACCACTGGCGCTTTGATTAATAACTGTCCAGTAAGCCCCATTCACTCGTATTTCCCTTTGGCTAAATGCCATTATTTATGACCCTTTTAATAATTGCCATACCCCTGCCCTACTTATTGCGAGCCCCCCTCCGTGAATGAGTCATTCCTCCATTCATCCCCCCCCCCCCTAGGCTTTTCTCAGAGCCCTGGGAGTGCGATGGATTTGGTTGGTTGGAATCAGACGCCTTCAAGCGTCTGGGTCATCTCCTGAGTGTGACGGGCATTACCGCATTCAGCTCATTGGAAGGGGCAACTATACCATTTCACCACCTCACAGTAGTCAGGCCTTAAGTCAAAGCAGCCGTTCGGACCAACTCAACACTAAGAAATCGGAAATACACCAAGGCCAGATGAGGAGGATCAAGAATGTACAAGTGAGGACGAATGTAATGGAGTAGATGAACTGGCAGCTGAGGCAATGAGTTGGGATCATGACAGACAGACAGACACACAGACAACCCGGAAGGTCTAAAACGCAAAAAAAATAGAGACACCGGAAAACAATGTTTCCGCTACCTTGGTAGATTAAAGAACATGGAGAAAAGACATTCTCTTAGGCAAGGGCGCGTAAAATTGAGGAATATACCTATCGTCAAAACATTTCCCAAGAAGGAAGAAATACGAGAAATATTTCGGCACCACTCTGAATGCCATTAACCACTGTTTTTGGTGAAAACTTTGTGGAAAATCAACTCCCTCCTCATCAGATGTGTATCCTTGAGAAAGCAAATTGGATAACGCCATCTCTGGAAAAGGAAAATCCGAAAAAAATAATAAAGAGCACCCAGTGTGAACAAGATGCAATGAGCACAGTGGTCGACGATGGTTACGGTCCCACAGCGTAATGAAAAAAAATGAAATATGTAACTAACTATCGATATTCGATACTATCGACTATCACATTGTGAGCCCGTGCACATTAAATTTATAAAACTTTAGTTTGAGGTTTCCTTTTCTTATGCTCGGTCTTTTGGTTCTGAGAAATCATTTGAAAATGTAAAACAACAAGAAGAGTTATTTCAACGTTTTTGGAGCATTTTTGATAATGCGTGGTGAAATTCACACTACGAAGATGATGGCGTTGGAAGAAACGGTCCAATTCTGGCGTTAATTTGAATACATTCCTGCGATTGATAGTGATTGGTTTGGTTATTAGAGGGAAATTAAATCGTCGCCCCGAGCTTTGCGATTGCCACGTGACAATTGACAACCTCCAGCCGCTCCGATCCAATCGCAGCCCTTCAGAAAGACCAAATGATTCGAACATTTCATTGTCCCCCAGGCGGTGCCTCAACGACAGGTGGCACGTATCTACTTGTCACATTCCCTTTTGCAAGCCGAGTTCCGCTTTCTTGTTTATGCAATCAGGAAGAAAAAAAAGGGTTCTCGGAGCTCCCCTGGCCGCCATCCATAAGCCCCCCACTGCTGTCATTCATATCATCGGAGTTCTTGACCAAGGCGGTCTCATTGGCCTGTGGGGCTCATCGGACTGGGCGCGGCACGCATGATTTATCGCCCCAACGCCTCGCCTGGACGGTTCCTCGTTATCGTGACTCCCATTTGCATTTCATCTTACGAAGAAATGCTGCAGAGTTTTAAATACCCGTGGAGTTCATAAGCTAAAGCATAACATTTACACGTATTTACCTATCACCTACAACTGCATATTAAGTATGTACCTATGCACTATCCTTATAAATAAAACTCCTAGTTTTTATCTACGAGCATCTATTTATGTTTCTATTTCGATCAGCAACTTCCGGCGAACAACATACGCTAGATCGGAACTTCCCAAACATCCCTCTACTTCATAAATGGCAATACCCTTCAAATCCGATTTATTTGATTCCCTGTGAACTATGGTTGCTAACACGAAGTTTCTTAGCTGGGAAAATCGTGACACCTGGAGAAGAAGTTACGGAATATTATATTTCGTGCGAAACACGAGTTTCCTGCTAATTACTTCCAAGTAGAGCCTGGAATTCGCATATTTGAATATGTGTTTTTGACATAGAAATGTCTTTTGGCTGAGGGTCAAGGAATTTTTCGCCAAACTATTTTGGTTTATTATTCAATTATAAACCATTGTAAATCGCTCTAGAAAAAAATTTTTTAAACCCCCCCTGAAAATTTTATGGTTTACGTTTCAAAGGGTGTAGAATCCAAATCTGCAATAAAAATTTTTGCTTCCGTCCGCCGTACGCCGTAAGCACGATTTCTCCCAAACGGCTGGAGCAAAAAATCTGAAATTTTCAGGAAAAATCCATGTTGGTCCGACAACGCCCCAATTCTTCAGCCAGCTCTCTCACTTAATTTAAAGTGCCCTTTAAGGGTTGTCAAAGTTTTGTAAAATCCCTAAAAACCTCAAAAAAGTCAAGGCGGCCTAAATTTGGAAGAACTTTCCACGAGGAATCGAATGAGTCCCTCCCCAGGTCCGTAGCTCAAACCATTCCCGATGTATGGCCCGATTTATGGTGCCAACATTTGCGTTATTTTGGTTTATTATTGTTTTTATTTTGATTGCAGTAACCTAGTGATGTAGTGAACGTGGATACTGGAGTGAACTCCTAAAGGGGTTTATAGCCGATACAGGGGTTAAAGCATTCTGATGGCCATAAAAAACGCTGCAAATTCTTTCACTGGGGTTTATTATTCAATTGGCTTGCGTTCATGATTTGAATTTCTACTAAGCTTTGGAGTGTGCGTGTTTCACAGGTGATAGAGCGATTATTGAATTTCAGGAGGCACACAAATATGATCAACTGATCAATCCAAATAGGTATTTTGGTTGAGAACAGATTTACGTGCTCTATGCATATCTCCTGAAATTCAATAATCGTGAAACAGGGACACTCCAAAGCTTAGTAGAAATTCAAATCATCAAATCATGAAAGAACAGCGTTTTTATCACCGTTTCCCACGCTATTGATTGGTTTTTTCACAATTCATAACATTTTGCATTAAAATTGTGATTTTAGATTTCAGTAACAGGTTTGACTATTGACTTCTTTCATTCTGAAGCGAATGAAACCATTCCAAGTCGATAAAGTTAATCGTTCCATGATCCTGTTTGCCCCTTTGTGTTCTGGCTCTCCGTCAGACGCCACGTTATCCGTCCGCTATCAAAGTGGTCTCATGCGATTCTTCGAGATAAAATCCAAGCGATTAAGAAAATAACAATAGAGATGGATATGAATTCTCCTGTTTCTTGGAACTGTTCTTCTTAAGTATGAACCTTATGGTTTTTAGCTTCAGCGGTATCTTCAGGGTGTTTCAGGCTAATCGTCTCATCCCTTTGGAAGGGTATCAATAAAAACGTTCCGTCGAAAGTCGCGAAAAATGCCCATTCCTACCAGTGTAGCTTCCTTCATAAAATATTTAGTGTCAAATTTCCTTGCCAAGCTTAACGACGACGACTGTCTTCCACCGTAACGTCCCTCACGTATTGAGAGAAAAAGATCATTATTATCGGAAATATTAATCCATTGATTGAATGAAATCATGTCTCTCAAATTCAACACTTAGGAATTTTAGTATCAACTGAAATGAAAGAAGTTGACCCATCTGTAGAATCACCCGCATAATACATTTTGTCAGACCGTTTTACATAACTTGTTCAAGACTAAGTGCCGGTGAAGCTAGCGCATTGCGAGCAATTTTCTCGTCTCGGGGAAAGAGCATGCAATTTCCCGTCTGGTAATTCAGAGTCAAGGTGAGTCTGTCGCGAAAAAACAACTGAGCTGAGAATAACAGCGAAACTACTGCCAAGTCGGTCAGTAAGTAACATTTTCCCTGTTGACAGTTAATCAAGCAATTTAAATTTTGTACGTCACTGAGGCAATAAACTGAAGCTCATGTCTATTTTTTTATTCCAATCTGGATTTCAAGAGCTTGTCTTCGGGTAATAAAATGCCAGAGTGGCTTACACTCATCACTATCACACAAAAATCAAGCTGAGCACCTGTTGATAATTTCCTCTTTTTGGGTTATTATTTTCAGTTATAAACCTTTGTAATAGGCCAGGAAAACAAATGTTTTCAATCCCCTCTCAAAATTTGGTGTTTTACGTTTCAGAACTCGAAAAAAAGTTTAAAAAAACACAGTTCAGGGCTTTTTTTTATCTACTGAACGAAAGTTGATGAAATTTGGCTCAAAAATAACTTTAGGGTCTAGTTCGGACTGAATTCTCGTCATCCATCTCAATCAATCTTGTCCGAAGGGCTGAAATGTCAAAAAAGTTGAGATTAACACCATTATTTTTATGGACCCCGGACTTTACGGGGCCTAAGTACATCCGTTTGCTCTCTGTATGAAGTAGAAATTTGACAGACAAACGAACAGTCACGCAAATGCGAATTTTGAAGTCCTATTACGTGGTAAAATGGTGCCAACATTTGCGTTATTTTGGTTTATTATTGTTTTTGTTTTGATATCAGTAACCTCGTGATGTAGTAATGTGGATACTGGAGTGAACTCCTAAAAGGCTTTGTAGCCTATACACGGGTTGAAGCATTCTGATAACCATAAAAAACACTCCACGAGGAATCGAATGAGCCCCTCCCCAGGTCGGTAGCTCAAACCATTCCTGATGTATGGCCCGATTTATGGTGCCAACATTCGCGTTATTTTGGTTTATTATTGTTTTTGTGTTGATATCAGTAACCTAGTGACATAGTGATTTAGTGATGTAGTAATGTGGATACTGGAGTAAACTCCTGAAAGCCGATACACGGGTTGAAGCATTCTGATAATTTTCAGGAAAAAATGAGAAAATCTGAAATTTTCAGGAAAACGCTGCAGATTCTTTCACTGGGGTTTATTGTTCAATTGGCTTGCGTTCATGATATGAATTTCTACTAAGCTTTGGAGTGTGCGTGTTTCACAGGTGATACAGCGATTATTGAATTTCAGGAGATATGCATAGACCACGTAAATCGGTTCTCAACCAAAACACCTATTTGGATTGATCAGTTGATCATATTTCTGTGCCTCCAGAAATTCAATAATCGCTCTATCACCTGTGAAACACGCACACTCCAAAGCTTAGTGGAAATTCAAATCATGAACGCAAGCCAATTGAATAATAAACCCCAGTGAAAGAATTTGCAGCGTTTTTTTATGGTTATCAGAACGCTTCAACCCGTGTATCGGCTACAAAGCCTTTTACGAGTTCACTCCAGTATCCACATTACAACATCACTACATCACGACGTCACTAGGTTACTGCTATCAAAACAAAAACATATAAACCAAAACCCCAATGAAAGAATTTGCAGCGTTTCATGCATTTCAGAATGCTTCAACCCGTGTATCGGCTACAAAGCCTTTTAGGAGTTCACTCCAGTATCCACATTACTACATCACTAGGTTACTGATATCAACACAAAAACAGTAATAAACCAAAATAACGCAAATGTTGACACCATAAATTGGGCCATAAATCGGAAATGGTTTGACCCACGGACCTTGGGAGGGGCTCATTCGATTCCACATGGAATGTTCTTCAAAAAAAGTCCAAATTTAAGCCGCTTTGACTTTGTTTGAGGTTTTTAGGGATTTTACAAAACTTTGACAATCCTTAAAGAGCACTATAAATTAAGTGGGCGTCGTCGGACCAACATGGATTTTTCCTGAAAATTTCAGCTTGTTTGCTTCAGCCGTTTGGGAGAAATCGTGCTTACGGTGACGGCACGTTTGTGATGCAATGTCGCCTTATTTGAGATGCCTGCAATTGAAAAAACAATTCACCGCAGAAATGACAGTTTTGGAGGAGGTGTCCTTTGCTAGGCGGGGCACCGTGGATTGACGGACTAGTTACAGAATAGCGATGGTAGAAAGGTATTCATTTCATCTCATTGGTTGTCCAACAATGAGGGCTTCTGCTTTGCTTACGTTTGTTTTCTGTAACCAGGATGTGGTAGAAATGGACTAGGCCCCTTCCGAGAGCTGATGAGATTATGCCTGCAATACTCACGAAGCTAAGTACCCTGAAGCTGGGGTTCACTATCCATCCATCATAATTCTGATTTACCATTCTACTTAGATATCACATCTTGTTATGTACAGAGGAACTTGTAAATTTGAGGTTTTTATTTAATTCCATTTTGTAGATGCGTACTGTCATGTAGTTGAACTTGAAATAATGTATCTACCACATATTACGTTTGTATTTATAAGCCAGTGATCTGAGTAGATAAGCAGAAGACAGAAATAATCAAGCTTTTTGTTTCATCAGTCCAGAGTTGTGCACGCAGTCTATGAGATTCTACCCGCGTAACATTGAGCTAGATGGATCCGCGTAACGATTTCATTCCTTCCCATTCATGTCAACCGATCAGATAAATGACTTGATTATAATCGACCACGGCAGCTCATTGACGATTGGCGAAACGTTTTGTACGGCCCAATGACCCAGTTTCAAGCCCGTTTATTCCCATCCGCGACGGTTAGGCTCGTTTGAATAATTTTGATGGGTATCATTGTCGTTATCTCGGATCAATTAAGCAAGAGGGATGTTACAGGTAGGCGGCTTGTTGTATCATCCGGGTGTTTCGGCTTATCGATGGAGCTTATGGTAAGTGAGTGGAAAACCCAAATAGCACGACGATTAACCCAACAGGTGACGGAGATCGTCATGGATTCTTTGGCAGCCTCAACTTCAACTGCTCGCCGATAGGATCGGTTTCACTTAATACCGTTTCACTCTCCTCTCATTATCACATACTTTAGCTTGTTGTTGTTAGACTATGTCATGCTCTATCATCAACAATCCTACGGTATACGTTCCTGCGGCATTCGAGTCCATCACTGTTGCATTCCGCATTTCGGAACTTCCTAAATTACTTCGACATTTATCGAGCGAATTCGTATACATTGTGGTGAGCCATTTAGCGGATCGTGAACATTCGAAAACGTTTATCACGAAAGATTGTTCAATAAACTACATGGAATGATCCCGAATCTATACTACCAGAGACTTCAATGACACACTGGGCACTAGAAGAATAAGTACCTACTCTGATTTAGTACCATACTTAGTAGACCAAACTTAAGAGAAGAATTCCATGGAACACCAACTCAACCTGGACCTATCAACCAATCAGTCGTTAACAAAATGAAGCTGAGATCTGATCTCCATCTCATGTCTTGAAGTTAATACGCAGCGAGGAGGGGTGGTCCGGTGCTTCCACACGTCCCTCCAGAGCAAGGCTCGCTCTTGGAGGCCATGGCCATGGGTGTTTACCATTGTATACTCTTGAATATGTTCAGTTTAACATATTCACTTGTTGTAATACGCAGCGAAGATGATGGTATGCTATGGATTATATGGATATAAGATCGGTAGTACTTCATGTACCTACATAAATATTGTTATTGTAATAATGACATTTCTAGAACATTGGAGTCCACAAAGGTTACGCTCAATGGGCCATCCAATGTAACGTCCCAACTCGCTCTTGAACTCGCTCTTGTCCACGTCTACTGTTGCCAGAGCTGTGAATCAGCTAATTTGACTCTACGACTGGATTGACAATCAGCACCAGATCTTCTCATTTCTAATCGGTCCTGTCAACGATTGTGTTAGTGCTGCCTCCTCTCTTCTTATTACTTCCGAGTCTACCAAGGCAGCGGAAGCATTGTTTTCACTTTCGGAATGTGAACAATTTTTTGTCTCCAAAATCAAAAATTCCACTCGCATTTTGCGTTTAAGACCTTTCTGAACAATTTTGGTTCCGTGTCTGTCTGTGTGTCTGTCATCAAATCCTTGTTACGGGCAAAACTACACGAAGTTATAGTCCGACTTTGATGAAATTTTCAGGGATTGTGCGGATTGGGGTGTAGATGGTCCCCTATAGGTTTCATGACCCCCGGATAACAGTAGCCTCTGCGCATGCGCAAACTTGAAATTCTTGTTACGCGCATAACTCCGGGAGTTCTTGACCAATTTCGATGTAATTTTCAGGGATTGTTCGGTTTGATGTGTAGATGGTCCCCCTATGAGTTTCATGACACCCGGATCAATAGTAGCCTCTGCGCATGCGCAAACGTGAAATCCTTGCCACAAGCATTTTAGAAACGTCATAATAATTATTTATCACTTCAGTCTATTATCTATCCATTCAGCGTCAATGTCAATTTTTATTATTAGGTATATTTTATAGTTTGTTCAATAGTTGAACATGCCTACCTTTATTTTCTCAAGTTATGCTCCTGCATAACAATAAATTTACCCTAATTCAATATTTACTTCGCCTAATTGAACGAAGTTCTTTAGTCAATAATAATTTTCAATGATCTATACAGTCATGTTATGGATGCGAGGAAGCTATGTGCCACACCCACTTGGCAGACGTTTTTTCATATACTACTATCAGTAGTTATTTCGAGTTGGATAATGCTGGCTTCGAACCGGTTTGTTCAAAAAAGTATGATTTATATTTATACCCGACACAACCCCATCCAGAAGAATAGCTATGAAGCAAAACCTCTACTTTATTTCGGAACACGGCATCAATTTATGCCCAAACATGGCCTTATCTCAAACAGACTGCATCCCTAGTACTCAGGAGGTTGCCATCTGGGCTGTGGCTACCTCAATGGTCATTATAAGAAAATTGCAGGTTGTCGTCAAACGTTTCAGCATTCAATAAAGATTCCTATCCGATCCCTTGCACCGCAGACTCCTCGATCGTTCATACGGCTGCTCAATGATTCTCATTTGCAAAGCGCATAGTCTGCAGAAGGAAATGAAAGTAGGAAATCCTCAATGAAATGGCATTCCACCCTCCGGTCAACTCGAAATATGGCATAAGGTCAACTGGACATTGGACAATGCCTCAAGGGGAAAGATGGACTCCATGAAGACGAGCGTTGTGCAATGCTACTTTCCCCTTCGTTCTTCGATATCATCTGATCGTGAGCGGAGTTCACAATACGATCATATTACATACGGAATAAAAAGGCGATTTCGACCGCCGGCCGCCCCCTTGGAGCCTCTCTGCCTTCACCCTGAATATCAATTAGCCCGGAAACTATTTTATTCGACACTTCCTTTCGATGACATCATTTTCATTGGCCTAGTATTTACTTTGAGGTGAGCTCTATTGCATGTGAAATTTATTAGACTTAATGAGTAGAAAAGAGAAAAGTTTATTATTTCTGCTTAAAAAAACGCTGCAAATTCTTTCACCGGGGTTTATTACTCAATTGGCTTGGGTTCATGATTTGAATTGCTACTAAGCTTTGGAGTGTGCGTGTTTCACAGGTGATAGAGCGATTATTGAATTTCAGGAGGCACACAAATATGATCAACTGATCAATACAAATAGGTATTTTGGTTGAAAACAGATTTACGTGCTCTATGCATATCTCCTGAAATTCAATAATCGCTTTATCACCTGTGAAACACGCACACTCCAAAGCTTAGTAGAAATTCATATCATTAACGCAAGCCAATTGAAAAATAAACCCCCGTGAAAGAATTTGCAGCGTTTTCCTGAGAATTTCAGATTTTCTCATTTTTCATATTATCAGAATGCTTCAACCCGTGTATCGGCTTTCAGGAGTTTACTCCAGTATCCACATTACTACATCACTAAATCACTACGTCACTAGGTTACTGATATCAAAACAAAAACAATAATAAACCAAAATAACGCGAATGTTGGCACCATAAATCGGGCCATACATCAGGAATGGTTTGAGCTACGGACCTGGGGAGGGGCTCATTCGATTCCTCGTGGAGTGTTCTTCAAAAAGAGAAAAAATTTAGGCCGCCTTGACTTTTTTTGAGGTTTTTAGGGATTTTACAAAACTTTGACAACCCTTAAAGGGCACTTTAAATTAAGTGAGAGATAGTTATTAAATTATAAACCAATAGCCTCTAGATCACTTCCTAAAGCAAAACGACGTTTTTAGGAAATAATCACACTACACTGATTTTTTCTCACATTTAATCCCTGCTGAATTGGTCAGGAAATAAGATTGTGGTAGAAACAATGAATATTTACTTATTTTAGTTTTTCTTGTTTAGGGCCATCTAGGAACTGTTTAATCCCTTCATATTTAATCAAAAAAGTATCAAGCGTCATAAGGATTTTCGACAGATTAAGACCAACATTAAAATGTCAATCCTTGGCCTTGATCGTGAAACTGATTCTGAGATATTAGGTGGATATATGATTTTTTTTGTTGAATTGAATCCAGTAGTTGTGGAGGAACCAACCAAAACCTCCATGATGAATGATAAAAGTAAGGGGTGAATGGAAAGTAAATGAAAAAGTAAATCAAACAAAGGAGTCTTACATTTCCGTGGATCACCAATAGAATAGAAACCACGTCTACAGAGTATATTATAAAATAATTTATGTCATTCTATTGAGCTAGGATCTATAAAATTCCTAGTAAACCTTATTAAAATTCCTAGTATTGGTTGTTTACCCATTCTTTTAGCTCTGTCGTTGTTCTTGTCAGGTCCACATCATTGGACCCCAGCTGTGAAATGCCGAGTCACTGAAATCCCCAATTACGAGCAGAACTCTCTCGATGGTTTCTAGCGCCCAGGGTTTATGGCAGAAATGTCAGGTAGAAATGCCTAATTGCCTGCAATACTCTACGGACAAAGCCGTTCCGTTCATATTTCACTGCGTAGGGGAACCTTCCATCACTGTTGTATCCAGGGGGTCGGTCTTGAATTCGGCACCGTCCCTCTGTTGGCCCAGATACAGGATGTATGAATTCGGCACCGTGCTTCTGCAAGTGCTACTCCTGCATTATTTAATTCGGCACTGTTATTTCTAGGAACCGTTCCTAAAACGGCTGCTAATGGAATTTGGAGATATTGAAGAACGAGAAATTGGGTTGAGATATATATACAAATGCGGTGCATTTCTTACTGCGTGGCATAATCGACATAAGGTCTTCAACCAAACAGTCACCTACATCTTTCGGCGCGAGGAAAGGTAACCCGAAAAAGTAGTGGAGCCATTCACCTATCTCAGTCTCTGTTCTGTAGTCTTTAGCAAGTCCTTTCTGTTCATTTCTCGACCACGCTCACTTGTCACTTTTTTCAGGATATTCATGTTATTTATTGGAACGGGTCCGCACAAACGAGGAACAGCGATGGACAACAACTGACAAGTTGAGTGCCGAGTTCAATAATCTGCCCGGTGACCTTTGCCAGGCTTGGTGACGAGTCCTTGAATCACCTTGTTTACTCATCTGGAGGCCGGGGATTACCGGTGCCGAATTCAGCTACGCCCATCCAGGGTGTTACATTTCGTGACGGTCACAGGCCAGGAGAAGATTCTACGGAAAATTTCTGATCGAAAATGCCTCTTAGCAATTTTTTTGTACACCCTTGGAAATGCGGTTTTTTTCAATTCTAAGATTTTTCTCGGTTTTTTTTTCTCTACCTAACCGCATTAAAACCGCCATATCTCCCACATTTTGCGAGCGATTTCAAATCAGAACCCACTATTGGACAGAGCGTTGAATTTCCTATCGCCCTAATGGGGAACCAACATTTTTGAGCAGGTCAAACGGGTGAAAAAATCAGCTTGAAAAGGACACGTTGTCAAATCGTGGAGATCTCGACTTTCTTCAAACGCTAATGAGTCCCTGTAATAAGGCGTGTGAATTTTAGCCTGTAGTGCTAAAACATGCGCCAAAATCTACGCTTTCAAGTGATATAACCAGATTTGAAATTCCGTGTAGTTTTCTGGGAGAAAATTGCTTTTCAAGTAAGAAAAACGTGGTTTTTGACTGGATACTCCGGTTTTTCATCTTGCGTTGCTTCGTCTGGTAAAAAAAAAAACTATTCGAACTCGGATTAAAAAAAAATTATTAATGAAGCATCGTAATAAATTGTACATTTTTACTGTAGATACTGTTCAAAATGCCCACCATTCAATCTATGACCCCCTTCTGTCAATGAGCGACGCAGATTTGTACACAAACGACTCAGAGTCCGCCGGGATGTTCCAAAAAAACCTCTGTGATAATTAGGACATTATGCAAGGATGTGAGAGTTGAATTAATTAGGGTGGGAGCCTACTCATATGATTCCACGTTACACGGAGGTGTGAAGGTGCATTAGGTCTCAAAACCAATTGGAATGAATTCTCGCTCGAATCTGTTTTTCCACTTGAATCGTTGAGTTTAAATTAAATAGTTTAATTTTTAGAGTGGATTACTGTCTGTGCGTGCACTCCTCCGTCCTACTTTTACGTAAGACACTAACATGCCTATTAGAGCAGAAAGCTGCCAAGGGAATTAGCAATGGCAATGTTCACCCTGGTGGCAAATATTGAAACCAAGTAGTTAGAAGAGTGGATCACTGGTGGATCACATCAAGAGTGGAGTCTGTCCTTGTGTATGACCCCCAACATGCCTATTAGAGAGCAGCTAGCTGGCACAGGAATAAGCATTTACGTTCGCTCTGTTAGCAGATAATGGAGTAGATCATTGTTTCTATGTAAAAACCTGTGGCACATCCTCCCTTAACACTCATACGGTGCACAGGGAACAACAGGGGACATCGAAAACGGAACAAAAGAGTTCCATTTCTTAGCCAAATACGAATTTCAACTATTCAAATGGAGTAAATCCGGGAAACTTTCTCATTTCCAATGTGGAAATCGTACAATAGACAACAACAAAAAGTGCTTTAATGGAACTTAGAAAACACAGAAGAAGCAGATTACAGAACTGAAAACAGGCCGAATGATAAAAGGACCCCTGAACAAAACGCTGAAATCGAAAATGAAAACAACAAATCCTGCCCAACTGCCAAGCGGTGGTCCACCCGGGGAATCCTCATGCCTACCCTGGTATTACCCGCTACCATATTTAAAAGACGTCTTTTGGTTTATTATTTCCAATAATGAACTTCGTAATCGGCCAAGAAAAAAAACACAGATTTAACAGCCTCAAAAGCTGTTGATTCACGTATCAAGATAAGTAGATTTCAAAAATTGAATTTGATCATGTTGAAAAGCATGATCGAGCAACCTACCACCCGTCACAAAAAGGGAAATTCGACAATGCAGCACAATCATATCAGTGGCGAGCTTGTGGCGAGCATAAAGCACCCCCTGCAGACACAGCTTTACACAAGAGACAGTTCATGGACTGTGTATAGGGAGCCCCGGCAAAGACTCACGAGTATTTATGGAGAGTCATGGTAAACGGATAAAAATCAGCTATGCAGCTGGACTTCTGGAGCTTAAGCTGTTGAAACAATGTTGCCGCTCTATCCATCCGAAACAATTTTGGCAAAGTAACTGACTACCTTCTGTTTGTCGTGACGTTTCACAAGGTGAGCTGTATTCATTGTTTTTTCAGAATTTCCGGTAGGTGGTATAATATACCACCGGATCTTCCGATATTTACCACAATCCAACGCTCACTGACGAAAAGAAAGCAACCCCAGCGTGGGAGCAGAGGAATAAGATTGCTCCTTCTATGATTCTTCCACTCCGTGATTGGTCAAACCCACAGGCCCGCTTCAATTTAAACTGAAAACTTTAGTCCAGCTGGCAGAATACCTCTATTGCAATTACTAGGTCGGAGGAAGAGCGGTAGATCCTGGTCGCTTGTGATTGGACAGGTAAGGTGAGCCTCCACCATCCTAAGCACATACCTGCGAACCCCAGGAGGTCTCTTTCGAATGTTGACATGTGCAATCCAATCTTCTGTCACTATCCAACTTAACCCTCAAATGAGAGTGGGAATTTCGGAACATTATCATTTATTTTTTTATTAAGTTTTATTAGCTAGAGGTGCGCATGCGCCTAAGCTCCCAGTAGTCAAGCATATTAGCAACACACTCCTGTAGCAGATACTGGAACCAAAAAGTTACTAACTGTTGGTCGAGTAGAAGACTGTATCTGCGTGAAAATGCTTGGCGTTTAAAGAGGTCCTAGTTATTTTCAGATTTCCTCAAATATCACTTTATTTACTGACGAAGACAAGATCGAATCCTTACTTTCTTGTAGGAAACTCGACCTTTCTTGCTCAGCGTGAGTTAGGGTGTCAGCTTAATCCAGTCTAGTCACGGCTCACCAAAGGTTCAGGAGTTCAAAAAGCTGCAAGTGAAAGTAAATCGCAACAACGGGCGCAACCAATTCGCAAGATCAAGTGTTTGCAAGTAGAACTGGCGGGGCTGCATCCTTGGAGGACGTCTCTATAAGAGGAATGGGGTCTGGAACTGTTCTTTATGGTCGTTACATCAAGGAGAAAGCACGTCAAGTGCGTCGAGCGCGGGTCTAGATTCGCCTTCTGATATGATTAAGCTCCTCGGCGAGCTCCAATAATAATAAAACACCGGCACCCCGTAAATTGTCGGCGAGTCGTTAGCGTCCATCAGTATTTTCTGGGTTGTGACTTCCGTTTCTCTCGACTCCCTACTCAGGTGGAGTCTCTAACTAAGGTTTATCGACAATCTACCGCTCAAGTCAGAAATACTTCAGTTTACCTGTTCCCTAATATACTTGTACCAACAACTAACTACATTCTCCCAGACACTCTGTAATCTTCACCCCTCTGCAGGAATTTCTGTTTTGCTTCGAGTAAATGGAAAGTTTACTTACGCTGTACAAAAAAATGAAAGTTTTGTGTTCACCTTAGGGAGATGATAATTTGTTAACCAAAATCAAGAAAGACGTTCATTTTCCTATTTCATTTAGCTTACAATAATATCAGCAACTTGCCCCTGTTCGAATAAGCTATTAAACAAACCAACAAACATTGGAGATATTTTTTCAACTTTAACCAGTAGGCAATCACCGAAAACCTCTGAAACTCGATTCTCAGGGTTTCACCTTACATGTCATGATGTCTGATACTCTTCCGCGTGTCGGCAGGCGATCCTCTGATCGCTGTCGGCAGTTCACCCTTCATGGATTCCACCTGTTGCATCACCTGACAGAAGTAATCGAATATGAAGGGATGCTTCCTTTGTCGTCGAGCCTATCGGCAGAACGTTGGCTCTCTCGATATGAAAGAAACGACGATTCTAAAGAAAGGATCCGTCGTGATGTCGCCCCTAATGGAAAATCTTGAATCACTCGACGGTGATGCGGCGCGTCCTGTGATTTCCTGGACGTCGGGAACAATATTACCTTAGTGGTGAAAATAGGTGACAAAAGAGGAAGCCGATCCGCCAAAATCCTCCATCATCATCTTTCGAACACAGAATACAGCCCCTGCAGAAGGATATATGACACTGTCCATTTAAAAGGTGAGCTTAAATGATGGTTTACCCGACGTTGCCCGGGTCAGATTAATAATAAAAGTGATGGGTTCACACATCTTTTTCACGCGAAAGTCCAGCTGAAGTCGCCAGTAGGTTTTCAATAACTAACCTTTGCAATCTACCAATAAAAAACGCTGCAAATTCTTTCACTGGGGTTTATTATTCAATTGGCTTGAGTTCATGATTGGAATTTCTACTAAGCTTCGGAGTGTGCGTGTTTCACAGGTGATAGAGAGCGATTATTGAATTTCAGGAGATACGCATAGAGCACGTGAATCTGTTCTCAACCAAAAAAGCTATTTGGATTGTTCAGTTGACCATATTTATGTGCCTCCGGAAATTCAATAATCACTCCATCACCTGTGTAGCTTAGTAGAAATTCGAATCATGAATGCAAGCCAATTGAATAATAAACCCCAGTGAAAGAATTTGCAGCGTTTTTCACAGGTGATAGAGCAATTATTGAATTTCAGGAGGCACACAAATATGATCAACTGATCAATCCAAATAGGTATTTTGGTTAAGAACCGATTTACGTGCTGTAATAATAGTAAACCCCAGTAATAATATTGAATATTTACCTATATATTATCAGCGTTTCATGCATATCAGAATGCTTCAACCCGTGTATCGGCTATAAACTACAAGTATCCACATCGGCTATCACTCCAGTATCCACATTCACTACAACTCGACGCTATCGGCCGGACATCACTAGGTTACAAACAAACAATAATAAACCAAAAAACGCAAATGTTGGCACCATAAATCGGGCCATACATCGGGAATGGTTTGACCTACGGACCTGGGGAGGGGCTCATTCGATTCCTCATGGTATGTTCTTATAAATAAGTTTACATTTAGGCCGCCTTGACTTGTTTTGAGGTTTTTAGGGATTTTACAAAACTTTGACAGCCCTTAAAGGGCACTTCAAATTGAGTGAGAGAGCTGGCTCAAGAATTTTGGCGTCGTCGGACCAAGATGGATTTTTCCTGAAAATTTCAAATTTTTGCTCCAGCCGTTTGGGAGAAATCGTGCGTACGTCGTAAGGCGTACGGCGGACGGACGGAAAAATTGTTATTACAGATTTGGATTCTACACCCTTTGAAACGTAAACTATGACATTTTCAGGGGGGTTAGACATTTTTTTTTCAGAGCGATTACAATGGTTTATTATTGAATAATAAACCAAAACGGTGCAAATTCTTTCACTGGGGTTTATTATTTAATTGGCTTGAGTTCATGATTTGAATTTCTACTAAGCTTTGGAGTGCCGCTAAGCGGAAATCTGGTACCTAATTCTTGATAGACCTCCAGGAAATTCCAACAGTTCTGGGACTTAACACACTTCCATTACCTTCAACCAACGTACAATTCTCGCCCTCATCAACAGCCCGTCCTAATTAATTTGACTCCCACAACATTGCGTAACGTGATCGCCTAACGGAGCCAGTAATAGAAAACAAGCGGGGACCCTCTGCAGCTCGCCATGTGGTCCCATCTTCACGTAACGCTCTGTGCAACTCCTTAGCGTCTTGACCAATTGCGGAGCGCTCTCCTGAATATTCATCGCTCTCTTTGTCAACTCCCGAGGACCTCCCGCCGTTCAAGTGGATTATACAAGGTAATTAGTTCTCCACTGTGCTCCACGCGGTGACAAAAATGTCTCACCCAAATTGGTTTGCGAAAAAAAAACCCTTCACCTAATTACACAAAGGTTTATGATTTTTGTGTTGTCGCCACACAAATGCTTCATTGCTTTGTACGAGTCCGTTGATCGATAGAACGAATCTAGCGGAAGCTTGCAGCTTGGTTTCTCAATCAGTTTTCAATCGGTTCGGCATGCCCTCATCATTTTATAATAGTATTTTCATAGTGAACATGTGAATAATGTCTTTTTGAATTTGTATGGATATCCATTGGGAAAATATGAATAGAGACGTACAGAGATGGTTAGGGATGATTGGCAGCCTAGTTGTTGACACCTGGGATTGATCCTAACGCTTCCTAATTCGTAGGGAAACACCTTGCCTTGCCCACACAGCCATGAAGGTCACTTGACATCATATTAACATTTGCCGTTTTTACTATATTTATTGAAGTTCAGGTTGGCTGCAGGCTAAATTTTCATATCCATAGATAATATTTCCTATTACACGAGACGTATGGTTCATTAGTATCTATGAATAACTAAGGCTCGCTAAGGGAGGGAGGTATACGAGTATAACATGACAGCTACTGTTATTGTTAGGAATTCGTTTCATCCAATTGAATACTCATTCGTCATAAGTTTTTTGCAGTTGTGCAGGTGGAAAATAAATAAATCATATTGCGTTGGGCTTGATCTACAAAAGAATGTTTTGAAACTTGGGTGTTTCTAACCATGTGGGGACAGACGCAAAGATTTTATGTTATTCTACTAATTTTCAGGAAAAATCCATCTTGTTCCGACGACGACCCAATTCTTGAGCCAGCTCTCTCACATAATTCAAAGTGCCCTTTGAGGGTTGTCAAAGTTTTGTAAAATCCCTAAAAACCTCAAAAAAGTCAAGGAGGCCTGAATTTGGACTTTTTTGAAGAACTTTCCATGAGGAATCGAATGATCCCCTCCCCAGGTCCGTAGCTCAAACCATTCCGAATGTATGGCCCTATTTATGCTGCCAACATTGCAACCACATTCAGTAAATCACTAGGTTACTGTCAAATCAAAACAAAAGTTGAAGGAAAAGTTGAAAGGGTTGAAGCATTCTGACATGCACGAAACGATCCAAATTCTTTCACTGGGGTTTATTATTCAATTTCATTCATTCGGCTTCATTCATTAATTTCATTCATGATTTGAATTTCTAGTAAGCCTTGGAGTGTGCGTGTTTCACAGTTGATGGAGCGATTATTGAATTTCAGGAGATTTGCATAGAGCACTTAAATCAGTTCTCAACCAAAATACCTATTTCGATTGATCAGTTGATCATATTTGTGTGCCTCCTGAAATTCAATAATCGCTCCATCACCTGCCCAGAATACAGAAATAATGAACTTTTGTGTAATGATTTGCATCATTTTTTATTTAGACAGTATTCTTTGAGATTACGTTGTAATTACACTGTTCGCTACACGAAGGAACAACATCTGTCCAGAAAGAGAAATACCTCATTCCTGTGTAAAATTAAGGCAAGCTACGGGTTGGATCTATGAGCAGTAACCTAAATTTGACGCAATGCAACCGGTCTGCGATCTCAATCGCTTTTCAGCCGAAAATTAAATACCTACCTACTTTGAAGAGGCTTCCGTCAGCGTCCAACCAGATCGCGCAGGCTACGGCAATATAACCCCGTCTCTCCTATTGGTTACGAAGGCCATTTTCAATAAGGCAGTTCATCACGGGATTTAATCACAGTCCCGGTGAGCTGGCCCTCTCATTTTAGGCGTTGTAACGCTGACGTAACGCTCAAAGAATGCCGTCTGAAAATTTTTAATTTTGAATTTTTACGACCCCTTTTTATTTCTATCCTTGTCGTCTGCGGAAAGTGTACGTAACGGGTCTTCCGTCACGTTGCTTGATTAGTCATTTTATGTCGGTGGTTATGAGGAGATTACGACGATGGGCTGTTAACAAGGATTTCGCTTTGGGTATGATGATGTATGCAGACACAATAAGATTCAGGCGAGTTTTGCAGACTAAACTCGACAACCTTTTTGGTTTATTATTCAACAACAAACCATTGTAATCGCTCTTGAAAGAAAAATTCCAACCCACCCTGAAAATCTCATGGTTTACGTTTCAAAGGGTGTGGAATCCGAACCTACAATAAACAATTTTCCGTCCGTCCGCCGTACGCCGTACGCACGATTTCTACCAAACGGCTGAAGCAAAGAAGCTGAAATTTTCAGGAAAAATCCATGTTGGTCCGACGACGTCCCAATTCTTTAGCCAGCTCTCTCACTTAATTTAAAGTGCCCTTTAAGGGTTGTCAAAGTTTTGTAAAATCCCTAAAAACCTCAACAAAAGTCAAGGCGGCCTAAATTTGTACTCTTTTTGAAGAAGACTCCACGAGGGATCGAATGAGCCCCTCCCAAGGTCCGTAGGTCGAACCATTCCTAATGAATGGCCCGATTTAATGTGCCAACATTCGCGTTATCTTGGTTTATTATTGTTTTTGTGTTGCTATAAGTAACCTAGTGACGTAGTGATGTAGTGATGTAGTAATGTGGATACTGGAGTGAACTCCTAAAAGGCTTTGCAGCCGATACAGGGGTTGAAGTATTCTGATAACCATAAAAAACGCTGCGAATTCTTCCACTGAGGTTTATTATTCAATTGGCTTGCGTTATTTAATTTCAAGAGATATGCATAGAGCACGTAAATCTGTTCTCAACCAAAATAAGTATTTGGATTGTTCAGTTGATCATGTTCGTGTGCCTCCTAAAATTCAATAATCACTTTAACACCTGTGAAACACGCACACTCCAAAGCTTAGTAGAAATTCAAATCATGAACGCAAGCCAATTGATTTTGTTTGATATCAATTTTTGTTTTTCCATGGTTGTGGAGTGTGGTGTGACCACTTTCTTATGAAACATCAAGGCGGAGCGTAAGTTGGTATATTTTTATTGGATACGTTTCGTTCCTCTATGGGAACTTCTTCAGTCCTGTTGTAATGTAAGTATACCAGCCATCAGTATCATCACCATCCAACA
This sequence comes from Creontiades dilutus, assembly GCA_031894815.1. NCBI lineage: Eukaryota > Metazoa > Arthropoda > Insecta > Hemiptera > Miridae > Creontiades > Creontiades dilutus. The sequence continues at coordinate 837,663 of JAVIWC010000161.1, forward strand.
ACACATATATGTAATTGTTGTAATTATGTCCTTAATCTGCCAAACAGGTAATGTAAGATGATCATTGGAAATCCAGAAGAGAGGATATTTATAGTTAAACTTCTCATGAAGAACAGTTGAAATTCGATTGATGTTATTATGTGAAAAACTACTACACTCTTAATTCTTGGAAGAAAAAAGAAAGGATATTAGAGAGAGTTTTTTTAATATAAGATGACTCATGAGAATTATGATGTTTCATAATTTTTGTTTTGATATCGGTAACCTGATATCGGATGTAGTGATGTAGTAATGTGGATACTGGAGTGAACTCCTAAAAGGCTTTGTAGCAATACGGGTTGAAGCACTCTGATAACCATTAAAAAAACGCTGCAAATTCTTTCACTGAGGTTCAAAGAAATAATAAACCCCAGCGATTTTACGGGGCTTTCCTCTGAAGCTTTCGTCAATAAAGAGACGCCTACGAGACTTGTTCCAGGTGGTGTGAGGCACTGAAGGTTGAGAGGAAACTCGGCGCAAGCCCCCTGGACCTGCTTACTGCTTAGAGCCTGCGGCTACAATCCAAAAAACATGGAACATGCTTTAGCCATTTTATCATGACTGAAACTTTCGGCTGCACACTGAATAATTCTTTCTGACGTTTCCACGACACGAAATATGACGCACGTTGACAGTGTCTTCACGAGAAACATATCCAATGTACAAACGCTTGCTTATGTGTCTTACTTTCCACACCATCGACCACTACCTAGCGTTACATCTCCTGATAATGTAAGTCGTGGTTTTTCATCAAATTTAAACAAATTGAAGAGGCCATGGTGTACCTATTTCACATCTCCACCTCAAATGATCAAAATTCAAATCGTTACTATACGATGTAGGTAGTTTTCTATTCCGGTGTGCGTCTACAGCAACCAATATTACAACCAAGTGACTTCAAAACAACATTGTTTACTACGTCTATCAAAATAACATAAATAAAATTAGATAACGTCATAAATACCAACAACAAGTACGCAAGGCCAGCGTAATAAATCGAGAGCTTTCAAACGAATGGAGAACGATTTTTGTCCGTCGAAAACTGAACAACTTTCATTTCCCTAGAAACGTCTTGGTTGTACGTGAAAATCATCAGTGAATTTCGTGACACATCCGCGTTATTCAATAATAAACCATTGTAATCGCTATTGAAAGAATATTTTTAACCGCCCCTGAAAATTTCATAGTTTACGTTTCAAAGGGTGTAGAATCCAAATCTGCAATAAACATTTTTCCGTCCGTCCGCCGTACGCCGTATGCACGATTTTTCCCAAACGGCTGGAGCAAAAAATCTGACATTTTCAGGAAAAATCAGTATTGGTCCGACAACGCCCCAATTCTTTAGCCAGCTCTCTCTCATAATTTAAAGTGCCCTTTAAGGGTTGTCAAAGTTTTTGTAAAATCCCTAAAAACCTAAAAAAAAAAGTCAAGAAGGCCTAAATTAGGACTTTTTTTGTAAAACTTTCTATGAGGAATCGAATGAGCCCTCCCCAGGTCCGTAGCCTCAAACCATTCCCAATGTATGGCCCGATTTATGGTACCCACATTTGCGTTTTTTCGGTTTATTGTTTTTGTTTTGATTGCAGTAACCTAGTGATGTAGTGAAGGTGGATACTGGAGTGAACTCCTAAAAGAGTTTATAGCCGATATACGGGTTGAAGTATTCTGATAACCATAAAGAACGCTGCAAATTCTTTCATTGGGGTTTATTATTCAATTGGCTTGCATTCATGTTTTGAATTTCTACTAAGCTTTGGAGTGTGCGTGTTTCACAGGTGATAGAGCGATTATTGAATTTCGGGAGATATGCATAGAGCTCGTAAATCTGTTCTCAACCAAAATACCTATTTGGATTGATCAGTTGATCATATTTGTGTGCCTCCTGAATTTCAATAATCGCTGTATCACCTGTGAAACACGCACACTCCAAAGCTTAGTAATAAACCCCAGTGAACGAATTTGCAGCGTTTTTTAGTTAGCCCAAGGCTAAAGCATATTCCATACTAAAAACGCTACCTATTCCAACATATAGGTTTATTATTTATTGAGTTATGCGTAATGGTTCGTTTCATTTTGAGATTTGTGGGGTGACGTTTGGGTTCAGCAATCGCAATAATTTGCTACGGGTGAATTTCTACATAACTAAAAGCCATCTTAATCGATTCTTCTTCCAACATTCCTAGAAAATGACATCCCTCTTGCCGAGCAAAAAAACTCCAGGAAATTACGTTTTTTGGGCATGTCTTCTAGACCCCAAGTGGAGTCCATTTGCGAAACAACGGATTATAAATATACGAGTAGCTATATAAATAAATAGCTGCGCAAGAAACCTCAAACCTCCTGACTTTGCAGTGTAGAGGGAGGATGGAGGTGTCAATACCCAACACATTAAAGTGCAGACGTTGCTGGAACTCTTGATCACTTTTCATTATTCTTTCTTAGTTAAGTTAAAAATGCTGGCCAGTTATGAACGTTTCTGTTTAGGATTTCATCATGCTTTACAAAGACGAGTGATTTAGAGGGAATGAACAGTTACACTATTCTCAATTGACCTTGTTTTTTGTCGATTGCTTTCCTATTTCTCGAAGTATTTTTTGTATCCATGTAAAACCATTCCAGTAATCTTGTGAACTTGTGTTTGTTGTTTGGAATGTAAAAGGAGTTCATACTTCATTATGTTATTGAGGGAGGGAGCGGTATGATCTATTTTAAAGTCAGTCGTATGTCAAAATTATGATCTTCTCGCGTTTATCATTAAAATTGTATGCAAACCGGACATACATGCAAAGTATGTCATGCATGCATTCATTACTTTAGCATTACCTGTATGTTGTTTGGATAGACAGTTCTCCTTTGCAATAAAGCCAGCCGTAATCCGCACTTCCAGAACTCCAAATATACCTGAGCATCGTGATGTGCGGGGCATTAAAACAAAAACCGAACATCGAAAATGAATGAAGGAGGATGGGCCTATTACGTGGAAGATCGTAATATAAGGGAACGCACTCGTCAAGGGTTTTCCGCCGGTGATTGCGGTAATACGTTCAAACGATGCCCATCTACGGCTACGAGCTCATAACCCGAACCGAGCGATTCCCGTGGCCCCCGAGGGCCTCGTAACTAGACGGAGCTCCGGTCTCGGAAGTGCTAATAATGTTTGCCTGTTTGTCGGCTATCAATCACGCGTTTGACCCAAAACGGGGATTCAAGATGTTACGACTTCGGCTTCAAAATAAAATGTCGTTACTTTTGTCTGTATCGTCTACCTGTTTTTTCTCTCTCGGAATGGGTCCGGTGTACGCCGTCTGACTTCACCTAGCTTTACTGGGTACGATCAGTACCTACGCCTCTTCTTCAATGTTCAGTGAACATTGTTCACCATCGATGGTCTCACAACCGGCGGTAACAGCGACGAAAAACAAGTACGTGTAATGATGCCGCATCGAAAGGTTTCGTCGGTAGAGACGCCTATTAAAATTGATGCCGGAGGGGTCATGGGAAACAATCAAACACAAGAACAAATGTAACTGCATACAACTGCGTTTCAGACCATTCTAGGACCGAATCCGTAGAAAAACGATGGGTGTTTGTATTAGCCTTTCCTGGGTTTTGAAACACCCTTCGAAATCGGGAAACCCTATAGGACGAGTACCCAAGGAAAGGTGGGCTCGAGAGTACCGGTCCGGGTTTTTCTCCTTCTCCGTTGGCAAGTATGTCCGAGTTAACATGTCGTGACTGTATTTATTGTGTGAACTTGACTTAGATTGAAGCCATATCTGTGATAATAAGCGCAATTTAATAGTTTACGAACCAATTATGTAGGTAGGATTCGTGATAAGTTGGGAGGATATTCAGTACACGCCCTGCCTCAGTCCTCAATTCCTAAAAGCGTTCATTATACTCCTAATTGCAGAAGGTTAATGTTGATTTTTCATCGTCGTGGCGATTTTAAACTTCATTGTTGTGGCTACCACAAACGCCGTTATGGCTGTTTGAAACAATTTTGGTTTATTATTCAATAATACTTAAACCATTGTAATCGCTAACCCCCCTGAAATTTTCATGGTTTATGTTTCAAAGGATGTAAATCCAAATCTGCAATAAACATTTTTCCGTCCGTCCCCCGTAAGCACGATTTCTCCCAAACGACTGGTGCAAAATATCGGACATTTTCAGAAAAAATCAATAATGGTCCGAACAACGCCCCAATTCTTTAGCCAGCACTCTCACTTAATTTAAAGTGCCCTTTAAGGGTTGTCAAAGTTTTGAAAAATCCCAAAAACCTCAAAAAAAGTCAAGGCGGCCTAAATTTGGATTCCATGAGGAATCGAATGAGTCCTTCCCCAGGTCCGTAGCTCAAACCATTCCCGATGTATGGCCCGATTTATGGTGCCAACATTTGCGTTATTTTGGTTTATTATTGTTTTTGTTTTGATTGCAGTAACCTAGTGATGTAGTGAACGTGGATACTGGAGTGAACTCCTTAAAGGGTTTATAGCCAATACACGGGTTGAAGCATTCTGATATGCATGCTCCATCTTTGGAGCATGCATATGATTTAAAATTTTCAAATAGAATGTTTTTCCATTGTAATCGCTCTTGAAAAAAACGCTGCAAATTCTTTCGCTGGGGTTTATTATTCAATGATTCATGATTTGAATTTCTACTAAGCTTTGGAGTGTGCGTGTTTCACAGGTGATCGAGCGATTATTGAATTTCAGGAGGCACACAAATATGATCAACTGATCAATCAAATAGGTATTTTGGTCGAGAACCGATTTACGTGCTCTATGCATATCTCCTGAAATTCAATATCGCTCTATCACCTGTGAAACACGCACACTCCAAAGCTTAGTAAAAACTCAGATCATGACCGCAAGCCAATTGAATAATAAACCCCAGTGAATGAATTTGTAGCGTTTTTTAACAAGATAAGGACCTAACAAAAAATGACATCCGATAATAGGAAGAACCCCTACCCTTAATAAGTACTTCAACCCATGAAAACCTTGTGCCTCCCTTTGGTCCATCCCGGGTTCTCTCATAGAGTTTGATAAAGCCAGAGGGGACAGGATCATCAAGAAAGAGTGAAGGAAACCCACTGCTGGTGTATTGTCCTGCCAGATTGTATTGGGCCAGAATGGCCTCAGAAACAATGTAACCAACTCTGGTACAGCTGGGTGTATGAAGTACTGTGTGTGTGTGAATGTGACAGATTTTGTCGACGCTAACCAGCCAGCAATAATTGCAATAAAAAAAATCACGAAATTCAGTTAAGAATTATTCAGTAAGAAAATCGGTTAAGAAGAATGGCAGGACTGCCGATTACTTATCAATTTGTTTAGTTTACAGTCTCGTGTAAAAGTGGGTGTAACCATGTCTTTAAATTACAATTAAAGTTCTCAAATCGTAAAACAGCTCGTAGAAAATAGTGGTTTGAGGTCCTCTAGAGAAAATTAAACTTTTGTTTGGGAATGTACGAAGTAAATTGGTTCTACCTCGCTCATTTAAGTGTTTTGTCTTCTTCTCGGCCCTCCTCCTTCTTTTTATGTAACAAGGAGATTTAATGGTGTAGTTAGCTCTTTGAAGATTTCAGACGATTAGCCTATGACACTAGATGATACCTGGAAGGCTCCTATAACGTCAGGAAAACGATTTCAAGAAACGCAAAGGGGGAAACCATCCATATCCATCACTCGAAGAGAAAACACGTGATCCACATCCTGGGTCCCCAGGGCTTACTACCTACCTCCTAAACTAGAATGATTTTCGGACCTAAACTTGATTGAGCCAACCCCAACCGGTCGTTAAGGTCTGATGAAACTAATCAGTTGAAGGCATAAAAAGACGTATTTCCATTCAAACTGAAAACTGATAGATACTGGAGAAAGCTGAACGAACTAGAAGTTAGTTTCCTTGAAGGCTTTAGAATCATGAGAGATGCTCCTCTAGGTTAATGCTAAATGACAATTTGTGGTTTTTTAGTTCAGAACGCTACCTATAAAATATTGCACTGCAGTAATAATATTTCTGTATTAGATAACCCTTCTATGTTGATCTGCGCCCATGAGACGTTACATGAGACATTATCTAAACTGGGGACTTACATATGTTGTAATTTTATTTTAGTTGCCTCAAAAGGAGCTGCATTCGTATTTCATTTCCGTAGATAGACTAAGAAAAAAAGCGGGACATTACAGACCTCTATGGTTTTACAGCCAGATCATTTAAATTATCAATTTTACACTTTTAAGTACCGAAGATGAAAAATTGCCTATGCAACCTACGAATATGGGATTCTAGCTCAGAGGAGGGGAGGTAGTAAACAGAGATGAAAGCTACGGTTGGGGGGGGGGGGGGGCTAACAAGGGTTTAAGTGAGCGCATTCTGTGTTCATAAACGGTACTTACTAAGCCTAACCAACTCCCTGGAAAAATCTGTAGATTCAACCAGAGCACCAGAGAGGCTAGTGCTTACCAAGGTGGCAGGTACACGAAAGACCCCCTCGGGCGGACGGAAAAGTGATGCCGGGATAACAAAGGGCGGAAGGAGCCCACCGAAAGTTAGTTGAAGGAGTGTTGAGCGGGGGGGACTGTCGGGTCGGTCGCTAAGAACTGGATTGTACTCCTGTTAACCATTTAAATGATAAAAATTTAGGCAAAAGGGCCCCTCAGCTGATCAGTTCATTTCCATCCTCATAATAATAATAACAATTATTGACTTCTGCATGTCCCAAAGACAGTTAGATGACTTCGTGGTAAGTATTCCCATAAACACTTGATCTTTACGAGTCTCTCATTGCGTAGCAAGAGCTACCTACGATCGGTAGAGAAAACCTCCTCTAAAGTCTAACCTCGTCATTAAATTTTTGTTGTTTTGTATTTTCCAGAGGGATGGAGGTCTTGGAATTCATTGGTGATATTTCATCCACATCCTCAAGCGAAAGTTCTTGGTCAGACCCGGAGATCCTAGACATTTTAACCGAGGAGCCAATTATTTATTAACTATATTATGATCTGGGACTTCCATTCAATTTTCCAACCCAGTGTACTTCCACGTGGACACGAGAGTAGTTTGGAGAAGCAAGTGCCTTTGTAGGCATCACAAGCCTGTCCATTGTATACATAGATTTTTTACTTCAGTTTATTTTTGAGTTTTCAATTGTTAACACCTGTTGACAACGAGAAGTCAGTCAGTGTGTGTGAAAATACCGAACAAGAAAAAAAGTGTAAAAAATATAATTTGAAATTTAAACCAGAAATTCTTGAGATTATTATTTGAAGTCAAAAAGCGATATACACCCCCAATACCCAACAATGCCTGTGTACGGATTCTTTTTTGATCATTATATGGGGTGGAATGTTGGAATAGTTGGGGTTGTGAAAAGTATAAATTGATATGCCAAAAGCTCGAATTGGCATTGTTTCACTATTGACAATCTCCGGGGTCGATAAGAACAAGGCTTCTAAAGTTGGTAATCACTCCATTGGAAACGTTAAAGAGTAGCTGTTGAGGTGAACCCAAGGAAGATATAAACGGTTATGCAGTTAACTGAAGGAGGCTATATTGCAAATCAATTCGTACATACTCAATGAACGAGTATGGAAATATATCATTCAATTCGTGTTCGTCGATATAGTGCATCAATAAAATAAATAAAGGTGTTGTAGAATAAAATCTTAGAGCGCTTCTGCCGAAGTTGAGGTTTCGCGGGTAGTCAACAATATCACAAAATATGCTGCTTTGCCACTACTTAGTTATGAAAATGAAGTCACTTTGATTACTATGATATGAAGTCAGTCGAGTTAACAAGGGTGTAAGAGCAAGCTAGGAACGAAGGAGAGAACTGACTCCGGATTCTGTTGACCAAAAAACGGGAAAATTTTGTTTGGAGGGGAAGTGAAGAAAATTTTGAGTAGGGAATCGTAGGGAGCAGAGAGAGGGGGATAGTAGAAAGTTATTCTACTAGAAACCAATCAGGGACGGGGTCCCAACTACCCCTGGGAAACCCCAGGGTGCTAGGGGGGAGACTTCAGGTGACTGACCGTTTGCCAGAAATAGGGCTTGGGAAAACCCTACGGCACTAAGCAGGTTGGGGAATTTGGAGGCCATTAAAGGCTTTAAATATGCTCACATACAAACGGGATTATCAAACAATGAGGTACCAAAAGCGGAACCCCAGTGAAAGAATTCGCAGCGTTTTTCCAAGTTTATGATTTTCATATTTGAATATAACGATACTTAATTTCTTTTCTTTTTTACAAACTCCATATTGTACAGGGTGCACCTTTTGCAATAAAAACTTTTTGATTTGAAGTTGATTTGAAAACGATATAACTACTGTCGTTACGGTAATAGTACAATCAGATCAGACGTGTATACAGAAGTTCATCTTTTGTTTCCGTTGTTGGGGTTGGGGGCGTGGAGCCCAGTGACGCAAAAACCACCTGCCACTTTGTATTGACTCTTCCGACGTGAGTTGTGCAACAAATGGCCGCTTTCCAAACGCTGAAAAATGCGATCGGATTTTAATTACCCGAAGTGATCGAGCTTGATCGACTAGACCGCAAGGGGCGCTTCAGACTGGTTTGTCGGATTAGCATTATTTCCTTCCCCAGTCAGTATCTCCACTGCCCCAGAGGCCCGGATTGCGCAACGGGGTCGGGGGACTGGAGAGCTTTACGCGCGCTATGGGCTGAATCTCCACGATAAATATGGGAAGAACATTTGATTTCACAAAGACAAAGCCTAGTAGGTGGGGGGGGGGGTTTATAAAAAGGTTTAGCATACCAGCGAATTTTCTTAAATAAGTGCCTACAAAACAGATCTTATTCCTTCTTATTCTACAACTAATTTATAACAAAAAATACCTCTTGAAGTATTTTTTCAATCGGGTATGTTCAGAGTTATTTGTTTCGTGAATAGGGGTGTTTTAATTAACAACCAATTAGTTCAACAATAAATTATAAATTTAATGGATATTTGATATAATTGAAAGAAATGGACTGTATTTCCATGAAAAAAAGAAAGAAAGTACATATACAACTCTTGTGAAAATAATAAAAAATTCGATATTGGTATCAATGGGCATGTGGAAGTTGCGACTTAAGAGTATAGATTTAGTAGTTCCTAAGAGCTCTTTACAAATCGGAAAATAATTTTTATTGATTGTGATGTGACGTTTTAAACGGTTCTTTCGAGAATTTAAGATGATAATGCTGAATGGAAAAGAAAATGGAAATTTCTGACCAAGATTGATGGTGAACCTTGTGGCGATCAAATCCGGAGACGGGAGAAACTTCCGAGGAGATACGGGGCAGAGGAGTCCTAAACAGATCGCAGACGAGAATGCTTATTCCTTGATTTAGAGAACAAGTAGAAATTGAAATCAGACAGATATAGGAAGCTGGGAATGTAGGAGATCAAAAGGGGCTGATCACGAGGTCGAAATGGTAAGTGTTTCCTATTACCTTTTCCTTCAGAAATGTGAAGTCTCGGAGAATCCAGGAATGTGTCCAACTTGAGAAGACAGAGACGGAAGAACGCCGAAGATCCACGGTTTGAGAAGGCCAACACGGTTGGAGGATGATCATTCGATAAAATTAGGAAAATTTTAGAGAAAATGGAGAAAACGTCCTGCACATTCGGCGGAAAACGAGAGAACGATGTGATCGAGCTGAGGAGGAGATTCGAAGAGTAGTTGGACCGACGGACCAGCGACTTCTTCTTTAATCGTTTGTCTACAAACACTCGTAGGTAATGAGCCTTCAGAGGTGACAGTTCCACTGCAACTGTCAATCGGCCGCAACATTACTCACGATTTTTGATTATTGGCGAGGCAGAGGGGCCAATGCGCACTATTGACAGGACTGCAGCAAACGTCAAAGGCAAGCAGAAATCGTTCCACGATTCGCAAGTTCAACCCTCATTACTGCGAAAAGTAAGTAATAAATGTTTCTGCTTCCTTTGTCTTCTTTGCATCAATAATAGGAACGAAGCTTGGGTGATTCCTATTTTACGCTATCCTTCATTGATAAATAATTTTCTGTTCAACTTTTTCCAAAAATGATTTTTGTAGATTTTATGTGGTAACTAGACCTAGTTATGGCCGTCATAAAGTTCGGCTACTCTTCATTTTGCGTGCCGGTAATTGATCAAAATGTACCTCTAATCTCATTTTCATGGTCTGTCCGTGAGTGAGAATTTGAACTTGATCCGAAATTGTATCCGTTCTAAGTACGTTTTACCGGAAATATTTTAACTAGAATTTTTTTGAAATGGATATGAGAATATCAAACAGCTACTCAACGGCTACCCTAAAAATGGCTTTCTTTCTGAGACCTTTAACACTTGTGATGAGTAGTGGGTTTTACGTTTGAGCATGCGCAGACAGACGTACCGATTTCGGAGCATTGAAACTCGCAGGGGATCAACTACAGCCAAACCCGCATATTCCTTGAAAACATTTCGTCAAAATCGGATCAAAGCAATCATCCTCATAATACTATTGTATTGATGCGTAACGGCAACCAACTAATGAGGTTTAATGTTATCATCAAGAATTTATGAACCTCATAATTATAATTGATCAGATGTCAAAACGCATCCGTCATCAGTATTCCTACCTACTTACCATTGGCCCAGTTAGCCTGCGTTCTTCTGATCGTGATGCGCATGTGTGACTGCACATGTTACATGCGCCAGATGCATCCGACCACCCTCGCATTTTCTTCCTCGTAGACGAGCTCTTGAGTTCGCGATCTGAATAACAACATAGAGTTGCAAGAAGTGCACGCTTAGAACACCAGCCTGAATCTAAATTATCTTAGCCATGACGATTCAATTATAGTCTTAAACGAGTGGTAGTTTTGCTCTCATTTTCAAAGGCAAATTCAAAACTCCTTACTGAGGTTTATTAATTTCCTCCAAAACGACGAAATTTCTTGGGTCCTCAGCATAATTTTCGATTAACCCTAATGCAATGTAGTTACATATACCAACTAAACAAGTAAGTTGTAAGAAGGTAGAAGTTGTCCATTTTTAACTACTTTTTCAACTATCATGATCCATTAATTTGGAGATCATTTGAATTAGTTAATCAATTTAAAAATATAATCGGAAGGAAAACTTAGTAGTTCTTTGCGATGATAGATTTCGCTCACGCTTAAGTAACGTTTTATAGTAGTTTCATTATCCAACAAAAAAGGTAGTTACATGTTCATGTGACTTTGAGTAAGATTTTTCATTCCACGTTGCCTATCTTCAGAATTGATCACACAACTCACTCTCTCCCCTGCCAATCTGAGTTTGATGGAATACTTTAACAACATCCGCGTGTTTTTTAAATCTATTACTGTGCAAAATCCTAATGTTGATTATGTGTGTTAAACCTTTTAAATCAGTATATGTTACAAATCTATCCGACTCCAATCAATTGAACTTCAATCACTAACTTATCTTTCCGTTGCTCTTGGTGAAAAACATGAAGTCTGTGAAAGTAAGGGCAGGTGCATTTACGACGATATAAAGATACCAACGCGTACTGTAATAAAGACAACTGAATCGCTACAGCACGACAAATCTCTTACACTTCCTTATTTAGTTTAAGAATGTTTTCCCCAAGCGGATTATTACTCATTTGGACTCACACACGCTTTTAATCGACGCACACTACACTCTCACACGCCCGACAATTCGTACAAATTAAATATAATGAGCTCTATCGCCTGTATTAATTGCTTCTTAACCACTAGTTATATCTCATGCTCGCCGTAATAAAGTTAAAAACCGGATAGAGCGGTCGGCCCATTACGGTACCCATGAATGAACATACGACCCGTTAGCTAACCAGGCAGTCGTATCAGGTAGAGTTACCTGGGAGAGACACTACCTTGTCAGAGCTACCTTGCTCTTCTCAAGATGATCTCACGGAAACAATTATTGACATTGTTGTTTTCGAGGCGTTGAACACGCGAAAACACCAATGATCCGCTCAATCCCACACGCGAAACATAACACGGGGGTTTTCGACGTTGCATAATGCATAATCTGCATTTTCAGGGAATCAGACGTGGAAAAGTGCATTCGAGTTGCTTGCCTGGTTATTGTTTCATAAGAAAACAATAATCGGACCGATTGTTAATTATGCAATAGATGTTATTACAACTATTTACATTGATTTTTTTTAATGGTAATTCGGTAATATTGGAGAAGTGGAGGGAAAAATCTGTATGAGGCAAAAGACCATACCAGCCGTTTCAAGAAAGCCGCGTGGTGTTCGATGCCTCCATCACGTGAGTCTGTGAGTTGTGAGTGGTTGTCGGTCTCATTATAAACCCAACCACCATGGACCTTTAGCTGGAAGAAGATGAGGAAGGTCTGATTTTTCGTGATCTGATGTTAACCATATTTCGAGCATGTTGATACACTGGGAAAGATACGCTGGGCGCACCAACTTTGTTTCAAATGGGATCCCCCAACCCCCGCCCCCCCCCCCCCCAATTTTTATTGCACAACCGGATTCTAAATCCAATTTTAAGAACACATTACTTCGACGACTTTTTTTTTTTTGGACGCACCCAGGAGCGTCCAGAAGCGCCCAAAGTTTGCTTACGCCTGAAACGTGGTGGTTAAAAAAAAAAAAAAAAAAAAAAAAAAAAAATCACCTTATCCTGGCTCTTGATTATTTTTGTTTCTGTTAGATGAGTTTTTAGGCAAGCTGTTCGGTTCCTGCGCCCAGAAGGATATGGATATGTGTGATGATTGCAATGACATAGCTAATACTTTGGGTGTGTGATCCGTCAGGAAGAAATGAAGTAAAACAGAGCATGAAACAGGATGAGTTGTGTGTAGTGCTTAAGACTGCCTAGATGGCTTAAGTAATTTTTTAATTTTACGCTACATTATTACTCATGTAAATTTTTCGTCAGAATTAACACAGTTGAGCTGATCAGTTCAGCTGATTTTCACAGTTCCTATTTTTTCATCTCTTTGGCTGCCTTTAATTTTTAATTTTACATGATTATATTTTACCAAATAACAGCTGTTAGGAGTGTGACAGATGCCGACCGACTGATTAGTTTTGATTAATTCTAGAATTTGCTCAAAGGAGCCTCTTTTGTATACCAATTTCTCCAACGGACTGTATATTTTGAACTGAAAATTTTAACAAAAGTTGTCTATTTTGAACTGAAAATTTTAATAAAAGTTGTCTTTCACAAGTAATGAATTTAATTGGGGAGATACCGTGAAGTTCCCAATGAATTTGGTTTCTATATTGTGAAAAAAAGGAGTTACCAACTACTTGGCCATCACTGACCAACATTGAGACCAACTGTCCAACTATTGGGCCAAAATCATGGAATGACTTCGGAAATTATTTAAAATTCGTTTGTTTGATCAATCAATCAATTTCTCTGGATATTATCTTCGTATAGAATCGTGGTGTATATGAAAACAAAAACTTGAGCAATAATGTCTCCATTGAGAGAGCTTGTTGAGGGGAAAAGCGGTTCAAGTGTCCAACTACTGGACTTCTTACCCTCTGGAGGCGTGACGTTTATTATCTACCGCAGACTGAGTTTAATGAACTTAGATGGTCATCAACGTAGAATTGCTATCTAATGCAGAAATAGTAAAGTTTTGTTTAATAATCAACAGTGTTTTTCGGGAACGTTCCAACACTCGGAACCTCGAAGCATTCGTTTACTCCAGATCCCCTCATCACTACTCCGAAATTCTAAAGCACTAAAGCGTGCTGTGGGCCCACGTATAATCAGAGCTCGTAACGGTCTTTCCCAAAAATCCTCAGAATCGTAAACCACTCTCATCCGTGATGCCACTTACGGATTCCCACACTCAACATCTATAGAATCGAATGATGTTTGCGTAACAGAGGTCGGTTCTAGTAATGGAATTTACCCGGGCGTTGCAAAATATCCTGGGCTCAGTCCGTCCGGTAGAAAGCGACGGTCCAACGAGGAAGTTGACCCTCCTCTGCCTTCTTCTATTTGCATATTGCGATATTGGCCGACCATCGATTGTAATTCACGAGGATAGTCGCTTCACACTTAAGTAGCCTTGAAGAGAACTCGAAAAAACACATTTATGACGAGGTGAAAGCATGAATTTATTCAATCAATTTGATGGGGAACCTTCGCACTTAATCAGCCTAGGCCCGTGTTTCCCAACCTGTGTGCAGCGGCACACTGGTGTGCCGCAAAGGTGGGCTAGATGTGCCGTGGGATAAGTCAACTTAAACTAAAATAGTTGCGAACGAAAAAATGCCTAACGGCTTGTCTAGCACAATGAATGACCGATTTCATCAAACTTTTAACCAGGCATTAACGCTAGCAGCTTTTTGGGTGCCATTAAAGAACGAGCACCCTGCAATTACTAAAAAGGTAATGCGAGCATTGTTGCCGTTTTCAACGTCTTACTTATGTGAGGCATCTTTTTCGGTTATGAACCAAATAAAAACGAAGAACAGGTCACAGCTTCAATCAGTAGAGCACGACATGAGATTGGCCTTGTCAGTTGTACAGCCTCGTAAAATGGAGTTAGTGAAAAAACATCAAGCCCAAGTGTCACATTAATAAAGAACATGACATGAAATCAATAATAAAGATAATACAGTTGTATAATAAAGTAATAACAAAGAACTTTTGTAATAGAAAGCAAGAAGTATATTGTTTGCTTTTCTGAGCTCTACTTTTATTGTATTTGATTGGGACAGGTGTGTTAAATAAGTTGTAATAAAATGAGTTATTCCTGCAATGTAATGTTTTCTTTACTTTTCCTAGAAATTAGGTTAGGTGTGCCGCGGCTATTTGTCTTTTTTTGTAACTGTGCCGTAGGCTAAAACAGGTTGGGAAACACTGGCCTAGGCAGTACCTATATACATCTTCTATTCATACCATTAGCCATGGACTTACTGCCTGGAAACAACGCCAGATTGAAACGAAAATTTGACCCAAAAAGTAGAGGAAAAGTAGCTGGTTGAGCTCAATTTTCTCCCGTTCAAATATCTCCTATTGGACAGTTGTAGGACAGTCGCAATTTAGCCGGGCACAATTTAATTTATGACATCTGATTGTACTTATGCGAGGGACGTCCTTCTCTCTAAAAGCAAAAGCGATGAAATTTGATTTTATGTAATTGATGACAATCAGCCCCTCAGACAAACGGTCCTGCCCTAGAGGTGGGTAGTGAGTGAGTGACCTTGTCTCAACGAAATTCTCTTTCAAGTGAACTTGTCCCAAATGACCTGCGGATGGAAGATCTGCAGTTCATCGCAAGACGTTTGCGACAGCATGGCTCCCCGTGGCCGACATTCGAACTACTCAGACGGTCGCGAACTTTTTGTGGCAAGTGAAGTTTGAGACCTGCAGGTCGCAAGAGACTTGCAGGTCGAAAACATCTCTTGCTGAGGAGTCTTGATTCAAGGTTCACTCTCTCCACCTAACAACCTGGGTAGGTGATATTCCTTTACAGCAGATTCTACTATTCAAATAAAATTGATTCATGAGAACTCGGAAAACGACCTCGTTAAGATACCTATCATTGTTGTACTCAGAGGCACTCATACAAGGAATACAGTAGACGTCTGTCATCTACCGAACCCTGACTGCACACGAAGATAATAGAGGTCCCATTCATTCACAAGCAGAGCAAACTGCAGGTTGCATTCATCCACAGAGTGAACTGCAGGGTCCATTAATTTGCGAAGTGACCTGGTGAACATTTCCCACTGACCTTGTCTTTGGACTGAGTGACCTGCAGGGGGCCTACTTCCTCAGGAGACCTGGGTTTACACACCTCTATCCTGCCCTCACTCCCATAATTTATTTGGACTTCAAAGACATCAGGTTACCACTTGTTTCTTTTCCCCTCATTTTTAAACATCATCTACTTGTTTCACGAATTACCAGAAACCCAACAAGCACTTTTATTTGTTTATATCTTTTTATTGTCACAAAGATTTTTACTTTCGACTTTCCTTTCTTTTCCGTTTCAAATATACAATCTGTAACACGTTTATTTGTGTCTGCTTCTTCATCATTACACCTGTGGGAGTTACTAGAAATGGGAAACCTCAATATTAACAAGCTTCGATATTACGATTCGATTCGGAAGTAATGTTTGAAACGGTAAATTATCGTTTTCCTTCAAATTTTGGTTTATTATTCAATAATGAACCATTGTAATCGCCCTGGAAAAAAAATTCTAACCCCCCCCCCCCCTGAAAGTTTCATGGTTTACGTTTCAAAGGTGGTAGAATCCGAATCTGCAATAAACAATTTTCCGTCCGTCCGCCGTACGCCGTATGCGCGATTTCTCCCAAACGGCTGAAGCAAAATAGCTGAAATTTTCAGGAAAAATCCATGTTGGTCCGGCGACGCCTCAATTCTTGAGCCAGCTCTCTCACGTAATTTAAAGTGCCCTTTAAGACTTGTCAAAGTTTTGTAAAATCCCTAAAAACCATGGGAATGGTTTGACCTAAGGACCTGGGGAGGGGCTCATTCGATTCCTCATGGAAAGTTCTTCAAAAAAAGTCAAAATTTAGGCCGCCTGGACTTTTTTTGAGGTTTTTATGGATTTTACAAAACTTTGAAAACCCCTAAACGGCACTTTAAATTAAGTGAGAGAGCTGGCTCATGAATTGGGGCGTCGCCAGACCAACATGGATTATTCCTGAAAATTTCAGATTTTTCGCTCCAGCCGTTTGGGAGAATCGTGCGTACGGCGGACGGACGGAAAAATGTTTAAGACTTAAGAATTATAATAATTGGATTATTAATATTTATGTATCCATGTAAGCCTACATGATTTAGAGACCTAACCTGTAACGCTCGGCCCGAAGTCACGAAACGGACAGACAGACACGAAAGGTTTTCTGATTGGTTTGAAACTTGAAATGCGAGGGGATTTGGATTTTGGAGAGAAAAACTGCTTTTCTGAAAGCAAAAGCCAGGTTTCTGTTATTGACAGATTCGAAAGCAATTCACGTGTAGATAACTGAGTAAAATGATATGAAAACCTCTGTAATAGCTTTGCAACTATCTCGTAAGAAAAGGCCTGAAAAAAGTTATAACAATAAGCCTTTATGTATCCATGTAACTTGTAGCGCTCATTTGTTTCGGCCCGGGGACCCCTCCGAACCATTTAGGCCGGCGAAGACGGGTCAAATCGAGGGCAAACGCATTTGACGAGGGCCCGGGAAGCTGCGTCCGCCGAGGACGTCCGTTACGCAACCCTCGAAAAAAAAAGCGGAGACGAAGATCTCGGAAGTTGAGAGAAAAAGTAGCCCGGTTTCTTGGGGGCCGCCAATTAATACAAGTTGGCCGTAGGTGCGGTCAGTGACTTGCGCAACGCACGGAGAAGGACTCCGGAAGGCGCAAGTTGATCCCGCGCACTGAGCATTTTTGGAACCGACTAGAACCGAGTTGGTATGAGCTCGGAACGGGTTCCGGGAGTATTTTTCCCGTCCTAGGAACCGGTCGCTCGAAAGTGAGAATTGTGTCACTTGGTTGGAGCTACTGCTTACTGTATCTCACTCCAACTACATGTAATATCGATGCATTTTTATTATTTTCAATACGCAACCTTTATTATCAAGAAAGCTTTTCAGCCCCTTGATCAGTATACGCTTCATAGTACCTAGTTTCTAAAATCGCTGCAAATTCTTTCACTGGGGTTCATTATTCAATTGGCTTGCGTTCATAATTTTAATTTCCGCTAAGCTTTGGAGTGTGCCTGTTTCACAGGTGATAGAGCGATTATTGAATTTCAGGAGGCACACAAATATGATCAACTGATCAATCAAATAGGTATTTTGGTTGAGAACAGATTTACGTGCTCTATGCATATCTCCTGAAATTCAATAATCGCTCTATCACCTGTGAAACACGCACACTCCAAAGCTTAGTAGAAATTCAAATCATGAATCATTGAATAATAAACCCCAGTGAAAGAATTTGCAGCATTTTTGGTTTATTATTGTTTTTGTTTTGATCGCAGTAACCTAGTGATGTAGTGAATGTGGATACTGGAGTGAACTCCTAAAAGGGTTTATAGCCGATACACGGGTTGAAGCATTCTGATATGCATGCTCCGTCTTACGAAATTTAATATTTTCAAATATAATATTTTTCCATTGTAATCGCTCTTGAAAAAAACGGTGCAAATTCTTTCACTGGGGTTTATTATTCAATGATTCATGATTTGAATTTCTACTAAGCTTTGGAGTGTGCGTGTTTCACAGGTGATAGAGCGATTGTTGAATTTCAGGAGACACACAAATATGTGATCAATCCAAATAGGTATTTTGGTCCTGAGGACAGATTTGTGTGCCTCCTGAAATTCAATAATCGCTCCATCACCTGTGAAACACGCACACTCCAAAGCTTAGTAGAAATTCAAATCATGAATCATTGAATAATAAACCCCAGTGATTTTCCAAGTTTCTCCTCTTTCCTCTCAAAATCAGATGGTGATATAATTTTTCTGAGTTCAGATTCGGACTCAGCACACCTGAATACATGAGAAACAGGTAAAATTGTTCAAGGGAGGGGAGAAACAATTTTTTTTGCAGAACAGTGTAATTTAACCAAAACCCTTTAGCACGCTGTAGAAGACAACGATTGACAGATCTCTTTTACTGAATCATCCTTTCAGGTGTTAATGAATCGAGTCAACGCCGGTGTTCCGCTAAATCGACCAAGTAGTTGAACAACCTGGGAAGAAAAAAAGGTCAACGGGAGAGCGAGAAAGACGGCAGCCGGCGCGGGCGGCATCATAACAAAATAATAAACCTAAACGAGCGCCTCCACATTTTATTAGAAGAAAGGTCGGAATTTTTAAGGGGTTACCGGGGAAGGGGGTCGCCCCTTATATCACCTTGTCGTCCCCGTAGAGATTATACCCGTGTTTAGCTGGAATTATTTATAGTGCGCCGAGTTTCCATTACCATGAAATATGGACGCGATTCATAATGAACAGAATGAGCAAGTCGCCGAGGTTATTAGCTTTATTCGCGTTGTGAGATGAAATATGGTTTTCGACGAGATAAAATATGATGGAAGAGGGGTTCAATAAATTCATTCGACGTGAATTGGCTAAGTACCCCAGCTGTAGAATGCATTAGGGGTCATTATTTATTTATTGACTTCGAAAGCACGAGTATCAGAGTTGGGACTAAACTAAAAATTATTTTAACGAAAGCGGAAACTAAGAACTAATTTAGTTGAACTAAATAGAACTAATTTTGGAACTAATTTAGTTTTAGTTCGTATACATAAACTAATTTTGGAACTAAATTAGTTCTCAGTTGAGAAGGAGAAACTAAAACTAAGTTAGTTTCAAAATTAGTTTCAGTCCTCAACTAAAACTATTAGTTTAGTTGTTGGTTTCAAACTAAAAACTAAAAACTGATTTGTAATTTCTAGACGTGTGGTGTTCGCTTACACTTTTTTTGGGGCGCTGAGTCAATTGCGACCACTCCCAGCGCGTTTACCTGGTGCATAGTGAGCCAAATTTACGCAAATATGGTAGAAAATCCGGGTCTAACCGACATATAAGCGTGTGGGGCTGTGGAGCATCGTTTTTGGTTTATTATTCAATAATAAACCATTGTAATTGGTAATCTGAAAATTTCATGGTTTACGTTTCAAAGGGTGTAGAATCCGAATCTGCAAAAAAAATTTTTCCGTCCGTCCGCCGCACAGTGGGCTGAGTCACTAATTTAGGTGGACAAAATTCTGAAACTTGTCCATATGCAACCTTTGGGTTCCCAGATCACGGAAAAAATTATTTAAAAAATCAAATTAATTTTTTGACATGATTGGCGAGCACACAGTGGTCTAAAATCAAATTGATTTGCTAAAATTTAAAACTTTCCTAAATTCAGCGATTGAAGTCCCAGAATACGGGAAAAATTATATTTAAAAATCTAATTAATTTTTTGACACGATTCGCGAGCACAAAGTGGTCTATTATCAAATTTATTTGCCAAAATTGTACTGAAAAAAAATTACGTATCACCCAAAACGCAAAAAATCGCAAAAATTCATTGCAACATTTAAAAACTAGGAGGATTGATGAAACAAATCCTGCAAACGAATCCGTGGAATAACTTGGCGTTAATATAGTTTTTCGTTATTGAATAGGGGCATACATTTACAAGTTGCTAAGTTAAATCCACAGGTAGAACGCAATGTATATTCTATAACGAATGCAGAAATTCAATGTCTTACCTGTCTCAGCAATGTCCATTGTTGAATAAAAGCAATAGAACTTCGCGCTACACACACCTTAAACATAATGAATGGCCATCGAATAAAGATAATCCCACTGCCGATTATCAGGCACTCGCGTAAACATGACTGATTCAGTCCTTTACTATTTGTTTGTAAACACGGTATGGAGGAAAATATTAGTATTTACAGTCTCACTAACTAATAATAAAAAGCTAAAGCACTCAGAAATTCCAGACTTTTGACTTGACTTTTGTCCACCTAAATTGGTGATTTAGCCCACTGTGCGCCGTACGACGTACGCAGGATTTCTCCCAAACGGCTGGAGCAAAAGATCTGGGATTTTTTGCTTTCGAGGTTTCGAGCCAATTAAGTTTACTTTGTTATTCGATACTACCCATATCGATACTTTTCTTTCGATACTGTATCGATATCGACACCATTGATTCGATACCGATTCGATACCAGATATCGTATCGAAAGCGGTATCGGAACGTCTCTAGCCACAACCCGCTGCCCTGGGAGGCCAGTTCGAAATATAATATAATATATAAAAACTAATATTATTAGTTTTTAAAAGAAACAATGTAGAACTGAAGTCGATTCCTACAATTACAACATTGAGTTCTACAAAGAATGACTCCACCCTCACGAAAGTAAAGTTTCATTTATTTTTTAAATTTGATTTTATTTTAATTCAATTAATTTTATTGGGTTATTAAAAGAAAAAATTGCCAAATCACGCCGAAGTTGTTGAGATTTGGTCAAAAAGGTTTGGGGACCGCCTAACCCCAAATGGGAGTTACATACTCTCATTTATATTGACAGTTCATCGGCCAGACGGCGGAATGGTAGTACTATATTATCTGGTAGGTATTTTCTTCAAAAATTCGCCAAAAAAAAAGTTTTTAGTTTTTAGTTTGAAACTAAGAACTAAACTAATAGTTTTAGTCGAAAATGGAAACTAATTTTGAAACTACTTTAGTTTTAGTTTCTCCAATCAAACTAAGAACTAATTTAGTTCTGGCCGTTAGTTTCGACGACAAACTAAAACTAGTAGTTTAGTTTTCGAAAACAAAGAAACTAAACTAAAGTAGTTTTAGTTTTAGTTTTTAGTTTAAAACTAGTTTTTACCCAACTCAGACGAGTATGAATGGCGGGTACTAACCCCCTACAGTACGCCAAAAATGTTTTCAAAGAGTCTGCCAATTAAGGTGTTCCATTTCCTCCTACCAGTGCCATTTAAAATGTGATAAATAATTATGGAAGATTCTCAATCTTAAAAGGTCTAGCTTATTACAATGATTAGTTTTCTCAATTATTGTTACTCATAAGAAGTTTGAATGTAGGGTAAGTTGGGGGAATATGCCACACTTTTTGGAAAATCGATGAATCTCTCACAGTTTTTGAGTTACAGAAACCATTCAACTCTAGTTTCATTGTGCAACTCCTGTTTTATCAAAACCGCAAGGATTCAGCACTCTTCACCCATGTTTTGACAAAATTAATGGTAAATATTAAACACACTGGTTTGGGGGATTAACGGGTAATATGCAGCACATTCGGGGTAATATGCCACTTGTAATTGTTTTTGTTCTTTCGTTACCAATCTAGGTACCTAACTGACTGGCTTTTTTTACAAGTCGGTCGGCAAGATCATTTAAGTTAATAGGTAGGTATGAGAAAATATGCCACTACGTTGGGGGTAATATGCCACATCCAAATTTCACTGGCATATTACCCCAAAACAAAGTGGCGAATTCCCCCAAACAAACCGAAAAAAGGTGTGAAGGCCGTACTATACTTAGCCTCGATTGAAATCGGCCGTTCAACTTGGGATTGTGTCCGAGAGGCCTTCCTTTGCACAAACACAGAAAAAACGCTGCAAATTCTTTCACTGGGGTTTATTATTCAATTGGCTTTGCGTTCATGATTTGAATTTCTACTAAGCTTTGGAGTGTGCGTGTTTCACAGGATAGGGCGATTATTGAATTTCAGGAGCCACACAAATCAACTGATCAATCCAAATAGGTATTTTGGTCGAGAACAGATTTACGTGCTCCATGCATATCTCCTGAAATTCAATAATCGCCCTATCCTGTGAAACACGCACACTCCAAAGCTTAGTAGAAATTCAAATTGAACGCAAGCCAATGAATAATAAACCCCAGTGAAAGAATACTTATTTACCCCAGTAATAATATTGAATAATAAACCCCAGTAATAATATTTGCAGCGTTTTTTTATTGAAATTGGCTTGCGTTCATGGTTTTGAATTTCTACTAAGCTCAATACCCCCCCACAATAAAAACATCTATAATTTATCAAGTCCTTTGGCACTCGTATTGCGTTAAAACTTCCCCAAATCCAAATTTAAACGATGTAGCCGAAGGTAGACAGATGTAGATGGAGGCACACAAATATCATCAACTGATCAATCCAAATAGGTGTTTTGGATGAGAACCGATTTACGTGGTCTATGCATATCTCCTGAAATTCAATAATCGCTCTATCACCTGTAAAACACGCACACTCCGAAGCTTAGTAACATTCAAATCATGAACGCAAGCCAATCGAATAATAAACCCCAGTGAAAGAATACTTATTTACCCCAGTAATAATATTGAATAATAAACCCCAGTAATAATGTTGAATAATATTTACCTATATATTATCAGCGTTTCATGCATATCAGAATGCTTCAACCCGTGTATCGGCTATAAACTACAAGTATCACATCGGCTATCACTCCAGTATCCACATTCACTACAACTCGATGCTATCGGCCGGATCACTAGGTTACAAACAAACAATAATAAACCAAAAAACGAAAATGTTGGCACCATAAATCGAGCCATACATCGGGAATGGTTTGAGCTACGGACCTGGGGAAGGGCTCATTCGATTCCTGGAGGTATGTTCTTAAAATAGGTAAATATTTAGGCCGATTCGACTTTTTTTGAGGTTTTAGGGATTTTACAAAACATTTACAGCCCTTAAAGGGCACTTTAAATTGAGTGAGAGACTGGCTCAAGAATTGGGGCGTCCTCGGACCAAGATGGATTTTTCCTGAAAATTTCAGATCTTTTGCTCCAGCCGTTTGGGAGAAATCGTGCGTACGGCGGACGGACGGAAAAATGTTTATTGCAGATTTGGATTCTACACCCTGTGAAACGTAAACCATGAAATTTTCAGGGGGCGAATTTTTTTTTCAAGAGCGATTACAATGGTTTATTATTGAATAATAAACCAAAATGGAGCAAAATGCCGCCAACCGCACTGTTCAATCTCAACCCGTTCCGGAGATATGATTTTTCAAAGATTTTTTCGAGGAAACCACTGGGGTTTCATGTCAAAATTCATTTCATGTCAAAATAATGCCCGTGTTGTTAGATGAAAATGATGAGACGAAGGGGAAATAATCAAGTAATTTTTCTCGCTGAATCGAATGAAAACATTTCTAAGACTCTCCAAATTATTAAAATCATGAAAAGAATTCCTAAGCTTAAATATGAGCGTACAAAAAATCATGCCTATCACAGAGCCTTACATTTCTTTTATGACTCTAATGTTAATGTTGATATGTATGGTAGTTTCATTAGTTTTAAGAGGGAAATTCTTAATAGGATTAAGGGAATTGTTCTGTAGAAAGCTCATAATGTATCTTTATCCATTACAAAAATAAATATACTTTAATTTTCTTATTATTTTTTTTTTTTTTTATTTATTATGGATTTTTATGGTTAAGACATTAGATTTTTTTCTGTCCACCAGCCGCCACAAGTTCTTGTGAACTTATTTGGTTGGTGGACGGGAAGAAATTGTTTCATTTATTCATTATTTGCTGCCTTTGTTCAATCGATTTTTTTCTGTCAATAAATTAATATTCTATTCTATTCTAATTCACGTTTTTAACGTTTCATTTTGTTGAAGTTATCAGAATCTTTGAAATTATCGTACTGTAAGTTTTTGAAACATGATTCAATTGAAATACACAACGAAGGCAATTAAATATGTTTTTATATTATATTAATTTATTTCCATTATAACTGTAATGTACAATATTTGACAATTGAGAAGAAAGTGAACAATTCAAAGTAAAAACTCCATCATAAATTAAAATTGAATGTCTTGAAATATAATTCCCCATATGGGCACCAGCCCGTGTTGGGGAATGAGCCACTTGCTCGGCAATTGACACAAATTAATTCTAATTAAATTTTAATAATAATTCCAGCATAGAAGTACCTACTTATAATATTTCTGTCTACTTGTAAGAGTAGTGTTTTTTCAAAATAATTTTTATTTTCTTGGGGTTTCTCCTCATTTGCTCTATTAAATTAATTTTCAACGTATTAGGAAAACTGTTGAAGATTACAATACCCTGATAGGAAAAACATTTTTGAGAAGCTGTGAACTTCAATTTTGGAAGAGGTAGTGAACAGCAATATCAACGAAGAACGGTAAATCTCGACAGACGCGGGTTAACTTACAAAGTATCCGCCGTTAACGTTACAAAGTGTAACGTAGACAAATGTTAACGGGATTGCGCGGCGAAAAGCGATTTGAAAGTCACCCCACGCGGCACGAGGGTTTGCCGCGACAAACTCAACTAGCGCGGTACCGCGCTTTTACGTATGTATGACAATTCTATAGAACAGCATAGTTTGATCGCTTATAGAACAGATCGCGTGGGTGGCACCCCTCGCTCGCGGTCGTTGTTCACATATGACCCTGACGGATCTGCGGGTGGCGACTTCTTCATGTAGGTATGTGCATACACAGGCGCGCCGCGCTGTGGGAGAGTTTTCTCTCAAGAGGCGTTGCGCGGCAGGGGCCCAGGGGGGCGGCAGGCGCCCGGCGCCCCCCCGTACCTTGCCCATATATGCGCAACCCTTACCGCAGGGACGAAAACCCCTTCCCCGCCGGCAGGTGGTAACACCACAGCGGACCCTTAAACTCGGCTGACTTTCCCTCATTAACACCAGTAAAAGCCCCTTTCAATCTCCCCCTCTTGACGCGAGACGTTTTAGTTGTTTTCGTTGAAAAATGTAATTTTTTGTAAGATTCAAAATGTTCTCATCGTTCTGAGGATAACAAGTCTAAATTTCATAATAATCGGTTCAGGAACACCATATTAACAAATGTGTGGCCGTATTGCAAAAGTGTAATAAATTGCAAATAGTAGAAATTCAAATCATGAACGCAAGCCAATTGAATAATAAACCCCAGTGAAAGAATTTGCAGCGTTTTTTTATTGAACCTCAATAACCCCCCCACAATAAAAACATCTATAGTTTATCAAGTCCTTTAGCAATCGCATTGCGTTAAAAATTCCCCAAATCCAAATTTAAACGATGTAGCCAAAGGTAGACAGATGTAGAGGGGGCAAACAAATATCATCAACTGATCAATCCAAATAGGTGTTTTGGTTGAGAACAGATTTACGTGCTCTATGCATATCTCCTGTAATTCAATAATCGCCCTATCACCTGTGAAACACGCACACTCCGAAGCTTAGTACAGATTCAAATCATGAACGCAAGCCAATTGAATAATAAACCCCAGTAATAATGTTGAATAATATTTACCTATACAGGGTGGATGGGGATCAGTGTGAAAATTTTTTTTGGGTAAAACTACATCGAAAATGGAGTAGAATGCCGCCAGAGTGGGGGTCCTATCTCAGCCCATTGGATAGTTATGATTTTTTTAGTGCTTTCACGGTGAACTCCGACCTCACGTCATGAAATCGAGTTTTCTGGAACACTGAAGCGTCCATTTTAATTTTATTATACATTTTCGGATTCAGCATTAAATTTCCTATAAGAAAAACATAATTTCAACTTTATAAAATTCCGATAACTCTGTTCATGATCGCAGTGAAAGGGAAAATTTGAAAAATTTGAAATTTTTCTATAAAATTCGAAACAGAGCCGACGTTCCAAAAATAGGCCAAGAAGTTGTCAAATCTCATAAAAACTTCCTCATTTCATGAGCTTTCCAACGGTATACTCAATTTCAGGATTACGACATTTTTTCTTTGAGAAATCAAGTTTCAAATACAAAAAAACCAAGGTGGGGGCGTCAATCTTGGTAGGGAAGGGGGTGCAAGGAGTTAACTCACATTCTCATTTCCTCCAGCTCCTGGACCTTTACGAATAAACACTGATCTGGCTACACTTGTTTGAACAGCAATGAATACATTTCGCCGTTTTGGGGACAGTTGACGTTTGACCCTGGCTAAGTTTAGTGTTTGGGAATACGCAGAAATACATTATGTCTACGGCTTGTGTAACGGAAACACACTTGCAGCGCTGTTCAACCTCAAACTCTTCAACAATTGATTGACAAGATGGGGCCCCACCGCATTATTCTACGGCAGTGAGAACATGGCTATCAGAACGGTTTTCCACATGGATAGGGCGAGGTGGTACCATTGCGTGGCCGCCGAGGTCCCCTGATCTCAACCCCATGGACTTCTTCGTTTGGAGATTTTTGAAACAAAAAGTCTACAAAACGCAGGTGAACACAGAAGAAGAGTTGAGGGGAAAAATTGTAGCAGCAGCTAAAAACTTCAGGAGAAGTTAACTGTTAAGTTACTGTGAGAGCTATTCGAAAACGAGCTAGGTTATGCATTCGTAACAGGGGACGTCAGTTCGAACAAATGTTAACCTAAATTCATTTTTGTTTGTTGTAATTTGCAGGTTTTTTTAACAGAAAATAAGAATAAAGAAACAGAAAGAAATGAGAACGTGAGTTAACTCCTTGCACCCCCTTCCCTACCAAGATTGACGCCCCCACCTTGGTTTTTTTGTATTTGAAACTTAATTTCTCAAAGAAAAAATGTCGTAATCCTGAAATTGAGTATACCGTTGGAAAGCTCATGAAATGAGGAAGTTTTTATGAGATTTGACAACTTCTTGGTCTATTTTTGAAACGTCGGCTCTGTTTCGAATTTTATCGAAAAATTTCAAATTCTTCAAATTTTCCCTTTCACTGCGATTATGAACAGAGTTATCGAAATTTTATAAGGTTGAAATTATGTTTTTCTTATAGGAAATTTAATGCTGAATCCGAAAATGTATAATAAAATTAAAATGGACGCTTCAGTGTTCCAGAAAACTCGATTTCATGACGTGAGGTCGGAGTTCACTGTGAAAGAACTAAAAAAATCATAACTATCCAATGGGCTGAGATAGGACCCCCACTCTGGCGGCATTCTACTCCATTTTTGATGTAGTTTTACCCAAAAAAAATTTTCACACTGATCCCCATCCACCCTGTATATTATCAGCGTTTCATGCATGTCAGAATGCTTCAACCCGTGTTTCGGCTATAAACTACAAGTATCCACATTCACTACAACTCGACGCAATCGGCATCACTAGGTTACAAACAAACAATAATAAACCAAAAACGCGTTCAAATTTATTTATTATCTGAGACGTTTGCGTGTTTACAAGTGATATGGAGCGATTATTGAATTACAGGAGATATGCATGGAGCACTTAAATCTGTTCTCAACCAAAGTACCTATTTGGATTGATCAGTTGATCAAATTTGTGTGCCTCCTGAAATTTATTAATCACTTTATCACCTGTGAAACAGGCACACTCCGAAGCTTAGTACAGATTCAAATCATGAACGCAAGCCAATTGAATAATAAACCCCAGAGAAAGAATGACTTATTTACCCCACTAATAATATTGAATAATATTTACTCCGTGTATCGGCTATAAACTACAAGCATCAACATCGGCTATCACTCCACTATCCACATTCACTACAACTCCACGCTATCGGACATCACTAGGTTACACACAAACAATAATAAACCAAAAAACGCAATTGTTGGCACCATAAATCGGGCCATACATCGGGAATGGTTTGGTTATAATCAACCAAAATCATATCTCCGGAACGGGTTGAGATAGAACAGTGCGGTTGGCGGCATTTTGCTCCATTTTGGTTTATTATTCAATAATAAACCATTGTAATCGCTCTTGAGAAAAAAAAATTCTAACCCCCTGAAAATTTCATGGTTTACGTTTCAAAGGGTTTAGAATCCGAATCTGCAATAAAAATTTTTCCGTCCGTCCGCCGTACGTCGTACGCCGTACGCACGATTTCTCCCAAACGGCTGGAGCAAAAAAGCTGAAATTTTCAGGAAAAATCCATGTTGGTCCAAAGACGCCCCAATTCTTGAGCCAGCTCTCTCACTTAATTTAAAGTGCCCTTTAAGGGTTGTCAAAGTTTTGTAAAATCCCTAAAAACCTCAAAAAAAGTCTAGGCGGCCTAAATTTGAACACTTTTTGAAGGACTTCCCACGAGGAATTGAATGAGCCCTTCCACAGGTCCGTAGGTCAAACCATTCCCGATGTATGGTGCCAAAATTTGCGTTATTTTGGTTTATTATTGTTTTTGTTTTGATATCAGTAACCTAGTGACGTAATGATGTTGTGATGTAGTAATGTGGATACTGGAGTGAACTCCTAAAAGGCTATGTAGCCGATACACGGGTTGAAGCATTCTGATATGCATGAAACGCTGCAAATTCTTTCACTGGGGTTTTGGCTTATAATTGTTTTTGTTTTGATAGCACTAACCTAGTGATGTAGTGATGTAGCAATGTGGATACTGGAGTGAACTCCTAAAAGGCTTTGTAGCCGATACACGGGTTAAAGCATTCTGATAACCATTGGGGAAAAAAACGCTGCAAATTCTTTCACTGGGGTTTTTTATTCAATTGGCTTGCGTTCATGATTTGATTTTCTACTAAGCTTTGGAGTGTGCGTGTTTCACAGGTGATAGAGCGATTATTGAATTTCAGGAGGCACACAAATATGATCAACTGAACAATCCAAATAGGTATTTTGGTTGAGAACAGATTTACGTGCTCTATGCATATCTCCTGAAATTCAATAATCGCTCTATCACCTGTGAAACACGCACACTCCAAAGCTTAGTAGAAATTCAAATCATGAACGCAATCCAATTGAATAATAAACCCCAGTGAAAGAATTTGCAGCGTTTTGGTCTAGTTTTACGCATTAAATTTTCGTACACTACGAGGGAATCACCCTGTATTGAAAACAGTCCTATGTGAGAGTATTATTCACATAATTCAAGTGCCTGTGTAAGTACTTACGAGTTATAGAGCTGGATTGTGCTGTACACCAACGACTTCCAGTTGAATATTACTGACGACCTGATGACAGAGCACAGAAGGCTCCATTCATTACCTGACAAAGAAAGGTTATGGGATAATTCGGACCACCGAATAAGGTATCATTATCGAGCACGGAGATTATAAGGGTTCCAGTCTTCGAGCCATACGGAGTAACAGCATTCCTCCTTTATGGAGTGAGAAGACGGATCTTGCATCACTGCGCTATGTTTGGTATGTCGATGATAAGATAACAGCCCTTCATTCGCTCGCTACAGACGTTATGACGAAGTTTTCCGAATCGCTTTCTATCTTCTTTCACGATCAGTGCCGAACACCGGTGATCGCTTCACAATGATGGCTTTTCTGTTCGAAAGATGCCCGTTGTTTTTTTCGATAGGAAGTGAACGGGGTTTTTGTTAATCTTCGAGAGTTTGTTCGGTATCGGGGGTCGATCTAGAACTGACAGCTGCCCACTCCATCGGCCTGATTACAATAATTTCGACTCACGGTGGGCGCGTCGAATGCGGATCCGAGCAAATCGCTTGCAAGCGGCCGTACGACAGATCGTGGGAGGCACAAATAAATGGCTAAGCGTTTACTCTGCAACCCGCTGCTCATTCTCCTCATCAGTCTCAGGTAAATTTCCATCGAAAACGATTACGTATTCAGAAAAACCTATTAATTTTCGAATGGTTCGTTGTAAAGCGGTCTTCACCCTCAAAATTGAATTTCATGCACGATAACTCTATCAACGTTTCCATAATACAACTTTAAGACAGTTGCCGTACAAGATGAATGTTAAGAAAACGTCTGCCAAGTGGGTGTGGCACATAGCTTCCTCGTATCCATAACATGACTGTATAGATCATTGAAAATTATTATTGACTAAAGAACTTCGTTCAATTAGGCGAAGTAAATATTGAATTAGGGTAAATTTATTGTTATGCAGGAGCATAACTTGAGAAAATAAAGGTAGGCATGTTCAACTATTGAACAAACGATAAAATATACCTAATAATTAAAAATTGACATTGACGTAAATTATTATTACGCAAGCTCGAGGCTAAAACTTTATTTTCTCTTTATTGCTCACGAGGACCATCTTTACATCAGCCCGAACAATCCCTGAAAATTTCACCGAAATCAGTCATGAACTCCCGGAGTTATGCGTGTAACAAGGATTTCACGTATGCGCATGCGCAGAGGCTACTATTGATCCGGGGGTCATGAAACCTATAGAGGACCATCTACACCCCAACCCGCACAATTCCTGAAAATTTCATCAAAATCGGACTATAACTTCGTGTAGTTTTACCCGTAACAAGGATTTGCTGACAGACACACAGACAGACACACACAGACAGACACGGAACCAAAATTGTTCAGAAAGGTCTAAAACGCAAAATGCGAGTGGAATTTTTGATTTTGGAGACAAAAAATTGTCACATTCTGAAAGTGAAAACAATGCGTCCGCTACCTTGGTAGACTCGGAAGCAATAGGTACCAAATGCTTTGATGAAAAAAAGTTTACTTAAACAACGTTAAAGTTAAAGTTGAAGTTAAAGTTAATGTTTCCCCGAGTTCAGTTCTTATAAACAGTATCGCAGTACCGGTGTTGATTAGGATTAGGCAACATCATAATAACCGAATCAGGTTAGTATGAAACGATTTGAAACATGTTATGCTAGTATGTACGTATTACCTAGGTACTTTATTTTATTTATACGTTTCAATTTGCATATTATTATCATGAATGTGGTTCAATATCAGAAGAATCTATTGATTCGGGAGAAACATAAAATTGCTGTCTTACCGAGTTATTCA
Organism: Creontiades dilutus; assembly: GCA_031894815.1. Taxonomy (NCBI): domain Eukaryota; kingdom Metazoa; phylum Arthropoda; class Insecta; order Hemiptera; family Miridae; genus Creontiades; species Creontiades dilutus. The sequence continues at coordinate 868,950 of JAVIWC010000161.1, forward strand.
AGTGGTATTTAAGCTAAGTTTAATAATACGTAATGTGTTAACAATATTAACTTTAAAAGAAAATGCACTCGACCTATTTTGTACCAATAGACGGAGGACCCAAATAATCAATTTCTTCTACGGATTTGAAGTTTTACTGAGTTCTGAACACTAACGTTGCCCGCAGCCTGATTTCGTGTGTTTTTCAAGAATTAAAACATCCACAAATCAAACATTCATAAACGTGAAGATCGATTCCATAATTTTTTCCTACAGGTAGATACATAACTAATTCGTCGAAATTAATTATTAACATTGCATTGAGCATCTTAACAGTAAGTTCTCCATCATCTTTTTGGTTTATTATTCAATAATAAAATATTGCAATCGCTCTTGAAAACAAAAATTTCATGGTTTACGTTTCAAGGGGTGTAGAATCCGAATCTGCAATAAAAAATTTTCCTTCCGTCCGCTGTACGTCGTACGCCGTATGCACGATATCTCCCGAACGGCTGGAGCAAAAAAGCTGAAATTTTCAGGAAAAATCCATGTTGGTCCGACGACGCCCCAATTCTTGAGCCAGCTCTCTCACTTAATTTAAAGTGCACTTTAAGGGTTGCCAAAGTTTTGTAAAATTCCTAAAAACCTCAAACAAAGTCAAGGCGGCCTAAATTTGTACTCTTTTTGAAGAACATTCCACGAGGAATCGAATGAGACCCTCCCCAGGTCCGTAGGTCAAACCATTCCCGATCTATGGCCCAATTTATGGTGCCAACATTCGCGTTATTTTGGTTTATTATTGTTTTTGTGTTGATATCAGTAACCTAGTGATGTAGTAATGTGGATACTGGAGTGAACTCCTAAAAGGCTTTGTAGCCGATACACGGGTTGAAGCATTCTGATATGCATGCTCCGTCTTACAAAATTAAAAATAGAATATTTTTCCATAGTAATCGCTCTTGAAAAAACGCTGCGAATTCTTTCACTGGGGTTTACTATTCAATGATTCATGATTTGAATTTCTACTAACCTTAGGAGTGTGCGTGTTTCACAGGTGATGGAGCGATTATTGAATTTCAGGAGGCACGCAGATATGATCAACTGATCAATCCAAATAGGTATTTTGGTTGAAAACAGATTTACGTGCTCTATTCATATCTCCTGAAATTCAATAATCGCTCTATCTCCTGTGAAACACGCACACTCCAAAGCTTAGTAGAAATTCAAATCATGAACGCAAGAAAATTGAATAATAAACCCCAGTGAAAGAACTTGCACCGTTTTTTTAATGTACCATTAGCAAAATAAACTATACAGCCATGTCATTTTCGAAATACATATGCAATTGTTAACATATAGATATCAAAATTGGCTTCTAAGTCTTACATAAATAAAATTACTTACTTAAATTACTTACATAAATAAAATTACTTACTACATGGAGACCACTTGAATGCCACGGTTATACTTTTTACAATTAAAGAAAATATGTTCTAAGTCTTCTTCTTCTGGGCAGTGGTTACAATTGGGTGTTTGTCTTCTATGGATTTTAAAAAGATATTTCTTTGTAAGTGCATGGCCGTTTTTTAATAAGCCTTGTTCATGGTTTTATAAAAACATTTGGACCTACCATTAACCATTGGGAACCATGGCAATCCACTTATTGAAGGGAATTGTGATCTAAAAACCTGTCCCGATGGATATGCCTCAAACATTTTTCGTCACCCCCTTATCATATTCAATTAAAATTCAATCAATCAGTCAATTAAATTCTCTTTTCAGATCAGTATGTGAAAAACTGAAAGGTAGGTTACTAAACTGACCGATTGAGAAGCCCTTTTGGCTAGGCGGTCTACGAGTTCGTTGGGCCCGATTCTTACTTGGGCTTTAATTCATACTAAATGGGTCGTATTATTTGTTGAGCGGAGATCGTGTATCAACCGGAGTATGTCGGCTTCTAGTGGAGATACGTGTATAAATGGGCTGAAATTTTTAAATTTCTGTAGAATGGTCATGGAATCTGTTACTATTACTGTACATTTTGAAGCGGGTAGATTACAATTTTTAGTATAGTTGAGTGCTATCACATGGCACTGCACTCCGCTGTGTAACTTAATGCATGATTCCACAATCGAGAATAGTGTGAAACCCTTAGCGACCAATCGTATAACCTGCTTTATTATAAGCTACAGCTCCATCGGTGAATATGTATATTGCATCGGGCCGTTTATTGAACAGTTGGTGGGGTAATGTTACATTAGGCGTTATTGTAGACGTTTATCATTATCCTTAATACCTACAATATCCGGAATTTTTAATGATATTGTCACAAACCGTTCAAGTATGCCTGTAAAGAGTTCATTCACAATTTCATTACATTACTAACAATATCAGCTTCAATGAGACAGACGCATGAGCTTGTTAGTGTGCAGAATTCTTTAAATCTCTACCACAGGGGAAGTAGCTTAAACAATTTCGAACAGAATTGTTTATTGACTTCTCGACGGTCTTTTGTTGTTCAATTTGGTCCATAATACGGTCGTAAACGATGCTCTATACAGAAGTTCTCAAAATCGATCTACCTATTCATTAAGGAAATTAACAATGATATCTACTGGAATTACATTCAACCGGACACTATTTGCACTATATATAAAAAATGATTTCAGCAAACTATGACTGTATGGTCTATTAACTATCAAATAAATTATAGATAACAGAAATGCGAAATGACTTCTGCATAGAACTAGATGCAGTCCACATTAACCTCTATTTGTTGTTTTGAAATTGCCCATCAACTAGAGCTGATCCAAGACATCAAAATGCATCCTTCTGTATGAACAACCACACCTTCCACACAAAGGTCGACCTACCAACAGGGGGAGAACCTCGATCAAATATTCTCGCATCGGCATCCAGTTGTTCAGCGTGCCAATCACCAACAACCAGGTCTCCACCCTTGCCAAAGACCAAGGTGTAAGCTCTGTGAGTTCGTCATTGAGGACTCAAACTTCAGCTCCCCCGACAAGTGCCAAGGATCCGCAGAGGGCCAATCGCAGATGTGCGAGTACCAGCTGACTTGCAAGAAGTGCTTCTATGTGGGGAAGGCATCCCAACTGAACCTAAGGATGAATAACCAGAGAGCTTCCTTGAGTCAGCGACGACCAATAAAGCTCCATGCAAGAGTGCTTGGTTATGGAGTCACCTTCAATTATTGCTTTGGAGTAAAGTTGTTGAAGAAGATGCCAGTAAAAATAACGACTGGCTAGTTCGACAGTCCGAACGTGTGGGATCAAACCGACCTCCTGGACTCAACCTCAATGATTGATTAAATCCAACATAGCCACCAAGAAACGTTGGATACAAGTTCGATTCCAGGGAATATCCAAAAACACTCTTTCTTCTAATTTTGACAAAGACTAATCGAAATATCAAAAAATCTTCTTGCCCAGTGATAGGTATATGAAATTATTAGTATATTCGAGTTGTGTTTATTATCATGGTACAAATATAAATAACGTGATTAAGCGCAAACATCTTATTTTGCAGCGGTGATCATGAAATCGTCAGAAGTGGCTTTTTGCCTCAATGAGGAAGTACAATTAGTTCGAGATACAGGCTTACTCGCAAAATTGACATTATTAAAACCCCGCGCGCTGTGTGGGAAAGTTTTTCGAAATCGGCGTTAGGCGAATAAGTACCCAGGTACCAGTTTCAAAAGTTATCATGCTCCGAAACGAGGCGCTATTCCGCGCATACTCTCGATCCCCTTACGTCAGATATCTACGACGGTGTTACGTCCTTCGTGAGAGATGATTGCTGATCAGAGCTAAAACAACTCCCGCAGCCCGGGCTGAACAGGGGGCGCCACCATACCGGTTCATACCTGCTCGAGGTTATACAGCCCACCCCCCGTGTCGGATTGACATAATATGATGAAGTGGGTCGAACGGTCCAATTAACGATGCGAAGATATTTTTCTGGTTTTTGCCCCTCTCCCGATATTGCTTTTGCCCAGACGGGACTTGGTGAAAGCTGTTCGATGATGCTGGACGGTGTTGGCGGTTACGTGTCCAGTTTGTACCCCTGACCTCCTGCGGATTTTTCGTCTAAAGGATGAGTCCCTCAGGGTCCACTAAACGTCGGAAATCACGGATTACATAAGGCTGCATGGAGCTCCCGTATCTTCGTTCCATCATCTTTCATCATGTGTTCTCAACATTAAATTTGCCCTCCACGTGCCCATCAAAGTTGCAAAGACGCCTGATGACAATGTTTCATCACCTATTTCTGTCAAAGGCTTCAATCGAAGTGTTTTCTCGAGAAGAGCCATTAAAAAACGCTGCAAATTCTTTCACTGGGGTTTATTATTCAATTGGCTTGCGTTCATGATTTGAATTTCTACTAAGCTTTGGAGTGTGCGTGTTTCACAGGTGATAGAGCGATTATTGAATTTCAGGAGATATGCATAGAGCACGTAAATCTGTTCTCAACCAAAATACCTATTTGGATTGATCAGTTGATCATATTTTTGTGCCTCCTGAAGTTCAATAATCGCTCTATCACCTGTGAAACACGCACACTCCAAAGCTTGGAAGAAATTCAAATCATGAACGCAAGCCAATTGAATAATAAACCCCAGTGAAAGAATTTGCAGCGTTTTTTTTTTTTTTTTTTCAATGGTTATCAGAATACTTCAACCCGTGTATCTTCTATAAACCCTTTTAGGAGTTCACTCCAGTATCCACGTTCACTACATCACTAGGTCACTACAATCAAAACAAAAACAAAAATAAACTGAATGGTTTGAGCTACGGACCTGGGGAAGGGCTCATTCGATTCCTCGTGGAGTGTTCTTCAAAAAGAGTTCAAATTGTGATCAACTGAACAATCCAAATAGGTATTTTGGTTGAGAACAGATTTACGTGCTCTATGCATATCTCCTGAAATTCAATAATCGCTCTATCACTTGTAAAACACGCACACTCCAAAGTTAATAGAAATTCAAATCATGAACGCAAGAACGCAAGCCAATTGAATAATAAACCCCAGTGAAAGAATTTGCAGCGTTTTTTTCTTTTTTAATGGTTATTAGAATGCTTCAACCCGTGTATCGGCTACAAGGCCTTTTAGGAGTTCACTCCAGTATCCACATTACTACATCATTACATCACTACATCACTAGGTTACCGCTATCAAAACCAAAAAAAAAAAATGGTGTTGTTTTTGTTTTGATCGCAGTAACCTAGTGATGTAGCGAATGTAGATGCAAATGTTGGCACCATAAATCGGGCCATACATCAAAAATGGTTTGCCCTACGGACCTGGGGAGGGGCTCATTCGATTCCTCGTGGAAAGTTCTTCAAAAAGAGTCCAAATTTAGGCCGCCTTGACTTTTTTTGAGGTTTTCAGGGATTTTACAAAACTTTGACAACCCTTAAAGGGCACTTTAAATTAAGTGTGAGAGCTGGCTCAAGAATTGGGGCGTCGTCGGACCAACATGGATTTTTCCTGAAAATTTCAGCTTTTTTGCTTCAGCCGTTTGGGAGAAATCGTGCGTACGGCGGACGGACGGAAAATTTTTATTGCAGATTCGGATTCTACACCCTTTGAAACGTAAACCATGAAATTTTCAGGGGGGGGGGGGGGTTAGAATTTTTTTTTTTTTTTACAATGGTTTATTATTGAATAATAAACCAAAAATTGGGATTCAAACAATTCAAATTTACAGAGGTTTTTGACACTTTTTACTCGTGAAAATGAAATTTTCCAAGTCAGTCGACCCATCTTAATTGACCAAGCGTCCTAATGGACTTTGAATTATCAGCCTATCAGTAAAAACCTTTAAAAAACACATTTTTGAACAGTTTTCGGTACCTAGGATCAACTATGAGTTGAACTTATTTACGGAAGAATCTTCAGTTGGTAATTTACTTGCGTAATGAGGCTATGCCTACCCTCAGCTATTCCGTCTGCCACGTACCTACTAGTTCCTTCGAAGCGAACCGGTTCCGGCAATCCCTAATTGGTGTTTAAATTATACTGACCCTCCTTCCGCCGCAATTAGGCCGCGCAGGATCTTTACGATCGCGTCTCGACTTACGACCATCTCAGGACCCACGATTCACTGTTGCCACCCACTAATGACGCGAGAAAGTATTGCGATTTCACACTCTATAAAGGCCTCAATTGAATAATGCGATAGTCTCAATAATTATGACTCGATTGTACAAATTATAGGGGCGACTGGCGGTAGTCAATTATGTAACTCACAGCATTTCATCTCCTAATTACCGCGGAACCAAACCTTTATTTACTTTCTCTTGATAGTTGGTGGAGTATTGCGAATTTCTATTCGACTCAAAATACGTTGAAACCAGCATCTTCTATTAATCAGTACAGCAATGTGAGTTAAGTAGATACCAATGTATGCTACTATTGAAAGCAGGGCCGGATCTAGACAATTTTTGAGGGGGGCAAACTAAAATTTTGCCCCCCCCCCCCCTACCACCCCTTCACCCACAACAAAACATCCATCACAAATTAAACAAAAATGGAATAGGTAAACAAATAAATTAAGAAAAGTTGACGTAGTTTTTATAAAGTATTATAATTTATACAACTATTCACACTATAAATAACAATGGTATGTAGGTAGTAGTAGTATAGACTTTAGATGCGTCACAACTTAATCTCTAATGATTACTTTACTTACTTACTTACTTTTAGAGGCAAATTTTTTGATCACTTTATCAAAGCTAATGTTTGAGGCTCGCTTGTGTTCGACGGTAATAATGCTAAGATCAGTGAGTCTTTGTCGAGACATAGAACTTCTTAGGTGATTTTTGACCAACTTGAGCTTGCTGAAACTCCTTTCTCCGGTAGCAACTGATACTAGTAGTGTGAGGAATATTTTAAGTCCTGTTGTAATATTCGGGTACATTTCTTCTAGCTTGTTCTTTAAAATGAGTTCTAGTGTAGCGGAAGCACTAGACGTTTTCAAGTTAATATCTTCTCCTAATGTAAAGCCTTTAAAACTTTCGATTTCAAATATCAACTTCTTTTTGTTCAAATCTTCCTTATACGTATCTGCCAACTCACCAGCTTTGAGTGTTTTCTACTCCGTTGCAATTTATATTGATTGCTATTATGAAATTATTGTTTGTTTATTACGTTATGCAGTCTTGAAATTACTTAATTGGCGTTCCTTATGACGTTTCGCTCATTAAAAACGTTTACAGACTGTATTAAACAAATTTTCTGCAACCAGAAATTTGCCGCCCCTCAACCCTGCCGCCCGGGGCAACCGGCCCCCCCTTGTTCCGGCCCTGATTGATAGAATCGATGTTGATGATTGATACAATAGATATACAGCTTGGAAGTCATGGGAATTCAAATTCAATTATGTGATTGCTTCTACAATTATAACTCGAATGAACACCTTTTACACGCAATCGGAAGAAATCATTTAGAGTGCACCAGACTCGACCGGTTGAACTTCATGGATCGCTTCAACGACTGATTTGCAACAAAAAATGCAGCGTAAGTCTATTTATAAAGGCTTCGTTTCCAAGTTATTTGACTCATTACAATTTTATAGTTTTCTCGACCTTTTGTCACTATAATGATCATAACTCCCTTAATCTAATGATTAAATTACATTCTGATTGCACAATTATAAAGAGATTTGAATTTCCTATCACTCAGGTGGCAAATCAAGCATTTATAAGCTCCAATAGCTGAAAATTGAGCCACAATATTGAAGAGTTTCCAAAATGACATTGTTTTGAATCCATTTATTGACATATTTAACGTGGTAGTACTGAATCCCTACCTACAGGAAAAACTTTCTCAAGTTTTCAGCTTTCCAACGGTTTACTCAAATTTAAAAAAATCTATATGGAAGTTTTAGGAGACAACTGCATTTAAACACAAAACAATGGAGCCTTTCCCTCAAAATCGACAAAAAACTAATTCCTGGTTGTTCACTTGTTCCCAATCTGATGGTTGTCATCGTACTTGACAGTGTGAATCTCATCAAAATCTTCCGAAATCACGATGTGGACGGTTGGAACTCTAATTCTTTTATCACTTTAGTTGCCTTGTAATCTGGAAAAAATGGAAATTGTTTGATGGCTGATTGTAAATAAGTTGGATCTCATCAACGAATTTTCTGAGAAAACGAAGTTATTGCAATAGGTCCGAAAACATTCTTCAATTTGTTTTGAGGCACCCAATGGGTGGAGTGGGCGTAAGAAGGAAATGGGGCCCCAACTAGCGACTAGCTATTGAGCTGAGTTGTTCAAGAGGTAGTCGCGCGGGGTAAAAATGAGAGCCTGCATCATGTGGAGTCCACAACACATCATTCTCTGCCACGATGCGGTTGCCAAGTAGATAGCAGGTGCATTGTCATCCAGTGGCTGGGATGTGGGGGGAGAGAGAGAGACTGTACCATATGCCAAGTGACCAGGGCAAGAAGCCAGATATCATTGCCATTAAGCCCGATGACTCAGCCATAATCCTGAATGTAGAAGTTGTGATTAGCAGCTTGGACATAGAGCAGAACTGGAGGGCTAAGAAAAGTAAATATGATAGGAACGACCTACGGCAATCGGTATTTGAGCTAAAAGGAGTGGCGCTCAATAACATCAAGGCTATGGCTGTGATCGTGTCATGGTGCGGAGTGTGGTGCGGGAAAAGTGCCAAGGAGTTACTCGAGCTGGGCATCTCGTCAGGAGCACTTCGCAGTATCACCACCCGCGTCATCCGAGGCTCTTACTTAAATTGACGGTCATTCTATAGGGGCACTCCATCTTGTGCCTTTCCCAAATCCCAAGGGCCAACGTAGAGTAAGTCCAGGCGTCTTCCCCACTTTTATTGGGTTTAGTTTCTTCGTTTTTTATTTAATGATCTCCGCCTTTGAGGGGAGATTATTTTAAAAAAGTTGTGTGTATTATTCTAGACGATCTCTCTACAGGATTGAGATAACAACTTCGCTCGTGCGCCAAAATAAACCTTGAAATCCAGCTTTTAGTTCGTTTGGACATTTCTTTTTGAGCACAGTCAGTTGGTCAGAAAATGGTCCAAAAATTGCTATATTCATATCTTTTAGCCGATAATGACGCGAAAAGAAGATCATTCACACATTAAGGCTCAAAATTAACATGAACATTTTGCTTAAATTTCATTAGAGTATGCTAGAAAAAAGTGAGAAAAATTCCAATATATTATATGGAATACGATTTTTGACAATAAATTTATAGTTAACATAGTCGTTGGACAGGAAATGCTTGACTGGATATTTTTGCATGGTACGGGATTAACGAAAATTAATTTTTTATATAGTTTTATTACTTTAATTTACAGTTGTAATGTTTTGTCGTAGACTTCTTGTTGATTGAAGAGGAAAAGTAAGTGAGAGTCTCCATAACCTGATTTTTTTTAGTAAAGTCTTGTCGGCGAAACTGCATGCAGTAAAAGACATTTGCGAGAAGAAAAAATAGGGACAACTTCGGGTGACGAGTTCTCTCATAATATATCACTGTAGGTGGGAATTGACGGCTGTAAGGAGGATGACAATGGAGATCTGACGCAAGGCGCCGTTGGCACACTCGGGGAAACGATCCTACGCCAAAACCGCTTAGTCTCCCGAACTCTGATACATCCTGAATTATATAATCTTAACCCCGATCCTAGTTGTTTTTCTTTTCTGTATGAAGTGAATAGCGTAATTTTCAGTTGGCTGAGTGTAATTGCATCGATTACGTGCAGGTCGTGATTATTTTATTCGAACTTCTCACGTTATTAGGAGCGTTTTAGTGACTTTCATGTCAGATGAGCTAACACAGGCGAGGTATTACTATTTCCATTAAGACAGCAATGTGTCTGATTAGCGTCGAACATCGGAATTAGCGCTCATCTGTTCCTCGGCTACTTTAGATCCATTGATAACAATGTATTTGATGTTGTTATATTAATGGATTTTTCGTCGATCATGTTGAGCGAACTTATTGATAAGGTTTGAGGTTAGGTGACTAGGTTATGGGACCGATGGATACCCATTTGGCTCAAAATTGAGGGTTAGGGTTAGCAATAACGAGGACAATACGATCAGCCTTACTTATAGAATGATGATAAAATATGAGCAAAACTTAGAAGGTATGTTGAAATTTTCCCAATGGTCTGATAGTTTACGCCTCAAAATGTAGCCAATTAGTGACCCACGTGGAGTTAGAATAAGATCTATAACCGTGCCTCTAGAAGCCGTAACAGCAGTGCTTATGATAATGGAAGGCTCGTAATGAAATCATCTTGAAGATTTTTTCAAGATTAAACCCACACTTATAATGCAAAGAATGGGCAAAGTGGCGTTTAGGTTCAACTCTCTCAATTGTTGTATGAAGTAGGGAATTATGTGATCTGTGTCAACTCCCTAAGTACCATTGAATCGAATAGGGACTCATATTTTGATGATCCAAAGATAATGTGTCCCCGCATTTCACTAAGCAAAGCCACTACTTTTGATACTGGTATCATTCTGAGTGCAATCCAGGGCAAGAGTATCAACCCATTGAGATTTGCTCTTTGCACATTGAGGATCAGATCTCCTGATTGCACACAACATAGATCCAATCCTAATGACAAGAGCATTGCCAGGGTGATGCCAAGCTTCCTTTGGTTGACCCATCTTTCAACGAGGCACCGAATTGTGGGAAATCAGTAAGCGATGTTTTGTGTGGAAGAGTGAGGGCGATCTATCCAGTTGACACATTATGGGGAATAACCCGGCCTTAGGACCTCCGAGCTCCTCTTGAACTCCCTCAGTGGGTTGACGATCGCTATGGGTAAAATAAAGTCTAACAACGATCTGTGATATATTTATAACAGCTATTAATCTATTTTTTTCACTTATATGTATGTGAAAAAGCGTCTTAGTTTAGGTTAATAGTTGTAGTTTAAAATTGAGCTCATTCTAGTGTTCCATTCCTGCACATTGCCAGCTAATGACACTTTTGATTGAATTCTACATAAAAAACTTGTGCATCGAAGTGTTGATATTTTTCCTAATAACCCTCTCCCAAGATGAAAATAGTGGCCAGACAGTACGGAGTTAATGAGAGTTAGCAATACAGACGAAGTAGGTACGTGGGGAATAGCTAAACCTAAAATGTTCAATTTGACTTAGTAAAATTGTTAACTTACATCTAAAAAGCGATGAGTTACATTTACTTACAACTCAGATAGGTTCATAATGTTCGAAGAGTTCAAAGAAATTTTAAAGTAATTCACCTTCATTTTTCAGAAGCAGTTATTCGCTGGAAAAAAGAAACAAGCATTAATTTCCATTTGCACGCTCAAATTGGACTTGTTGCCCTTTGAAATCAAAGAAAAGTAATCTATTTTGAGATATAATACGATATGGGGAAACTCGTTTATGAAAGTATTTAGAACGTCTCTATCTTAATTATTCCCAAATATAAAACTGATATGCAGCATTCTCCAGCATAGGGGCAAGTGAAGGACTACCCATCTTTTAACCGCCATTTCCCTTGAGAGTAATAGGTGCTGATGTCACCAATAACTCACAGAATAACCTTGTTTTTAGGATCCTTAAAAGATTCTCTTTATCATGTTATTCGATCCGGCCTAATAATGATACAAACTATGAAAATGATGATTGAAGGTAGGCCATCAAAGTCACTGAACAGCTTATAAATAAAGCGTATCTCTGGTCTTATCACCAACTGACCGTAAAAACTGAAACATATAATATTGTTCATCGGAGCATCAGGCACCGTGAACGCTCGACGTTGCCTCTGCCAGCCGCCCACTTTATTATTATTATTATTCATATTAGTGTAAATGTAGCAGTTTAGTCAGAACTTCACCACGTGAGAAATTGAGCGTGAATTGATCGTTCCAAGATATTTTTTACGCAGGCGTGAGTTCACAATTCAAGAGATGCTTTGAATTAATCTTTTCTTTCCAGTGCCCTGTTCACGAGGTGTAATGACCGGCCGTGTTCGTATTATGCGCACAGTCTACCACGAAGAAGTTGAATTAGTTAGCTATGTTGTTGGACACTCGTCGGGATTCGGCCAAGGATGAAGCGTGAACTATAAAAACCCTCCCACGTTTTTGTGTGCCTCGTAAGAATCCTCCCGATGTTCTGACGCATAGCACTACGAATTAATAATCGAGCTACTAATACCTACTGTTGCGGAGGTCATGGAATTTAGAACTTGATGCAGTTTTTCTGGTATGTCTCGCTCTGTATAGTTATTTAACTGTCAATAAAAACGGAGTAAGATAGGATGTTGTTAATATTTCCACGAAAATAATGAGGTACACAGTTAAATCGATTTCGAAGGTTAGGTCATCATCAATAACAAACATGAACTGCTGGTACATCACAGAAAGCACATCTTAAATAGACCCATGTGAAAGGAGATTGAATCCTATTGGCTCAGGGAAGTGAAAGGGACGGGGAGAACCAACCAATGCCACTTAAGGCTTACAAAGTGAAAGGGGGCAAACAGTAACATTATGGAGAGGGGGATGAACCCATTAATGGTGAAATATTTTGAGGGATAACCTCATTTAAACATTTTCCTGGCCCATAGCTATATATACGGGGTATATTTAGGGTTCATTATTGGATTCAATCTCCTTTCATCCGGGCCTATGGAAGATGTGCTTTCTGTGATGTACCTTCAGCTCATATTTGTAACTAACCGTCGAAATCGATTTATCTGTGTAACCCATTATTTTCTTGGAAATATAGACAACTTTCTATCTTATTCTGTTTTTATTGAAATGGGTTTCAACAACTTCGTCGCGAGTGACTTAGTCCGTGATCTATTAACTGTCAGCGAATAAGTAAATGCTTGGGTGAGGTGAGGTAAAGTAAGGTAAAATTTGCATTGAATTGGCTTTGAACTGATTTACAGGCGCTTGTTTTGGACATAGATGTGCCGTTAGACCTAGCACCATTTAATCGGAGGAAAACGTGGTTTCCGAGATATAGGTGTTGTGAAGGTAGCCTGAAAATGCCTGGCAATGGGTATCCATGATGAAGAGCGGATACCATCTTAGCTGTTGATTTTGGTTTATTATTCAATAATAAACCATTGTAATCGCTCTTGAAAAAAAAATTCCAACCCCCCCCCCCTGAAAATTTCATGGTTTACGTTCAAAGGGTGTAGAATCCAAATCTGCAATAAAATTTTTCCGTCCGTCCGCCGTACGCCGTACGCACGATTTCTCCCAAACGGCTGAAGGAAAAAATCTGAAATTTTCAGGAAAACTCAATATTGGTCCGGCAACGCCCCAATTCTTTAGCCAGCTCTCTCACTTAATTCAAAGTGCCCTTTAAGGGTTGCCAAAGTTTTGTAAAATTCCTAAAAACCTCAAACAAAGTCAAGGCGGCCTAAATTTGTTCTCTTTTTGAAGAACACTCCACGAGGAATCGAATGAGCCCCTCCCCAGGTCCGTAGATCAAACCATTCCCGATGTATGGCCCGATTTATGGTGCCGACATTCGCGTTATTTTGGTTTATTATTGTTTTTGTTTTGATATCAGTAACCTAGTGATGTAGTGTTGTGGATACTGGAGTGAACTCCTAAAAGGCTTTGTAGCCGATACACGGGTTGAAGCATTCTGATATGCATGAAACGTGTTTCACACGTGATAGAGCGATTATTGAATTTCAGGAGATATGCATAGAGCACGTAAATCTGTTCTCAACCAAAATACCTATTTGGATTGATCAGTTGATCATATTTGTGTGCTCGTATTTGTGTATCATTTGTGAAACAAGGACACTCCAAAGCTTAGTAGAAATTCAAATCATGAACGCAAGCCAATTGAATAATAAACCCCGGTGAAAGAATTTGCAGCGTTTTTGTTTTAACATAGTTATGTACTTCTGCTGGGGATCCACTGAGAATCAGCTAATTGAGACATGTGAGATCTGAATTAACTAGAAGGCTCAAGTAAATGGATTAATGGAAATAATCAACAATTTTTTCTCTTGCTTGTGGTGAGTCGCATCTGATTTACAGGTTTCACTTGTTCATTGTATGGTTAGGGGGAAAGGTTAAAAGAAGTCCATAATAGTTTCAATTTACTCAGAGCCGTGATGATAACATGGAGTTTCAACAGTATGAATATCCAGGTAGAGTAACTCAGTGGTACTACTCCTAAACCACACCCCGCGGCATGTTAAGGACAAGTACGACACCGGTGTTATTACTGGCATTCCTTTCAGTTCAGATATCGCGTGTCTTATATCACTTCCATAATATTTACTTATGACATTTCACTCCTGAAGCCCCAGTAAACCTTCCAACCTCACGTTCCGTGAGGCGATGTAGCGAGTAACAGGTGGTGGGTGTTTCCGAATGTTTGTTTAGGCGCTGAGAAAGCCCGAGAACTCACCTGCCTCGTCTCGAGCCCCACTGAAGGTATACAAGCTTCCCCGAAACCTTTTGCCCATTAAAATAAATAAATAACTTCAATGCCAACAGTCAAAGACCGACGCGGACTGGACGGAAGCTGGTTTCAGGGATCACAACGGGAACAAGGGGCTCGGTGATGCGGCGGTGACGGGCTCGTAGGCGTGAACACCGTGATGTAACTCTCCCGATAACCACAACAAACTCTAACGGATATAACCTGATCCAGTTCCAGAATCTTTTTGAAATCCTTATTCGATTTCTAGAGCCTTCAAGTTCAACTTAATGTTTTTAATTTTCCACTGTAGTTCTTTTCACAATGAATAACATGTTTGAGTTACGTTTTGTACCTTGTTCGTAATCGTCTCTCAATTTCATCAACCACCAAAGACCTTTTGAATCAAAATCGAATGCATCGTATAACAGATCCTCGCTACCATTGCAGATTGAAAATATCTCAAGTATAAGGGTAATTATTATTGCTGACTAAATATTTAACAATAATAATTTTTCAAGAGAAAAGCATTCGAATGTCATTACATACTAAATAATTGAATTACTCATTTAGCTCCATTTTAACCAATTGTTCATCCATCTTGTGAACGAACCCATAAACTGATTTCTTCACAGTAATTTTACCTTGTGAATTTTAGCAGAATTATAATTCTTGTAGGTCTCCCTTTGCTGTCAAAACTCTTTTCTCTGGTGCAAATTCCAGTTTACAATAATTATAGAAGTATATAAACTATTCTTTAATTATTGAAAATGTCATTTTAATTTGGTTTTAAACCCACACTTTGGACCTGATCCTACAGTAATAATACCAGCGACAATGATCAAGCATTGTTGTCTTCATGAGGGAAACAATTTCCCTTCCACCAAGCTGCCAGATCTACGGAAATTATTTTCATCTATATCTTTGCCACTAATGAAAATCTTCTGGTGAACAAAAATCCCAAGGAAATTTGGTATTTTTCACCTGGTGAGAAAAAGAAAAAAAGAATGGTACATAAAAAAATTCCTTTAAAAAACTGAGCTCTGGGGAGATCCTATGACCAAAAATTATATAGGATAGCTCATTAAAAAGCTCCATTTGTCATATTCAATGAGAAAAAAAATTAATTTGGTTAATTAATTACTGATAATCAACAGAGCTCGGCGGGTCAAAACTTACAGGATTCTAAGAAGATATTTACGAGTAACTGAGGCTTTTCTCTTGGGATCAGGCAACCCTGCCTTAACCCTTTGGGTTTTAGGAATGTAAAATTACCTATTATGTGAAAATGTTTCAAATTAATGTGTGTATACGTTAACTGATTGTATTTTGGATTATTATTCAACAAACGGCTAGAGCAAAAAATCTGAAATTTTCAGGGAAAATCCATGTTGGTCCGACAACGCCCCAATTCTTTAGCCAGCTCTCTCGCTCAATTTAAAGTGCCCTTTAAGGGTTGTCAAAGTTTTGTAAAATCCCTAAAAACCTCAAAAAAAGTCAAGGCGGCCTAAATTCGGACTCTTTTTAAAGAACTTTCCACGAGTAATCGAATGAGCCCCTCCCCAGGTCCATAGCTCAAACCATTCCCGATGTATGGCCCGATTCATGGTGCCAAGATTTGCGTTATTTTGGTTTATTATTGTTTTTGTTTTGATTTCAGCAACCTAGTGACGTAGTGATGTAGTGACGTAGTAATGTGGATACTGGAGTGAAGTCCTGAAGGCTTTGTAGCCGATACACGGGTTGAAGCATTCTGATAACCACAAAAAACGCTGCAAATTCTTCCACTGGGGTTTATTATTCAATTGACTTGCGTTCATGATTTGAATTTCTACTAAGCTTTGGAGTGTGTGTGTTTCACAGGTGATAGAGCGATTATTGAATTTCAGAGATATGCGAAGAGACGTAAATCTGTTCTCAACCAAATACCTATTTGGATTGATCAGTTGATCATATTTCTGTGCCTCCTGAAATTCAATAATCGCTCCATCGCCTATGAAACACGCACACTCCAAAAGCTTAGTAGAAATTCAAATCATTCAAATCAGAGTTTTATTAAATTCCTTAAAACCTCAAAAAAAGTCAAGACTGCCGAAATCTGGACTTTTTTTTAAGAACATTTCATGAAGAATCGAATGAGCCCCTCCCCAGGTCCGTAGCTCAAACCATTCCCGTGGTATGTACGGCCCGATTTATGGTACCAACATTTGCGTTATTTTGGTTTATTATTGTTTTTGTTGATATCAGTAACCTAGTGATGTAGTGAATGTAGTAGATACTGGAGTGAACTCCTAAAAGAGTTTATAGCCGACATTATGAATGCGAGCCAAATTAATGAAACTGAATAATAAACCTCAGTGAAAGAATTTGCAGCGCTTTTTACATATAACACAACAACCTGGGAAACTGAAAAATGGGTAAAAAAAACGTCTGAGAGAACTTGAGTGGTACTTCCGGGACAACATATATCCTCCAGGTCTTTGCCGGGACGTGGCCATCAAGGAAGAGATCACGAAGCCGCGGGATCAAACACGGTTCGCCCATTTCTTCTGCCCCTTTGGCTCGAAACGCTCACTCACGATTTTCTGTTACAAAACGCTCGACGACCATAAATTACCGGGAGCTGTGTTGTTGTGACTGATGCCCCACGCAAAGCTTCCTCCCTTCCACCCGCGGCCGAGTAATAAGACATAACTGGCGCATCTACCTTCACAATTATGTAGAACCGGTGCTAAGCATTGGGAAAGACGTCGTTCTGATCAAATCAACAGACCACTACCAAAAAGGACCATCAACACGTGGGTCAGCCAACAAACCACAAGTAGATGGCTCAATATTGAAGGACATGTCCACAGTATACTCATGGAGGAGGAACCCAACACCAAAATCACTGAATGGCTATTTGGCAAAAAACTTAGGGAACTAAAAACAATGGTCGGCCTCACAACCGGCTTTGCATCCCTAAGGTTCCACCTACACCGCATTGGGGTCACACAAAGTTCAACCCTATGCAGGTTATGTGAGGAGAGTAACGGAACGGCATCCCATATGGTCAAGGGCGTAGCCAGTGGTGATGCTGAAAGGGCTTCAGCACCACCCGAAATTCTAAAAAAATACCTTAGTTTTGCTTCTTTGCTGGTTAGTTTACCAAACTATTGAGCAATATCACTGTTTCGCCAGAAGACGTGTTGGACATAATGGCGAATGTGCCGAGGAGGGCTGTTCCCTTGTAGTTTTTCGTGCTATCTACATTTTACAAGTACCTATGGAACTAATTAGAACTTGTAATTATTTATATCATAATACGTTTTCTGTTCTAATCAAATAAGCGATAATGAAATTGACATTTGTTGTAATTTTGTCTCTTGTTCGTTTTTTTATCCCATGAAACTATTACATCCTTATAACCTTCCTGCCTATTTCAGCACTCCCCAAAATGAAATCTTAGCTACGCCCTTGCATATGGTATTGGAGCGCCCACCTCACCTTTTGCAGATTTGAAATCTAAGGGGCACAAACCCCAATGAGGTCTATTCAAAGAAAACAACTAATGAAGGACCTCAAACCTCTTACCAAGGGGCCGAATCTCCTTGATTAAATGCAAACTCTCAGGAAAGTAGAATAGGCCAACGGGCTTCCGTGCTGGTGACCAAAACCCCCTTGCACACCTCACCACAAAACAAATTCAACTTCTACATCTACATCTACCTGGGAGTAACCCTCGACAAAAGAATGAAATTCAACTCTCATATTACATCCACACATACAAAATGCCGACATCGTTCAAGAACCCTGAACCACACACAGGCAAACGATCCCCTATGTCGCTCGCTACAAAACGGCTGATGTACATCATGATGATCCGTTCAATTGGGAGTACGACTGCCAGACACGGGGAGGTGCGGGCAACTCGCAGATCAAAAGGATAGAAGCTTTCCCATACCGGGTATTCGGGGTAACTACTGGTGCAACTTGGCACATTGAAAGCTCAACTGCATAAACATGTTGGAATCCCGCCAGTACAAGAAGGATTAAATGCGGTTTACTGTAGAATCCACCAGCGACTCTCAAATCACCCAAATCCCCTGGCTGCTAATCGTAGTAAGATACTCGGGTTCCTGTATCATACCTCAGATAGTGCTACGCCATGAAGATCTCACATGGCAAACTAAACGAAACCAACCACAGTGCTCTGGAAACCAGTGGACCTTTGACGATATTCATTGCTTTATCAAAAGTATTGGATATGTTAAGGATTTCAATCTTGGGGGCCAAGGTGCTATGATCTTAAGCTCAATCTGTTCGATGAAGAAGATAATGCATTAATCGACAGCTTGATAAAATATGCATTTGTTTGGGAATTCAATCGGAAGTTCTACAATCTAATCAACTCTTTCTCTGAAATTTGCATACGAATTTCACGGAAGCTAGAGAAATTGTCACCGGTTCGATTTTTATGAAACCAGTTACAACCGATGAACTGTTTAAATATTTAGGACAGGTTAAGGAACAATCTTCCTTTCAAATGGGGATTGTTACAAATAGAATAATTGTTAAAATGGCGGAATATATTGTTGATCCACTGTGTCATATTTTTAACGGGTAAATATCCCGAAATATTTAAGAATTCCATAGTTGTCCCCTTGTTTAAAAACGGTGATAAAACTAATATGGGCAATTACAGGCCAATATCCTTGACTTTGGCCTTGTCCAAAATCCTGGAAAAATGTATAAAATCCAGGTTATTGGATTTTATTCATAAACATGAAATTATTTCTAAAAATCAGTATGGTTTCCAAGACGGCATTAGTACGGAACATGCGTTGTTCAATTTGAATCACTTAGTGTCTGAAAAACTTGATCAAAATAATTATGTACTAGGAATATTTTTGGACATAAGTAAAGCTTTTGATTCGGTAAATCATTCTTTGTTGTTCGATAAACTGTATAAAGTCGGCGTGCGCGGTGTTGCTCTTGAGTTAATAAAATCGTACCTGTTTGGACGTAAACAACGTACCAGAGTTGGTTATGTGTTGAGTGAGCGGAGGGAGGTTGTTTGTGGGGTACCGCAGGGTACTGTACTTGGACCCTTTTGTTTCTTCTCTACACTAATGAACTAATGGAAATAAAAACGGAGGGTAATATTTTCGGGTTCGCCGATGATACAGCGATGATTTTTTGGGGCAAGGATTACGGTGATTTACTGCGTAGGGCCAGTTTTGACCTGAGTATGGTTAAGCAGTGGTTGGACAAAAATATGCTTTGCCTTAATGTGTCAAAGACTTCAATTCTTAAATTTTCAATTTCTAATGTTCCCACCCCCAGTACTGAAAGAGTGAGGCTTCATGATTACTTATGTTCCATGCAACATATCAAGTGTAACTGCGACATTTTACCATTTTCTGACACCTGTAAGTATCTGGGAGTGTGGTTTGATAATAATTTAAAGTTTAAACACCATATTAGTTCCCTTATAACTCGTTTGAGAAAGCTGCTTTATGTATTTAAAGTTGTTCGTGATTTTTTACCGAAGTATTTGCTGCGATCGGTTTACATGGCTTTGGCTGGTTCCATTATTAATTATGGTATCGTGGTGTGGGGTGGAACTTGTACAACTCACTTGAAACCTCTACAAACTGTCCAGAATGCATTAATTAAAGTGATATTATGTAAACCTATGCGCTATCCTACTGTGCTACTCTATAAAAACTTTAATGTATTGAAGATTAAGCAGTGCTTTCTACTATCCTCTTGTTTGAGAGTATTTAAATCTGGTTTATGTAGCTCATTTATTTCAAATTTACCACATTCTAGAACTGCTAGCAACAGCAACGTTAGGTTACCTTTGACTAGAACTGAATTTTATAATCGGAGCTCTTTTGTGCAGGCCATTAAATTCTTTTACTATAATAATATTAACCCTATGGATTTTACCAGTGTGAGATTTTTTAAGAAGTTTTTATTATCAAAATGTATTTTTTTCTCTCAATAGCTTATTCTGTAATTTTTAATTTTCTTCTTTTTTGAATTGATGGCATTGTTCAGTGCTCTACCGGCTGGATGATTTTAGGCTCTGCCAGTTTGCACAAGTTCCTTTGAACTTTTTAACTGGCAGGCGTATGTTTATTTACAACAAGTATTTGTATTTCTTTTCTTATTTGTGTTTTTTCATATGCCATTAAATAAAATAAATAAATAAATAAATAAATTAAACTTGACACAAGGATTTGAAGACACCAGAAAACAGAAGCAAGCACACTGGAAAAACGCTGCAAATTTTTTCGCTGGGGTTTATTATTCAATTGGCTTGCGTTCATGATTTGCATTTCTACTAATTGGAATGTGGAGTGTGCGTGTTTCACAGGTGATAGAGCGATTATTGAATCTCAGGAGATATGCATGGAGCAAGTAAATCTGTTCTCAACCAAAAGACCTATTTGGATTGATCAGTTGATCATATTTCTGTGCCTCCAGAAATTCAATAATCGCTCTATCACTTGTGAAACACGCACACTCCAAAGCTTAGTAGAAATTCAAATAATGAACGCAAGCCAATTGAATAATAAACCCCAGTGAAAGGATTTGCAGCGTTTCATGCATATCAGAATGCTTCAACCCGTGTATCGGCTACAAAGCCTTTTAAGAGTTCACTCCAGTATCCACATTACTACATCACTACGTCACTAGGTTACTGATATCAAAACAAAAACAATAATAAACCAAAATAACGCGAATGTTGCCACCATAAATCGGGCCATAGATCGGGAATGGTATGACCTACGGACCTGGGAAGGGGCTCATTCGATTTCTTGTGGAGTGTTCTTCAAAAAGAGTACACATTTGGGCCGCTTCGACTTTTTTTGAGGTTTTTAGGGATTTTACAAAACTTCGACAACCCTTAAATTGCACTTTAAATTAGGTGAGAGAGCTGGCTCAAAAATCGGGGCGTTGTCGGACCAACATGGATTTTTCCTGAAAATTTCAGATCTTTTGCTCCAGCCGTTTGGGAGAAATTATGCGTACGGCTTACGAAGTACGGCGGACGGAGGGAAAAATGTTTGTTGCAGATTTGGATTCTACACCCTTTGAAACGTAAACCATGAAATTTTCAGGGGGCGTTAGAATTTTTTTCAAGAGCGATTACAATGGTTCATTATTGAATATTAAACCGAAAAAACACGGGACTTTAGTTTATTATAATTCATTGGGTCAACAGAAGTATTGGAGATGCCTTTCGTTTGAGTCAAGATACTATGCTGGAAGAATCCGACCGCCCAATGCAAAAATCAAGGCTGGGTCGAGTTTTATGGGCGCTCGACTTCAAAGGCCGCTTGGTGAAATGTCTTGACACGTAACTTCGCGTGGGAGGCCTCAACGGCACCTCAACAAGCTTCAATACCCCGGGATGTCAGCCAAATACCGTGGAAGACCACAGAGAAAAAAAAAACAACATAAATAAAGGCTCATCGTTACAAGAAAGTGGATTTTGTAACATTCCGAAGATGAGTTCACCATCTCGCAGGGTCGGTCCGCTTTCTCTGAGAAAACGCGTCTTGTCTTATGATAATGGAAGTTGTCTTCTTTTTTTTTTCGAAGAGGGTTGACATTCCGCGCGGAATCAGATCTTTTCTCCGAGGGTGTTCAGGGGAATCTTCGTAAATATATGGCAGTTGGCGGAGTCTTAAGTATTACCGGGACCGGCGGTCCTTTCCGTACCAACAAAAACAAGAGGTTTTTCCAAGGATCTCAAATATCATATTTGCAACATCTTGCGCAACGACACTAACTTTCTTATTTTAAATGGGAACCCCGCAGATTTGGATTCTACTCAAAATTTCATGAAAAGATCTTTTCTCCAAAATTGTCAAATAGTGGATGTGTTCTAAAGTGTGGCACATGAATCATTGTTTCGTAAAATTTTTATGACCTAAATGGAAAAAATCAGTTAGGCATGAGTAATTAATTTCCTTTCCGTATTCAACCGGGAAAACTAATCCCCGTAACCTTTCCGAGAAATAAATCCGCAAAAATTGAGCCGAATCAAGAAACGGATACACCATTCAGCGGCAAAAACAAATGTCTTAATCGTTGTTCGTTGGAATTGCTCCGCAAGTTGCCCATCTAACTTCATTTATATCAACAGCAACGTTCAGAGAGAAATAACCACTAAACTTTATTGTTGAATACGTAATTTAGCTCATGTCTTATGATTACAAATGGATTAAGTGTACTCTTCCACTTTCATCCGACGTGTACTGCAATAAATCGTTCTCTTCAATTTCAGTTGCTGTTTTTTTTTAACTCGAGTAATTGGCCAGGGAAAACATGAGCAATTAATTTGTTGATCTAGTCTGAAAACGAATTTCAAACGTCTGGTATCAAAAGTTGAATGCGGCACAAACCTCCCTCGTAATGAAAAATTTTTTCCTTTTGGTTTATTATTCAATAATAAACCATTGTAATCGCTCTTGGAAAAAAAATTCTAACCCCCCTGAAAATTTCATGGTTTACGTTTCAAAGGTTGTAGAATCCGAATCTGCAATAAAAAATTTTCCGTCCGTCCGCCGTACGCACGATTTCTCCCAAACGGCTGAAGCAAAAAAGCTGACATTTTCAGGAAAAATTCCGACGACGCCCCAATTCTTGAGCCAGCTCTCTCACTTAATTTAAAGTGCCCTTTAAGGGTTGTCAAAGTTTTGTAAAATCCCTAAAAACCTCAAAAAAGTCAAGGCGGCCTAAATTTGACTCTTTTTGAAGAACTTTCCAAGAGGAATCGAATGAGCCCCTCCCCAGGTCCGTAGGTCAAACCATTACCCAACATTCGCGTTATTTTGGTTTATTATTGTTTTTGTGTTGATATCAGTAACCTAGTGACGTAGTGATGTAGTAATGTGGATACTGGAGTGACCTCCTAAAAGGCTTTGTAGCCGATACACGGGTTGAAGCATTCTGATAACCATTGAAAAAAAACGCTGCAAATTCTTTCACTGGAGTTTATTATTCAATTGGCTTGCGTTCATGATTTGAATTTATTACTAAGCTCTGGAGTGTGCGTGTTTCACAGGTGACAGAGCGATTATTGAATTTCAGGAGATATGCATAGAGCACGTAAATCTGTTCTCGACCAAAATACTCGTATCTATTTGGATTGATCAGTTGATCACACACACAGCCGGAGCACGAATGGTTTATGAGCTATGACCCATACGGTCCATCTAAAGCCTAACCCGCACATTCCCTGAAAATGTCTTCAAACATTTTTGTTTTGTTCAACTAAAGCTTGCAACCATAAGGGCCGACAGATACACGCACAGCCGAAGCACATTAAGAGCTTATCAGAGTGGTCTTGAATACAAAAACGAGTGAAAATTTGTATTTGGAAAAAAAAAGTAGATCGAGATTAAATTCCGATCTTCTGAAATGCGAATCAAAATTAGAT
The DNA here is from genome assembly GCA_031894815.1 of Creontiades dilutus. Classification (NCBI taxonomy): domain Eukaryota; kingdom Metazoa; phylum Arthropoda; class Insecta; order Hemiptera; family Miridae; genus Creontiades; species Creontiades dilutus. Next base: position 892,820 of record JAVIWC010000161.1, read on the forward strand.
TAATATCTGGTTAAGCCAATAACACATGACAGAAAACGTATTACGACTCTGAATACACTGTCTGAGCTTAATGTACCACTCAGGGTGTGAATCGATGACATCACGGTCATCAACGTTGACATCCTTCACCGCCTGTCGGACGTTACTCGTGCCACAGTTATTATTTTGGAAACTTGTCATTGAGATTTAGGTGGGTGTCACGTCGGAAGATACTGCGTTATCTAACTTGAGCACCTCCTACGGCAAATGGAGCGTTGAACTCTCAAGAATCAGGAGATTTCAATACTGGGTAAGGCGGATATTCTAAACCGTTTCTAGCCTTTGAGGTTGGCGCAGAACAACAGCTACTAATGTTGATAATGATGTAACTCGTACGGGGTAATCAAATCGGAATTTCCCAATAACTCTCTTACTCCATGATGATTGAAAGAAGAGGCCGTGAAAAAATTATGCTTGTTTCATGAAACTGATAATCCTGAACATAAACCTGTAACTTATTAGCTTTGAGTGAATCCTCTGGCAAGCATACCTAGTCCATTCCATCACTTCCTTGTTATATCCTTAATGTACTTTACATTAGAGCATGGCAGCGTGGTATACCTGTTTGCGAGCAAAGTTGATACAGGATCCTCCACAATCTAATCAACTCACTCCCTGGAATAACTTCTGCATACAAATCTCACGGAAGCTAGAGAAATTAAACTTGTTGCAAGGATTCGAGGACACCAGAAAAACAGAAGCAAAAACACAGATATGAAACCAAAGTTGATCAAAATGGTTTAAAGTGTAAAATGCGAGTAGCTACATTAATTTTAGGGAAACCATTTTTTTTTTTTTCATCACACGGGAATAAAATCCGCACTTCCACTACGTGAGAAAAAATAGAAATACGAAATACAGAAAAAGTCTGCTCTCGAAACTGAAACTCCACCCATATGCACGATACACACTAGTTGTATTATGAATACATTGCTCTCGTACACCTTACTAAAACTTTACATCTTTATTAAACATAAATCTCCCTTAACTGTATCCCAAACTTGATGAAATCTACAGGGGTTTGTGGAATCGAAAGCAGATGAAATCAAAAGAAGAGTACCTACCGATATTAGCACAACCTACCGATTCCAAACATGTATCGAATAAGAAGAATTTATTCCAGTCAGTATCGGTATAGAATCAAAATTTTTCAACTCAATGTTGATGTTTGCTGTTTCAAAGTTAGGTCAATGATATCATTAAACAAGGACTAAATAAGTATGGAATTATCGAATATAAGAAGATCAATTGATTATAATTTCCAGAATGGAACATCCAAATGAACAACATTTTAAATTGGCAACATGTCCTAGACATGACACATTCTTGTTGCTACCAATCAATAAAAACGCTGAAAATTCTTACACTGGGGTTTAATATTCAATTGGCTTGCGTTCATGATTTAAATTTCTACTAAGCTTTGGAGTGTGCGTCTTTCACAGGTGATAGAGCGATTATTGAATTTCAGGAGATATGCATAGAGCACGTAAATCTATTCAAAATCTATTTGGATTGATCAAAATCATATTGTGGATTGATTCAGTTGATCATATTTGTGTGCACTCCAGCTTAGTGAAATTCAATAATTGTACGAATTTGCAGCGTTTTTTATGGTTATCACAATACTCCAACCCGTGTATCGGCTATAAACCCTTTTAGGAGTTCACTACAGGGCTAGTTTTCACAACATCACTAGGTTACTGCAATCAAAACATACACAATAATAAACCAAAAAACGCAATGTTGGCACCATAAATCGGGCCATACATGGCGAATGGTTTGAGCTACGGACCTGGGGAGGGGCTCATTCGATTCCTCATGGAAAGTTCTTTAAAAAAAAGTCCAAATTTAGGCCGCCTTGACTTTTTTTGAGGTTTTTAGGGATTTTACAAAACTTTGACAACCCTTAAAGGGCACTTTAAATTAAGTGAGAGTGCTGGCTAAAGAATCGTTGTCGGACTAATATTGATTTTTCCTGAAAATTCCAGATTTTTTGCTCCAGCCGTTTGGGAGAAACCGTGCGTACGGCGTACGGCGGACGGACGGAAAATTGTTAATTGCAGATTTGGATTCTACACCCTTTGAAACGTAAACCATGAAATTTTCAGGGGGGTTAGAATTTTTTTTTCAAGAGCGATTACAATGGTTTATTATTGAATAATAAACCAAAATCTTGTATCCTGTATCCTCACGCAGCATTTCAAGTACTAAATGTAACGCCCAAAGGGGTATACAAACTGATTAGCAGCTTGAAAGGGAAATAGCATAGAAATTAGCTCAAGCAGTCTCTCAGCCAATTCGGGGTCTGTGCATTGTCAGGTAAACGTCCTAAGGAGTGTACATACTAAATTGCAGCTTGCAGGGTAAATAGTGTGGAAATTAGCTTTAGGAGCTTCTTACAGGATTGGCGTCAAACATAAAATATCGATAAGCATCGGACTGTATCGATATCGTTCATCCTTGTAATGAAGAGTATGCACTGTACAATACTTATGAAAAGGAAGACGTGTACTATATCTTCGTACTACCCCAGTACTTGCGGAGTTTAGAGTTGGCGTTTTTAGCAAGCTCGTGCTTTCTCGGAATGAGGCTGTGGCTTTGCTGGATTTTGGCGGATGGCCTCAGCTGGTCGCTTTCTGTAAGATAGCTTGGCGATATAGCACTGCGTGGGTTCAAGAGTTTAATTTTTAATGTCTTTTCATTGTACTTTGTTTTTCACAGTAGGTTTTTGCTTTGATCTACCAATAATAAAGCATTGTAATCGTTTCGGAAAAAAAAAATTTTTTGTCTCCAAAATCAAAATTCCATCGCATTTTGCGTTTTAAAGGGTGAACAATCTTGGTTCAGTGTCTGTCTGTGTGTTTTTCCGTCGTCCACCTTGTTACGCACGACTCCCAAACGGATGAAGTCCAAAAAAGATGAAATTTTCAGGAAAAATCCATGTTGGTCCGACAAACCCGGAAAATACTTGAGCCAGCTCTCTAAATTGTAACGTCCTTTTAAGGGCTGTCAAAGTTTTGATCCCAAACCTGAAAAAGTTATTGTTCGGGTTGGTGTTTGAGTCCCCTACGAGGAATCGAATGAGCCTCTGCGCATGCCAAAGAAATCCTAGGCAAAGCATTCCCAATCTTGACCGATTTCGATGAAATTCGTTATTTTGGTTTATTATTGTTGTTTGTGTTGATATCAGTAACCTAGTGACGTAGTGGGATCATAGTGCCTCTGCGCAGCAAACGTGAAACTTGTCGCATAACGGGGAGTTCATACTAAAAATTTCGATGAAATTTTCAGGGATTGTTCGGATTTGGGTAAATAGTGTGTGTTTCACAGGTGAAATTAACAGGAGATATGCATAGAGCAATAAATTTTCTTCATTGATCATATTTGTTCGTCAATAATAATTTTCAATGATCTATACAGTCATGTTAGGATTCAAACTATGTTATTCGGCAGACGTTTTTTCCTGTTGACACCCCCGACAGATGGTTTGGAAAACCATGTTGGTATTGTTTATTTTGTAATGTAGAAAGAATCTTTTACGTTGTTTTATTTTACCAACAAACTTTGCCTTCTTACTCGTTATTCCAGCTTTTAAAATAATTTGTAGGTGTATGACGATGATTTTGAGTGAAAATTGAACGGATTTTCATAAACCTCTCGTATTTGCGCGGTAGTGTCGCTGATTTAAATGCCTCGCGGATTTCACGCAAAGAATTTTGAAATGTCCCAGCCCCAGACGTTAAATCAACCATTTGAGAGCTCACAATGGGGCCGTTGGCCAACCCGGGAAATCAAGGGGTCCCCGGACCGTCGAATCGAGGATACCTGTGTAGGCACTTGGAGACGAGTGGCGCCAACCAAGTAGGCGTCATTATTAGTCAACCGCATCTTGCAAAGCGAATTTTACCCTTGCGACAGGACATCGGAATCCACGATGGCAGCCTGCCAGTCGACAAATGTCTTTATTTCGGGCTCCATTGTTTATTGAGAAACTGAAACAATACAACGATCCTCAACCAGTAATGATGGGTTGTCACTTTATTGTCACAGCTTATAAATCATATTTGCGTAGATTGTCAACGCCGATCCTTTCTCGAATGGGAGGAGGTGCTAAATTTGACACGCTCCTACTAATCAACGGTAGATTGTTTGTCTATTGAGAAGAAAATGAGCCTCAACCCATTGATATTCAGTTAGCATTAATTCTCGGCCGTCCATAATACTAAGTGGAGTATTACTTGATGTAGGACCTATTTCATAAAACTTTTCAGTAGATATAAGTTATAGCGTTACCTGGTAATATGTGTCTGCTTCACACACCCTTATTTCTGTATCAACTGCTTTGACGACATTCTGCAGACTATCCAGAAATCCATCATCTGTCACTAGATTAGTGTTTGTAAAATATTAAGCTTCGTCTTCACAAAAACAGATTTTTTAAAAATAAATTACCCTGCATTGATACAATCTCTAATCTTATTCCTTTTTACAATTAAATAAAATGTGTTCATTTTGAAATTTGGTACTGTGATTCTGAAAGTACTTTTCATGTAACTATGTAGGAGTGTATCAATAATGCATATAGTTGCATTTAGATCTGTGTGTATATTTGATTGTATACGTTGGATGTTGTTGTGAACATATTATTCAAGACTTCACATACAATTGGTTTATTATAGAGAACCTTTGTTATCCAGCATTGCGAAAAACCAATCCGTTAATTTGTTGCTTTTCTCCTAGACTACTTTATTAAGTTTATTAAATTTGGCTCAAAAATCCCACTTCATCTTGGGGTCACTATATAACCAAGCCGAGAGGCCGATTTAAGGAAGGACGTCGCATCGGGGATATCACAAGACGAATTTATCTCTGAAAACACGAATTTTCAAAGATTTTCTATGCATCTTCCTTAGTTATTCTGCATTAAGTTATCTAGAGCAGGGAGGTTGAGTGTGATCATTGGAACTAACCCCTTTTTAGTTGGGATCCACCCTCACTGTTCCGAATCCAATTCGTTCCCTAGCCAATGTTGAACTGGTAAAACACCCTCAAACAGCTGCAGCTTCAGTTGGAGTTATGGCCGATATATTTTTTGATGACATGAATGCAGAGGTACCGTGCCGCCTGTACCTTAGCTTGTTGAGGGCAGTTTGTTGAGGGCAGATTGTTTTCCCCCTTGAAGGAATATCAAGAATTGCTAGCAGTATCGTGTGGATTTACCGAAGAGTCCTTCCTTGATAGTGGATACATGTGGTTCGTAGAGGGGATTCTTAAGAAGGGATTCCAGAAATTTAACCTTCTCTTGTTTGAACAATGCTGACTTTGAGTAGCAGCAACCATCTATGGTGTGGAGAAAGTGCATATGTCAGGAACATTTGGCCCCACTGCTTTTTCCAGGATAGTAAAGGAGTTGAGGAACTTCACCACTCCCTGGCTTGAGAAAGTATGAATTTACGATACAATGGAGTAATGAGTTGAGGTGCAACAAAACTAAGAAAGTAGTGAGTCCTCTGGCCAGGTACCTGACATCATGCTATACCTATCGAACCGCTATCCAATCCTATACCAATCAGCAGTCTTTTTCAATTACATTTCTTCGTTTTCGCTAACCCTAAAGTTCTATGAACGAGCACCAGTTCAAGTAAGAGCCCCGAATGACGCTCGCGGTGATAGCTGGGAGTACCCTTGACGAGATGACCAGCTCGAGTAACTCCGTAGCACTTTTCCCGCACCACACTCCGCGCGAAACCTTGTCCTTGGCCTTGTTATTAAGTGCCACTCCTTTTAGCTTAGAAAGTGGCGGTTGCCACAGGTCATTCCTATCATATTTACTTTTCTTAGCCCTCCAGGTCTGCTTCATGTCCACGCTGCCACTGTCAACTCGGATATTCAGGAGATCTTGAACATCCAGGACAACTTGGACGTCTCGTTTGTATACATACATTTGCATACCTACAGACCAGTAATCTACGTAGAAGGTCTATCTACTATAGAACATGTAAACCTTCATGTAATAATTCGCTACATTATTGTATGTGATGACTATTATTAAATGGCTATTTGATCCTTATTGTTCATCTATACGTGGGCATCTTCTAAAACCGTTAGGTAACAATTCGCAGACATTTTTCTCATTTCCGTTCCGCAGATGCCATTAAGCCTCCACAAAGAGGTTTTCCATTTTTTTGCTCGTGTTCCCCGAGACGATTCAACTCAACGACGCCGACGCCGTGATTTACTTTACTGCGGCAGCCTCGTCCTTTATCGCTCCTAATAAAATCGGAAGGTGAAAGTCGACATCTTGCGGGATGTTAGAAGTGGGATTTCTTTTTTTCTGGTGATTATTACTAATTTATCTTCTAAAGAACCTTTGACAGCGTTTTTTTGTAAATTTTGTGCCCAATCGATCAATACGTCTTTCCAAAAGTGGAAAAACCTTCTGACATTCGCTCTGTTGCATTTGGGCTGGAATTTGAACAGTTACAATCAGTTTTGGATCCCTGAAATTTCCAATAATTACAAATATTTAAAAAAAACATGAGAAAGCGATCTCAAATTCCGTGTAAACGTGTAACACGAACGAGTTTATCATATCTTTTGTTATAAATTGACGGACTATAAGTAATTTTACCATAAGTAATTTTCTTGCAGTTAGGTGTCAACGTTTATGTTATACGTAGATTATTAAATTTCATCGTACGCAGATAATGATGTCTTTTCTGGCCACGAGGGTAGTGACATAAAGAGTTAAAGAGGTAGGTAGTATTCTTGGGAAAAAACGAGATATTTCCAGTTTTCCCGAAAATTCCACATTTTAGAAAAGTTTTTGATAAAATGGCAATTCCAAAAATATGTAGTGGTAAAATGCCTTGTAAAGCACCTACTGTGATTTTTTTACTGTAAGGAAAGAACTGTGAAGCCTCGCATCAACTGGAATAACGTACTGCAATGAAAGAGCCATAAAGCCTTCCAGCAGATAGCATTTTATTATTTGAACACAGCCATCCACTCTGTTGTGAAAGTAAAATTCGCTAATTGAAATACATTCAAATGAAGCTTGGCAATAGTTGTCACGATCATTTACGTGAATTGGAAAAGTAAACAAGGCATTGTCTACATATATTTGCTATTGAAGTCCCAATTTTTATTTTCTCAAAAAATTTGATAAAATGTTGAATTTTCTTGAAACAATCGCGATTTTTTTCAAAAAACTTGCGATTTTTTAGCAGAAGTTTTTTTTTAATTGCATTTTTAACATTCAGTTTTTAAAATCACGTTTTTGTTCTCCATTAATGCGTAAATCGCGTTATGTAATGGGGATTATTATATTATACACGATTTAAATTGCGATTTTAATCGTAATCGTGCAGGAGATTAAGATGGAGGCGATTTCGATTTAAAATTTTCCTTGTTTATTCGAGTGCGTGGTAGGTACGAATAAAATTTTAATCTTAATCCTAAATCCACCCAATTAAACAGTCTGGTAAAACATAGAGAAAACCTCAAGAAGAAGAAAGAATAGAAAAGAGAAGAGACGAAAACATCAAGAAAACCTATGTTTAATCCGTGATCCTTCTGTTAAGTGAGTAATCCAAAGGGAGTACCTCATGTTCAAAAATTATATCATCCACATGTAAGTGTGCATTTTTATCAATTTTATTTATTGACTGAATAAATTATCTATATATTTATCCGCTGTCTATCTATCTGTCCTTCACATTGGAACGGTCTATTAGCGCATTATCCCGTGGGATAATCATGGTGTCGGTATTAAATGGGTCACTCTGCGTACATTACCAAACCGCCAATCCTTGTCATTTCAGATTCGTTCGCTTATTAAGCCACCTGTTGCGATATGTCCACTGCAACCTGGACACTAACGATCGGTTTACAGCCCCTGGAATTACAGGGAATAGCGAAGAATCGAACGAAACACGAGGAAGCGATTACGAATCCCCGAAAAAAAGGACGCAAACACTTCCCTTGAAAAAAAAAATAAAAACTTCTAGATACGCGACCCCGCCCACAGGAATCGGCCGCCCGAAAAAAAAGAGAAAAAATTCCGAACGAAAGGGAAATCTCGCCGGTTTGACCCAGTAATTCGGACGTACGGCTGGAGGGAGGCTCGGCCAGGAGGTCATCTCTCCTACCCCCAGGATGATCCCGAAGGGAAGCCTCCTGTACAACCCCTATACGACTCGTCTCTTTCAACCCCTACCCAGAGATCATCCCGAGGGAGACACCCCTCCTCGGCCGCCCCTCCTATATATCCACCGTGTTCCCCCTTCGACAATCAGTCTTCGCCTAACTCTCCCAACTGCAGGATGGGACGTCACACAGTGGTCAGTAATATCCCTCCAGTGCTTTCTCCTTGACCACATTTCAACAAAAAAACAACAAAAATTCAAATTTTCCGCTCGTTCAATAAAAACCAGTGCCGACATTTTTTGCTCAAGTGACGAACTGTTTCAAATCGGTGGTTTTTTTTTCGCCCGCGCTGTTCAAAAAGACGTTTACCTTTTTGCGCGTTCGAAATTTCAAAAGTGATCGCCTGTACAACCCAACGAGAAGAAGACCTACGTACACCACTGGACTACGTGCAAACTGGACTACGTTTATTTACGTCACCCAAACAGGACTACGTTTATTTAAAACAGAACTACTTTTAAAAAACATTACAAACATGTTTACATTAAGTTTATCGTATTAACACTTCATTTCATGAATAGTTCAAATGTAGATTGATTTCTCTTATAAAATTAACTTCTTAAACATCAAATTCGATACCTCCACTAATCGCAATATTCAAAATCCCAATTTTCATTTCTTTTTTCGTCCATCCTTCAAGGAATTAAGTTATGGAGAGGTTGAACAATGAAATTCGTTATTAGAGAACTAAAAAAATCAAATTCTACACACTATTTTCATTTTCCTCCCAATAAACAATTTGAGATTTGAAGATTTGAACAATTTTTCGACGTTATATTCAGTTAGCAAGGTTTGCTAACTCAAAACCTGTTTTTGTAACCATTTTAGTGAAATCAAGGAAGCTCCAACTATGTTCATAATTTCATTGCCATATTTTACAGTACGTTGGATCAATAAAACTTTTAGTCTAAAAAACAAAAGGTTTGCAAGAACGAAAATATGAACAAACTTAATTCAAATGGACATTTTGATCAACAATAAAGAGATTTTTACCAAATTCATCCAAAATCAATAATAAAATACTGAATAGAAATAAAAATCAATGTCATTTCTACTACTCAACTCAACCTTTTTATAGACGTTTATTTCACTGAATTCGTGATTTTAAGAACTTCAACTTTTCGCAATACGAACCGACTACAAATTTTTGATTCGTTACTATTTTCAGAGGCATGGACTGTAGCTTGAGCAGAATATCATAGAAATTCTATAAAATAACGTTATTTTAGTAACAACCCATGCATGGAACCATAAACATTGAACCCTATAAAATATTGATTAGGTATATGAAAAAAAGCATGCAATTTCGTTTGTTTTAGAAACGATTTTCTGTTTGGATTTGCAAATAACGTAAAAATTTACTAACTGTGTTTTTATTTAGAATTTTATCAGAATGACTTGCTCATTTTATGATTGTTCTCTGATTTTTGTGGATTATTCAAATTGGTTTTGATGAGGGTGAATTTGGGTTGGTTTGTGTTCTCAGGTGTGGCTGTGCGTGGCAGCGTGCACCGCTGCGCTCGTTCACGGAAAAGCTGTCGATCTGAGCCAACAATTGACAGCGCCGCCTTTGCCGAACAATCAGCAACCTCTCGCCAAGTGAGTCCGAACAATATTCTCCTTGCTAAAAGTAAAAAAACACAATTTCGGGAAATAGAAAAGGAAAATTGGAAAACTGTTTTGTTTTCGACTGAATAAGCTCTTAGGACTATAAATTTAATAAAAATTGTGCCATTTTAAAATACATTACGAGAGTTTTTCGTTTAACCGGTACCTTTCAAGAGAAATTTGATTCTTTGTTGGGAAGCTCCATGAAAATATTAAAACCCCACGTATAACTTCCACAATCAGGATGATTCACTTCTTTCATTCTTTTATAAATCGTTCGTGAAACAAAGAGCTTTTCAAAGAGGTGTGACATATGGGGTTTTACCATAAGTGACTGCTGTCGTCAAGCATTCAACTGTCACTCCCGGAGTGCGGGGAAAATACCTGGAATTTAAAATAAGCAATTTTCTGTAGCTCATTCCACAAAAAATACTACAGTTTTCGACTGAAAACATGAGAATGAATTTTTCAAAAAATTCCTTAATAACACCTTAATAAATGACTCCCTAATATCAACGCATGAATAGGTAGCTATCGCTGTTTTCTCGACCGAATGCTCCTACTTGAAAAACTACTAGCACCGATGTGATACTTCAAACTCGATAAAACTGATCCACTTTAGTATTTCCTCGTGTATCCTTGAACGCTAAACTTTGAAACGCCACATCCCGACATTGAATGTCTGATCTGAGACAGTTTTTTCATTTAAAAACATCATCGCGTTCTTACTCTGCCTAAATATCGAACTGCGAGTCTTCCACAATCTTAAACCATAACGAAATACATTAAAAAAGGTTAGTCCTTCCGCCTTGGAGTTTTATGAATTAAGGTGGATTTATCACCTAAACTGTTTATCAGATTTTTGTTAAAGTTTCAAGATATGTTTACTGTTTAATTGGCATCACTTGGACTGAAGCAAGAGCTCCTTAAAATTCTCTTTCCAAGAATAAAAAGAAATCCATCATCCGAGTTTAAAAAAAAGCTCATCGGACTTGAAATTTCTTTAATGCTCTGTTTTCTTTTAAAACTGAATCATCAAAAACATTCATGATATAGGTCGCACACAAATGGAGGTTCATAATAACTAGGCTTACTCCTAACACTTAAAGCACAAGACTAACATCATAAATGTAATAAAAAATTACTTCGATTTACGTTACTGCGTAAGTTAAATGGAAATACACTTGATTCACAAATGTATGAATTCATACATTTCATACAGTGCGCTTTGAATTTGACTGTGAACATTCTAGACATCCCTTAAACGATGACGTAATGCAAGAAAAATTGTGTAACCTAATAGGGCCGACCCCCCCCCCCCCCCCCCCCTTACCCATCGCAAGACTTATGTAACGAGGTGGTGCATGACGTAACATCGAAGCAACATGAAAGCGAATTTCCATCGTAATCATCATCAAACATCAACAGCTTGATTAATCAAAATCGTTAAATTGCTCCTTTCAAAGAAGAGAATAAGTGTTTCATTCATTTAAAACGAATTTGAATTCATATTGCGTTCTCCTAAAAAGATGATGATGAAATGTATAGGCACTTGACTCACAGTTCTCTAACTCGAGACTTTCCAGGAAGTTCATTAAATCAAACCATCGCTTGAGTTGGGATCCAATATTGTACAAATTTCTGCTGTATTACACCTTAAATTCTTCGGAACAATTATAAACGAACCAGAGTTTGATTAGAGATGGCTGGAAACATATCGACACAGACCTGTTCACATGGACACCTACCTAATGATTTGTTGGCCTGCCAGTATCATTTATCGTAGAAAGAAAATGGAAAATTAAAAAACCTAGTGGAACCTACCAATTATAAAATGTCTTTCATCGTTCCTTTGCGAAATAATGGTTTTGTTCTTCTTGTTCCCAAGTTAATTATCCTAGTGTATGATTGTGTTATTGTCATTTTAGTAGGTAATCAACTTACTGGAATCGTGTACGAACAAAAAATAACATTTCCATGAGAATTTCAGGAGAAATAGGGAGTAAAGGAAAAAAACGAGATTAGTTTCCGTTTAGTGATCCATTGTGGAGGTCGGGGAACCGGTGAAAGTCCATCGGCCGTGAGAGTGACCGCAAGCGCCCCGCTGTCTCCGGCAGTTGGTTCTCTTCGAACTTGGCCTCCGGGCGATCTTTTCAGCAAGAAATTCCGAGTAGGATACGATTTTATGCATCTCATAAACAGATAAAAGAGATTAATTTTGGTTTATCCTTAGCAGTATGTTGCTGTTAGCTAAGGAATTGTCCCTTCCGAAGTTGGAAGAAGTTTAATGTTGGAGTAAGAAGGCATCTAATGCATGAAAATCTGTGGACATCACTGACCGAATACAATTGAATTGGTGATGTAACATCCATCTTCACGGTCATGTTACAGTTTTTTCTCAAATCTGCTGGTGGTATAGTTCAATATGTGATAGAGCAGTCTATTCGTATCTATACCTAATGCATAGCAACGTTTCCTAGTATCCATCATCAGGGATGTACCTACTGCATAGTACTCGTTTATTAATGAAGATAATGGACCAACAAGAATGGACACTTGAAATAGGTGTAGTCGTTCTATCGAATGATTACAAAGCTGCCTACCAGGTAGATCTAATGAAGTTTGAGATAACAAGACAAAGTGGAGGTTATGTATTCATTGCTAATACCTTCCTCATACACCTGATTTTGACTTCTAATTTATTTCGAATAGTATCCAGAACCCAGGTAGAGTGTCAAAGATCAGTATCGTAAACTCCAATCATACTGGGTGAATCACTTTATGGCTGCAAGGAAGCAACGTAACCTGCTTCCTGTAAGACTTGAAAAAATGTTTATATTGATTTGAAAAAAGGTTGATAGGATTTAGGTACTTTACCGGGAAAACAATCTCACTCGAAGGTGTTTGGAATTGCGAAGTATTCTCGTTATGTCAGAATCTTCATTACATTATGTAACCGTAGGTGTATTGTTTATGGGTTTTGCAATAAGGACAGATTGTGTCAATTAAGTAGGTCCAACCTACTTATACAGGTATCTACCTACATCTCGATCGTGAGCCTCGAAAATGGTGAGCTGATCTGATTACAAGCGAGCCGCGATGCGTCTTTCGTAATTACCCGAGATTATGAGAGCGAACAATGGGCGAAAAGAACCGAAAGCGCCGAAGGGAAAACCGCCTAGACGGGCCGCCGCATTGAAAAGCCCCTGGAAGCAGCGCTAATGGCTTTTTGGAGGGACTCCCTCAACCTTTCTGAAGGCAGACTCCACCTAAATATGAGGCAGAGCAGTAAAACCCCCGGCCGTGGGTTTGTTTAATGACCCCCGTGGCTCCAGTAAGGTTGTCTCCGCACGTCAAGACTTGAGTGGGATCCGCCACATGTGCGTTTTTAAAGGGAAAAAGGGGAAACGAATCAAGAAAAAACAGCAATGTCTTGAGGAGCGTGACCGAGAAGCCTTTTGTCAATGATGGAGTGAACTTGGAGTACGGTTGTCTCCAGAAACCCCATCCTGTCATCAGGCTTGTGAAATGCGGGAATAATATCTCAGTCCATCTTTCCAGGTACAAACCGTGTTCCTCGAAAAGAGTTCATTCTTGGAGCATATTTGAGCCCTCCAACATGTCTTTTGGATTCACTAATTAAGAATGACATCTGTCATCAATGTAGGAATGATAATTATCTCAGCCTTTTGAGTACCTAGAAGCCGATCCCTTGCATCAAGATTTCCCTCTAATCATTCTGAAATAATAAAGTAGATTGCCAAGTAGTGAAATTACCTATACATCAGCCTTCCTTATCAAGAAATGCAGTATTGTCAAGTACCTATCTACGAATTATTACTTAGCAAGATTCCACATTACCTTGCAGTAGGTACGATGAGATGCTCTGAAGCCCAAAAATGAATAACAAGGAACAATACCATCATGATAAACCCTGAATTCCCGTACCTCAGTCACTGGATCGTGATTCAATTTTTACAATTTTCATTCAAATAATTCACCTCAGTTATATCAACCTGATAAACTTCACATTTTCTATAACCCATCTAAAGATTATTACTCACTCCATCACGAAAGCTGTTCAGGTGCGAAAACTATGTTTTGTGCCCATTTCTCTAGAGCACCATAATAACGTCGACTCAAATGACGTTTTAAATTTATAAGAGTCCCATCCAAGATGGCAATAATAAGTACAACTTGATAATATACAAAAGTTGTGAAGATTTGAATATTCAATCATTTCTGATTGTTGTAACCTTGCTATTGTGAAGGATATAGATAGTTTCAAATTGCCTTTTCTTGAAACTGCTACCCCTGAGCATAAGTCTGAAGCCATTTAGCTCCGAGCTCTTCTTTGCTCTGGGTGCTGCAGGCTAATCGTCTCAGCCTTGAAAGAGGTGCTTGCAACATTCCGTTGCCTATTTACCTGTTATACAACTCCCCTCCCCATTTATGTAGCTGTCTAAAGAAAGAATATTAACGACGAAAGACATAAAGACAATACTAATTGAACGCTATGAAGAACCGCAATACCCTCCTGACCCAATGATTTACGGAGTGCGAGCGGGCGTTCAGATCGTCGAACCCGATCTCAAGGACGGTGAGGAGATGACGGGGATCAACTCATAACGCGAAGCTCACCAGGATACGCGGCCCGAGAAGGAAAAAAACCGCTTTCTTCGCCCTCCCACGACCCACTCGAAAGCTCCTGTTAGGTCCAGGAGCAAGGTCGCGCCTTCTAAAAATAACACCAGAAATCCTTTCGGCGGTCTTCCCCGCTAAGTGCGGAACATAAATATCGAGCGTTGGAGCTTTTTTATCGCCTCCCCAGGCGTCGACGGGGGTTTTAAATACGAAAATGATAAATACAGCCTACTGACACAGCTCTACCGTTTCTAATGCGAAATTCTGCTTGGCGCCGGGCCTGTTATGTTAGGTAGGAAGGAACCTCTGTTGCCTAACCGATGATGAGTCGGTTTGTCCCAATCTGGAAATTCCCAAACAACTTTCATCTTATTTCAGCCCAAGTCATGGTTTTAAGTTGACAACATACAACATAATTGAACTAATTATAAAAACTAATATGTGAATTGTAAAATTAGAACACCCCTTTCTATTGAGCAACTCTTGTCCGCACACATACATTACTTATTTTTGCTTTCAGAATACTTATAGGTACTGCCAATAAATTACAATTTATTCCAAATTAAAAAAGAAATGGAGTAGGCATCAATTGGATAGTTCCTGCTAAGAATAGAACCATCGAATAATTACATTCATGCTAATCAATCAATTTAATAACATTATGCTAATAATGTAACAAGTTGTTCTTGAGACTAGCCTTCACCGCTTGACACATTGGCTTCTGGCTTGCCACCGTTGCCTAGGTTAGATAACCTCTTGACAGCCTCTAGAGACAAAAAGATTCCCCCACACCCTTCAAATCTTAAATCAGATCAGTCAATCATAAAACTCTTTGGCCGACGCCTTACCGAAAGCGCAGAATAACACTATAAACCGTGAAATGAATCAACTTTCATCCGTTATATTTGATCCCTCTCGATATACACTACGATTGCGAAGCTATTAAGATGTTGCCCCCTTTAATGTCGAAAATATTTCCTGAAATCATTTTGTGCCCAGGCAAAATCACAACGTATCAACGAGTTCCTATTATATATTTCACCTTAATAACGAAGGAAGTCATTTCTGCACTTTTAAAGACGTGTAAATAGGTACCTACTGTCAATAAACTTCAAAGTGGATGTTCACAGTAATAAGACTACTAACTAAAATGCTATGTAAACTTCCAAATTGAACTTGATTAATTAAATGCTTTCTTATAGCAGACATCGATAATAATTTATTGACATGGAACTAAATCAATCAATCTAGACAACTTAAAGTTGATAACTAGGGCTTGAATCCTCATTTCGCCGGCTCGAATTTCTCTCTAATAGCTGCATGCTCAAGTTAGTAGGAAAAGATTTGTCGTTTATTTAATCGAGTGACAATATGAGCCGCAGCACGTATGTATTTTCCAATCAAGTAGGTAGGTATCTCACAAAATGAATTCTCCCGACGTCTTCCTTCATTTCCATACAATGCTATTGGATGATTAAGGAATCGTTCAACTGTTCGAATAATGTATCTTCTGTAACAGGTAATGGAACAATTTAGAACCCATCAATATGCCTCTACTAAAACCATTTAAACTGTGAGAGTCGATGAATAATTATACCGGTCATTAAATTACCTAGTAATTACATGTACTCACTAGTAATTACGCAAGATATATTAGATTTGCTCAAACACACCTTAGTTTTTAGTAAAGTCTTTCAATACACACATGAGATATGTTAGGTACCTGTAGGTGTAACTATCATAAACCTCATCTGATAGGGTTGAACCTATGTGACAGGCCAAGGGGTAAAAACACAAATCAAATCTTGTCCCCTCATATAATTGAATAGGATATTGATATCGAGATATAAAAATATTATAATGACTTGTATTTCTTTCTGTTATAGCCAAGAGCTTGCACAAACGCCGGCGCAGAAAAGGATAGACTTTGGAGGCTACGGCGGAGTTGACATCCATCAAGACGTCCACCTCGATGTCCACGACGTACACCATCACGATGAACACCATCATGAGGAACATCACGACGATCATCACCACCACGAGCCGAAAGGATACTGGAAGAAGAAGCTCATCTGGAAGCCTGACTGGGTGAAAGAATGGAAGGTAGCCTACAAACAGATTTCTAAACCTGCCTGGAAGAAGATTCAAAAACCCATTTGGGTCCCAACCACAAAACCTGGGTGGAAGGAGATTCAAGTTCCGGATTGGAAAAAGATTTGGAAGCCAGTTTGGGTCCCGACCAAAGTTCCAGTGTGGAAGGAAATCTCTGTGCCTGACTGGAAAAAGATCTGGAAGCCAATCTGGGTCCCGATAAAGGTTCCTGCTTGGAAGGAAATTCAAGTTCCAGAGTGGAAGAAGATTTGGAAACCAATCTGGGTGCCCATCAAAGTGCCAGCATGGAAAGAAGTTCAAGTACCAGACTGGAAGAAACTCTGGAAGGCAGAGCTCATCAAGGTCGGCATTCCTGGAGAGAAACATTTGGGCAAAGATGAGCATGGATGGGAGTACACGTCTCACGACCTCTGGAAGAAGAAGGTAGTTTGGAAGCCTTACTGGAAGAAGATTTGGCGCACTGAGAAGCAGCAGATTTGGGTGGAGTCGAAGAAATTGGAATGGAAGGAAGATTGGAAACAGGTATGGAAACCAGCCAAGAAACAGATATGGGTCGAGTCTAAGAAATTGGAATGGAAGGAAGACTGGAAGCAGATTTGGAAACCAGCTAAGAAGCTCATCTGGGTCGATGACAAGAAACTGGCGTGGAAAGAGGATTGGAAGCAGATCTGGAGGACGGAGAAGAAACAAATCTGGCTCCCTGACAAGAAGCTTGAATGGAAAGAAGACTGGAAACAGATCTGGGTTCCTGCCTGGAAGAAAACGTGGGTACCCGCTTGGAAGAAAGTCTGGAAGCCTGTCTGGATCTCAGAATGGATCATCATTCAAGAGGATCACCACCACCATGAAGAGCACCACGGATGGGATAGGAAGGACACGGCAGTTGCTGCAGACAGCAGTAAGCAGCTCGAAATCGGCGTCGTCCAAGCACCCCCTGCGCCAGCAAGTCAAGCCATTCCCAAACAATAAGACTGATTCCCCCTTTCCCTTCGAATTGTTGCCAAATCATTCCCGAGTTCCCCACTTACCATCACAAAACGTCATTACCATTTAAGTACAAAACTGAACTGTGCCTTTATAGCTTTAGTAAAAAAAAGCCAGACGCCTTCTGTACGTTTGGCTATTGTACATAATTGTATAGAAAAATGCGATGTTGTATTTTGTTATTGTTAAGTTTTGTTGATTTTAGTACGAATAAATTTTTTGTTGTTCTATAACGATTTGATCACATATTACCATTACACTTTCAACTACCAAACATAAGAAAGCACTTATCTAGACTTTATCGATAGATCAATGGTAAGCTAACACATCGTGAACAAGTAGAGTTTCTGGTAAATTTGAAGAGGCAGCTGGGTGCTTTGAAAATGACGATTCGTAAACGAAATAGAGCCGAAATTACATTCACAAAAAATAATATCAAAAGTAGGTGTGTATCCGATATTAATGTGTATACTCGATTTGTATCATTAATTAACGTGATTTCTAATTAGAAAATTGGATTGGGGACTTGAACTATTACAAAAGAAAACTTATGAAATGTAAAGGCAAATCGATTGTACAGAACGTTTCCTAATCACAGGTTTGAAGATATTTCATTCGTTCTTATTACGTCCCACAGAAGCAAGACTTCGTCAGTTGAGGGCCTATTAGGATTGATTCAGGAGGTATGCGGAATAACCCAAACATGAGAAAAAATAACTCACTACAAATTTGTTTCATACCATTTTAAGACCGAATCTGGGAAATGACTAAAAGTTTCAACACTTCTCAACCGATTTTCATTTAATTCGATCCCAATTTTAGTCTATCTGGGCAAGGAATCTCGGAAAACTTGCTTTTGCTGACAGGAGGGGGAATGAAGGAGGTTATAGCCGATTGTTTCAATTGCTTTTCCAGCGAGAATTCTCGCCTGATTCACGTCCTTTTTTCTTCAGTCAAGACTTTGGTTTAGTATTTGAACATACTTAGGAAAATCTAGTTGGTTAGGTACTTTTAACTCGATTTCAAAAAAATGGACTAGGGTACTTTACCCTGTCTTGGGTAGGTACCTACCTCCGACCCCTAGATACATTACTTTTGGTTTATTATTCAATAATAAACCATTTAATCGCTCTTGAAAAAAAAATTCTAACCCCCCGTGAAAATTTCATGGTTTGAGTTTCAAAGGGTGTAGAATCCAAATCTGCAATACAAATTTTTCCGTCCGTCCGCCGAACGCTCGATTTCTCCCAACGGCTGAAGCAAAAAATCTGAAATTTTCTGGAAAAATCAATATTGGTCCGACAACGCACCCATTCTTTAGCCAGACCTCTCACTTGAATTAAAGTGCCCTTTAAGGGTTGTCAAAGTTTTGTAAAATCCCTAAACACCTAAAAAAAAGTCAAGGCGGCCTAAATTTGGACTTTTCTTGAAGAACTTTCCATGAGGTATGGCTCGATTTATGGTGCCAACATTTGCATCCACACTCACATCACTAGATTACTGCAATCAAAACAAACACAACAGAGTTTTTTTTTTTTTTTTTTTGTTTTGATCGCAGTAACCTTGTGATGTAGTGAATGTGGATACTGGAGTGAACTCCTAAAAGGGTTTATAGCCGATACACGGGTTGAAGCATTCTGATATGCACGAAACGCTGCAAATTCTCTCACTGGGGTTTATTATTTAATTGGCTTGCATTCATGATTTGAATTTCTACTAAGCTTTGGAGTGTGCGTGTTTCACAGGTGATAGAGCGATTATTGAATTTCAGAAGATATGCATAGAGCACGTAAATCGGTTCTCAACCAAAATACCTATTTGGATTGATCAGTTGATCATATTTAGTGTGCCTCCTCTACATAGGACAGATGCAACGCGTGAATTAGGACCTTGGTGGGCAGCCCCTAAATGGAAGAGATTAAATGGAAATTCTAGTACAGATTTAATAACCTGAACCGAACCAATGATTTGGAAATACAACTCAATTTAAAAAATAGATCTGCATATAAAGAAAAGTTCGTATATTTCTTGAAGAACAAAATTGGTTTACGAAAATATTTCTGTCCTCGGAAAAACATTTTCGCGAGTTTCGATAATCCTCGCGACACGAGGAGCGAAGAAAACAATCGCTGATACAGTCGAAATTTTCAACATGCGACATCAAATTAGGCAGGCAAAAATACCTCGAATTAAATTAAGTTACGTTACGGAACAAATCGTTTACATTAATAATACCTTTAGAGAACAGTCAGCCCATTGTACCGTAACACCAATAAAAATTTAACAATAACATTTGAGAGCAAGGAGCTAAACTTTTTGGGAAATTCACAATCTGGTACCCGTAACAAAATGTTAAAAGAAATGTTGGGTAAGTTATTTTCAGAAAGATCTCTGAAGGGATTTCAAAGAGAGGTTTTTTGACATTTCAACGGTGCTTCTTTATAAACATCGAATTCATATTCATTCATCCATATTTTTCTTATAACCAGTGATTTTTAAACGAAAAGAGAGTAAAGGTATTCGTTCTACATGAACAGATGGTATGCGTACTGGAAAAATTCCAATTGGAACATGGTACAATGAAATAAGTCGTACGAGGAACACATGTAAAACAACGCAAAACGTACCAGAATTGACCATAATAGCAATTTAAAGCGGCAAAGAGGATAACATAGTAATATACCGTGTGTAATGGACCCAAAGCAATAGCAAGAACGAAAAACAAGACAATTATGGACAGCTTACTATTATGATGCAATCAAATTCTAAAGGAGAATTTTTTGGCATAATGGAAAACAGTTTTGGTTATAATAACTAGTAGGTGAAACCTGAATGAAAACTAAAGTTTCATCAGGTTTACGCGGTGATTCTGCGGAAAAAGTTGAACATCTTACAATATTGGAGAGCCTGGGTTCTTTAATAATTGAAAATTCAATTCGATTGAATACTTATTTGAAATCTCCTAATGTGCTTGCAAATCAAGTAAAAGTGTGAGGGGACAGGTTGTCCGAGCGAGCTGGGGCATCAGTCCTCTAGCTGTTTACTTTCAGTGGGAGTACTGATTGCCCCGGTTCGAATCCGGCTGACACCAATGATTAGGGCCAAAATCCTATCAAAAGTTGTATAACTGTCCTGTTGTTAACAGTTCACCTCTTATCTCGTTATCACGTGAATCCAAAACGCTACCAACCCAGGGGCGTGAGGCAATGGGCAGCCTCGAGCGAAATCGTCAGACCTATACCATTGCCCATATAGGAGCGACCCCCGACCGCAGGTACGAATACCCCTTCCCCGCCATCAGGCGGCAACACCGCAGCGGACCCTTTAACTCCGCTGACTATCCCTCAGTAACAGCAGTAAAGCTCCTTTCAATCTTCTCCTCTTAACGCAAGACGTTTTAGTTGCTTTTGTTGAAAAATGTAATTTTTGTGAGATTCAAAATGTTCTCGTCGTTCTGAGGAAAACAAGTCTAAATTTCATATCAATCGGTTCAGGAACACCTTATCAAACAAGTGTGTAGCCGTATTGCAAAAGTGTAATAAATTGCAAAAAAACGCGGCAAATTTGATTACACATGGGTTTATTATTCTTGTGTCGTATTTTATTACACTTAAACTCATGCTTCTTTGATCCAACCCTGTCAGATGGGATGGGGCTCGAAAAAGTACGGAAATAATGTCATTTTGCACCATTTTACCCCATGAAAATGGATTTCCTCGTTTTGGGTCAATCGCGCAGGTTTGGGACCCACTCCAATCGCTTCAGCGTCCAAAATTACATGGAACACGATACCCCACATGGGAAAAACCCCATTTTTGTTTGAGTTTGACGAAAACCGCCATTGGGTATTTTTACATGACGTCTAGGTATGTTTTTCCAGTTCAAACTTATACTCGTTGTGTCCCTTTTTTCATGTACATCACGATCCTGGTGATGGCATGATCGAATTAACTATTAGATCACATTTGAATTGCATAAGACGTAAGTACCGCACTGTAGTTAGGGTCCGATGCGAGCCGTCAGGCCACTACCTGGAGGCTTGGAGTTGAGCGGCGTTGCCAGACCCAGAGGTCCTCAGAAAACCTCAGGGTCGCTCCTATGTGGGCAATAGTATAGTCCCGATCCTCTCTGGAGGACGGCTGGCGACGTCCGCGACACCTCCGGGTAATCGGACGAAAATCCAAAGTGAAATTCCTTGTTTACTTTACTTTACTCAAGTAAAAGTGTGCTCAAACACAAAAACTCGACCATCGACGATTTAACTGAAATTTATTTCATACGTTCTTTATTTGATTTGAAACAAATCATAAAATAACAAATTATGCGTGAAGTGGGGCAAATTATAAAAGAAAGCAGTTAATTTTGCTGACTTTCAATTAAATTTGTCTCCTGACTTGAGAGCACTCTCTTTTAGTAAGTAACAGGGATAACCAATTTTAATGTGTACATACTGAAAATCGTAAAATATTGGAGAGCCTAGAAGGTTTTTTAATGATTGAAAATTTCCCCATATTGAAAATCCTTTGATGTGCTTCCAAATCAAATAAAAGTGGTCAATCTCGACCATCAGCCGCCATAACTGAAAGCTATTTCATGATTTGTTAAGTTCTTTATTTCTATGGATCAAATCCCAAAAAAAAATTATGCACTAAATGGACCAAAATTTTAAAGAAAAGAGGAGAGCAGTTATAATTTTGCTGACTTACAATTTAACTGTCCCCTGACGTGGGGTACACAAGTCTTTGAGAACGTAATGCATAACCAATTTTAACATGGGTACACAATTGTACCACTGAACAATACTTGGAGTTTTAACTTATCCATTAAAAAAAAAAAACATTCTTATTAACTAGGAACAATAAAATCTCCATATCAGAACAAGAACGTAAACTTTGGGAAATTAATCGATAACATTTTTTTGTATAAACCATCAACAAATAACCATACCAACAATAATAATTCACCTCCCAATTATAAAAAATGACTCGGAACGGAGGCTAAAATCTAGAAGTGGGTCTTCCAGTTTTCATTATGAAGAAAATTATCAATAATTAGTACTGTAGGTACCTTAAATTATTTTATTATTATTATGAATGACTACGGAATGAACTAATCAATTTACTAGATAGTTATCAGGTAGAGGTTTTCAGGGCGTCTGATTTTCATAGTAAATGGATTCAAGGGATTGTAACATTACCGGCAGCATTCCGTATTGAAAGGGTCATTTTATAGTTTCATTCAAGGTGGTAATTAGGTTTAATCTTTGAAGTAAATTTTAAACTATCAAGTTCAATTGTTGTTGTAGATATCCTAAGTATCCCTTAGTCGTTTCTGAGTGAATTTAACTGATACCTCATTTGTAAACTAAATGTCTGTGAGTACTTAGGTACGCATCCACTCAAAACTTAACGTGGATCCTTACAGTTACTATACAGTATGAAAACACAGGAATTTTAAATTGCATTTACAGAATAACTACAAATGTATTTCACAGGTCTTTAGATTAAACCCCACCCTACTTGGGATTCCCTTAAAAAAACTCCAGTTCCATTCCACTTTTGTTGACAAAGACGGAATTGTTATTTCCCTAATGTACATAATCCGGAATGCTTCAAATCCGGGAAATGAAAAGATTCACGATTAATAAACAATCTACAACAGCATTTCACAAAACTTGGCATAGATGTCTAACAGGCTTACGTAAAATTCAAGAAAAACAAGGAGCCCACTTCTGTACTTCATCCTCCTACCAATAGCCTTCCAACAATGATTCCTATTCAAGAATCTTAAATCACACTAAAAGGGAGATATCAACAACCGAAACAACATCGAAACAGACAACTTGACAGAGCCATCTCTTACTACCAAAAAATCCCAAATGTAACCTTTTTTTTCGAACGTTCAAAATCTACTTTATTATTAAAGTCGTATAAAATACGATTGAAATATTCACAAAATTGAATTCACATATTAATCTCAATATGTTGACGAACGATGCGTGAATTGGCGTACTAATTAGGCCACAAAAACAGAAGATGCACTTTTAAAAACCGCTCGCCGCATTAATTTTCGATTATTCTCCTTTCATTCGGAATGCAACATTCCGAATCGGCAAGGACTAGAAAAAAAATATCTGTCATTCCTCGGAAACAGATCTCTTCTGTTGAGACTTGACAGCTTAACTGCCAGAATAACAGCGCAAATCATCTTTTAAATGAACAGTACACAAATTGGAGCTGTAGACGATATTTGTTCAGAAACCTATTGAACACAAATTACGAATACACGATATTCTAAGTGTAAATATCCATTTTCTTGGTTTTCCACGCCTTTTTTAATAGGTGTATCAAAAGGGTTGACTATATTAACAGAATCTTTTTAACGTGAACAATGAGAGACACCAGGTCTGCGATATTAATTTCATCAATCATCTTGAACATTTAAAAACGGATTGTAATGTACTATTGATGTAGGTACGTGTACGGTTTCATCTAAGAGCGAAGTTGAGGATGAACGAGGTTTGGTTAGTAGTTTTTACCTCAATACATAATGACAAATGAGACGGACGGTTTTTAAAGTTGAATTGATACCGAAACAGTGAAAATTACTTATTTTTACCATTAAACGTGGTAGAAATTGGAAAAACCTACAGAGAGGAAGTAAGAAACCAGGAAGTTATTTACACATCACTTACAGGTTAGGAGCGTCACCATTAGGCTTATGACAAATTCATAACAAAAAAACTTGTTTCTGATCCTGTTCACTTTATGTGTTCATCGTTTAAGTTCAAACTATTATTATGGGGCGTGGAATTAAAAAACTAATAAATATCTGTACAGTGAGAGGAAGAGGGATGAGTATGAGGGGGTTCGGGGTGGGGAGGGGAGGGGGTTAGTTTAGAGCTCGGGCTCTCGGTGGCAGTGATCGGAGTTGGGGAAGTTGGAGAGGAAGTAGAGAACCGTGATGCCGAAACTGACGCAAATGATAACGAAGACGATCATCAGCCGCCTCCACGTTTGAAGCTCGGTTTCCACTTCCGAACAGATCCGGTTCACGTGGTTCATCTGGAAAAAAAAGGAGATGAATAATTGAAAGTAATAGAGAATGTTGACTGGGTTCCGCAGAACTTGGTTTTGTTTGAGCCAGAGGCGGTCATGACCAACTCTGGGTAGCCACCCATAGTCTCCCATCCTCGATCATCAATAATGATTGGACCTCACTGTGGTGGGGTTGAGGATAAAGTGGCAGCTACAGGGTTCCATTTTCGGAATCATCGGCCTCTGACCGATCTGGCTTCTGGTGCTTGGGATGCCCAGTTAGCTGGTGAATTTCATGCACAAAATTGGTACCACGGGCGGGGGGAAGCCCCGAGCAACCGACGCAATGCTTCGCCAAAGCGTCACCTGCCTGCCCCCAGAAAGCGGTTGGCTTTGTGGTGGCAGTGATTGATTACCCAGGCTGGAAGGCTACGCTTCAAGGCTGAGGCACTCTTCTGGTAGATTCGTCTTCCAAAATAGTGCTGGCATGTGAGTCACGTGGCTTGCCGATAAATTGGGTACCAACCTGCTCAGTTGGGAGGGCGAGCTAGAACGCCCAGCTCCACCTGTAGTGTCTCCAGCAAACAGATACTTGTATCTCTGATGCAAAGTCCTCGACTGTGGGTTCTACCAGGGATATTCCTCCTTGCTTGCAAGAGGGGAGGGAGGACGTAAGCACAGTGTGCTGGAGCACCCAGTTATAAATCAACCCTGGGATTCACGAATCCACAAATTCATATTCAAAATAGAAAACGTTGAAGCGAATGGAATAAATATCAATACATCAATTAATTGTTACATCGAATAATAAAACTGATGAAAGGAATAAATGTCTAACAGACGTTATGCCACAGGTTTTGATCATAGACATTTTGTTCAAATCCTCAACCTTCGGACGAAAAACTTCAACTTGCAATGGTTATTTACTTTACTTTTGGTTCATTATTTTCAATAATAAATCCTTAAAACCGCACAGAAAACACTTTGTATACCCCCTCCTCCTCCTCAAATTGTCTCAAGATGTGAAGATTTCAAAATGTGCAATGTCCGTTCACAAAAGGCCTTAGCATTTATGTGAAAAATCCTTTCTTTTGCACATAGACTCCATTTGGGACCCAGTAGCTCCTAACCTTTAGTCAGCCCGATCGCCTTACTTGCAGTGCTTAATAATTTCTTCACTACTGGGAAATTGGTGAAATTCCCCAATATTTCGGAAAGTTCTCTGCATACAGGAAATGGAAAATTCATTTAACAAGCTTATCAAACAGCTTTGATAAGATTTCGATTAAATTTTCAGGTGGTTTTCTTAAGTATCTTCTAGCCTAAAGAAACCACAAAATTAAGTGAGCAGTATGAGATACTTACGCTAACTAAAAGTTGGGAAATTTTCTGTTCTAAATCGGTGGAAGACGAGGAAGCGCTGACAGCCCCGTTCGGCTGACCTGTGGGAGTCACGTTTGAGCTAACTCGGCATCTCAATCTGAACTCTTCGACTTTCTGTGAGTCACTGTTCTGGAATAGGGAAAAGATTTCCAATCAACAAACTGACGCTATAAGTACTTCATAATCATTAAATACAAAATCAATACTTTGTATGCATAGGGTCCAGAAATGAAT
Organism: Creontiades dilutus; assembly: GCA_031894815.1. Taxonomy (NCBI): domain Eukaryota; kingdom Metazoa; phylum Arthropoda; class Insecta; order Hemiptera; family Miridae; genus Creontiades; species Creontiades dilutus. Next base: position 919,069 of record JAVIWC010000161.1, read on the forward strand.
TGTTTGAGGTAAATGAAGTTGTTTGCGACCAAGTAGGTAGTAGATAAGTTTAGATAGGTACCTATGTTTATTTTCTACCAGCCGCTGTTGATTTCCGCGATTCGCATCATGAATGTGCCTGACACCTGAATCATCACCTGATATCATCACTCCGATCCGTCTCGACGCCATATTTTAGTACTGCTCTCTCGCCCTCCCGATTCGCTCTTCAAAATCGTCACTTTTACTGATTTGGATCAGCAGCATCCCAACAATTAAATCAACATCACTTGTTCCGAGGGTCGTCAGCATCCCGAAGAACTCATCTAGTCTAGATTCCTGTGTACCACAGATCTCCATTTCGACGTAAGTACTTGGAATGAGAGACCACCAACACCACATGGTCAAGCTTAATGCCCTTACTCATGGAACCCATTCGTTCCCTTTATTACAGGTTCTGGGTGATTAAGCAACACCGTAATCTAAAGAAAGCAATCTACGGAAGCAGTTAATCTAGGAAAATCCCATCGCAATCTACCCAAAATTCATCGAGGTAGGACGCAAGTAGATCAACAGCGGACTGGCGCGTGAGGCTTACACTCCTTCGAAACGGTCAGACTATTGTTTTACTTTAAATTACGAACAATTTAATCACCCAGTGATAAGAGTATTATTTTAAACACCAAGAATTTCACCCCAAAATTGTGTAAGTAGAGTCTAGGAAGGAGATAGAAAAGGTGTGTAAAGGCACAAACCCAAATAATAAAGTCTTGTAGCCCTAGATATTCGGAATTTCAATTAAGAACTCCCCCATCTCCTTGCTTTTCAAAACAAAAGTTCCTCATCATCGTAGGACATTAAAAAATTTTGTCAGGTGAACTAAGTGAAACGATATAATTAGGGGGTAAACACAATACACATAGATTAGTATCATATTATGGTTTGTTATTTTAAATTAAAAAAACCTTAATACTAACAAAAGCCATTTTTGGTTCCGTCAAAATTAGTTGGAATACGTTTCAGGTGCTGCAGAATCAAAAAATCAATAAATGAAGAGTTCTTGCTTCACGCAGTTGATGTCGCACAGTGCTGTCAAGTGATCCAAAAGTAACCAAAGACGCCACAAACGTGGCCAAATGGCTCCCAATTACTGCGGGATAATGCTAACGAACCAGGCTAAGAACCCTTAACACAAATCACCCCTACCCCCATAGTTGTAGGGGTCAGAGTTGTTAGGAAAGTAATTCGATTACCCATTACAAATTCCAATTACTTTTGAAGACAGGTAATCGCGATTACCATTCCAATTACTGTAATGGTAATCGAAAAAACTATTCCTTTTTCAAATTACAAGTAATGGTAATCGAAAAAACGATTAATACGATTTGTAATCGGAAAAAGTAATCTTTTTTCGATTACCATTACAGTAATCGGAATGGAGTACTGGTAATTCGATTACTTTTTTTAATCCGATTACTGCATTGGTAGAATGCGAATTTGATGCCACAATGATAGATGACACAATGTTATCTATTTAATATCGTATAATACAGATGTCATCTATTTAACACTTGCTATTCGCTATACTTGCTATGCATTATACATCGATTGTAAAAGCGTAAAAGTCCGTAAGTTGAAATTTTTCGAAAATAAGGTTTTGACATATCCTGGCAAATTCTCCCCCCCCCCCCCATCCCCCCATGGAATGGACCCGGTCTGGAAAATCGTTATTTTCTGTAAAAAGTGTTTTCCCTTTTAAACCGACTTGTTTTTTTTTTGTAAGGAATTAATTAAACTCGGAATTAATTACAAGTAATCGGAATGACGATTACTTTTTCCGATTACAAGTAATCGTAATCGTTTTTTCGATTACCATTATTTGCAATCGGAAAATGTAATCGTTTTTTCGATTACCATTACTCGTAATCGGAAAAAGGAATGGTTTACAGTAATTGGAATGGTAATTGCGATTACTTCTGGAGTAATTTCAACCCCAAAACTTCGGATTTTCAATCTCCTTTTTAATGAAATTGTTACTAGCCAAATATACGTCATTACAACGAAAGTAATCGGAAAATTATTCATTCCTCAAAGTAATGATTACATCTCAACTCTGGTAGGAGTGAGGAGTAACAGCAGGTAGGCTGATAAGACATTATTCGCAAGGTTTTCTAACCTGTTCTTCCTCCATCTTATCAAATAAAACTAATGGTAAATACCGAATATAAAACAAAACTAATTTGGAACAACAAGGACGATGTAACACGAAGTTGGAGGCCAAAACGAGATTTGGTGGTCAGGTTATGAAAGAGTGATAAGGGTGGTCACATGACACTACCAGTGAAAACCGCGCTAATTTAGCATCTCTTCGTTTTCCCTAGATTTACAGTCAAGGGGCCTACTGACTATATGAAGCAAGAACTCTATTCACACTGTCCTTCCGCCATAAACCAACCAGACCTCATCTTCCCAAAGTATTGGTCCATAAGACTGATGTGGACTATCCAGAATCTGGATTCATTTTATAAATCGAACTCATTAAAACATCGTGATCTCTAAAACTTTAAAGCTAAAAACTTACTATTTCCAACTTTGGGAATCGTACAAAAAACGGGAATGGAGCAAAAATCGAAACGGAATAGAATAGAAACGGAAATAGAAAGTCTGGTTATCAGCCTCATTTTGCCGGCAAAATTTTTTTGGATATGCTGTAATTTGGTGTTTACTGATAACAGAGTGACCATTGATTACATTGGTGAAAACAGGTTGTTTTAGATCAACTTTCAAATCTCTGGTTCCTTAAAACGATGTTTAGGGATTGTTGGTGAAACCAGCCCCAAGTAATAGTTGTTTAAAAATATAGGTCATTGTATCTAACATGCAGCTCATCAATTCAGATTCAGTACCGAATACGCTCACATTCTGAAAATATACGTTACAACTACGATTTACCTTCCAGGCTTCGTTGATTTGATTATTAGATGGGTTTTCTGATTCCAGGGGGAGCGTCATCACAAGGAACTTATCCTGGACGATGCTCGCGGGTTTGTAGTCACTCAGAAGCAGGACGTTGATATTCACGGAAGCGCCCATTCCAAGGGCTCCGCAGTAGGGACGGACTCGGAATTTCTCAGGAGACGTTGTTTTAACCTGTTGGGCAAGAGAATGTTCGATACGGTGACAACTCAACTAAGCATCTGCAATAATACATGTTACTCCATACTTATCAACTTTGATCACATCAAGAGAAGAGTCGAAGGAGCAAACCATAACTTACAGCAAACACTAGTTACGCCCCTGAGCGTGCTTATAATAACAATAAAGTAAATAAGAAATTTGTGAAGCTACGTCTTTAGTTTTAATTTACTGATAGTGCAATACCTTGAAGGTAATGGGCCCATCAGAAGTATTAGTAATGGTCAGGGCTCCAGAAACTTCTATGCCTTCTTGAGCGAACGTGATTGCGTCACTCGGGCTCAGTCTTACTTTCATAGCAGCTGAGAAAAAAAATCAAAATCAAAATAGCAAATGACATATTAAAAGCGGCATTTCAATTAAAATAAACGAAGGTCACTATTCCATTTCAACCAGCATTGACAAGGATGAGGGTCCGTACCACTTCGGCAGAACAAACGTTACTGATTTAGACTTCCAAATATCGTACAGTAGGCTTACATAACTTGTTATTTCAATCTAAGCAATATAATTTCGAGGTTCGATTCTCTACGCCACAATATTTCCATTCTGGGGCACTAGAATATATGTTGACTGTTACAGAACCGTAACGTCATCTGAATAGCATTAAATATGTCATTGAAAGCATTACTACAGCATTTCATCCTTTACAAGAAAAGGAAATATACATGATTTATTCGATTACTTAATGTTCCAGCCTCTTAAAATGCAATAAAATGTCTACATTTAGGGAGACAATATCCAACTTCAAATGGCATATGTGCAATTACTAAAATTACTCCTCTGATTGAGTGTACACTGCTCGATGGTTCGTCAATGTCATCCCTAACCACAGAACTCAATGAAGAAGTGCACTAAGATGTTTTGGAGTTATTAATTTCTAATCGCAATCAGTTACCCTGGTTGGCAGCCCAAAGTTCCTCCTAGAGCGGCAGCTTACTGCTCGAAGATAGCGAGAAATTTAGTTCAATGTGCAACTGCCTAGGAAAAATTAACGAACGAGAGGCAAGAGAGATCTAGTAATATTACGAAAAGAGAACAGTTTTTGGTACCTATAGTACCTATAGATAAAACGGTGTATAACTGTGGAAAATAAAACTTGAGTTTTTCCAGAGCAATCGCTTTGAGAAACATTAAGTAATGGTTTTCAACTAGTTTGTTTGCTCAATTTTTATTTTTTCAAACCATTTTCATCGGAAAACTAGTACTTTATTAGAGCGTCTTAACATTGTAAAATTTTGCATCGAACAGCTATAACAACTTCAACGTTCGCCATAGTAATCTACGGACTATTCTTAGGGTAGCCTAGCGGTTTTACAAATCCGTAGAAAAGGTTGTCACTGCGGCTCAAGACTTCATAAGCCACATTTGCCAAATCAAATCTCCAACTGTCATTAAACTCCTGCTGGGTGAAACGTGACTTTTTCTGCGGAATGATGACGTCAATAATCTTAATTCACTTCTAGCTTGTAATTAAAAACGCTGCAAATTCTTTCACTGGGGTTTATTATTCAATTGGCTTGCGTTCATGATTTGAATTTCTACTAAGCTTTGGAGTGTGCGTGTTTCACAGGTGATAGAGCGATTATTGAATTTCGATTCCTCGTGGAGTGTTCTTCAAAAAGAGTACAAATTTAGGCCGCCTTGACTTTTTTTGAGGTTTTTAGGGATTTTACAAAACTTTGACAACCCTTAAAGGGCACTTTAAATTAAGTGAGAGAGCTGGCTCAAGAATTGGGGCGTCGTCGGACCAACATGGATTTTTCCTGAAAATTTCAGCTTTTTTGCTTCAGCCGTTTGGGAGAAATCGTGCGTACGGCGTACGACGGACGGACGGAAAACTTTTTATTGCAGATTCGGATTTTACACCCTTTGAAACGTAAACCATGAAATTTTCAAGGGGGGTTAGATTTTTTTTTTTTTTTTTTTTTTTTTCAAGAGCGATTACAATGGTTTATTATTGAATAATAAACCAATAATTGATATTCCATTGTTAGGAGATTTGAAAAATTCGTTCATACTGTCAGCATTCTGTTTCTCATATTTCATCATTTCACTCTCAACTCTTGGGTAAATATCGTAATCAAGGGTGGGAATTGTGATACTGGTTTGGAGGATCGGGTCTAAAATCAGCGTATAGAGACCAAATGTTTGGTAATGGAGACCCAAGATATGAACTATCTTTCCACAGAATCTTAATCTAGGAATATTGTGTCAATGCAAGTTAACAAAAGTTGTCATTAAATATACAAAAGTTTACCGTTCAAAGGCCTGAATTAGTTATCTATATTGACTCTTGTATAATCTATTATTCAGAGTGTTGAGCTTAGAACGCCGTTAGATAGGCCGCCATGATATGACGATTGATCTAGTTCTAGTGGCTTTATATTAGGTGCCCGAAGATGCCTAGAAATTGCATTTATGCAATGAAGATTATAATCTTCAATAAGCGGGATAGTCAAGCTTTAATCGAAAGTTTGAGGGGGGAGAATGCCTCAGACAAGAGTAAGTAATGCTGGAAGGCGGCCAAAAAGTTAAAGGCAGGAGGTTGATAGGTCGGGTCGAAAACCAAACAATACCTGAGTGCCGAGACCTCTTGCTCTGCCCCATGACGGCGGGGGTTAACATGATTCGGACTGACCTACAGACGCCTTCCCCCGGAGGGCCCCCTTCTAAATATAGGGAGCCCGGACCGCGGGCCAAAGCCAAATGCTCATTTACACCCTTTTAGGGTCACCTAATTCCGGAAAAAATTATTATTAGACCGGGGGGGAACGGAGAGGAAACATATTTTGTGCCAAAATTGCGGACCCAATAATGCCACCCACGCTCAAGAGAGAATAAATCCCTCACAATATGCACAAACAGAAGAAATGTTTACAAATCATCCATGATATCATTCAAACATACATCCAAATAGTTGTTAAGGTAGTGAAATGCGAGGAATTCTCACTCCTCGAAACCCGTTATAAATTGTTTGAAAAGTCTTAATTCTTCAAATATCTCATTAAACCCCAATCAATCAATTCCTCCCCCTTCCTTACTGGCTAAACTGGATAACGAATCAATCTGGAGTGTTAAGGAGTTGGTTTGTTATTAAAGTGACAGAAGCATTCCACTAATGAAAAACGTCTGTTTTCACGAAATAAAGAGCTCCAGGTTGAATCAATTTCGCCAGAGAGATCAACACAACAGTAATAAACAATAACAATACGATCTAGCTGTGAAAATAGTCTTAATTCTTAATTGCTATGGGTTCGCACAACTCGTCGACAATGTTTTAGTTTAAATTTCGAAAGGGTTCAAATTTAACCTGCCCGTGGTAATTCCATCTTTTAAACGACTTGGTTTTCTCTTAATAAGTACTACACATGTTACGACTAATCTAAGTGAATTTATCTAATCGAGAACTAGTTAACAAACGGTGGGTTCAAAATAGTAGCTAGCTATCTCTCTCCTCGACGAACCAGAAATTACAAGATGACTACTACCCAGTCATGCGGGTCACTAAGACTTTCTTAGGATGCTAAATACCGAACACAACAATCCTTCATCAATGATCACCAATACACGAATTACGTTGATCAACTGATCAATCGAAATAGGTATTTTGGTTGGGAACAGATTTACGTGCTCTATGCATATCTCCTGAAATTCAATAATCGCTCTATCACCTGTGAAACAGGGACACTCCAAAGCTTACTAGAAATTCAAATCATGAACGCAGGCCAGTTGAATAATAAACCCCAGTGAGAGAATTTGCAGCATTTTTTATGGTTATCAGAATACTTCAACCCGTGTATCGGCTGTAAACCCTTTTACGAGTTCACTCTAGTATCCACGTTCACTACATCACTAGGTTACTGTAATCTAAACAAAAACAATAATAAACCAAAATAACGCGAATGTTGGCACCATAAATCGGGCCATACATCGAAAATGGTTTGCCTAAGGACCTGGGAAGGGACTCATTCGATTCCTCGTGGAAAGTTCTTCAAAAAGAGTTCAAATTTAGGCCGCCTTGAGGGTTTTTAGGGATTTTACAAAACTTTGACAACTCTTAAATTAAGTGAGAGCTGGCTAAAGAATTGGGGCGTTGTCGGACCAATATTGGTTTTTCCTGAAAATTTCAGATTTTTTTCCTCCAGCCGGTTGGGAGAAATCGTGCGTACGGCGGACGGACGGAAACATTTTTATTGCAGATTCGGATTCTACACCCTTTGAAACGTAAACCATGATATTTTCAGGGGGGTTTAGAATTTTTTTTTCTTTCAAGAGCGATTACAATGGTTTATTATTGAATAATAAACCAAAATTGATTAGTGCCGTGCAACAACGTCCACATTGTGGGACCAAAACACTAATTGTATCACAACGGGGGCATTGTCCGCCGCTGCTACAATGCAGTATACCAAAAGCGTGAAGTTGATGGTAAACAATTCAGCATTTTTTAAGGACAAAAAATGCAAGTACCTAAACCTGTTTCATTCAATAATTGAGAGAGTAATCGAACTATTATTATCGTATTATTGAAAATGTAAACATTTTTAGATAGTAGTGATTGATATCACAATACCTACGTGATCAGTTCAACATGTCAATTACTGATGAAATAGGTTTTAATCTCCTCTCGCACATTTATAGCGTTTCTTGAAGCTCTGCTGTTTGATGTGCCATTTTGGAAGCTACTGAGGAGAGATGTGATGTTCTCTTCTCGTTTCAGTTCTAACAAAGTAGCGATCGGTGGCCCATCTTTATCAATGACAATGTTATTGCAGGACATATAAGCAGATCTGCATATTGCACAGATGTCTCTATATTCTTCCGAGGAATTCGCCATTTCAAATGACATCTTGAGCGGAACAGCATACACTCGCCTGGTCTATTCAATCGCGAGCAATATAAACACATTCAATGCTTTGAAATTCGCGCCTCTCATCGCTTTGCATAACATCGCATCGCTTCGCGTGAAGTGTAAATACAGCCTAAGAGTTGAAGCACCACCTGCTGACATCAGATTCGCTCCGAGGAGCCTAAACAACAATTGAAATCTTCCTTAAGCACAAACTCTCTCGCACTAACAACTCACCGTAACGTTTAAATTTGATACGACAAATTACCTCGGGATTTCGGATTCTTCCCGTCTGACTTTCTAGCAGAATCTCCAAGCAGGGGCCCATTGAGAACTCCATTAGTCACCGTCCGAGATTGAAAATCCCCTCCTTCCAAAAAACTGTTGACAACGTTCCCCCACCAACTCACCAGCCCACTCAGAAACATATTATTCCGTCCTGAAAGTGTGGTTCCCAAATAAGTTGTGGGCTGAATCACAGAATATGTAACGCACACCTCTTATCAGGTACACATGTATCGATGTGTACTTTCATCGATATATATGATATCAATATATCGATACCAGTGCCATGCTGGAATGGTTTTCACGACGTAGTGCAGTGTTGACACATTCTGATCTATTTTTCCAACTGATCTATACTTTACTAGAAGGATTGATATAGGATATTTTTTTGTTTTGAGATGCGAGCGTAAACCAACTCAGACCAACAAACTAGACAGAACATTCGAACACACATCGAAAGCGTGGACCTATATCGATAGGAGACTGGTGTTTCAATATGGCGACGGTGTGATAAGAGGTGCGTTACCTATTCTATGATTCTACCAAGTTGTGTTTCACTTCTTCGTTTATCTTTGACTCTGCATCTGCGAATATACCTACCTACCTAACAAAAAATTTAGACGACGTTTACTTGGATCCAAAGAACAATGTTTTATTTCAACAAAAAGCCAAGCAACCATATCGTCAAGTTTCACCTTTCAACGAAAATATGAAGAAGCACTCAAAGTCAATTGAAGGCCTTGTGCAAGACGTAGAAAGCACACTTCACTATATTCATTTAAAATTAATTATTTTATTTAGGAACAAGTTGAAACTGTAAAGCAAAGTTTGAACGGAAAACAGGGATAAACGTGACATTTTGTTTTAGAATAGAACCTTGAACTAACTACCGGAAAAGTTACAGTTGTGTACGAAAATTTGGTTACTCTAACCGGAATATATACGAGTAGGCTACAAGGAAAACGGGAGGGCTAATTTTCCAATTTGCTTAGCGCACATTCATAATCAAAAATGAACTACTAAGGACCACAATTGCAGTTGAAACATTGACAATTGAAGAGTTGAGTTTCTGAAAATACTTGTACGTTAACTACATTTTCAAGAAAAAGTTCTGGAAGCTGTCAAACGTTAGGAAAACTTTTAATCAGGAAGATATCACGTTAGGAAGATATTTAATCAGCTCTCTAATGGTCTACTAAGTGATTCATGGAGAAATTCAAGTTTGAATACAAACAAATTTAGCATTCACAAAAATACTGAGTCTAGAACAAGTAGTAAAGCAAAAGTAGTCAACGCTCTTATAATATCGTCCTTGTTGGTAAATTAAGTCTCACAAATATTCAACTCGATAGACAAACAACGTGCAAATACGGATATGCTTTGTCCATTGACAGAAAACTGAATTGCAAACAAGATAGTTCCTTAATCAGCAAAGTGACTCACTGAGCTTTGGAAACACAGTAAATTCTTCAGGATCAAGGAAATCTCAAACCGTTCTAAGAAACAAGAAGTCACCAAAAAGAAAGCCATTAATGGTGTACAGGAAATATTCATTTCCTGTGGTTCCATATAAACTTATTTATGAAATTCTTACTGAAATCAGTGTGAAACATTTAAAAAGGATCTCTAGAAAGATATTTTTTGGAATTTAATTTGAATAGTACTACAGATCAACAAAATTAAGAGTATTGAAAATATGCGAGGAACAAAATTAGTATATAGCGCTCGTATGGGTGAAGGCACAAGCGGGATTGTGCGCAAATGAAAGGGTGGATCAGTTGGCAAAGCAAGGATCGGAAAAGGGAATTCTATTGTTCAACTAATCAACAAAAGATACGGAGAGCAATGGATTGATGAATAAATCCACTCACACAACGGCGACTCATACAAAAAAATTCAACCCTTCTCACCACAAGCACCATGGTTCTTAAAAAAAGAAATAAAAAAAAGCCTAGGAAGAACGATATTTAGATTAAGAGTTGATTGTGGAGTGTGTGACGAATATTTATACCAAATCCATCAACTGGAAACACCCCAATGCCGACAATGTGGACATCCTCACGGAACCTTGGAGCATATCATAATGCAGTGTGAAGAACTGAATGCTAACCGGTTGGAGTTTTTTAGTGCAGTGAGAAGAAGAACTAAAATTATTTTAAATTACTATTATATTTTAGCTTCTAACAACGTATTTATTTATAAGAAACTATATAAGTAAGTTTTTGAATGAGTGCAAAATAAAAATGTAATGTAGTAAGTTGGGTGTGTTTAGTAAATTGTATCATGTGGCTGTATACAAATTTGTAATGCCAAATAAATTCATTTAAAAAACAAAAAAAGGATTGAAACGAAAAAAAAAAAAAAAAAAACAGCATAACACGTAGTTTCCAAAGAAACAATCTACACTGCAGTCAATACTTTTCCGGAGTTCATACCTCTAACCAAGTTCCCATCTGCCAACATTTTAGCTCTGAAATATAATGACTTCACTAAGCAGAACGCGAATCTCCACATGATAGCAGTCGAAACCTCAATAATGGCAAAGAAGATAGGGATTGACACTATAAATTAATCAAATGAATTGAGATGACACTTACAGCTAGAGGAAATGGCATCATCTTTATTTGTCTCGTCGAACGAGCTAGAACAATCCACAACCTCGACCATCTGAATATTCGCGAAATGGACCTGCAACATACAAAACAGATTATCACGTATGCGCTAGAATAAGGTTAGTATGAATCGAGAGTTTTATTTAAATTGTTAAGGCACAATTCGATGATGTTCGAACGTACACAATGGAAAGGAGGAGGTTCGGTGATTTCAGATTCAATGCACCGCACAAGGTGCGAGGCTTCACACTTGTTTCCGAATATATAATCAATAGGCATGGCTGGAAATATGGTGATTAATTATTCACCAAAGCCTTACGCATTTACATAATGTAATTGTAAGAATGTACTGTTAAACATGAAATGGACAAATAAAACAAAATACCTATAGAACGTGAAACGAATTCAAAGTTTTCAAAGGGTAGGCGCTTCAAGAACAAATATGTGGTCAAAGTGACATATTCAAAAGTAAATAAATGAACGAAATAGATGCGTGCGCACATTGAACATTATCGTGGTATTAGGAAAGGTCAATCGATTTTCAATTTTTGTGCAAACAATAAAATCGAGAATCGATACTTTATGGACGATTTTTTCTACAATCGGGGTTTTCCATAAAAGCGATTTTATGATAATTTCGTTATTTATTGTTCTTGTATCTTGTTGAAACATTTTCTCCCTCCTAAGAGACAGGCAATCTTATTAAAATATACTTATTTAAATAATCGGAAAGAATGGATTCACTTATCCATGGGTCCACTTAAGAATGGGTTCACTGTGGCTTCGTCTGTTCCAATCCCAGTGAACGGTTGTTCTCAAAAGCCGGGAAAACCATTTCGGTGACAAGAAACAGATTGAGTGGAAAGCTCGCGTCGAAATTATTATTTTTGCAGGATGTGGAGGACAATTTGTGGATTACTTAATTTTTTTTCGTCTCACATATTTTATTTAATAATAATTTTTCTACATTATAATTTCTACATTTCTCTACATTCTTATTGAAAATATATAATTATTATACACTACTCAATTGCCTATTTGTATGGTTTACTCGTTTACTTTTTTTCCAAAAATCGATACTCAAAAGGAACAATTTTTTGTGAATCGATTCTTTAGAACCGATTCAGAAACAATTCTTTAGAACCGATTCAGAAACGATTTAAAAAAATTGATATTTTTTTAATACATTGCCGTGCCCTACCTGGTATGAAATCCTGTGGAAAAGCATTCTCGGGGGAAAATGGTGATTATTCATTCAACAAAACCTTGGGCATTTACATAATGTAATTACCAGAACGAACTGTTGGACATAGAACGGACAATTTAAATACCGGCAAAACTTGAAACGAATAAGCAGTTGTCAAGGGATCGGCGCTTCAAGAACGAATATGTTGTCAGAATGCCATTGGACATGATCAATCAAAAGTAAATAAATGAACGAAATAGTCGCGTGCGCACATTGAACGTTATCGTGGCACGAAATCTCGCGGAAAAGCACTTTCTGGGGAAATATGGCGATTAATTATTCACCAAAGCCTTACGCATTTACATAATGTAATTGTAAGAATGTACTGTTAAACATGAAATGGACAAATGAAACGAAATACCTGTAGAACGTGAAGTGAGTATGAAGTTGTCAAAGGGTCCACGCTTCAAGAACGAATATGTTGTCGGAATGACATTGAACATAATCAACCAATAGTAAATAAATGAACAAAATAGATGCGTGCGCACATTGGAGATTATGGGGGTATCAAATCTCTCGAAAAATCATTTTTTGGGGAAATATGGTGATTAATTATTCACCAAACCCCTACGGAGATACGTAGTTTAATTTTGATAATGAACTGTTGAACTTAGACTGGACAAATAACATGAATTACCTGCAGAACGTGAAGTGGATATGAAGTTGTCAAAGGGTATGCGCTTCTAGAACGAATGTGTTGTCAGAATGACATTGATAAGCTGTGGACACGCAATGACTTCGATAAGGGCTAACGCATTCCACGAGACACAATCGGCCAACTAGATATCTAATGCTTATGTGAGCGAGTTTTAAAAAGAACTTAGTCGGCACAAGTAAACCCAACAGCTCACCAGGACTCGCCCTCAGTCAATCGGGTTGCGTAACCCGGTTTCTAACAACTGACTAGAACGTTTGTCAATTGAATCGCTCGCACGGCTATCGTTTTATTTATCAGAGCTGGCAGCGCCTTTCTGCTGTTATGATGCGACGTTAATTTCCCACCAAAGTTCTAAGATCGATATTTCGATAATAGGGGACGACTTCCGCACGCTATTCCGTACGTCAGGTGACTGTATGACACCATTACTCATCACAGGAATACCCCATTACATCAGAACGTCTCACAGTGGTACAGAATCGGCAAAGTGCGCTTAAAACTCGGATTTTTCATCTATTTAATTCAGAGTAGCTGGCTGCAAAAACGTTCTTGTTGTCCTCTGGAGATATCATTTCTTGAGTGTCAGAGTCCTAACTTCGCGAAAAGGCCCATAAGAAATCGTTGGAATATAAAGAATTGCGAATTTTCGCTGTCAAAAAATTAACGAACGCTCTTGCAGTTTTTGCTTCCGAGTCTACCAAGGTAACGGAAGCATTGTTTTCACTTTCGGATTGTGAAAATTTTTTGTCTCCAAAATCAAAAATTCCACTCGCATTTTGCGTTCTAGACCTTTCTGAACAATTTTGGTTCCGTGTGTGTGTGTCTGTCTGTCAGCAAATCCTTGTTACTGGCAAAACTACACGAAGTTATAGTCCGATTTTGATGAAATTTTCAGGGATTGTGCGGTTTGATGTGTAGATGGTCCCCTATAAGTTTCATGACCCCCGGATCAATAGTAGCCTCTGCGCATGCGCAAACGTGAAATCCTTGCCACACTCCGTGAGTTCTTGCATAACTCAGGGATTGTTCGGTTTGATGGTAGAGTTCTTGACTGATTTCGATTTTCAGGGATTGTTCGGTTTGATGTGTAGATGATCCCCTATAAGTTTCATCCCCGGATCAATAGTAGCCTCTGCGCATCCGCAAACGTGAAATCCTTGTTACACGCATAACTCTGGGAGTTCATGACTGATTTCGATGAAATTTTCAGGGATTGTTCGGACTGATGCAAAGATGGTCCTCGTGAGTAATAAAGACAAAATAAAGTTTTAGCCTCGAGCTTGATTGAACGAAGTTCTTTAGTCAATAATAATTTTCTATGATCTATATAGTCATGCTATGGATACGAGGAAGCTATGTGCCACACCCACTTGGCAGACGTTTTTCTTTTGACTCAACAACCATAAACAGGTAAATTTCCGAAAGAATACATATTAAAAAAACGTTCACAAACGTGCAAATTATGATATGTACCTACTAGAAAAAAATTACTTATATAGGAACCATACGAAAGTTTGAATTTTTTAAAATATTCGATTTGTCCTACAACATGTGTGATTCTCTGTGAGTTTTTCATTCAAAGCTTTTATGTTTTCTTAACATCTACAGAAAGATCTTCGATCATAATTAGCTGCCACCATCCGCCCCTTTGAATAATGCAAGTGAATGAACTGGGAAAACATGAACTTACCTGTCTTATCGTTCTCCCTCTCACGTTAACGTAACGAACGCGTTATTTAGGGTTGAGAATCGACCGTATAATAATCGATTAATGGTCTCAACGATTATTTCATCTGGATTAATCGATTCACCGATTAATCGGGGTTTCAGTAATCCATTAATCGATTATATAACTTTTTTTTCTTCGATGAAATCATAAAATTCATTTCAAACACGGTACCAATAGGTTACTAAATGTTTTACGATACAAGTTGGAGTTCATTTGACTAACTTTGAAGTCGTTTAAGTCAACAAACGGAAAAATTTAATTCAAAACTTGTTTATAGACTGTTTATAGATTGGGAAATTGATTCAATCAAAATCACGTTTTATTAAACACAGTTGGCAAGCTTGTGTTTGCCAGCTAAGAAGACTTAGATTACACTGTTTCAATCAATACATGAAATGATCTCCACAGGCTCTGCCAGGAATGTGGTTTGACATCAATTCTAAGGTCTTTTATGGGCCATATGGCAGACAGGCATGGCAGACTTGGAATCGGAACACCTTGCAACGTTAAAGGACTAAATTTAAGGGGGTTGAAACGCATTCCATCCTGTCTATTGTACGACACGTGAATTGAAAATTATAAATTTATCCCATTGCTGTAAGGTTGAAATTTGTGTTTGGTTAAGAAACGCATCGAATAGACCCAGTTGATCTCTGGGCACATCCTGTTACAGGGGAGGAGCCTACACACCTACCTTCGAATAAGCATCAAACTATTTCTAAAGTTATGTCAACACAGCGATACTAGGCATAGAAATTTTCGTATCAGTCACCTGGCAAGGTGATGATGGTTTGATTAGTTAAGTGGTTCATTTAACAACCAGGAAGGGGATAGAGTTTGGCAGCCCTCTCTTACTCCGTTCCCGGCAAACATGGAACACTAAACCTCCGGGCCGTAACAATAACGTAGATTATCTTTGAGAATCTTAAACATGCAATTCACTTCAAATTTGAAGAAAACTATCGAGCGATGTTTACCTTCTTTTTGTTTTCGTCTGTCTTGGTCCACTCCCCACCAGCCGGTTCTGGATGGAAAACGAACTGGTAGTTGTCAGAGCCTCCCCAAGCGGTGAGGGCCTGTGATGGATCGACGTATTCCTTCAGGTTACCCCGATTAACGAACTTAATTTTCTGCACAGCCTTAGTTGGAAGCCAGGATTTGATGATTTTGAAAGCAGCTAAAACAATGACACACAGTTACTAAATTGATAGAAAAAAGGACTTCTAAAAAAAAGCCTATCAAATATATTTTACTAGTACGATACTAATGCACATTTATGTACGGAATAAATGGATTACTGAAGCAATTATTGCGAATCCACACAGTTCGAGAAATCAAGGATTTACACAAAATTTGAAGATCTTCAACAAGATTATCAACTTCTAACATGACGTAAAAATTTCAAATTTCTGTGTTTTGAAAAGGAAAACACACTGTAAAACCAAGCTTTTTACTCAATAATATAAACGATTTTTGTAACTGTTTTCTCGTGATAGTTGCAGAGTTGTTAGGAAAGTAATTCGATTACCCATTACAAATTCTAATCACGCCCAATTACTGTGATGGTAATCGAAAAAGCTGGCAAGCTGACATTTTGGCTCAACGTTTAGACTTATAGGCAAACATTCATCTATGGGCCAAAGGGGAGCGATTTAAAATATTGGAGATTTCAAAATTTAGCTATTTTTCCTCTCCAAGTTGATTTTTTAATCGTTTTGCCTATTTGAAAAACTTCGGTTTTCCATTAGTAAGATATGACATTTAAAGCTCTTTCAAACAGTTTAATCAAATTTGAAGCTGCTCCTTCAATTGAGGGAGTTACGATCGAACGATCATTTTCATGAGTTAAGGTCGAATACATTTTAAAAATCTCATAATTGACAAAACTCGAAAACTAAGCAAGATGAAAAAAACGTTATGGAACATCTTCGATCAGAAATGGGCTCGTTTAGGTGTAAAACCGTCTATAGAAATTGAGTCTTACCATTAAGCACCCATGGCATCTCAAATATGAGAATGTAATTGAGAAAATTGGGATAGTAGAGTTTGCACAAATTGATGAGATATTTCGTGTATTCCATATCCATGTTGGCCAAACCGGTATTCATCATGTCGAAGAATATAGTGATCTGGTCTCCCTTTTCCATCCTGAAAAAATGTCAATCAATAATGACAAATGGAATAAAGCCTAAATTTGGCAGTTCAGAAAATAGAGTGTTCCAGATAAAAATGCTGAAACTTGAGGAATCGGTTCAACAATTCATTTGGAACAAAAAATTCTTATTAGCGACTTTTTTATGTTTTGAAATTATTCAACTTTTGTTAATTTTGCTCACCTAAAACTAAGTTTTTCTGTTGAAAAACTCAATTGCCTCTCGTTCTCATCAATGATGGTAACCCATTTTTTTCTTAAAACATGAGATCTTGTTGGGATAAAACCTACAAGTATTTCTTTTTTTTGCGAGGCATGTGTGTTGATTTTTAATTAAATTTGGAAGCTTTGATCACATTAGTCCCGCAATTGGGTGGATCCACGATTTGGTCTAGGTAACCCTAAAAGTTACCAATGAGATCTACAGTAACCCATGAGTGGGTTCGTTCACATTAAGATACATTCAAGTTTTCAACTGCAAAACAACCAAGCTTCATAGCACAACCTGTTCATGTGAGAGGGACCAAGTTATTAAAAATAAAAAATTCATAACAATTATTAAGTGGTATTTTTTTTTTTTTTTTTTAGAGAGAGAGAACAGGGAAGGAGTGAAGGCCCACAACACCAAGTAAGTGTATAGAGGGTGGTTTGCTAGATGCATGCTCGCAGTCATCAAGATGAGAGTCCTCGCATCTTTCACTTTCAACGTGCTATAGAGGATTCTACCTTCAGCCTGACAGATAATAGACATTTTCAGCACTGATATTTGTAGGACGGAGGTATGGACAAAGCAGGGAGTGAGAACTTTATTCGGGGAGTGTAGGGCATCCACACTCTAGAGGACAGGGAATTGCTTCGTCATCAACTCCCCAGTTACAGATGGGTCAGGAAGAAAGGAGAATTGGTGGAATGGCACTGAATAAGTATCCCCGCGCCGTACTTGCAGAATACATGTAGCTAGACCAGAAGGCGCAGTACCTTCACAACCCAGCCCTGAAGAATGTGGAAGCAGAGGCATACTCTAATCTGTGTGCCTGGGGCATACATCTTAAATATACTTATGTTAAGGCAGAATAATGACGTCAAGGGCAGCTAGAGGTGGTTAGTGCGAGAGACTGAAGCGAGAGATCTGAGATGATTCCTAATCTCAACGGTTTGGGACATTAAAGACTGATGAGTCAGGTGGTAGCCGAACATCAACAGGCAAGTCTTTAGACGCTAGTACTAACTATATCTGGGAACATCACGATCCTTAAATGAGAATAACAAAAACAACAAGCTTTGAAATGGAAATACAAATGTTCTGTGCTTACTTCCAAAATTCGTCAGAACTATCGCGTTCTTACTACATATAAGCACATAGCAGTGGCGAGGCAAAGAAGGCGGGTCTGGGGGCCCTCCCCCGGGAAATTTTGGGAAATTACTTGTCAAAAACGCCAATCTAAAGTGTTTTTGACTTATGAAATTCACGTTTTTTAATGTTGTTTATTTTGTTACCTACGCTCACACAGGAGATAGTAAACTGTAATCACAACAAACGCACCACAAACCACTTTAACGTCTACAAACCCCGCCTTAAGGTTGAAAATCGATTGCTACAGTAACCCTGTCATTGTGACTTTGAACCAAAATTCCACAGACGCCACTGAGAAGTCACGAGAGCTCCCAAAGGAAGTCGGACTCGCTCGAAGTTGCGTGTTTGAGCACGAGCCTTAAAGCAATTTGATTGGTTGATGTTTTGGAGGGAGTAGGAGAAGGGAGCCCTCTGCGGTGAATGGGGGGGGTTACAGATACGCAGAACGACAGCGCTTCCACACAGGCACTAATGTCACTGATGAGGCGGTAATTGCGCCAACTGCGAGTAGGAACATTTCTTTTTTATACAGAGGAAATTGTATATTCCACATTAGTATTAACTAATTCTTTAAATTTATTAGATCTTGTGGTCATTGCCGAATCCAGAGATGACCACAGGCTTTGCCTGTGATAGGCGAATACAGATAAGCACATAGGTAAACAGAATGCTTGAATTGTCAAGCAACAAATTCAATAAGAAACCAAGAAATCAAGTAATAACTACCTTTCTGCACGTTCAAACCAGTAAATGATGCACTTCTTAAGCTCTTCAAAATCCTTTTGACCTTTGACGTGTTTGGCACATTTGAAAATGAGCAAAGGTTTCCCATCTTTGTCCTTGCTATGAATGAACAAGCTTCCGGCTGCTAGATACTCTCTATTCACCGTGTTCTCATTCAAATCTGGAAATAAGGGATAGAGTCACTTTCGAATAATTTTCAGCCGAGAAGCCTGTACCACTGACTGGCTGTAACATAAGCTTTCACACTAACAGACAACAAGGAACCAAATTGGCTAATTACAGTCTAAGAAGTAAAATTAAAGAGGAAATTTCAGATTTTAGAAAATGGAACGCAGGAGTGTAAATTTTTACTTTTCCAACAGAGTCCATTCTATTATAAAGTAATGTCCATTTTTAGTTTTCCAATAGAGTAGATAGTGATGTAGGCGTTTACTTTTCCAACAAAGTCCCTTTTTATGGAAATTAATGTCGATTTTTATTTTTCCTGTCCATTTTTCCCCCACCCCCTAGGATTACTTCTAATAGGTCCCTCTATTGAAGAAGCCTTGGTTCAGAGGGATGCTGTAAAAATAGGAGAAATGTACTAAAAACACGAACACAAAACAATTCCAAAAAATAAACAGTTGAGGATGCTTCTGGTATAGCTGTATACATTTTTTTTTAAATTTTGGCTATTATACGGCAGATTTCAATAAATAATAGTAGTAGAAACACGATAACGGATTCAAATATGCGACGAAGTGCAAATTTAAATATTAAATTACAGATGCACTTTTCCTTGTTTTTCATGTGGATTCCTCAACTTACTGTTTTATACCTCTACACACGTTAGTGGCATATTTCAGTCAGATGTTAGTGTGATACATAGTTACCAACTACTAACGACATAATGAAACAACATTCTTATTTTCCAATAATAAAACCAATAAAAACAAGCAATTCACTGCAAAACGAGCAATCTACAGAGTGATTAGACGAAATACCAGATATTAATCACGTAACATCGTTGAAGGTACTTATTGAGAATCGAAACAATCAATCGATTATAAACATAGTCATGCGAGCAACGAATACCTTGACATTTCCAAAACTTTCAAACCTTTCATACTGCAAGTGTCAATCTGTACTCAAGGTCAAAAGACACCACTCGAAAATACCAGTTGGGATACCTTTACCTGAAAGACATCGCATAAACATTTTCCAATGCTCCGCCCGATAGGCACTGCAAGGGAAAAAAATGTTGAATGTGACATTGTCAATGAAGTAATTCACGAGCCTACGAATTTGCACACACCAGGTAAGTCAGTGCCCCTCCCCAAAACAAAAATGTAAAAAACGCTCGTAACCACCCCTTATTTTATCTAAAACTAATCACGGACAATATTCGAGCACTGAAATTGTCATTTATACATTTTCGGGTAGAAAAACAAACCATATATAATTCATTATTATTTACAATCTACAGGGTGAGTCAAGAGAGTAGGATACTTTTGGAAGGGCTACTACACAGGTCACCGACCTCCCCCGGAATTCGGAGGGGGTTCCTCAAATTCTAGAAGAGCGGAAGTTTTTCCAACAATTGAATGCAGGTGATTATGAACAGCGTGGAGAGTACTGTGAAAGGATGAGGGGTGTGTTCAACGCCAATAACAGGATTGTTTTGTTCACCAGTTATGAAGCTCATTTTCACCTTGACGGCTTTTAGGTAAACAAAATT
Source organism: Creontiades dilutus (assembly GCA_031894815.1). NCBI lineage: Eukaryota > Metazoa > Arthropoda > Insecta > Hemiptera > Miridae > Creontiades > Creontiades dilutus. Next base: position 939,592 of record JAVIWC010000161.1, read on the forward strand.
TTAGGTGTTGGGGTGCGACTAACGGTATGGTGTGCGGTTGGAGAACATCATGTAATCGGTTCTTTCATTTTTGAAGAAGATGGTGTGACACTGATCGATATGTAGCAATGTTGAATGATTTTCTCTTTCCAAAACTTCGACGTCTTCGTGTATTACATTAATGTACCACAAATGTAGAGATAAATGCAAAAATGCAGAGAAAACTGTACGCACAACAGAATAATAACCAACTTTCCTCATTGATCCGGGTAAATTTCGATCGCCAGTGGCTAACAGGTAGCATTCAAAAGCAGTTTTGAGGTCATCATTGTCAATCAGATTGCCGCAATATAAACCGATCAATTCGTACAATAGTACAAAATAAAATTTAACAAAGCAGAGACGATTGATTGGAGGTTGAAAGAGTTAGGAGATTCTCAGGCGAAGAGGGCGATGATGGTTCCGAATGCACTCTAGCGGGAGTTTGTCCAACCATTTCGTCACCCACCTTTCCTGTCAATTCTTTGTGAATAGTATCGTTTTTCTAAATTAATTTGCTACAAACATCTGTTGAACAATGTTCTCCCAGTGCTCCGAGTCATTTTTTCTTTCTCCATTCAAATTCAAGCTTCAGAGAGAGCGGAAAGAAGAATGATGGTTGGACGAAATCCCGATAGAATGCGCTCGACACCGTCATCGCCGTCTTTGCTGAAGAATCTTCTGAAAGAGTTGCTAACTCTATGACACTGTTATCAGTGAAACATTCCTTAAGACCACACGGCCCTGGCCCGGTTCCACTTCCACACCGCTTCAAGCTCTGAGTTCCCGGTGCGTTCCCGTTGCAAAAGGTCTAGGTCAATCGACTACCACCAGGTTCCCTAGTATCAGACTGCGTAATCGCACTGTACGGTCGCTGACTGCGGGGAGGAAAAACTCTCTTTTGAATCTATTCACCTCGAAACGTAAAATGACAAAGTTTGAGAGAGGTTATGAAACATTTTTGTCAAAAAATCAAAAATTGGTACCCCAAATAAGTAAATTGTAGATGATTGAAGTATATCTCACAACCAAAAAATTGATACTACACTCCTCCATCAACACTTGACAACTCCTCGGCTCCCAAGCGCAGTTTATAAATCGGGCCTCAGTAATTATCACGGTGTCTTGACGTAGTGAGTGAGGAATGTGCACTTTACAGTCTCGCTCGCGAAGGATTTTTCAAAAACTTACGGTCAGTGAGGGTCCTGTGTCATATGTTGCAGCACAAAAATTATACAAAACTATACAGAATTCTAACTATAACTCGAGCCTTTTCTTGTGAGAAGCCAGAAAAGCTACGGCTCGAATGTGGGAGTTTCCCCAAAGTGTAACACAGGAATCAAGGAAATTGCGGATAACTTGCACCGAGCTGTCCAAGAATATGGGTATATGGGTAATATGGGTCTTATTTAGGACAGAAAGCTTATCGTGTTCACCGATACTTTCAAAACGGCCCTTGAGCCTTACAAAACAAGTGCAGGTTGCAGAACCTCGGATGAAATCCCAGGGTCATCCCATACATTGCCGAGCCCAAGGTAAAACAAAACTAATTATTATAAGTGCTCCTATCAAATAAATAGTCTGGCATTCTACAATGGAATTCACTTGTACGTACTCAACACTTATTGAGAGTATTCACGTCCCATTACTTAGCAAAACGTTCAATAAATGAACTTCGGATGGACAATGAGGCATTGCGAACGTACTCACGACTTGGATAATAGACGCCGATGTTATATTTAAGGCTCACCGTTGACTTTGTTGGTTTTGCGCCACTCGCACGTCTCCAGCATCATGTTGAGAGCCTCCTTCTTGTCGAGATCATGATGGACGAGGAACCTCCGCAACCAGTTATCATCAGTGCTGGCTCGGGAAAGGTCCTTCGGATGAAAATCTATGAACAATCACGGCAAAATTGTGATAGTGAGGTGATGAAATATCACCAAATCACGTTTTCCTGGACTTAAGAGTCATTTTCAACTTGTATTCATTGCAGTAACTACTTGTTTCCAATCTGTCATATTTACACAATAACCTACCCACCCCAACTTAGCACATTCATTAGAGATTTTCGGTTTAATCCTTAGAGACAACAATGGAAACAATACTCAAGGTTTCCATTCAAATGTCGATGAAACAGCATAGAAAGATAACGATAGTCATTCAAATAACTAAGTGATGTTTCTATTTTTCCAAGTTATCCGCATCGAAATGGTTTCAATACTACTTAGCGTAATTACTGACATAAATTCAAACCTTTATGTTCATCCTGAACCCTCTGATTGAACTTGGTTCTGAGTTCTTGAACATCTTGGAAGGATGGCTCCATCGTTATTCCCGGGCGAGTTCCAACACCTTACACTTCTCGACACTCACATTGAATTTGACGATGCAACGGTACAACGTGCAAGTAACACTCCAAAGATTAGCGATAAAAATTTGATAACGCCCGTAACAAATTAGGCGAGGAGTTACCTCACTAATCTACAATGACGATAAAATTGAACGATAAGTAATAACAAAGCACTTCGACCGCCGAGTTGAGTCAGGAGCTCAAGAACCACTGACGAGATGGTGGTGGGAGGGTTACAGTTGTTGTTGTTCTACTTCTTTTTCTTTGTATTGAGTCGGAATAGGCTTTTATCTTTGGACTTATTCAGGTATTCCGTACTTATTTATTATGTAAATACCTATGAATTTTTTCCTACTCCATATTGTATATTCCATCCATTATTAATTGAAATACTGTAGGTAATAACTAGTCATGAAATTTTGACAGTTTAAATTTCAGCACATGAACCAAAGGTGGCTACTGACAAGTACAGGCGCATGTGCACCCCCTGCCCAAAATGGAACAGATACCTAATAATAATAGTTCCTATTATAAATAGAATATTATCTTACCGTTTTCCAACTTTTCCCCAAGAATCATTATTGAAGAGCGGAAGAGTTTCAAATTCACTCGCCAAACAGAGCCTCAGGATGGTTGAGAGGATGGTGGAGTTGTGAGTTTGGTGAGAGGGGTTGGGGCACAAGCCAACCAAGCTCTGATGGACGGAGCTTGCACCCTCTGGTTTCAGGGCAGGAGCTGTCACTGTTATGAACCTTGTCCAAGTATTGCGCTGCCATTAAATATAACTTCAACTACGAGGCTTTTACATTTGCATTTCGCCTTTATTTGTAATTTTTAATCACTTTTTTGAAATGTGCCTTTCACTGCTCACAAAGTGCTGAAAGCTTAATTTTTCATAGATTTCTGAGTTAAACTATATAGCCACTAAATGGACTATTTGTATCCAAACCATTTCAGAATGCCTTACAATGGACTTTTAAGGGAAATATGTTCAAAATTCGTTTAAAAATAATTGGGTCGACTACAGTTAGCTCCATTAGTTAATATTAATTTCAAAATTCGATTTGAATAACTTTTTCTCCTAGAATAGGTAGTAGCGGCACGTATGGCCCACATCATTCCCAAACGTTCTGCAAATTTCAAACCTCTTCATGTACATACTCACAGAAATGGATCCTTTACCCAAGGCAATAACTGAATTCGAAGAATGAGAAGAAGTAAACAACATTTTGGCGTATCTTCCAATTTTTTAGTATAAATAAGAGTTTTAATTTCGAAAAGTACAAATAGGTACCTAGTTTATATTCAAATTTTAATTCGCTTAGATTTTATAGATACATTTCTATTTTCAGGAAGCCCTCTGATTTTAGGTTATCATCTAGGAACTTGGAATTTTCAACTGTGGTAATCATGAATTCCGCTTGTAGGGTAAGTTGCATCTTCGATAGACGTATACATAAGAGTGATTGTTAATAATTATTTATTTACTTACTTACTTGTTTACTATTCTCATGCTCAAAATTACTTTAGGTAGGTGATATCTTCAGTGCAGCCGGCCAGGCATTCAGCCGATTGTCAGAGCTCACGGCTGCTCTTCACCCTACCGCAGACTCCACATCAGGGTATGCATCTTTACTGTTGACAAACTCTTCATGTTTAATCTGAAAGTGTTAATAAATGTTATTTTCACCTTTTTCTTCGCCGTAATTGATTTATTATTGTTTAGGTTGGTAGATGTAGGTATGTCTCGTACAGTGGGAATTCGCTTGTGGAGTACAAAATGCCTTCCACCTTCCCGCTTTGAGAAAACACCGTTGAAACAACGGTACATTTTGTTAGTTTTCGGCTTTAAGTGCCTGTGATGGGATTGAAAAATCCATAAATCAATCATCAGATGTCAAACAAGAGCAAGTGTAAACCAAAATCAAACTTACAATCGGCTAAACAATCTGACAATGGGAGCTGGGTAAACTTATGACTGAGACTGGCTTCTTGAATGAGGAGGAGAAATTAGCATAGAACGAAATGCCTTCAGATGGTCTGCACACACTTTAGTAATGTAGTGCCTACTCAAATGATTTATTGTAGGTTTTTATTGAAATTAAGGCGTTTTTTCATCTTCTTTTGGAAAGGGTATTGAGAAAACTCGCAACATACTCGTGCTATGTGTTTTATTTGGCATTTGTAGCAGGCACTTCTAGTTTCAGGGATAATATCCCCCTCTCCAAACTCCTAAGAGACCTCTGGACCCCTCGTGACCTTGATTTTCACAGTCCTTAAAATGGATTTAACTGAAGCAACCCTACTCGAACACCAAACCTCGCCTTCCACTCGCGAACCGAAACTCATCCTCGCCTCACACAATGCGCATTTCCTCGCATGGATGGTTGAGGCAGGCGTCACAGTCTTGTGTGAGGGTGAACATCCATGGACCATTTCTTACTCAAACGATGGGAGGGAACAGAATTTTCTTTGATATCCGACTAAAAACCGACTGTCGATGACTAACCCTGAGTCTCCACAGGGTGAGTGCCCTCACAGAGAGGACATGTTTACAAGATGCGAGGGACCAGAAGTGAAGCTGGTATGCGAGTAGGTGCGCTTGAATTAAGCCCATCTTCTGACACAGGCATCAGTTTACCATGACAACTCATCAGTTTATTTGTCCTTCCGTCCATCTCAGCAATCCTACTGATTTACTGAATTGGTAGGTGGCCCTGTACCCTCCTTCTTACGTTTTCCCCTCTTCAAAGCCACTAGCAGTGTTGCCATTCTACCAAAATTCAAGTAGGTCTACAGTTGTGTACTTCAGTTTCAGTCTACCAATTTGAGCTTCAAACTGAAGTTCACCTTCACTACTCTGCCAAAAATTGCCTCTTTTTTTAAAGCTATTTTAAAGTGTAATTATCAATTGGAGCATCAATTGAATAGTATATCAAGTGTCATCCTCTTCCACGTACTGGAGGAGAGGAGGCCAACGCTTGTATGTCCCTCCACTTAGCATCATGGTCTGGCAATGACCTCGTAAAACCAGGAAGATTCGGCCTACATAAAGCAAGATATAGCTCACAAGCTTGAGTGGGGCCTGTAGTTTTGAAAATTGTTAATAGCTGAGTGCTTCCTTACATGAAGATGACCCAAAGAATTTGAACTCTTCTCAGTCAGGAAAAGCCTTACACGATAGAGATAATAGTCTGATACTCCGGTTGATCAGGAATCAACAACAACCCTATTACACATTTCTGGTTACATATTAATACATACAAAGGACATGACCATATGTTTTTACTGAGGTATTTCTCAGATTATAAGGTTTATAAAATGAGTAAATGATGTTAGATTAATTAGATGTTGCGGCAGAAATAGTTTGGGTTTTATTGGATTGAACAATCCTTAGCAAATCCATTAACCTCCGTTACTCTTTGTTTGATGAAGTCCAACTGGGTATATTTACAACAAACAACTTACTGGGACATATTAGACTAACATCTATTACAAATGCACTTCCAATAAAGTTTAGCCTACACTCGTTGACTATTTCTAGTGAGTGCTTCAATTCCATATGTTCTCGGGTTTGTTTCTGAGAATGTCCTGCTAGTTCCTTATTCCATCATCATTAACACCTCATTACTCGCATTAACATGAAAAAGTCTGTTGAAGAAGTACTGCTGTACTGCTGTTGAAAAAAGTTGCTTTGGAAAAACCGAGGTTTATAGAAGACAATTAAAAATAAACAAAATAAAAATCGCTAAATCTGCTATAAACGTTTTTCAAATAACGAACAGTTTACCCAAATACTTTCTAAGACAAAGAATGATAACATTTTTCTACAAGTTCTTTTAAAAATAGCAATGATATCTGACTTGGCTGAAATCGTGAACAATTACTACACCTCCAAATTGTTTTTTCTCGAAAATTACTCAAACCTAGTGGATGTTCTTCACCAGTGATTTCACTTCACTGCAGTTCTACACAATTCAAAATTACATCAAATTACCTTGTGATTGTTAAGGTGCTTATCTAGATGCCCACCTATCTATTTACCTGAAAACTACCTGGTTGTCCTTACTTGAGTTCCTCTCTAAATTTTCATGTCTTAAACCACCTGACATTTAATCATTTGATGACAATCTCCCTATTTGCTAAATTCAAGACCCTCTAAGTGAACAAACAGAAAAATCATCACAATTTTGAATTATCAAGCTGTTTTTTCATCTTCAGGGGGAAATGGACTGAAGAGGATATTGACATGTTGCAATCCGCCATATTGAAATTCAACGAAGATCTCAGCCTAATAAGTGAGAACGTCAAAAGACGAACAGTGTAAGTTCGTAGTTCTGATGCACCAGGAAGTTGCAATTCATTAGCATAACTTGATAAACCATGACAATGTGATTTAGGAAATCACGATTTACGTACTATGGCTGGAGCTCATCGTATCAGTTTCCTAGAATTTATATTGGAACACTCGATTTTAATTTTTGCATTAATTTCTCTCCAAAGTAGGGAATTATTTGTATCTAGGCGGTTTTTAGATCATATTTTTCACATGTGTGACTTTTGCGTATGTTTGTGTTATATGCAGGACACCCCAAAAGTCGATGGGTCGATAAATTAAATTGGATAGCCTATTGTTTTAGGGGTTCTCTCAGGGACATTTTTAAGCTCCACTCCTGTCAGGAGCCTCAGCTACTGCTTATAATTTCTGGGATAGCACTGGTAGTAACGTTATAGGCTAAATCATCAGCGTATAATCCTAGGACCCTCCCAGAATCTCTGGAGGGAGGTCACTGGAAAGCATAAGATCAAGGTTATGGCTACGACCGTGTCATGGTGCAGAATTTGTTGTGGTATCACTATCTGCGTCATTCGGGGCTCCTACTTAAACTAGTAGTCATTCTGTAGAGATACTTATTTTCATTCCTCCATCCCTCCTTCAGCTTTCTCAATTTTTCAAATCCCTGGGGTCTGCGTCGGATAAACCTGGCAACCTCCGCACCTAGGCGTTGATTGAAATTTCCTAGTCGAATCCACTCACCTTCTGGGTTCTAAGTACTGTTTAACTACTGAGAACAAGTTGTTGGGTAGTTGTGAGTGGAGCTTCTACGGGAGGTAAATGCGACAAGTTCTATCCAAAGCTTGTTTCGCATCAAAGTATGATAGACTGGCTTTTCGTTGGTGATATGATTTTTTAATAAAATGCATGTCTCCGGGAAGCTGGATTGGACACAAAGGAATCTAAACTGTTAGTTTGGTACAAGATGCATTGCATATCGTTAGAGAAACAAATGCTCAAAATTTATTGATCGATGGGGGAGGATACTGATGTGGCAATAAGAAGTAAGAAAGTGAGATTTGTTGGAGTTTAACACGATACAAATAGAAGCAAGCCTCCAGACTTTTGGAAAGTAGCCTATTCCTGTTGATCCTGTGTGCTATCAGCCAGACGTGCTATCAGTTTGCTGTACTTCTCCTGCAGATCAATAATGCAATATACCTTGCTACCTAGAAACACTAATAGGTAATTGTTTATTTGGGATACCTTTTGTGAATCGATTGCGCTCCACAATCATGATCGTTTTGGACAGTAGCTACTGATAGATGTTTCAACTTATAGGTATTTTTGTATCACAAATAAATATTTATTTGCCCAGCACTAGATCTATTCTTGCTTTTACCTTAGAAAAAACAGTGCCACCCATTTTCTCCACTTCTCTGGGAACCATTGAAGTATGATTATTGTTACAAAAGATACCATCATGTTACAATGTACTCTCACACTTCCAAATCAGTGTCCCATTGTTATAAAAATTGATTACGTTTTTTTTTTTTTTTTTTTTTTAACTAATGAATCAAGATCTCATTGTTATATTTTCTTATTGAATTCCAATAGTTCGCAGATTCGAGTGGGATTGAAGAAGAAGGCATTTGAAGACGCTGGCATCCCCGTGCGAACGCACGTTCAGCAGCAGCAAGGTGGCATGATGAAATCAGCTGAAGTGACCCTCAATATGCTCAACGCCCAGGAATCTGAAGTCGATGTCGAAGGGATGCACGAAGACGTCAAGCTGGAGTTCGGCACCTCCCACCATGAAGAGGTCACTTCTTAACCCCTGTTCCCTCTTGCACTACACCCAGAAATTTTTGGTTAAATCGGTTCTTACACTGTAATAAGTTAGTCAAATTCCTACCCTTCTTCATAATTTATTTGCAAAATTGGCGTTACCTTCAAAATCAGATACAGTCTTTGCCTAGCTGCAAGTACCTAATTATTTATGAGTCTCCACTTCACGCAGTTGTATATATTTCAATGGTTTAAATAAATTACCTAATTTACTTTACTTATTTCACGTACCTATTCACTGTATAAGTGTCATCGGTCACCCACGATTATTTAGCCTGGAATTATGTTGAGACTATTAAACCAGGTACTCATGTGATTTGTATTCATCTGTGTTAATTTTACGATACAAGGGAGTTGTTCACTTGGACAATATAAAAAAAAATCAACATAGTTCCAGTCAAAAGAATGAATTTTTGTGAATGTGGCATTGTAATTATGTTGAACTAGCCGTTCCAGCTCACTTCTCACTGCTCGTCAGTCGTCGAATATTTTGACAACTTTAGCCAACTTTCGTTTTACTGTTTTTAACAAAGGTAGCCAGAGCTTCCAGGTAATTGCCCCTGCCGCATACATGAACGATATAAGGGAATTGTTCACTTGGACAGTAACAACCAAAATAGACCTAGTCAAAGGAATGCATTTTCGTAAATGTGACACTTATTAATTATTGAACTGGCTCTTCCAGTGAACTTCTCACTGCCCATAAGTCGTCGAATGTCTTGATAACTTTAGCCAACTTTTCACTACTTGAAACAAAAATAGCCAGGCCTTGCATACGATTGTCCCTGCTGTCAAACCCACATTACTTTACGAGTCATCAATCGGAACCATTCCCTTAAATTTTATTTGGATTGAATGAATGGGTAGAACACCAGAACAAAAATAATTGATTTTCCGAATTAATGTTTTAAATTGAAACTTAAGTACATGTTTTGATAAAGTTGTACGCACCTTTTTCAAAGATTTGTACTTTTTAAAATAAATATTAATAGAATAAATTATTATTCTGATATAATGAATGTAAAAAGATACGGATGTCTATCCTTTTTTTGTCATTTAGAGTTCTGGCTTAATTATTTCGAACAGGATTTCTCAGAAAACAATTTTATACATGAAATTCGACTACTACATTTGGTCCAATTTGTAGTTTGCGTGAGACTCCAGAATCTATAGCTTATGAGTACCTAATTTTTGAAAAGAAAAATTATTTATTCTTGATCGATTACAAAGTTGTACTATTGAAAATTATATCAGTACTATTTTGATGTAATGAATGTAAACAGATGCGGATGTTTATCCTTTTTTTGTAATTTAAAGTTCCTGCTAAAGAAAACAATTTTGTATGTGCTATTCAACTATCATATTCGATCCAGTAGGTAGTTTGTGAGAGATATTGCAGAATCTGCAGCTTACAAACAATTTTTCAACATTTTCGAAAAGAAAAATAGTTTATTCTTGATCGATTACACAGGTGTACTAATGAAAATTATAAACCAATGACAAATCAGAGCGGTAAATGGAAGAGGAAAAGAACAAGAACAGCGGACACATGCTGATGACCACATAAAATACTATAGACAACAAATTGAAGAAGAAGATTCTTCTGCCGTGATTTTGGTCTTGCTGGTTGTAGTTGACTGCTGGCTTTTTTCAACATTTTTGACTTCCAGTTGAGAGAAAGTGAGTTTTTACTTTATACCTAATTATTTTTATCGGACGAGGATTATTATTACAGTTGTTGGATTGATTTATGTAATGAAAATGTGATGAACAAGGTTTGGTAAGTACTTGGCTATCGTGTCAAGTCCGTTCTTTTGTTTCAGTAGATAGTAGGTACGTGCGTACTCCAACATCGCAATATTTATTTATCTATGAGTAGTTACACGTAGCTGATGAGTAATCGTAAATGAACTGATTGAAATCGAAGTGCAGCATTTGAAAGGGGTTAGGTTCACAGTGCCATAACAACTCTCAATAGGCAACATTTTTATTTCATGCCTCCTGATCCTAAAGAAAGTGGTTGGGCTCGTATTTGAGAGTATCTACTACGGGAAATTAATGTGTGTAGTGGGGGGCTAAATATTTCTGAAACAGAACAATCTGTTTGATTCACTTGACGTCTTGAAACTTTGGGATTCTATTTAAGAAGTTCTGGCGTATTATTTAAAAAACAAGAAAACTAGAACAAAGTCATAAGTAAGCTCCTGAACTGGGAGTTAATGTTCAATGAAGTTATTCATGGGGGGTGAAAATTATTCTTCTATTTGAAAAGTTGGAAGTCAAATTGTACCTCAAAACCAGTGGGGACTCCTGCCCTGAAACTCCGAGACCGTAGGAGGCAACCGCGAAGGGAACGTGATACAAAAATGAGCTTTTCTAGCCCGAATGTGAATAACAACTACCAATATGAAAAGAGATCAATCTTGTCCGCTTTCTCGGCTTCAAATCATGAAACAAATGACTCAATCCCACCTTCGAAAGAAGTTCACTATACCTTTAAAAAAATACATATGATTGAAAACTGTGTTTTGTGTAAGCCCCCCGTCTACCTAAGAGCTCCGCGCTTGAAGAGCTTAATGACTTCAATGACTGGGGTAGCTGACCTGAGGGGTCTTAAGTGAGAGCTAGGGGGCTTAGGTAAATCAGATCCAATCCTAAGCTGCAGGGAAGTCAAGGGTTCCTGAATGAGCAAGGCGAGTTCTCAACGAGCTATTTATTAGGAGCAGAAAAGCAAGAGCAATCACTATGGAAATATCAAAAATATCATATGTACGAGCATATTGGTATCTCAACAAGCTTAAATCTATGAGCACAAGAGCATGAATTACATAATAAGAAAGCAACGAGCTGTTTGAACGTTTGCGAGCACCTTTAGGTGAAAAGAATGAGAGAAACTTGAGAAATTGGCTGGTGAGCTCCAACGAGCTAAAAGAACCTCTGTGAAGCAGTAACTAGCAATGAGCTATCGTGATCCTAGTGATTGCGCACCCTTATGGGTTTTATGATTTACAAAGGAACTACCTTTAGCAGCAGGGGTAATTTAATACAACGTTTGACACTACCTTACAGTGGTGATGAGATCTACAAGCACAGACGAGCACAGTCCTTGTAGAGGGTCGAGCACAGGTCCAGGGGCGGTTCACGCTTCCAGGGGACTAGATGGTATCCACTGACTAGTATACCGAGTCTCTATTGCCTACACAGCACTGCAAGCTCGAGCTCTAACGAGCTATTGAAAAATACGTCCAGGGTAAGAATTCAACCACAATACCCACATCACACAGGGGACTAATATCGAGAGAGAGAGAGCGATTTTAACTGCTTCAGAGCGAAAATACTTATGGCTGTCTGTTCCTGGTCGAGGGGGCCCAGGTGGTCGCGTTGGCCCCTCTTTCTGCCACAGCCCTTCATCCGGAGAGGGGGAACAACTCCCCTAGTCTGGGGGGGTCTTCGAACATCTCCTACCTGGTGATCTGGGAGGTAGCTGGGGGCCTACATTTGCAACCTTTGAACTTCATATCTACCCAGCAAGAACCATCGTGAAAGTCCAATCCATGTTTAACCAAGCTACAAGTCCATGTTTAACCCAAGCTTCATTCCTATTATTGCAGCAAAGAAGACAAGGGGAGCAGAAAAGTTGATTACTTACCTCACATCTGCAGACCAATCTACCTTTTTGTAGTACTGTGGGTTGAACTTGTGAAGAGTGCATTTTGGTGATTTGATGCACACATTCTAACAAGTTAGCAGACAACTAGGTGTTTTCCCAGAAACTTCGGGTGCTCTCTCATTTGTTCATTCTTTTGGCCCAGATCGGATCAAACGCTGTGTTCTCTTTCCATTCAGAGCCCAGACTGAGCGTGCTCCTGGCCATCCAATCCCTAATGCCCCTCACCAAACTCACAACTCCACCATTCTCTCACCCTTCCTGAGGCTCTGTTTGGCTCGTGGATTTGAATCTCTTATACTCTTCAATGACAATTCATGGAGAAAAGTTCATGGAAAACAGTATGATAATATTATGCTTATAATATTATTATTATCAGGTATAATTTTGGCCAGGGGGTGCAGATGCGCCTGTGCTCCTGCAAGCAGCTTGATACAATATGACATTTTCTTTCAATGATTATCTCAATTTTGTGCACAAGTGACGTCATACAGGAGATTATGTCCAGAGGGAGGGTGTGTTTTCTCAAAACTTTGTAGTGTAAACAAAAACGTACTTGTCTTGGAAGAGAACAAATGGTGTAAAAATTGCTACACCCATGAATTTGGATTTTTGAATAGGTCGTGCAACATTTTAGTTTAGACAATGCTATGGTCACTGTCAGGCTAATGTCATATAACTCTGAATAAGCAAGTGGGAACGTCAAATTCTTGGACAATGACTGGGTGCACGCTACTGCTAGCGTATCGTGGTTAGAACATTGTTTTGGGGAAAATTTTTCTACTCCAGAATCCATTTTCTAAGCGTTCAGTTCTTTGGTGGAAAATTCACGAACTGTGGCTATTGGTTTCTGTTGTTACATTCACAAAAATTACCATTTGCCCCTTCCCCCCTACCGTTTTGACAGCTGCACCTTTCAAACGGCTGGTCAAAACCACGAATGGAGCGGAAACGTTACATTTCGGTTGTGTATAACAAAAAATGTTATGCAGCACTCACAACTACGCTTGCACAGATTCAGCCAAAACAAATTTGAAATTGACTGTTTGAAGAGACGCAAGACAAATGTTGAAAAAGTGTTCACAAGAGAATATCACCCCCCCCCCCCCCCCTATCTTATACAGGGTGTCCCACAAGTTGCTCCCTCCCCCCTCCTAAAATCATCTAAATGGGATTAAACAAAAAAAAAATTTTCCCATGGATCTCAAATATCATATTTGTGCATTCCGCGCAACCATGCTCAAGTGACACTAACTTTCTTATTTCAAACGGGAACCCCAATTCTTTACTACAGATTCGGATTCTACCTAAAATATCATGAAAATTGACCCCTCAACCAATTTTTTTTTTATTGCGCGCAACCGGTGCAACGAGCACGCAAAGTTGTGCAACCTCAAAATTGTCAAATAGTGAGTGATGGTGTGGCACAAGAATTTTCATTGTTTTTTAACGCTGATTCACGTGATGCTATCCGTTTTTTATTTGATTTAATTTTTGTGGAATAATGACCGAAATTTGTTTTCACATTGTTGCGGGGATTAATTTTCGAGGTTCGGTTGAAAAATGTAAAACTAGGAGAGTGGAACCGTCTTCAGTGATCAAGTGAAAAATTGTTTTATTCTGTGAGTTGAAAATCTGCATAAATGATGATTTTTCACGGGAAATAAACGGATTTTGGTTATTATCCCGCAAAAATTGAGTCGAATCAAAAAACGGGTAGCATCATGTGAATCACGTTTTCATTACTTTTTAACGCTGATTTCTACTAAATTTCTGTGCTTGTTTTACTAAATTATAAACTAACTCAAGTTTTTCTTCATTTTCTAATTCAATTTCTATTTTGAGTTGTCAATTCCTTACACCATGTTTCTTTTGTTTTCCAGGAGTCTTCTATTGAGCCTTATCCAGTAGCTTTCACCTTTCCTGTTATCTTGTACATGTACTGCTAAAACTATGGGAACAGATGATCCTAGAGTAGTCAAAGAAAGTCAATTGGAAGTCGTTTTGGACAATGTGGATGAAGAACTCGTCAATGAAGTTGAAGTTGTGACTATGGATGAAAGTGAACAGGCTCCTTCTGAAAATATTCCCGAGCCTACAATTGACGTATCGGGTGAAGGGGCTGTTACAAGTAGCGTGGCTACAAGTACACCGTGGGATTACCAAAGTCAGCTTGGACTGCTAGTTAGGGAGGTGAAAGCTCTGAAGCAGAGATTGGCAGACTTGATGCAAAGTGTACAGGAACGACTGATGCTGGAGGAAACGCTGGCTCGTCACAGTGCTGCTGCTGAGCCAGCACCGTTACCAGTCGCCAACTCTCCTGTTTTGTCCAGAAATCCACAACCCTCATCAAGTAACTCTGCCGTGAAACGGAAATCCACAAAAAGCAAGTACGCCAAAAAAAGAAGAACTATGATTCCTGGTGGTATAACTAGAATGCCTCGCTCTTTAAACGGAAAACCAGGAATCACAACAGTTGGACAACTCAATTTATCCACAGCATCGTTTGACATCGAAGAGGACTTTGACTAATGCTGTAACTCATTGAGGTTAAGGGTGTTTGGTCAGATTTTTTTATTGAGAAATCTCGTTCAAAATTCACAATTTATCCTTGTGATCTCTAAATAATTTCGATTCTAAGTTGTCAATGTCTATCGTGGACAACTTTTCTCCATCACCCGAATACTCTAGACATGTACTAAAACTAAGACTTGGGCCTATGAGCTCTTCAATAATGTCCATCACTATATTTGTAATTTATTTTGTAAAGGTATTGAAATTATGATGGATCATACTCGAATATTATTTTTAAGCTGCACCTACAAAGTGTGTTACTTCACAATGTTGTTTACCTATTCATAAGTATGAATAAGTTACATTCAGGGCTCTAGAAGCTGATCAAATTTTTGTTCCATTAAACATGATTCCCCTCGTGTTTCTTTTTTGACCGAAATTGCAGTATCATTCTCTGTGTAATTTCACATTTGTATTAATTGTTATGTTTCTATTATTTGAGAGAATGATAAAGTTGTTTTGAAAAGTTGATCGTGATTCTTAAATCCTTTGGTATTCCTAAAATCCGTACGGAGTTTCATTTGCTTACATTTTTCCCGTTAGAGACTGATTGATGAACCTTTGAAGGGAGGGAAGTTTTAAATCATTGTTGAAATAGTTGAACAATAAAATAGGTTTTTAAGTGTACTATTTTTTTTAACATGTAATAAGAATTGACTAAAATTTCAGACTAAATCAGGGCAAAGCTGGGAGGTTAATGATGAATTAGGTTGATTTGAGAAATTGGTTTTCAGCTGGTATCATAATATAACTCCCTCCTCTACAACTATTGATGCTATTACAATGGTTTTACCTGCGCCCATAAACGTTTCTGTCACGTTTCCTGAACAGAAGAATGGGTTACTGGGTTCCTTTCAGATTTACATTCAAATCCTGTAGATGGATGAGATTAAAGGCCTGTGCCTATCTGCAATACAATTACTAGTTGGCTGAATCAGTTGTGAACTGGCTGTGTATCCAAATCAAATTAGTAGGAACCTTCATAGCAGATTGGAGTTGTTTCAGATAAGTTGGGTGTGTCACAGATCATTTATCATCTTTAATACGATTGAATCTTTTAATCAAGTGGGTCATTGTGAAGGATTTACTATACATTAATTCATGAATGAATGTAAAAGTTGAGTGTATTCTAACTATTTAATGTTGGCAGCAAAGTTCCTGATACTTCGTGTGTGCAGAGTGCTGCATTTAGATATGGTGGATTCATTATCACCACAATCATTGACCCAAACAGCATCCGTCGAAATAGCACTTATGCAAAATATCCCTAGTTACTCAAGGAACCCTCATCTAGAAAGGTTGGTACAGATTCAAAAAAGATTACCAAAGCAGGTTAGAGTTTAAGAAACTTATCAAATAGGAATTATTAAACATAAGTACATATTGTAAGTATGCACCTCAGTATGGGTCAAATGGAACCCATTAAGAACAACACCCTTCAGTATAAGTATACCTAGTAGAAAAATGATTAACGAGGGGGGTACTACTAAATACTACTCTAGTATTTAGTTACCTACCTGCTGAAATTGACGTAATACCGTCCAATTATTTAAAAGGTGATTAAAATGCAGTGAAGTTCTAGTATCTTAGACACCTTAAAGGATTTAAATGGAGAAGTACCAAATGATTTACAATTACTGTCTTGTTCCAGCCATGATGTGTGTTTTTCAACAAGTATCTTAATTTGTAAGATAAATTAAGACTGAACTCACTAAA
Organism: Creontiades dilutus; assembly: GCA_031894815.1. Lineage (NCBI taxonomy): Eukaryota > Metazoa > Arthropoda > Insecta > Hemiptera > Miridae > Creontiades > Creontiades dilutus. The sequence continues at coordinate 956,044 of JAVIWC010000161.1, forward strand.
AAATGAACAATATGAAAATTGCCTATCCTAATAATAGAAGGGGCTAACCTGGGAGTTGAACATCACTCTGGTATTAAGGATATGTAATGGCGACCCTATGGAAGAAGAAGGTTGTTCTCTTCAACTTCCTTGCTTCGGTAGGGCCAAACTACCATAAATAACTCAAGATCATGGCTGCCAACACTCACAGAATTACCGTAGCTTCCAGTTTTTACGCTCTGAATTTACGACTTCTGAAATCTCTCAGGAAGTTGGACCAGTTTTTTCCAGAATCGTTTGCATTTATTTAAAAATTATTTTATATTCGTTTTTTCTTCGGGTGATTCCAGAAGTGATACTTTTCTATTCCTGATATGGTTCAAAATTGAAATAAATTTCTCCATATCCTACCGACTTTACTTGACCATTTTTCACTAAATTTAGGTTGGCAACGGAGTCTCTCTATGCGTTCGTGATCCCGAGAAGAGTGGTAATGGCCGACTTCGCTTATTGGCTTGAGTAGTTTCGTGGTCGTCCGTTCATGTAGCTTTCGGAAAACAGAATTCTTAATATTCTCGGTCCGTTCTTTCCATCAATTTCGGCTCGGTGGTTCAAATAAAATGTAATTATGTGCTGTGCAGTGAGATATCTGTCGTGCCCTTTTTTCTTGTCAGATGTGACGTGAAACAGTTGAAGGATCGTCGCCCGGATTTTCTCGCCCCTACACCCAGCAAAACCTCGGCCAAAACTCGGATTTTTCGGGGAACCATTCCCCACCAGCCGGATTTCATTTCACGTCGCTTCATTTGCCGATCTTGCCACATTCAATCCATCAGTATTATTCATATACCCACCTAATTAAATGTAAACCTTAGATTCGCATCAACTTTGATTTCCTCCTCGTCAAGTTCCCTTGTTTTGTTTACATCCACTGACAGAACGTCGTATTTTCTTCGTTTTTGATTTCATCGAACTCCCTTTATCGCTTCTTCGTTTTCGAATTTTCTCTAATCATGGACAAACACGGACTTCCAGCGATTCAGACGTTTCGCCCGACTTGGAAAGAATTCCAAGACTTCTCCAAGTACATTCAGTACATCGAGTCCTGCGGTGCGCATAAAGCTGGACTTGCCAAGGTAAGACTACTCCACGTTATAACTACAATTTCAATGTTCTGAAAATATGAATAATCACTTGAAAACACCTCGTAGTCGGCGAACATAAAACCATCCCATTGTTTAGTATTGTTCACACATAAGAAAGTAGGTGACATGCCATTAGGTATTAATTTGATCAAAAATGCACATTTTCAACGTACCTACACACTCACATACCTAGTCATTACATTCTAAATACTCATATTCAAGCATTTATGTATGAAGTAGTTAGGTACGCCCCAAAAGAAATTGAGTAATATCTCTTATTTACAACCTATGTTATGCACCGTCTACTCTACCGATCATTGCTTTCAGTGGCCTACTTTCCTAAATGTTGATTTGTCATCGGATTTCTTTATTTCTAATGTCTAGTTTACCTGTTGAATCTATTTACCGACATCTATATTCCTGAAAATATCATTAGTGTCCATCATTACTGTGAGAATTGGCCAAACCGTACTTTGAATCACGGTGAGGTACAAATCGGGCATCAGTTAACCTTATAGGCAAAGTTTTGTTTTGATGTACATTGTTTAACCAATTTTCTCGAAAAAATTGATTTACAAAATGAAATGATTCATGAATGATTGCTATTCAATTACCTATGGATGACCTCTTGAAAAAAGGGTCAAGTTGACAGCACCTTCGTATTGTGTCAAAACAATAGGATTTTGTTATTTTCCTTTAATTGCCTATAGAGGAAGTCTCATTAGAGTGTTCTTGTTGTACAACATGGATTTTAAATCAAACTCCAAATTTCATGAATTTTTACTATTTCTGGATTAGAAAGACCTTGTTAGATCTCTAGTCTACGTTTATTAGAAGTTGGTACACGCTCGTACGAAGTTATGGGCTGTGGCACTTCCAAGTTCCGTGGACGTTCTACCTATTTTGTGGTAGTCAATCTAAACTGGCCACCTCCATACCTTGTAGTGGTATTCTGGTAGGGTTTATATTCTTGTACCATTTATATTCCCGAACTGTTCGTAAATCTTGACAAAAAAGAAATACCTATGTTGATAATTACATTAAAAAAATTAATATATTAAAAATGTAATTACTTAAACGAACAAGTAATTAAAATGCTGCCAGCTCTAACACATGGGCATATCATTGTTTAATATTGCGTGATTGTTCGTGTCAATGTGAGGTTCGTGGGTCAATATTGAGTTTGAAAAATTGCGATGATTTGTTATTTCTGCTTTTCTACGGATCTGAAACGATTTTTCGTCCAAAATTACTAGAAAATTAGACTTTTACTTGTCTATATTAGTAAAAACCTCGTTTTTTTGGCATGTCTGACCAGTTTTGAACCGTAGCAATTATTCTGTGCGTGTGAGGCGTTGCACAGTGGGACGAAACAGTAATAACGATACAAAAAAAAAAGTTCGATTTACATGGATCTTGAATTGGAATATTTCAAATTCAAATTTTCATGAAATCTTGAGTGGGATCCGAATTTGCTATAAAAAATTGGGGTTCTCATTTAAAATAAGAAAGTTAGTGTCAATTGCGCATGGTTGCGCAGTTGCACGGAGTGCGCAAATATGATATTTGAGATCCTTGGAAAAAAATATGAAGATTCAGAAAATTTTTTCATTTACTCCCATTTTGACGGTTTTAGGGGGGGGACAACTTGTGGGACAACCTGTATGCAACAACTTCGTTAGAGTTGTAGAGAATCTCTCAAAAAAAAAAGGCTCACTTCATAGCATTTCAATCGCATGATGTCACCATGACACCAAAAAGTTAATTTACCACTAAAAGAAACGGAAATAATCACAAGAAGCTGGAAAGAGCAGCACAGAACCGCCGTTTATTCAAATTTAATAAACTATGTCGCTGTTATAAAAGCAAAATCCCCAATTCCAATATTTGATCACCCAAGTCGGCAAACAGCATTGAATTATTAGAAACTGCTAAAAAAAGGAAATTTATTACGGTGGTTTAGTTTTGCTTTGGTAACATAAACAACATTGTTTAATGGAAATAATGTCCAGACAGAAAACGATGACTCCTCGATTCATGAAATTTACTACTTACTAACAATAAACTACATCAGATACTGTAGTCCATGAGATGGTGGAAGCACAGAAAATCGCATCAGAATGCAAAATCTTTAGCCTCAAGGAAAATATTAATCGATTTAGCCTCGATCTCGCTTGCATATCGACTGTTTAACCGTTGAACAGAACCTGTGTAATCAAACAGTTTATTCTCAAAATTACGTTCTCTCAAGGGGCCCTTTGAACACAATTTCTTCATGGTTGAGATACAGATATCATTAAGACATCCAGAAATCGAGACTGAAATGGGTCATTGAGAGACAATATCAAGCTTTTTCCCAAGCAGGTTGACTCTCAGTAAATTTGTGAACCAATTATGTGAGTTGCATTCAACGAGTTTGCTAGATTTGATGAGATTCAACTTGACTCGAATAAATTATCAAATTTTGGATTGTACCTATTGTGAATAGCTAGGCATACATGAACATTCCAATCCAGCGGTTTTGGACCGTCGTTCCAAAACCGTCGGTTTTTCTGACAGTCCAGGCGCGCGGATTTCATCAAAAATCCGACCTGTCCGTTAGTGGAAGATGGCAGTCTTGATCCGCCGCTTTAAAACGGCGGTCTTTACTGACAGTCCAGACCCTCGGTTTCTGAACCGTTGTACTCCACTGACGTAGAGTTTAAAAAGTTGGGGAACTCGTCCTTACGTCCATAACCGTTCGTTAGTGGAGAAGTCGCAGTTTTTTTCGGCGGAAAACCGTCTGTTTTGGAGTGTCCGGCGTGTTGGGCAGTCCAGAGGCCAGAAGTAGAGGTTTTTTCTTAGTGCACCTACTATACCCTCGCCGTAGATGGAAGAAAGGACTAAAAAAAATCATAGCTGCTGCAGGTGGCATGTACGCCTTGAGCGTATTAGTATCTCGTAAAAAGGATGGCAAAAAGTGGGAAAAGGAATGGATTTCCCGAAGAAATACCCATAGCCATATGGGTCTCGTGAAGGAACTTCAAGCTGAAGAACGTGAAGACTACAAGAACTATTTGAGGATGGACGAGGCCAGGTTTTGCATGGTGAACCGTTAGTTTCGGACTGCGGTTTTTTCCCACCACTGACTTACAAATTTGAACTGCAAGTTTTTCGAAAAAACTGTTAAACTTGAACCGTCAGTTTTGGACTGCGAGTTTTCTCCTCCGCTAACGTAGATTCCAAACCTGCAGGTTTCCTAAATAAACTGTCAAACCGTCGGAAATCCCGCTCGTGTATGCCCAGCTATTCGAGTTTTTTGTACTCGGATCGTCGTCTCATTGGTGTATTTTGATGCACTGGTTGGCTCTGTGCTATTATATGATGCTGAGATGGGGTATGTGGCATTTAGACGACATTCAGGTTGTGCAGCAATTTTTTCTGAAGAGTCTTCTTTGCCCCTAGAGCAGGGCTCCAGGACGACATTCGGTTGATAGGTTGGAATTTAGACGATTCACATCAAGACTGAAGTCGTTTCTCCGAGTCGGGTGAACAACGAGGGGGCGCCGGCCTCCCCACTGCCGTGGACGGCTGTCGGTGTCGTTCGGATAGATTCGATGTCGAAATCCTTGATTTTCGTGAGTAGGTAGTTCATCAAAACTTTGCATGCTCAAGCGAGAGTAATTAAAAAACTTTTCTTCGTCTTCTCTTAGTTGATTGTAGAGTACGTGCCCCCACTTCATCTCTTTTCATGTTGATTGGATGAACCCAGAGCATTCTGTTTCTTCTTCTTCTCTTCATTCGCCGATACAACACCAACTGCGCTAACAAATCACGATCCATGGTGCTCTGCGTCAAAACAGGCTATAGGGAACTATGAGAAAAACGTTGTCGGGGCCCCTGTCGTTCCAGTGTGAATAGACCGATTTGGTCGTTACCGGGTAGAAAACCGGACACCCGACTGCCGGAGTAGTGTGAAACAAGCTTACGGCTGGAAACAGGACGGCTTCCTCTGAAGGTAAATGTCTTCAAGAAAGCCATCTACTTTCTGATGCGAGTTTTCCGAATTAGTGATGAGCGCTGGCCAAAGATATGCCTGAGAGAGCTTGCAAACATCCATATTTTTAGGAGCAGAGGTGAAGACCTACATTGGATCACAAGGATGGATGCCATTCTTCTGGAGCTTAGAGTGTTCCGGGACTGACTGTGAGCGCCGATCAAATCAAAGGAATGCATTAAGAGCTGATCACCAAATTTTCTAATCAGTGCATCAGCCTTGACATAGAGAGAGCCATTGGCTTCAGCTGCCTTTATCGATCCATTGTGGATTTCACTGGCCGTCAGATCTACCTGAGAACCTCAAATAACGCGCATAGAATTGCCATTTAACAATAAATGATAAAACCAAGGGAACGAGCGTATTTACAAATGTTCATAATTGAATTAGGAGGGCAGATGGACCGTTGTCAGTTGTTCTGGGTTCAGTTCCTTGCCCCGGTCAAAACTATTATAATTTTATTTCAATGTAATGTACACGATGTGTTTCATGTATTGCAGGGTTTGTTCCTCTATGAATTTTATAACCTACGAATTAGTAGAATCTTGCGCAGAAAGTACAAGTGTACAACTCACGTTCTTCTCAGTCATTGATTCACGACGCTTCATAAGGCCTTTGTTCAAAATTGAGGGGTAGTTGTTGAATTTTTTTAGCGGCAATTGGAAGGATTAGGAATTACCCCCTCCACTCTCCTTCATGTCAGCCAAAGCCGAATTTCCGAGGTTCATTGCAGTACTATACTAAAATTGGGATCAAAATAAGAATCAAGAAAGTCGGTTTGGGCAGTTTTTATATTACGAATGTTTGAGAATCAGTACATTCGTCTCTTCACTTTTAACATCTGTTTTGGTTCACGACCAAATGGGTACCACTGTGGACTTGATCAGTGAAGTGGCGTTTATAATTCATTGCATTCAGGGTGAAGCAAGATGACCAATACTCCGGCTTGAAGCCCATAAAAGCAGAGGTCCCCCAGGGTAGGGTCTTAGGGCCAGTGCTCTACCTCCTGTACTTACCCCAACAAGAAGGCACAACTGTTGCCACCTTTGCAGATGATACGGCTATCGTCTCTGTTGGAGATGATATAGAAGCTGCAACAGCAAACTACAGACGTCTACTACTGAGGTTTCTAAGTGGACCAAGATGTGGAGAATGAAGCTGAACGAATCAAAATCAACCCACATCAACTTCACCAACCGAAAAGTCCCAATCTTGGATGTTGAGATCAATTCGAATAAAATACCGCATACTGAAGCAGTTAAATACTTGGGTTTGACACTTGACTCCAAATTAAACTGGAATAAACACATAGAAAAGAAGAAAGAAGAGCTTAAAATCAAGTACAGAAGGGTGTATTGGCTAATGGGAAGGAATTCCCACCTCTCTCTTCACAACAAACTGCTTATTTATAAGCAGATATTTGGACCTATGGGATACAGATCTGGGGCTGTGCCAAGAAATCAAATATTAAGAAAATCCAAACCTTTCAGAATAAAATACTGAGAAGTATAGTTGGAGCCCCTTGGTACATGCGAAACGGTGGCCTTCATCGAGATTTGAGAATGGAGACAGTCAATGAAATTATTGCAAAATACGCAAGGAAGCATGAACATCGCCTCCACAAACAGGAGAACCCGGAGATGCTCTACGTTTTGGACAACGAAGGTGAAATCCGACTCAAGCGAAACAAACCACTGGATTTAGTTGTGCTGCGTGAATAGAAGTGCAATCGAACTCAGTGCTTTTTAATTGAGCTATATAATAAAGGGCTAGGTTTTGCTGTAAACCTACCCTCTTGGAGTGTACCTATATTGATATGTAAAATTGCTAGATGAAATGTATTTGGCTTTTCAGTTGCAATTAATAAATCACGAAAAAAAAACGTCTGCCAAGTGGGTGTGGCACATACCTTCATCGTGTCCATAACATGACTGTATAGATCATTGAAAATTATTATTGACTAAAGAACTTCGTTCAATTAGGCGAAGTAAATATTGAATTAGGGTAAATTTATTGTTATGCAGGAGCATAACTTGAGAAAATAAAGGTAGGCATGTTCAACTATTGAACAAACTATAAAATATACCTAATAATAAAAATTGACATTGACGCTGAATGGATAGATGATTGAAGTGATAAATAATTATTATGACATTTCTAAAATTCCTGAAAATTTCATCGAAATCGGTCAAGAACTCCCGGAGTTATGCTCGTAACAAAGATTTCACGTTTGCGCATGCGCAGAGGCTACTATTGATCCGGGGTCATGAAACCTATAGGGGACCATCTACACCCCAACCCGCACAATCCCTGAAAATTTCATCAAAATCGGACTATAACTTCGTGTAGTTTTGCCCGTAACAAGGATTTGCTGACAGACACACAGACAGACACGGAACCAAAATTGTTCAGAAAGGTCTAAAACGCAAGATGCGAGTGGAATTTTTGATTTTGGAGACAAAAAAATTTTCACATTCCGAAAGTGAAAACAATGCTTCCGCTACCTTGGTAGACTCGGAAGCAAAATAATAATTCATTGCTATGTGCAGACATTGCGTGTAGTGTACGATATTTGGTCGAGTTAGGTCCGTGATTGGATCCCCTCTCATGTCCTTAGATTAATAATAATTGTAGAACTCGTTTTCAGTATTTCAAGTATTCATTATTGTTGAAGAAAGAAAGATTTCATGTGAGAGCAAATAAAAGCTCGATGGTCTGTAAAAAGTCATGTGGTGTCAAGATTTGATTCACCCTTGACCGACATCCGCGTTAACTAGTTCTTTAACATCGGTTATGTCAGTTATGACACCGAGAAATTCATTGTTACTTCGTGTTTTGCCATTTCAGCGTTTATCCGCCGTATTGTTGTTTATCTTGCCTCGTTTACCGTCGAAGGTCGCTTTTTACAAACTTGCGTATAAATGTCGTGCCCGTTTCTCACAGCTTTTTGATACTCATTATAACTCTGAGGAAAAATAAAAATTGTGTCGACGAATGACCACTATATTAATTAAAAAATAATAGTCAAGTGGTAATGAGTGGTATTCACAAAAATCCGTTGTTCTTCAAATACATGAAAGGTTGTGTGGAGAAGAATGTTGCCTTATTGTACTGTCTTGAGAGTTGAGCATTTAATCAAGGAGATTCAGCCCCTTGGTAAGGGGTTTGAGGCCCTTGGTTAGTTGTTTGCTTTTGATAGACCGATTATTGAATTTCAGGAGATATACATAGAGCACGTAAATCTGTTCTCGACCAAAATACCTATTTGGATTGTTCAGTTGATCATGTTTGTGTGCCTCCTGAAATTCAATAATCGCCCTATTACCTGTGAAACACGCAAACTCCAAAGCTTAGTAGAAGTTCAAATCATGAATCACTGAATAATAAACCCCAGTGAAAGAATGTGCAACGTTTTTTTCAAGAGCGATTACAATGGTTTATTATTGAATAATTACGGGAAGTACGAGACTAAAAATTGGAAATAAAAAACGATGCGATATTTATAGGTTCCCCTTCAATGGATCAAATGGCCCAAGTGGATCGCTTTTCGTTTCGACAGAACACATCACTGGGGTCTTATTATTCAATTGGCTTGCGTTCATGATTTGAATTTCTACTAAGCTTTGGAGTGTGCGTGTTTCACAGGTGATGGAGCGATTATTGAATTTCAGGAGGCACACAAATATGATCAACTGATCAATCCAAATAGGTATTTTAGTTGAAAACAGATTTACGTACTCTATGCATATCTCCTGAAATTCAATAATCGCTCTATCACCTGTGTCGCACACTCCAAAGCTAGTAGAAATTCAAATCATGAAGGCAAGCCAATTGAATAATAAACCCCAGTGAAAAAATTTGCAGCGTTTTTTATGGCTATCAGAATGCTTTAACCCGTGTATCGGCTACAAAGCCTGTTACGAGTTCACTCCAGTATCCACATTACTACGTCACTACGTCACTAGGTTACTGATATCAACACAAAAACAATAATAAACCAAAATAACGCGAATGTTGGCACCATAAATCGGGAATGGTTTGACCTACGGACCTGGGGAGGGGCTCATTCGATTCCTCATGAGAAGTTCCTCAAAAAGAGTATAAATTTAGGCTGCCTTAACTTTTTTTGAGGTTTTTAGGGATTTTACAAAACTTTGACAACCCTTAAAGGGCACTTTAAATTAAGTGAGAGAGCTGGCTCAAGAATTGGGGCGTCGTCGGACCAACATGGATTTTTCCTGAAAATTTAAGCTTCTTTGCTTCAACCGTTTGGTAGAAATCGTGCGTACGGCGTACGGACGGAAATTTTTTTATTGCAGATTCGGATTCTACACACTTTGAAACGTAAACCATGAAATTTTCAGGGGGGGTTAGAATTTTTTTTTTTTTCAAGAGCGATTACAATCGTTTATTATTGAATAATAAACCAAAAATCAAATCAAATGAAACCTATTGAATATGAGTTAAATTACGTACCTAGACAAGTAAGTACCCACTCATTTTCAACGGTTAGAAATGTCTAAAACTTACCTACTTGTACTATTCTATTCTACTAAGGTGAGATCTGCTTCAATAATCCTATGAATAAAATTCGTAGAATTTTCATTTTGACAACTTCCTTTTACGATAAGTACAATTGCATTTAACTATCTAGTTACCTCATTTCACTCATTTTCTCGACAGGTTTCTTTTGGTTTGGAAAAGCTTCCATTTGGCTTGGAATTGCTATGTGTTAACTGGTAACAGATGTACACGAATGCCTCCAACATCTCTTACTGAAATAATAGGCCTCAGTGCAATAATTTAAAATGTATTTCAAAGTAGAGCCAGAGAGGATGGTAATAGAATATCTTTTGCTTTTTTCACTGTCAGCATTTTTCTCTCTTCTACTACTATTGAGTCGATTATCATCAGGGCACATACTTGAATAGCTTATAATTACCGTTTGATTGATAGGTCCGTCATTTTGTGTTACAGATCATCCCACCACCGGAATGGAAGCCGAGAGCTAGTGGTTACGATGTATCCAAGATCAACATAAAAATTCCCGCACCAATATGCCAGGTACGACTTGTTGAGTACATATCCTACTACATCTATGCAGTACTGTTCGATGAATATAGATTGCATTGTTCGCTATAGTTATTTACTTACTACTTAATTTTGGTAACATTTTATAAATTTTATTCAGGTCGTGACAGGCAAGCAAGGGCTGTACCAACAAATCAACATCCAAAAGAAGCCGATGACCGTGGCGGAGTACCAACGTTTGGCGTCTTCCGCAAAATACTGCACCCCTCCTCATGAAGACTTTGAAGAATTAGAGCGCAAGTACTGGAAGAACATCTCGTATTCGCCTCCAATCTACGGTGCTGATGTGTCAGGAACCCTCACAGACGATACTGTTAATGTACGTTCGTAGACAATATGTAGCGTATTGCTCTATATTGATTATGTACAACTTCTGTTCATGAACCAGTGGTCGATTCCTATTCATCCTGTTGCTGCTGTGTTTGAATTGAAGTGATTGGAATCTTTTCAGTCTAGTATTCAGCAGCTTTGCCAGCCGTGGTTTCGTCTTGGGCGCATGCTATATTTGAAGAATTAGCTTACATTGAACAACTTAATCCCAAACAGACGACACTGTTGATGTACGTTCGTGGACATGATGTTTATATTGATTCTATTTGGCAATAAGGTTCTTACGTAAAAGAGTAGGGAAGGGGTGTGTAATTTAGTGAGAGAAATTGAATTGGAAGAGAAAAAGTGGATTAGTATACCTTATTATGGGAAAATTTCGGATAAACTCGGTAAAATTCTGTCGTCCAGGGGTTTCAACGTTGGGTTTAAGAATAAAAATAATCTCAAATCTTCTTTGGGTACGGTTAAGGATAAAATTAACGTTCAGGATAAAAGTGGGGTTTATAAACTAAAATGTTCTTGTGGGCTTGAGTACTGTGGTCAAACTGGTAGGAAATTTAGGGAACGAATAAAAGAGCATGAAAAGGATTTCAGGGACAGCAAGGGTGATTACGCCTTTGCAAGTCATCTGAATGAATCCAATCATAGTTTCAGTTTTGATCTGACAAACAGGCAATATGTAGAATTTCCTCACTTTTGCCCAAAGGGAGGTATGTTGGATGTGCTAGAAAAATTCGAAATTGTCAAAAGTGATAGGTCAGGAAAATGTTTAAATGATGTCATTCCTCAAAATATTTCACCATTATTGGGTTCTTTCTTGTTTGGTTCCGCCTCTCCATAATGATACTGTTTGTGCCCCTTTCACTTTGTAAGCCTTGAGTGGCATTGGTTGGTCCTCCCCGCCCCTTTCACTTCCTTGAGCCAATAGGATTCAATCTCCTCTCACTCGATCCTATATAAGATATGCTTTCTGTGATGTACTTTCAGTTCATGTTTGTTACTGATGATGACCTAACCGTCGAAATCGATTCAACAGTGTAACTCTTTACTTTCGTGGAAATATAGACAACGTTCTATCCTACTCCGTTTTTATTTGAAATGGGTTTCCACAACTTCGTCACGAGTGACCTAGTCCGTATTTGGTAGCCATGGTTTTATCTTGGGTGCATGCAATTTTGTAGAATTAGCTTACTTTGAATAATTTAATCCCAAACAGAGTTCAAATGCAATAGCGCCTGCCAGCTCAAAGTTGATTCTATCTTTTTGGTGAAATTGAAATGGTTTGGAGAATTCTTGTTGTATCTCTCCACCTAACTTCTTTGTTGGATTGACATTTAAATCAACTGAAATCATTCCGAAGATACTTATCACAGTGACAATTTTAAAATATCACCGAGTTTCCTCAAGTTGAGCAAATATTCTTAGATGCTGTATAGTCCAACATTGTACTTGTTCGTCGAGTTCTCTTGATCTCTTTCTGTGGAATTGATAGCATATGCTCGAACTGTGACAAAGCTACTTCTTGAAGATGAAAAAATACTTTTAACACTTGTTCTGGAAAAAAGGGGCTGGTTTCATCTCGAGACTTTTCTGTTGTGGGCTAACTCCTAGCAGTTCTTGTGTAGTGCATTCGACTGAGTGCTTTTTACATTAGCTATGTATATTAAAACACAAATATTTTAATTGTACTTTGATTAATAAAAGTATTTGATTTAGGAATGGAACATCAATCGTCTCGGAACCATATTGGACTACGTGAACGCGGATTATGGTAAGCCTGCATTGACTGAGAAAATCATGTAAGGTCATATTGTACGATGTAAATTGCCTTGCCCAAGGTTAAAATTAACTCATTCAATGGAAAACTGTTCGGTCTAAAAAAAATTCAAGAATGTATTGATTGATGTATTGATGATGGCAAACTGAGGTTAATAGACAATAATCAAGTTAAGATTAATCTGCTATCCTTCCACCTTTATTCTTTTAAAACATCAAAGAACCTTTCATTATGCCATTACAACCTAATTTTCTTGTTAAAAGTTGTTCAAACCCATAGACACTAACAAAAATTACAAATGAACCTAATTAATATACTTAAGTCTCAATAAAGACTTAATAAGCATCTGTAATATTATTTTTCTCTTCGAATTCCACGAGCTGTGGGAAACGTTCATTCAGTGTTTTAAAACTTGCCGAATCTATAACCTTTCTAGTTTCTGGATGTTGATTAATTAACTTCTCATCTTAATTTTATTAATTCAGTTCGTTTAAGTTGATATGGTAATATTGCAACATTGATTATTATGATTTCAGGTATATCTATAGAAGGTGTAAATACAGCGTACCTTTATTTTGGAATGTGGAAAACAACTTTCGCTTGGCACACAGAAGATATGGATCTCTATAGTATAAACTACCTCCACTTTGGTGCTCCTAAAACCTGGTAAGCTCTAGGCCCTGACGGGATTCTTATCTGCTCAGAAAGATAAGAAATTTCATCTCTACTTACTATTTTACAATATTGTTTTATTGGAAATAACAGTGATGTGGTTCCAAGTTTTAACAAGTCTTCAATGGTACTTACTTAAGCTTTTTTTCATTGCAAGCTAAAGTCTCAATAAGACAGTAGACGTCATCTTTCGCAGGAAAACTTCAGTTTAATCAGTCAGGAGCTTAAAGAATTCGGAGATTTGAATTAGTGCATATGGCTTATGACGCCTTAAGCCAAAGAGGGGTTTCTAAAATCCCTAGTATATCCAATGGTAATCCATGTTAATTATCATACGATAGAGACGATGATAATTATCATTGCGATCTCAAAATCACTGTTTTGTTGTCTCAACTATCGGAATGGCTGCCAACAGTTAAGTTAGTTAGAAATGCGTCTATAGGATACGAGTTATAAGAAGATAATGGTTAAGAGAAGTAAACAAATCAGCCATTTGTAATTTAATCCAATTCAGCATAGCCAACCTTGGACGACAAAAATCCCTTTGTCCAACACTTGCATACAATCAAGTGTACAATTGGTGGCAATCCACTGCATTACTATTTGGAGTGTATGTTCAAACTTTGATTATTTTCAAACCCGCTCTTGTTTTCTCAAGAGGATTAAAATTCTTTTAAACTGTATAAAAACTAGTATTTCGTGTTTCTGGAAGTTATGCCATTGGAACAACTTAAATTTTCTTTCACACTTATATTCCCAGTAGATGATGAAGTACCAATCAATGTTACCAACTGCTGAGGTTTATTTGTTGGATGTAGCTATACAATTTTACGGGAGGCTCTTATAGATGTTGGCGGTAGTGCACATCATTGCAAATCGTTTTGATTTAAGAAGGCTTAACGACTGTTGATTCTATTTATTTATAATCATCAGTGTAAATGCCTTTTACTAACTTTATACGTTCTTGTTCTTAGGTACTGTATTCCACCTGAGCATGGCCGCCGATTAGAGAGACTTGCCAATGGCTTCTTCCCGAGCTACAGCAAAACTTGCCCTGCTTTCCTGCGACACAAGATGACAATAATCTCTCCGCATGTTCTCAAGCAATACTCCATACCATTCAACAAGGTAATGTTTCATGGAGCTGAACATACTTACGGCATATAATTGAAAGCATGAATAGATGGACTTTTTTAAACTGTTCAGTGACTGATCTCCCTTTTAGATTACACAATGAGGCTTTGGTGTTTGATGTTCAGTTCTTAGCAACGTCAACTAGGAAAAAGACTCAAACTACTTTGTAATGTTAGGAAAGTTAGCGAGAAAATGAGATACTCTGACCATATTTTTTAAACTTCTAAATATTGACAAGTTCCAAGTATCTTATTATTGAAAGTACCTCCGTTGAAAGTATAAAATGGACCCTGCCTGTATAGGCTCCCCTATACATCTCAGAGGACCATCGATTTAATTGATTAGTTCTGTACACGCAATGCTTTCAATATTGGCTATGCCATACATGTGAAGTATTGTGAGCAAATATGGTTCCCCAAACAACCGTGAGAGTGTTCTCAAGACCATTGTTGACTACTTTTTCACTGAGTATTTTATAATAATTTTCATTATTCAGTTGCCATTAGCCATTGGCAACATCCGTATGTGTTTAATTTATAATGACATAACATAAATTACATATTACGCAGTAGAATTGGATAAAAAGCCTCTTTGACCAGTCAAAGAGAACGTATCTCTTTGAGCTAGCCTCATACGATTATTTAGTCCCAACTTAAACAATGAAATGTGATTAAAGCTTCTTTCCGTATTAAAATGAGTTTCTTTAAAAACTATTTTATATAATTCAAATAACCATAGCCACAATCTAACAATAAGTAAGATCTTTCTTCCTAGTGCTATCAATATTGAACTGTTTACAGACCCATGAACGAAGGAACAGAATATTTCAAATCAAATGTCTTTCTTATGTGTTACAGATTTTTAGTTTAGTTTTAAATTCTCAATTTAGTCAATTTAATTCTTAATTGCTAGACCTGTAGAATCTTTATTGAAAGCATGACGAGTTCTTGTACTGTGTTGCTAACCACAATACTGTATTTTTAGATCACGCAATGTGAAGGGGAGATTATGATCACATTCCCCTATGGTTACCACTCGGGTTTTAACCACGGATTCAACTGTGCCGAATCGACGAATTTCGCCATGGAGCGGTGGATCGAGTATGGGAAGAGGGCTTTGCAATGTTTATGCAGGTAGGAATGAGTAGTATTTCACTATGTCGCCTTTATCCTCGGAACGGAAGTAACGAATGATGAATCATTGTGTATTATATTTTCTCAAATGTATTTCAAAATCTTATATTGAAAGTATGAATTTACAGTAGCAATTGTGATGTAACTTAATGAAACTTGATTAAACGTGGCACAATAATGATACTCCTACATCAGCATCGTTCTCCACCAACCCTAGGGTTAATATTTAAGGGTGGGAATATTAAAACCTCGAAATATCAAACACTTTCATTGTAAGACAGTCGTTTTTTGTTTCATTCAGACAGAAATTCGTTCTGTGTATTGAATAGAGAGTTCCTAGGAGATTCGGACACCGTTAAATTAAATTAAATTACTATTAAAAATATAAACTTGAAAAAACCCACGAATGGCAAGAATGTTCAATATTGGAAAAGTTAGCGAAGCTTCTAATGAGTTGTTTCTTCTTCTATTCTATCTTCAAAAATTTGTCTTGAAACTTTAAATTTCCCCATACTTTTATTTTTTGTCTAATGACGAATTGCCGTAAATGTGCTTTGGTTATCTAGTTCAATCTAGATACGATTGGGATTAGTATCCTGAAAGGTAGGGGGAAAGTGTGTACCCTGCGACAGTAGATACTGCTGCTTTCAACAACTATATTGGTAATAAGAAAACTTGAAAGATACAACAAGAATTAGCTGTTTCATAGGATCTAATGACTCTAAGTCCCTATCGGCTCAGATTACAGAAAATTCATCAAACGAGAAACCAACAAGCAGAAGAGGAATTATCGATACAATGGGATGATATTCAAGAGGAGAGAGCTTATCTCAAATGAATTATTGTGTTTTGGTTGACAGATGGGTACCGGTCTCCACAAGTCTTCACAAGTCTTATCATGTTTCACTCCTTTCGCTTCACTTCTTGTTTACACTTTTCATTACGATGTAGGTCCAGCGGTCGTCACAAACCTTGCTCTTGCTGTCCTCAATCATCCTTCATTACCTCCACTATATCGTAGAATTTTCCATTACTTCATCCCTGCATTTTTTTCAAGTCCTTATTTTCAAACAGCTCTATAAACAGTATTCCACACTTGTTTCATATCAGTATTTGGAAAAAAATAACTTAATTTAATAACTTTAATTTAAATCATTATAATTTATAATTTCTGAAACATGTAAATTGGTTTTTATTATTCAGATAATGTATTTGGATGGTTTACATGAATTTGTTGATCTTTGTCCTCTCTGTGCTCTGTTTGAATTGTGTTGAATCAGATAGAATTTATATTACAAATTGCTAATACAATTTATTCGCAGGTCGGATAACGTGAAAATTTCCATGGACACGTTCGTCAAGAGGTTCCAACCACACAGATATGATCTGTGGCTGAGCGGTAAAGACTACGGCCCCCATCCTGAAGACTCGTCGCGAGTCACGCTGGCACCCCCTCCGTCGAAGGACGCCTGTTACGCCATGTAAGTATTTTTCATTTCTCTCATCTCTAACAAGGAAGTGATGATATGTTCTAGTTACTCCTTTCAAGGGCTGAGGCGATAAGCCTGCAACACTCATTGGATATCCTTGAAGCTAAAATCCTCTAGGTTAAAGCTCGGACATGGCAGTTTCAAGGGGGAATGACTCAAATCCATGAAACAACCAGCCCTAAATTAATTACATTACTTATCAAGATATTTGCACGACTATATTCCTGTTTGCACAAAATCGTTCACAATAGTTTCTTTTAGCGGTCCAACCACATGGCACGGACCCATACCAGTCCCAAACTATTGATTGTAATCGCATTTCGAAGCAGATTATAATACCATGAACATTCTGTCTGTGGAAAATGAATATCTGATTTAATTTTTCATTAACACTCACCTAATGCTTTTCATACTTGTATCTTCAGCTAGAAACGTGTTCATGTACAAATCTGCAGCGTATCGTAGTATGAATTAATAATTTCAATTTTACGTATCACATGTTACTGATGTGGTGGTGTGAAATTAAGTCTTGCATGATACAATATTCCAAGTTAAATTTCAACTACTGCTAAATGGATATCCCAGTCTAGTCGTTAGCAAGGCGCTCTGCCTATTAATGTATTGCTAGTTTCAATACTTGAAAACTTTCTGTGATCGCTCCTGTGAAGACCTGTCGTAGCTCTCTTTTGAATTACTTAGAATTCGCCTTTGTGGTACCATTTCCAGTTACTTACTACCAACTAACTTTGCAGTTCACGTTATTTAGCACAATGAGTTCCAGAGGTTCCAAGCGATGTCTGCTCTAAGCTGGTATCCAAATAGTCTTCCAGATTGGAATCTTCAAACCACCGTTTTCTATTCTGATCGTTCTTTCTCTTATGAGCATCTCCATTACTCTTAGTAGACAGACAGATTTGTTATTTATATTTGACGCTAACCCCGCTGCAGCCCCCTGCCCACAGACACATACACACACAACCTTAAATTGTCTTCCCCAAACCAATCTTTGCAGTTCCAGATCATCTCCTCATTGCAGCATCTCTGGGTTTCATTCCTCACTTTTTCTTGGTGATAGAACAGCCCACCCTAGTCCATCCTGTCCTCTCTGGCGTTAGCCACACTTCGATATTGTACCCAGGATGGACAACACGAAGGTGGGTGGCTTTGATGGGATGTTCTCATTCCCTTTAGGGACTGGATTTGATGACACCTAGGTCCTGGCTCACCTTCCCTTATTACTTTGGGTCTTCCCATCATTGGTTTCCCATTTGTGGTCTCTCGCAGCAATAGGATGTATGCTTCAGGTAGGACGAGTATTCCAATATTCCTTCTCTCCTACTCGAATCAGTAAGAGCCACTCTTCCACTGTACCACAGCTGGATCTCATTCAGTTTCCCAAATATTAAGTATTCTCCATTCATTCAGTAAATTACATTCATCCATTATACTGGCCGTAATCGTACTAATCAGTGGAGTTGAGGGAAGTCCACACCATCCTCCTCGAGCCCATTCTTCCTACGGATGTCCTTTCTGGTCCTCGTTGTGTAGGGTATCCCGTTTTTCATTGTGGGCTCAAGTATCCCCGCCCATCCCTAACCATCTATAGACGTCACTACTTATATTTTCCCAATGTCTAGCAAATCCACGACATTGACGTACTTATGTGGCCTTGCCAGTACAGGCGTGAATTTTGTTATAAGCGACAGCAAAAACAAAATACATATGCATTACATATTGCTAAATCCATTCGGCAACGTTCCATGGAGAATATTTTACCACACCCATCTCATTCTGCTGGTTCCCTCTTACACCTTAGTACAAGAGTATTCTCAATCGCAAGACTGTGTCGCCGACAGTTAAAGTGAAGTTGCTTAGTGCCCAAAATGAGAGCCATCCTGAAGTCTTTTATTGACACGCTGCCAAACATTGAAAATAATAAACAAAAGCTGCTCTGCATTTATAGCGTGTTTCAACAAGAAAAATCAACTGAAATTGTTTTTCTAGGCTAGATAATGAATTACCGATTCTATACTACTCCCAGTTTTGGGTGACAAAAACTTGTTTCTAGCCATACATTACATGATCAGTATTTTCCTTGTGCTATAACTCGATTTCAATCAAAGTCGCTAATTTTTTCAGGCCCCCTAAGAAAAAATACAGAAGATTATAAAAAAAATGGGATTTACCATCGGACATGGAAAAGAACTTCAAACTCAAAAATAACCGATTATTTTGAGCATCCCCATTTGTGTTGTTAGATTCTCAAAGTATATTTTTTGTTGGCTATAAAAATATTGTGGGCAATGATGATATCATAGTCGCTTTCTTTAGTTACTTTTGTTTGGGCTCATCTTTGTATTCTAGATTTACCACTAATTAGCTGATGTTGATTATTTTCATTAAAATGTTTCATTTGATTAGAGTTATCAGTAGTTTCAAACCTTGTTTCGAGCAATGGGTGAAGGCTGAATTACTCGAGTAATTATATTAGGGAAATTTGAGACTGTTAAGAATGAAGACTGTGAACATAATTTTTATATTTTCTGTGATCAAAAAACAAATTTTTCCTGTGGTACATTAAATTGGATTTTATACGACTATTGGTGAGTTATCGTTTAATTTTATTGTGAGGTGAGAGATTATTTTAGGGGTGGGTACTGTGTGTTGAGTGTAATCAATAGGTCGTATTATATATTGTGTATTTGAAATTAGGATTTCATTGAATAAAATCTGTTGTCACCTTACTGCCGTGTTCTTTTTCTATGGAAAGGAGTTTAGGGAAGACCGATAAAACATTTTAAGTTGGATGGGTGGATTATAAGATGGCGCCTAGTGAGGCGGGTGAGTATCTTTTGGATAAAGTGTAGAGGAAGTAGGATACGACTTGGATTTAGTGCTTTATGATGGATAAATGGGTAGAGTACGTTTAGCTTGGAACACACCTCAACTTTTAAGTGCTTTTCGGTTGAAAACTCGATTTTCATCGCTCATTTTTCAATACTACTTCCGTATCAAATTAGAAGATGCCTACTCTGAACCTAAACCAATTGGTGCAGGTGTACCGCAGGGGAGTGTATTGGGCCCACTCTTGTACCTGCTCTACTCAAGTGACCTACTTGAATTCAGAGGAAATACAACCGCCACCTTTGCAGATGATACTGCAGTGCTGGCTGTAGGAGAAGATATTGAAACTTCTATTCGCAAGCTTTATCAATCTACTACACAAATCCAAAAATGGACAGCCAAATGGACAAAAATGAATGAGACAAAGTCAGTGCATGTTGATTTTACTTGCCTGCTTATCTCAATGGCAAAGTCATTCCACACGCCAATTGTGAAGACACCCACTAGAAAATCGTTACGCAAATTTAGTTTCGTCCGTCTAAAAGTTGTTTTCAAGACTTGTATGCGACTGAAACACCACAATGAAGAAGTGGCTGTTGAGTGATAAGCTATCCCTAAGAGAAAAATAAAAACCATGTTTGAAAGAAGATGCTATAATATATTATATATATGCTATATATATTATATATATTGGGAAAGAGAACTCAATGAGGCCCTTAGGACCTCAGGTACAATCCCCACCACCGCCTTTCACCCCCGAGACAAGCGGCCAGCTCATGAAGGCTTCAGTTTTACCACCATACCGTGATAAGAAAACGTTCTTGTGTCTCATAGTGGGAGTTGGTCTATATCTTCATTGACTCTTTTACTGTTTGCTATTCGATTTTACTGTTTTCATTCATCTATCAGCTATCAATCATAAATTAGACTTGTACAACTTATCTAGTCAACTAAAATCCGATTTATTAAACCCAGTTTAACATCACCGCGAGTTTGTCTTGTTATTTCTACAGTAATGGCCCATCCTAGACATTTTGACTGTGACTTTGTGGAAGAAGGTGAGATTTGTGATGGCAATCCATCTTTCACACGGGAGTTCCCGATATATATCTCTTGTCTCCGGGGTGAAAGGCGGTGGTGGGGATTGTACCTGAGGTCCTAAGGGCCTCATTGAGTTCTCTTTCCCGATATATATATTTAGTTTGTTCGTGAGCAAGGACTGCTGGGGATAGTTTTGAAGTTTTTCAATATCTTGTAATCATGTCAGTGGTATGACCACATCATCCGTCTTCATCTTTTTCTCAAGACCACCTTGGGATGCCTCACCCAACCAGCAACCTAGGAAGGGCCTTCTTTTATTTCATTTCAAACAAAATTCCTGAGGGGCTGTTATTTGTTACTTTTTTTACATACTGCTTATCTTTCCCAATACCAGTATCGGTATTGGAAGTATAATATCAATATCGATCAGTATCATTCATCCCAATGTAGGAAGACAAGGAATATACTTGAAGTTGAATGTAATGAACGTCCATAACTCCTGGAACAGCCAACACACCTAGAAATCAATTTCATTGGTTGGTTTTTTCATAAAGTAGTTAGCATAAAAACTCAGGTTTGAACATTGGGCTTTCAACATTAATATAATTTATAGAATGGATGAATTTATTAATCAAGTTCTTCAGTTCGGAGGCATTATTTTTTCCCTATGTTTCAATGGGGTTAGTAAATGTGGTAGAAAAATCCAGTTTTTCTTGTGGAATCTCTTTCAAAAGTATGAAATACCAAATTTTATTTAGTGTAAACGACCTTTAATCCTGTACATAAAACAAAATAATCTACGTTTGAATGTTTGGCGCTTGAACATAAACTTCAAGGAGTATTGCAGGGGATTGTAGAGTTGTGTAAGATGCGTTTAGTCCCGGGAATCAACTCCCAACCGTTCACTCAGTCTAGGGATGCGTTCTTTGGAATCAGTTCATCCGTTCAATACGTTCACCATGGAAGAAGTAGTCTCCTTCTCCTTCCCAAGGCGTTCACTACAATCAACTCTTTCCCCCCCGCCAACCGGTGTCCTCTTGGTCTTCCGGAGGACGGGTTTCCAACCTATTTTAACCCTCTGTACCTCGTACAAGGATGACCATCGATACATAATATATCGATGTTCGATAGTATCGGCGGTATAGTATTGATGCCGATATATATCGCAGGTTAATCATTGATAGTAGACACCACCGATAGTATCGACCAAATAATATCAATAGGTAGTTTTAGAAAAATATCGTTTGAAAAGTTCAATAAATACACCATTCTTTTTCTGTTGCGTTCCTAGGCCTTCAAAGAATCTTATCTAATTCTGATTTTAAATTGAAAATACTAGGTACAGGAAGCCTAGGTAGTAGTGAAACTTACAAACTTCTCTATAGGAAGTGGGTGACCTGAAAAAATAAATCTTTCTATTCGCGAATCAATTTCAATTTTTATTGAACTTGAAAAAACTAACTCTCGAGTACCGTCCATATAAATGATAACTTTTGACAGCATGACTGAAAACTGAACAAACAAAACACGAGAACTCCTTCATCCATGATATGAGAATGGCAAGGGTGTTGGTGCGGGGTGATTTGAACAGCTGGGGAAGGATTCAAGTGAACTGAAGTGGTGAACGTCAACTCTTTTGGTATCCGTTCAGTTGGAATCATATCTTTTGACGGATGCGTTCACTGGGGTCCGTTCAGTGCTGAATGCCACATCTCTAGGGGATTGTCATGTTTCCTAGTGTCGAACCGTTAGGATTATTGGCGTCCTAGGTTGGCTAAGCTGAACTTAATTAAATTAGAAATGGACAATTTCTTCGCTTTTCCCAATCATTATCATCTAGTATCATATCAGCATGTTCTTTATTATCTTGACTGTTGGCAGCCATTCCAACAGTTGAGACAGTAAAACAATAACATCGAAGAGTTCGTTTTAGTAATCTATGTACTTTTCTAGAGTAGCTTAGAGAATTTAGAAATCCGCAGACAGGGTTGCTACTACAGTTTAAGCCGTCATAAGCTCAAGGCGCCTATTGAAATCTCCGAATTTCGTTAAGGCCCTGACAGAAAAAACTGGACTTCTTTCATGAAATTATGGCATCAATATTCTCATCAGGCATGTATATGAAAAAATTAAAAATTGTTCATATTTTCCGTTGTGGGTATGATGTGTAGTGCGGGTCCACTATTTGCTTGGTGATTGAATGGTTGATATACTTTGGGAATTCTACTCTGCTGGGCTCTAATATGAATGGTTCTGCAAAGCGTGATAAATGTTGAAGTCTTCAATGTCCACTTAACTAAATTAGTATATTTTAGCATGGAACATGTTTTAGCCTTGGTCTAACTATCTGAAAAGTGTCAAGGGAGGGGAACGTGGGAGTGTCACACAGCAGTTTCCCAACAAAGACCACTAACAGTGGTAGGGTGTATACGCTCTCCCAAGACTGAGACTAAGACTGCAACAAAATAATGAATAAGATAATAATGTTTCATGTTTCTGGAATTTTAGCAGTAGGCTGTAAGTGAAAACATCCGAGGATCCAGGGGTCTTGCAGGAGTTTTTTTAAATTATAGTATTATGACTACCTTATAATTATTGTAGCATTGTAAATACCAGTTTAGAGGAAATTGCCAAACAATCATGGAATAATCATTGGTCTAATGATTACAGATCATCTGATGGTTCTCCGACGCTTCTTGAAGGAAACAAGAGGATCCCAGCAACAACCACAGAAGATGAAAAGGAGATTCCAAATGAAGTGCGAGAGGTTTTGGAGGAAATCGAAAACGAGGAAGATTCCCCCGATGAGGAGCAGATCCAAGTTTTGGAAGACATTTGGCTGAAAGCTGGAGAAATGGGTTAGTATCTGTAAAATGAATAAATTCATGAAACTAGTAATACTGGAGAAATAGTTGTAATCTTGGGTCTCAGGCATAAGTTGTATTTATTTTAAACAAAATCAAGACTTCGATGATGCACTTTGGTGATAAGTAGACTCAGACCATTTGCATTTCATGAATTATTCAAAACTCAATTGCAACTGTTCTGGACAATCGTCTTTATTGCTTCCGAGTCTACCAAGGTAGCGGAAGCATTGTTTTCACTTTCGGAATGTGAAATTTTTTTTGTCTCCAAATTCAAAAATTCCACTCGCATTTTGCGTTTTAGACCTTTCTGAACAATTTTGGTTCCGTGTCTGTCTGTGTGTCTGTCTGTCTGTCAGCAAATCCTTGTTAAGGGCAAAACTACACGAATTTATAGTCCGATTTTGATGAAATTTTCAGGGATTGTGCGGGTTGGGGTGTAGATGGTCCCCTATAGGTTTCATGACCCCCGGATCAATAGTAGCCTCTGCGCATGCGCAAACGTTAAATCCTTGTTACGCGCATAACTCCGGGAGTTCTTGACCAATTTCAATGAAATTTTCAGGGATTGTGCGGGTTTAGGGGTCTTCTATAAGTTTCATGACCCCCGGATCAATGGTAGTCTGCGCATGCGCAAACGTGAAATCCTTGTTACGCCCCGGAGTTCTTGACCAATATGAAATTTTCAGGGATTGCGGTTTCTGCGCATCCGCAAACGTTAAATCCTTGTTACGCGCATAACTCCGGGAGTTCTTGACCAATTTCGATGAAATTTTCAGGGATTGTTCGGTTTGATGTGTAGATGGTCCCCTATGAGTTTCATGACCCCCGGATCAATAGTAGCCTCTGCGCATCCGCAAACGTGAAATCCTTGCCACAAGCATAACTCCGGGAGTTCATGACTGATTTCGATGAAATTTTCAGGGATTTTTCTCAAGTTATGCTCCTGCATAACAATAAATTTACCCTAATTCAACATTTACTTCGCCTAATTGAACGAAGTTCTTTAGTCAATAATAATTTTCAATGATCTATACAGTCATGTTATGGATACGAGGAAGCTATGTGGCACACCCACTTGGCAGACCTTTTTTTCTAGTGGACGTTTATGCTACACTTGCAGACTCTATGCCATGTCGACAAAAGTGATGTCATATTCCTGTGAATAATTAGTAGTTAATATTAGCCCTTTAAAATATTGACTTAACGAATTGAGTTTGAAGAAATGAATCTTTATTTAATTCTCATGTAATTCTTATTGGAAACCTGATTTATTCAAACACTGTGTTTCCTATTCATGTTAAAGCGTATTCCTTCAATTGTAACCTAATATTGGCTCCTTCTGAGGAGTGTTATTTATTTTTAAGAATAACCTTTTCGATTTGTTTACAGATTTGGAAGATGCAGAAGTCGTGGACGATGGGTATGAATTACCTAGCAATAGGAAGAAAAAGAAGAAAATCAAATCTGAGAAAACCTACGGTGAAAAAAATGAAGCTGAGAGAGAGAGGCCGCCAGTAGTGCGTCGAAAGAAATTCAAACCTTCGAAAATTGTTAAGGAAATGATAGTGGACGAAGACCAACTCAATTCAGTCATGGAGGATTGTATAGAATCGTTTACAAATGTGGAAAGACCTCTGACTCCTGAATTGGTTACTACTTATTTGCCGGCCCTTGTTATTAAAGATGAGCCTGAAGTTGTCCCAGTTAAAGAAAACGAAAAAGAGATCAATAAGGCTGTGAATGTGGGGAGTGAGTTGCCGAACAACAATATAGGGAAGGCAGTTCTTGAGCAAACTAGGGCACGAGTTCTGAATAAAATTAAAGGTGCGAAGGAGAAAACTCCGAGGAAGCGAGTTACAGGTGATACTCCTAAAAAAGAGAAGAAAACCAGAAAGCGGAAAAGTGATGGCGACTCTTGTCCTAGTGATAATGGTCCCATGAGTAAGAGGTTACCTAGTATAGAGCTCTCCGAATTCATGGAAAACCCCAAGTTGGAAGTTAAGATGGAGCGTCTAGTGAACTTACCACCTTCTTTCATGGACGAAACTGTGTCGACATCTAGTCAAGATGGATCTCCTACGAAGAGTGACCCCGATTCTACCAAACCTGAAGAAGTTACGGAAATGATTTTGGGATCGTACAGACCTAGAACGTATAATACAGCCCGGGAGATACGGCAGGCTAATTCAACAGACAGCTCGCCTTGGTCTGCCCAGGATCGATCCCCTTCTTCGAGTTCGAGTGGTTCGTCGGTAATTCTGGTAGGCCCCCATTCTAGTGTAGATGAAATGAAACAGATAGAAGAGTATATGTCTAACGTAATCAAGAAAGAGGTGAAAGTTGAAGAACCTGATAGTACGCCAGAAGAGGATTATGAAGACACGTTAGCTCCTGCTCTTCGTAAGTTAACTCCTCTGGAACGTCAAAACTACACGAAAAAGGTCATTTTGGGCTCACCACCTAAACTAGATGGAGTCCACGATGAGCGAGAACCCAGAAAGTACACACCAAAGCCGTCATTGAAAGTTCCCTTGCCGAGGCAGGAGGCTAACGGTTCGGTTCCCTCGATCCTGCGGGAAGGTTTGTTGTCGCGGGTGGCCTTCAATGGAAGCACGTCGCAGTCATCGTCTCAAACGGAGGATATGACTGTCACTACGACGACTTCAGTTGTTGGCACGCTCCCCGACCAAGGCAAGTCATCTTGCCTCAAAGGGAGCCTCCTTGATCTCACTGGCGGTCGAGGGATCCAATTCAACATCATCAAAGGCGAAGGTGTGACAGACTCGACGCTTAAGAAGGTTCTTCATAAGGTGAGCATAAACGATTCGTAAATTTAGCTGCAATATGTTTTTACCTGTATATTCCAATCAATTGGCATCTTATCGATATCGTTTAACGGGCTGTAGAAAAGGTAACTTAATAATCTACTGTCTACGAATTTGGTGGATAGAAACAATTTTTAGTGGACTGATTTATTATACAGTAGTGTCATTCAATTGAAATCATGAATGTGATCATCAAAATATGTTCTACTGATCACTGTATTCAAGTCTACTGGGGTGAATTAACAAGTGAGTACTTCGAATACCAATACAGAGATTCTTAGATAACGTACTGTTTCAACATGGTAAAATCTATGCAGTCCAACTACTTGAAGGCAGCCTTTACGCGACTTTAATTTTTGTGGAATCTACAATCAAGTCCTCATCCTCAGAATATGAATATTAACTTTTCGTCTGAATTGTATTCACCATTGTGCAGTTTGTCTATCGAATTGTAATAGTCACTTCTCACCTGTCGAGGACTTGCTTAGTTGAGATAGGAGAGGATTTACAGTATTTGCATCATAGGGTCTTCCTTTCGTTCAGTTTATTAGCTCAAAACTAATCCTTCCTCAGTTTTCTTGCTGAAATCAAAGCAACCATTGCCTTCAACTTTGTCAAAAGGCATTAACTATTGTCCATTTCTTCAGAGTTTAGTTTCACAGAGGTTGTCGTCCCAAATTTTTTTTTCCGATAAGGGATCGGAGGAACCCCTGGTCAGTGAGACTACTCGGATCTATTGTGACGCTGTCCCCATAAAAAGAATAATACATAATCTGAGTCCTCTTAGTGGTGCTTCTGTTACTTACTAAATATGGATCCATGAAGTCCGGTATTTCCTTGTTAGGCGTTGCAATAAGTGTTGATACTTCTCCTGCTTTTGCATATTACGCTAAGCCGGAGTTGGAGTGCTTGGTACTTGGATAGATGATTGTACGGCTAAGGAAGGATCCTCCATCCGTATAGTTTTCAAGCTTCTGTATGGGGAATCCTTCTGCGATCGAGGAGGTGAAGCAATGAGTTGCTTCAAGCAAATTAATCACAAATAATGTTTATCCTCTATCTGGAGGTCAGTTGGTGACTTCTTCTCCTATTGTAAAGCTTACTCTCCTTGCTCTTTTACTTTCCTCGTCAAATCTTTGATTCACTCTTTGCTCTAAATGACCTACGTCCTCTGAGTGCAGCAGCCAAATTTTGGAGTCTAGAGTCTATTCTCGTAGTCTCTTGTACCTGCATATTTACAATTTAGTTTACTAACTTCTTAGATTGTCAGATGGTTGGTACTCTTATCACATTAATAATGTCCGTATTTTTAGTTGGGAACGTATCAGCCCAGCCGTGGCCCTAGTGACAAGTCAACAGAGCTCCGGCTGAAGGGCAAAGAAGAAATTCAGACACTGGCCGCTTCATCTTCCTCTCAACCTGCCGATTCTGCGGCTTCGGAGAGCTCTCCTCCGTCCGTCGCTAAGACTGAACCCACTTCTACTGTCACTGAACAGTCAACCAAAGTGATAGTGAGTTCGAATAATTTTTTAGTTGGACATTCATGTGCAGCTGTCCGTAGGATGCCAATTGAAGTAAACAAAAATATGAAAAACTTCCATTCCCATAATAGGGGAACATTGATGAAATGATTTCTGAGATCTGCTTCACTCAATCCCCTCTACACATAACCATAAATATATGGCAGAGCAGAAATCATTTTATTATTGTGTGAGATGAGCTGAAATATTATAATGTTGAGAGATAGGCAGGACCAACGTAAATCGTACCTAAAATGAGAGCAATTTTGATTTTAAAAAATTAGGGTAAGCCTGCTAACATGGATACCGAGACAAACTGCCTTGTATGTTAAACGCTCCGATCAAAGTTATTTTATTTCATTATCACTTAAAACTCTCTCACCTAATTTAAAGTGCCCTCTATGTCAAATTTTGTAAAACCCTATAAAACCTCTAAGGCACTAAATTTGTATATTTTTGAAGAACACTTCACGAGGAATCGAATGAGCCCCTCCCCAGGTCCGTAGGTCAAACCATTCCCGATGTATGGCCCGATTTATGGTGCCAACATTCGAGTTATTTTGGTTTATTATTGTTTTTGTGTTGATATCAGTAACCTAGTGACGTAGCGATGTAGTAATGTGGATCCTGGAGTGATTCTAAAACTTTGTCTACACGGAGTTAAAGCATTCTGATAACCTTAAAAATTAAAAAAAAAAATAATGTAAATAAAAACTGTAAAAATCCACGTTTATTATTCAATCTAAGTTCAGATTTGATTTATAAAGCTTAAAATGGTGCGTGTTTCACTGATAGAGCGATTATTGAATTTCAGGAGAAGGAACAACTGATAAACTAAAATCAGTTCTCGACCAAAATATATTTGGATTGTTCAGTTCAAAATCATATTTGTGTGAACTCCTGAAATCAATTTTGATTGTTATTATCACCTGTTGATTCTCACACTCACATTATTCTAGGCAAATTCAAATCATGAACGCAAGGTATGTTCACGTTCGACTCGTGTTCACGTCCTTTTTTCTGTCGAAGTTCTAGCCTTTATTGAGAGGGAATAGTGAACCAAAAGCGATCCACGTGGGCGCATTTGATCCATTGAAGGGGAACCTATAAACATCGAACCTAAAAACAGCAGTATTATTTCAAAATATATTCAGATTTTCAAATATTTCAACGCTTTGTTGTCACCCTTTAGAATTGACTGAGTTTTGCCGAGAAATCAGTCCCAACTAGACCCCAAATGTGATTTGTAACCCAAGTTTCAATAACACGGACGGATGGGTGTTTTTCCCCCTAAATTTGATTTTTGGATTCTATATATCTTGAAACATCAAACATGGAGCAGTATTAAAAAATTGCTTTTCGCTCGATTACTAAGTTTCATCATTGAAAATAATATACCAAAATTGAATCAGTAAGTATGTAATATCTTTCACTAACGATGTACACATGAGCATATGCATTTTCTCTGAAACCTATTTCTTTTACTCAACGTAAACCTGCAAATACTTTACCATCATTTCACCTACATCTAGATACCTAATAAATGATAAATTGGATGAGAATTTAGAAAAACAAACATTTTCCATGATGAGCAGGAACATTGTTTGTAATTACTTTTAATTACATCGGTACTTATTTATTATATTTTATTGGACTGAACATCAATATTGGTTTTGATGAATGACGGGAATATGAATATAGAAAAATTAAAATTACGTAGTTTTGAGATTCTAACGGTATGTGGTACAATTGTTTCAGTCCCCGAAGATAACATTAGCGAAAAATATCTTTGGACCTCCGAAAACCTTCCTTCTTCCTGCTGCGCAAGACTTGTGGAAGAAACAGACATCGTCCTCTTGTGAGCATATTAATAATCTAAATTAAGAATAATAATAATTATTAGTTGAGGCACACAGCAGTCCTGTTTCGTATCAAGCGAGGATGCCAGGATCCTAAGTCTTTCATTTCCTTTCCTCGGTTACAATAGTCTGTAAGCCAGGAGGAGCTACTCAAATATGTAAACAATTATGAGACTTCGTAAAATATTCTTAAAATTCAGATTCGGAAAAATCTCTTCAAGAAAAATAATAATAATGAAGCTCTCTAAAGGAAAGGTTACGTTTGTTCGGCAGCTCTTGTGCACAAAAAACGCTTCATTATCTCATAATGTACGTGAAGAAGGTAAACCCGGTTTAAAATCGTTACATTTATGTTTATTTATCTATTAATCGAATATTACTTGAACAAAATGTTGGGATTATAGACACAGAAACAAGAACATTTTCCTTAAACATACGCTGAATCATAGATACTTAAATGTCGTTAATGTGTGCTAAAACTCAACAAAAACTGCAACAAATTGGCTAAAATCCTAAAATTGGTTCATTTCTTAACGAGTTCAATGAATAAAGACATTTATTTTGAGGAACAGAACAAATTATGAAAATTTCCTCGTGCAGTCCTCCTGCCTTAAGGATTGTGTGAGTTCATTCTTTCTTACTCAAGATTATCTATCAAGGTGAAGAAAAAAAAAACTATTTTTCGTAATAAAGTAGAATGTATTATCTTATTCTGAATCTACTAGAATTTCTCATCGACATTTGACCTCCTATTAATGGCTTACTCTTCCTCTCATTCAAAATTTTAGCTACGCATTCGGGAAACAACGAGTTCCTCATGGCCGTTAAAGATGAACTGACGGATCTTCGGGTAGAACGGCTCTACAACACCTTCTGGAGTACAGCTCCACCCCACTGCAGCCTTTGCACATTTTTCACCAATGATCTCACCCAATCCGAGGTAATTGGAATTTTCTATTGGTTATTTGACTCAATCAAATTCCTCGGAATTCGTTGTGGAATTATGAAATTCAGTAGCGCGAGCTTGTTTTAAGAAGTGTGAGTCAAAGCTAAGGTACTCAAATTAAATTAACCACTCTGGTATAAAAATGGGTGTAGCATGCCCACAGTATAATGAGAAATAATTTGATTAGCCTGAATCGAATGAGAATTATGGCTGGGCAGCACCACAAGCCGAAAATTCGCTTAGTGAATCAACGGTTAACCTACTATTTTTGCACAATCAGAAAACCAATGCCAACTGACGTGCTTGACTACTATAGATTCAAAGGCAACATGCCTAAGATAACATGCACATGTCAAACTCTCAGTTCAAAACCAGTTTATTGGTATTGTCAACAGGAGTTGATGTACTCGTAAGCTACATGGCTTCGTTAGTAAAAACAGAACTCTATTTGTTTATTTGAATGCTTATTGTGTCATTTATAAATCAATCACCCATATTTGGCTTGGTTTCATGGACATTAATAGCTGTTCAGCTTGCATGCACTTACATTGACAATTTATTTATAATTTATTTTTTTATGTGGATAGTAGGTACCAAACTAACTGAACAATTGTAAATAAGGCCTTTCATTCTAATTTTCAAATAAAGTAGTGTAAAACCTATGGCTGCTGAAATGTTTTGTTATTCTTCTCTTCCTGGCAAGCGAACAGAATGGAGTCGGATCGCATGCCAGGGGAGTGGACAAGGGCAGAAGGGTGGTGAGGGAGATGTGGAAGATTGTTCGTAGTTATGGGCCCTGGAAGTGCTCAGTTCAAGTATTCTTGTGATTGTGTTATCAATTGTTTACTGATGGTAACCTCGTCAAAAATCAACAACCATTCGGGCCCACCCCCTGCGCAGAAGGTCCGTGTGTGATCTTGTATGTGGAAGATATCCAATTTTCCAATACACCAATTTTACCTCTTTATGCTAACCTGCAGAAGGTGGTGATCTTGCCAGCAGCCAATCAGCTGGCTTTCCGCTTCTGCATTACGCATTATTCCTCATCCATGTGGACTCCTAGCTTTACAGATCCTCATCTGCTGAAGGTGGTATGGTACAAAAGTAGAATCATTACTGCTTACCCCTAAGATGCCTCTCCTTCATGAGGCGTATGTTTTACTTGTTCGCCGTATTAGGTTGATGACTCATGTTATAGTACCAATTAAATACTCCAATGCGCGATCACACATTCTACCAGAGTTTGACAATCAGCATCCAAATAAATGAATGAACGAGAGAGGTTGTATCCATGATTGGGTTATTAGAAATTGTCATCCCCACTTTGCAATCTGCCCTTATACTGCACAACAAGAGTACTTACTGTGACTGGACTGATTTTATTAGATACTGCTCGAGTGGTAGTACAGTGTGAGAGTGTTAAACAAGTTTTACTTGTTTATACTATGAAGGAAATGTAGCAATGTCAACGTGCAAGCTTTACCTAAGTTGTAGGCTTGAAATCTGGATTACTGTAGCTGGGAAGTCACGTAGCTGTTCCCTAGAGGTGTGTAATGTAGATCGCACTATGGTGTAAGGTTTCTTGAGTTCAGCACTGATTGTTCCAGATTGTTTCATCCACAAAACTCGTATGAACTCAGTCGACCTTGTAAATCATTGAATATAGTCACTCACCTGAAAGGACAGCACTCACTCCTGAATTTTGTACTCAAACTCCGAAAATTCTCTATATCAAAGTAAAAACAAATAAATAATTTGCTTAGGACGGACCTCAAACATTACCATTCTCACGTAAACAAAGTACAATTGAGTTAATACGATTCTACCCAAACCCTAAACTAAATCGGAGGTATGCCGGTTGACCCCCGCCGGATCGAAATGAAAACGGGCGGAGGCGAGAGTAGGAGGTTCCCCCTCCCGCGTTTTCACTGTTGATCCCGGCAGCTTGTTCATTTTGTACATCTAGGGTTGTTCTGATATCGAGGGTCTTCCGATATTCGATATCGATAACGATATTAACCATCAACATCGATACACCGATAATATCGCAACAAAATATCAATATCAGCAATATCGAATGATATTACGCAATTTTAATGATTGCTCACAATTTTATGAAAAAACTCTTTGTATTCTGATTATATTACTACAATCTTAAACTGATTTTATAATGAATTATAATGTGTGGGTAAATTGATACAAATTGGAAGCAATTTTCATTCCTCACTGTAAAATTTGGTTGAAAACATTTTTTTTTAGTTTAGCTAATATAAATTACCCAAAACAATCACACAGTGAATTTCCAGTACGAAAACAGAAATAATCATTTGAGCAATATGATTCTGGTACATTTTTTAAAACTTTATGTTGCAAATATGCTGTTGGAATAGGCATAACTGAAACACAAACCTTTTCACCCAAAGATAAGATTTAGCAAAACTTACATGCATACATGGGCAGAATGAAATTTTAGTTTCTTTATTTAAAAAAATGTATTTGGATCAAACTAATATCATTGCCATTTGCGATTGATAACCCGAATTTTTATTAAAATAGCTAACTCAAAATAATGCAATATCGAAATCCGATATTCACCTAAATCTTTCGATATCACGATAATATCGAAATCCTTATATCGATATAATATCGATATAAAATCGGAACATCCCTTGTGAATATTGGACGTTTGCGCATAGGAACCGTTACGAGAGTACGTGTTGTTGTTGACACACCTACATTAACTAAATTGTGTGTTCGAATGTGTTCTGTCTAGTTTGCTGGTCTGGATGCGAGCTGGCAAAAACAAAAAAAATATCCTAAATCAATCCTTCTAGTAAAGTATAGATCAGTTGGACAAATAGATCAGAATAAAACTCAAAGCGCCCGTCCAAATGTTCATCATTCAGTCTGTTTCTGTAAATATATTTACCTAATTTGTAACTGGTCTTGAGTTGAGATTTCCCCTTCACCATCCTGATTCTTGGCGCAAACGTGGCGCTTTTGTCCAATTTCGGTGGCAGGCGCAAATGTCCACTCATCATCTCTCCGAGTCCATCAGAATTTGGGTGTCAATCGTGACATGCCACTATTGAATCCGGCCGGGTATTGATCGTGTCTTGCCCGGGGATCAAACGTCCTCTTTTTTGGCGGGCGGGGGTCAACCGGAAGACCCCCACTAAATCATGATTTATGTTGATTTAGATTGTGTAAACTTTTTTATTTTGGAGCTGATAATCAAAACCAGGGAAGTTTGAGAATCACGCTGGCTGGCTTCAGATGAATTTAATGCGTATGAATAATTATTTTGCTCCCTCCTAATGTCTCTGAGGTAGTACACCTAGCAGGGAGCAAAATAACCAGCTTATATGTATCCAACCAGCTTATATGTATCAAGCGTGCAACCAGTACGGTTGTACGCTTACTACATATAAGCTGGTTGGAGTTTTCAGTTTTCTGACTGAATCTTCATGAACTGATCACCTTCTAATGATGGATGCAGCAGAAATATATGTGCTAATTCAAAAATCATTAAGATAGAACTAAGTCACACTTTCGTGTGATCTCTGGGTAAAATGCTGTTATAATTTTATAGGATAATTCTCCGCTGATGTGTAATTTTCATCTGGTTTCCCTTTTTCACAGAAACTCTTGGATTTAAGCATGAATTGGAAGCACGTTAAGAAGGAGATCGCAGTGCCACAGAGAGGCCCCGTCTACTGTCCTCCTCATTTCTTCCCAGCCGAGAAAAACTTTCCCATGAACTCTCAACTCTTAGTATGTCGGCAGTGCAAGGTACGTGAAATTGTCCGTTTTAATAAAGAAATATCAATGAAATACCAGGCTTGACAATATAGTGGTTTTTGGAATTGAAAAAATTCCCCTCTCAAATTGAAAGATTTTAGTAATATTGTACTGAATATGGGTGTCTCCTACAAGGAACTGGATCTGGGCTTCCCCACTTGGAAGATTGGCTTATATGAAGCAATGATTATGAGCCCAGACTGTGATGCCATGTAGAGGAAAAGATGTTTACTAGTCCAGGCATCCCATCATATCATATATGTTGTGTTGAGGAAAACAAACATGAGTTGAACGCTGTCATTATAGCATTTGTGAATATGCCTACACGGAACTTTCTAGTTATGGTTCCTGGACACTTCACACAAGAAAGAGTTCCAACGAAACCGTGATTCAGTTGATCATGGGAAGCAAACCATAAATCGTCTTCTCATCAAAAGTAGTGCAGTGACCAGTTTGCTTTTTAATATAACTACGGATCAGTTTCGCTAACCACAAGAAGAAGTGACGAAAAAACGGTGGTGGGTAAGAAAATAATGGAAGCGCGAAAGGAATTTGTTGACTAGTGATTTGATCGATTTTAGAACTAATAAGCAGTTAAATTGAAGAAACTTCGCTGATCATAGCACACCACAGCTTAGAAACTTTGGGAGGCGCATTCATGCCCAAAAGTCAAATACGTTCCATCGGAAGCTGAGAGCTCATGCCTGCCTGTAGCTTCACAGGTCGTATTCTGCAGTTCACTCAGGTCGTCAAGCTTCTAAATTGTTGACCAATCAGAAGTATGCTCTTCTTCTTAAACGTTTGCCATCAATTGCACCAAAGTGTATTTGTTAGATGCCGAATAGAATTTCTTCCTCCTTATGAAATACCTGAGCTCATAGTAGACAATTTCTCGTGCCTCACTCTTTGCAGCCTCGTCTATATCAAAAGCAGGTTACTGCAGGTTAATGCTGAAGGCGGGGGTTGCACGATTTTGATGAAAATCGGTGGGTCAGGAAGTGTGATGATACTCACAGTTGAAAATGCTGGTTATTAAGAGAATATTAAGTCGAACCGAAAAATACAAGGAAAACGCAGTAATTACTAAAAGAACACAAGGGAACAAGATAGACCTAGAGCAGAATAACTGCAGATAATCGAATTCGAACCAAGATGTTGTCATGGCAGCCAATTTAATAGAGCAGAATTCCCTACATCATCGGCTTCAAGTTCAGGTTGCCAGGCTCTCAACTTCTCCCAGTCTCCTGCAGAGTGCATGGTCGGAGGGCAATATTCTTGGGCCTGGACTATAGTATTGTCAATGAAGCTGGGTGTAATTTCTACGACTGAGAATGTCTCCCAGTTTTTCAACATTTATCATCGCTCTCAATCCATAGTTTTAAGTCGCCAACTTCAAGACCAACATATGATAAAGCTGTTTGGACCCTGAATAGTGTGGATTATTGTCCAGATTGATTATTGCTTATTCCTCCATAAATGCTGGAAGATAGACATTTTGACTTTTGTCAACTTATTTGTTTTCAGAGAGTGATCCTTACATCCACATATAAGATTACCAAACGCCATACGTTTATATGATGATTCTATAATAAATTTTATAACCCTACGTGCTTTTAATTAATTTGTTTGTAGGTGTGTGTTCATACTGTCTGCTATGCGACCCCACACTCCGTCCTCGGAAGGCAATGGATTTGCGACAGATGTGCATCCTTTGATTCTGTCCTCTACAAGGTAAAATCCTTCAATATTCGTTTTTCTCATTTGGAGTAACGTTCGTAGTTTGTCAATAAGATTAATAATTAGGTTGATTGCTGGAAGCGTTTTATATGAAAGAAACCTTCTGCAATTTACGAACATGTCTACCTATACAATTCTTGTGGGACAACTTTTGTGATTGAGAAAATAAATTCCTAACCCGCGGCAATCGCCCTTTTTTTTAGCACCGTAGTTTTTAATTTTTGGTTTATTATTCAATAATAAACCATTGTAATCGCTCTTGAAAAAAAATTCTAACCCTCCCTGAAAATTTCATGGTTTACGTTTCAAAGGGTGTAGAATCCGAATCTGCAATAAACATTTTTCCGTTCCGTCCGTCCGCCGAAAAATCCATGTTGGTCCGACGACGCACCAATTCTTGAGCCAGCTCTCTCACTTAATTTAAAGTGCCCTTTAAGGGTTGTCAAAGTTTTGTAAAATCCCTAAAAACCTCAAAAAAAGTCAAGGCGGACAAAATGTGTACTCTTTTTGAAGAACACTCCACGAGGAATTGAATGAGCCCCTCCCCAGGTCCGTAGGTCAAACCATTCTCGATCTATGGCCCGGTTTATGGTGACAACATTCGCGTTATTTTGGTTTATTATTGTTTTTGTGTTGATATCAGTAACCTAGTGACGTAGTGATGTAGTAATGTGGATACTGGAGTGAACTCCTAAAAGGCTTTGTAGTCGGTACACGGGTTGGAGCATTCTGATAACCGTAAAAAACGTTGCAAATTCTTTCACTGGGGTTTATTATTCAATTGGCTTGCGTTCATGATTTGAATTTCTACTAAGCTTTGGATTGTGTGTGTTTCACAGGTGATAGAGCGATTATTGAATTTCAAGAGGCACACAAATATGATCAACTGATCAATCCAAATAGGTATTTTAGTTGAGAACAGATTTACGTGCTCTATGCATATCTCCTGAAATTCAATAATCGCTCTATCACCTGTGAAACACGCACACTCCAAAGCTTAGTAGAAATTCAAATCACGAACGCAAGCCAACTGAATAATAAACCCCAGTGAAAGTATTTGCAGCGTTTTTAAGTAGAAAAGTATCGTGATTTAGAGTAGAGTATATTATACTATCATGTTTCTGACTTCTCGTATGGTTAAATCTCAGATTCCTCTCAGAACCTTTTGATTGAACATTTTCTCTTTAGTGCTGCTATTCTTTGAGAGATGTATGTTTCACTAAGCGGCTCTACAGAACACACTTTGTACATTGGTTTGATAAAACTGATAATGTTTGAATAACTAGATTACCGTTATCATCAGTCTGTTAATTTATTGTCGATTTAATCGATTTTTCAGAGTTGCAACGTTTGCGGCATGGGAGGAGGAGCCATGAAAAGGACAGTTGATGCAGGCTGGGCACATGTGCATTGTATAGTTTTTCTCCCTTCTTTCGATTTCCCCATCATTAGAATCAAAGACACTCCAGTTGAATCCTTCATCGCCACCAAACACCCTGTAAGTTGATCAAATTGTAGTTGTAAATTGTAATTGTATTGTCGTGTTGTACCTTGGTAAAACAATCAAGTTCTAAAAGTCTCACTAGAAAGTATGGTACTCTAGAAGGTGTGTACTATCTGAAAGCATTAAATGACCACCTCGTTACCTGAGGAGGCATTTGCGAGTCAGGTTGCGCAATAGGGCCTTGGGGTAAGTTAAATAGAGGAAGGCCTCGGCAATCAATGTCATTAATTTCTATGATCACATATAGAACCAATCGATTGAATATTGAAGTGACGATTGATCTCCAAATCTATGACTATTAACAGTTTTCATGTTTACTAAGTTACGTTTTGTTTTCTTTCAAGTGTTTTCTCTGCGGTCGAGAACAAGGCACGATCCCCTGCTGTGACTCTGACTGTGGGCAGTGGATGCACGTTACGTGTGGTCAGATTGCTGGAATGAGAGTCAAACCCAACCTTTCAAATAGCGGCACTAGATTCCTCATCACCTGTCTCAACACTTCGCACAATCACGATAGGGTATGTACTTAGTGTTAATCTAATGTTACAATAACATGGCTGAAGAAAATGTTTCCCATTTGTGAAGACATTCAACTTTATTTAAAGTACTGAATTTGAGGCTCTCTAAAGCCATGATAGCCACAAATCTTGTTTTCCCTGCTGTACAATCAACTGTCATTTAATGAAGTTTAAAAACAATTTTAATTAAAACGAATCAGTCACATTTTCTATATTTTTTCATAATCCAAAGGATGCATTATTGTTTTCTGAAAGTCTCTTTGGTAATCATTCCTTTTGCTGGCAAACTAGTAATATCCTGTTGAAAAAATATAATCGTACAACCTGATTTTTAGCAAAACTATTATTTTTATGGCGTAAATTTCTTTGTAACTCAACATGGTCAACCCGAACGTGACGTGGACAACTGTCTTTAGTTTTTTTTAACGAAATTTATCCAAAGAGTTAGGTAATTTTGGTGGAGAATGTCCCTGGTTTGTGGTGAAGATGGAGGTTATGGGAACGATTTGTTCTCAGAAAGTCTCTCAAAGTCGAAACATTGTTTAGATGGGGAAAAATGAACACTTTTGAAATCTGTTAAGCCCTTTAGGTGGCTTAACCGCAAACATTGATGAGAACTACCCGCTTATCCACCTGCCTGCCTTTTCTACCTGTCCTACACCTGTAAATCTCTGGTCTTTCAATTTCCACCTGCAAATCTAAAACAAGCTTGGTACTTCAACATTTCTCATAGGTTCTTAAGCCTACACAAAGCGATGGAACAATAATGGTGTACAAAATGATACCTTATTATTGAGAAGTATCGAAAAGCGTCTTACGATCCATCTGCCAAATGTACGATTTGTATTTATGTCATTGAAATAGTGCCATTAATTCCAATTTGCGCAGTTTGGATATGATTTGTTTTCGTTCTAAGATTAATTTTCCTTGAAGAATCATATTTAGAGATTTGCCGTTAACTACCCCTTCTGTCAAATTTTGTAATGAAACCATGTATGAAGTTTTGGGCTGTCAAAGATTCCCGAAAATATTAACAATTGATAGAATCAATAGACTTCCACATTTTTAAAATAAAAGTTGAACAACATTTTCTTCATGGAAATCCGTTTTAAGGTATACTGGAACGATTTCTAAATTTTAATGCTATGTGTTGAACGAAATAAGTATGTACGCAGGTATATAATATATATATATCTGTTCGTCATTCCAGTTGATAACTCTCGATATGATTGTTATAAAAACTTTGTTCTTGCCCCAATCAAGCATTCCAGATGAAAGGATGGGTTCGTTGGAAAATATTTGTTCAACACATAAGTTGGTCAAAATCAGAAATTGTTCTTAAAAAATTTAAAAATATAAAAAACGGTTAAAAATTGTTGAATTTATATTTTTCATCGGAATATAACTCAAAAAAAGTTCATCTGCCTTGAACTGAGTCATTTAAAAATTGAAGTTCAAATTTATGCTACAAA
Source organism: Creontiades dilutus (assembly GCA_031894815.1). Taxonomy (NCBI): domain Eukaryota; kingdom Metazoa; phylum Arthropoda; class Insecta; order Hemiptera; family Miridae; genus Creontiades; species Creontiades dilutus. The sequence goes on from JAVIWC010000161.1 coordinate 995,765, forward strand.
TTGAGGGGTACATAAGTCCCAAAATAGCAAACTGGGTAAATTGCCTATTTGTAAATGCCAAATCTACAAAAAAGCAGCCTCTCTGCTAAAATGTGACTTGGGTGTTGGGTTCTTGGAGAATTTCCGCTGTTTAGTTAAGGTTTGTTCAACAAAAAATGTTTTTGTATTTATGTGTGTTATGTTGATTGCTGGTCTTTCCCCTACATTGCTTGTATGGAAAGTAATAAAATGGCACCTCTATCTTGTTTTTTCAATTTTTGGACTTATTTGGTTATTGGAAGGAACTCCTCAATTGTAATTCAATTCCATTGAAATGTACATACTAGAAAATTATTACTATTTTTTCAAACCATTTACTTTATAGAAGTTGTAATTCAATAGATACATCCTCTGACAACTCAAATTTAAACCTGTGCTCTTGAAGGAGCCAAATTTGAAGTGAAGTTTCATTTCAATGTTGGACATTCCCCTCTCTTGCCTACTGATCCGTTTAGGTTCCGCACAAGACGTAATATGCCTTCGTTAGCCTCAACTGCCATCCTATTCCTTAATGTACACTTTTAGCTTTGAACCCTTTACATCAGCATGTTCACTGTTTGCAGTCATGTGGCATTCAAATCGGAGTCTCCGTCTGGGTAAAGCACCACTACACGGATCGGTATTACAAGGGCAAGGTAGTGGATATCTACAAAGAGACGTACCACACCCTTCTTTTTGTGGACCAATCTTGGATTGAGCTTCCTACAAGCCAAGTTCCGGTAAGTTTCTCGCATTTCAGCGATACGTAATATGATTGAACTGAAACTACACGTTTGTGAGTGGGTTGGTCTTAAGCTGGATTCACATCCATCGGGCAAGCTATCGGGAAAGTGAGTACGAGCAGCTGATTGGTTGGACACCAGCTGGGGAGAGGGAATATTTTTTCTGGACAGGCAGTTTTGAAGCAAACTGTACGCATCAGATTTTTCAAATATTTTTCGTGCTGGATTGCGCAGATCACTACTGCGCATATGGAATGGTGTCAGGAACCGAAACAACTGTGGGAAGAAGCGCGGGAAACGAGTTCCACGCTTTCATTTTGTGGAAAACTGGTGATTTGAGGTTAGATTGTTGAGTTGTGTGCTTCTTCATTTTTCATTCAGATATTGTGTGTTTTAGCTTAACTTGCTTCGTGATGAATCACGAAATACTAGTAGAATTAGTTTGTGGAAGACCGCAGCTATGGGACACATCTGTAAAGGAATATAGAAATACGGAGACAACAGCGCGGAATTGGGAGGAGATAGCCGGCTTGCTTGGTTAATGGTTGATGGTTCCCAACTTCTGCGATTCCCCTCCATCCCCTCCACTGCTTTTCACCAGCTTCCCCTAACCGTATTTCTGGACGTGCCGGATGAATGTGAATCCAGCTTTATCCAGTAATTCATTCAACCTTACGATGATAAACAGCAACCTGATGAATGTAATGGTGAAACATTTGTTGCGAGTTAGACCTTGAAACTTGGAAGATACTAAACAGTGTGATTCATGATTAGAGATCATCTTCAAGTGGAAGTATCTCAATTTTGAGTCTGATGCCTCAAAGGAACTGCCTGACTATTTACATTGATCCAGTATTGCTTTATGGAGAACCTAAAAATCTTTTAGGTAATAAATACATGAGGAGGTCCGCTGCAAAAATTGCTCTTTCCATTAAAAAGAAAAAAAGCTGCAAATTCTTTCACTGGTGTTTATTATTCAATTGGCTTGCGTTCATGATTTGAATTTCTACTATGCTTTGGAGTGTGCATGTTTCACTGGTATGGAGCGATTATTGAATTTCAGGAGATATGCATAGAGCACGTAAATCTGTTCTCAACCACAATACCTATTTGGATTGATCAGTTGATCATATTTGTGTGCCTCCTGAAATTCCATTATCGCTCTATCACTGTGAAACACGCACACTCCAAAGCTTAGTATAAATTCAAATCATGAACGCAAGCCAATTGAATAATAAACCCCAGTGAAAGAATTTGCAGCGTTTCTTTTAACCAAAAATGCCGGGGGTGGAAGACTTTTTTGAATATTATGTTAACGGATTGATTTCAACTGAGGAGTTGCTGTTGATTTTTCGAACGTATTTGGAGCAGGAGAGTGTAAGGGAAGCACCTCGACGATTAAGCCTGCTCTATGGGAGATTTTCCCTGGACGACATGAGCGAGGATGACGTACTAGTTTCGTTCCGATTTAATAGAGAACATGTACATTTACTCCAGAAAAACAGCGGATGTACCGGCGGGTGGATGCGAAGCGGTTTACAACTAGGTTACCCTGATGGCAGGTTACTTTGCGATAAGGTCGAAAGATACGTTCGTTCGGATCGCATCGGTGGGTGGTATCGTAACTTCCGTAAAGATAACACCGTCATATTGTAATACGACCGATCGTATTGGCAGCGACGGATTCGTATCGGTGTTGACGGATCTCCTAGGAACTCTCTATTTTGTCGCAAAACTCGTTAGCTCTCAGTTTCGATCTTCATTTTCTCAGTTATACTTGAATGAATTTTATTCATTTCTCTCTTCCTTTATCCAGGTTGCTGGAGTTTTGAGAAGCAAAAGGAATTTCGATTTGTTCTGTTTGAAGGATGTGATCTATTTCGTGATTTCTGCAAATTAAACTCGAGTGGATCGAGCGTGTTTTGCACCTCGCCTCCTCACATCGTTAAGATCTCAATTTATTGAAAAATGATAATTTATCATAACGTTTTTGTTATAGGCCATCGATGGCGATGTGGAGAAGAGAAGAGGAATGACCGTGAGCTGTGTAGTGAAAGGTCATCAAACGACAGCTACATATATCGACTCTAAAGTGAAACTCATGTACAAGGTTCGTTTTGATAGACATATTCGTAAACCGTCAATTCGATTCCATAAAAGTAACCCTTTCGTTCAAAGACATGAGCTTTGAGATAATTTTCAATGTACTATATACCTAGTTTTCTCTTCAATATTAGAGTTAACTCTTTTCTTGTAAAAAAAGGATGCTGTAAGATAAGAAGCTCATCTCGTTTTGGAAAGACATTTCACTCATCTGGAAATTTACACTTAAGGAAAACAGGAGATCAAATACCATACAATGAGATGGAAGCTGTATATTTTTGTTGATATTTATATTCCAACGAAATCTTCCAATAAAACCAACAGAATGGAACAACTTCTTTTTGGGGTTAGTTAGCAGAAAGACTCTGGACTCTCATTCTCATAATCCTGGGGCCAAGGCCTAAAATAAATAGTAATTTTAGGTTTTTAGACTCTGAAAACTTATTCCCTTTCTGAGAGAGAAAATAACTCTCTTCCATCTCAAAATTTGTAAGATTTATGTAAAATATACTACCAATATAAGATGGTGGCCCCAGGAAGATGCTAAAATTAAACATTTCTAAGTTCTTCTCCTACAATTCCTTAACCGTGCCCGTTACAGAAATGTTCAAACGTATCAAAATTGTGGCGTTCAAAAACCTCACTTACCTTGGAACCTCACTAATTGTCTGATTCAAGTCTACTAGAGCTTATTCGACTCTGAATTGACTATTTTACAAGATTTATACCTAACAACTTTCAGCTTAGACCCTTCTCCATTAAATTACAACATGGCTTCCCTGCGATTCTTTTGTAAATAGGTATGCCAAGAGAAAAAATCTGAATAAAACTGACTAGATATAAACACGGAGTTGAATAAGCTTTGGTGCACTTGAATTATCCCAATATCGAGGTTACTCTGGGGGCCCTTTAAATTGAAGGTGTCCTCTGGGTATTGCAGGCTAATTGCCCCAACCCTCGGAAGGGGTAACTGTAAAGAATTCACCTATGTAAAACAGAATTATTCTCTAATAAAGGAGGGCCAAACCGACCAGGTAGCAGGGTAGAAGGGGTTCCATATCCGTATAAAAACCCGGCCTACGAGCCGGGAGGCTACAGTCGGTGGAAGCCCTAGCAGCTTTAACCAAAACCCTGCATTCTCATTTCATTTTACCTAACCTTGCCTTGAGTACTTACTCGGTCAGTTAGGGCTATCCTTTTCCTTCCACTGAGGTGCCGCCGTCTTGTAAAGAGAGACGGGTATCGCCTCAGCATCCAAGGACCTCTCCTCCGTAGCAAGCAAGTTGGTGCCACAACCTCGAGAGGTTGGTATCGCCAATTTCGCGCACTACATCCCGCTCATTTCCTTCCTAACAAACAACTTTGGTGCTTCGGACGCTCCCCTCCGGCATCGCCAACTTTATACGCTAATCACCTTCCTACATCAGCAAGCAACTTTGGTGCTTTGGACGCTCGCGGCCGGCATCGCCAACTTTGTACGCTATCCACTTTCTCACACAGCAGACAATTTCGGTGCTTCAGTCGCATGCAACTGGCATCGCCGACTTTGCGAGCTAAAAACCTCAGTTTTGATCAACTGACCGAAAGGGGTAAAAACTTAAGCGAATATCTTCCTTCAAGAGAGAAAGTTAAATAGTAGGCGAATTCTCCCTCAGGAAATTCTCTACAGTAACTATTCCAGCTTAGTCATAATCTATTTGTAAGCGTTGACTCTTGATCTCCTAAGACCTCCAACTTCCCCAACTGTAGACTTATACTTACAATATCTCACTTTTATGGTTTGTATTCCTTGTGCAGGTATGTTTTGCATCGATGCCCGTAATAACAGTCTCCATCGATGAAATTTGCAGCAGTGGCAAACCAGTAATCGAACAAGAACTCAGAAGCAGGTTCGTTGACTATACTTGCACTTCTATTTCGTAATTATGGGAATAACCCTGCAAGACCACATAATACGTCGTAAGCCACAGTGTCGTGTGGTTGATAAATACAGTTGAATCCCAGATATCTGCAATGTCGATAGAACAATTACAGATTGCCTACATATACTTCAAATTTAATCGCAAAAGAAAAGTCCTAAGTTTTGTACGGAATAAATAGGTTCTTTTTCCTTAAAATTGATGATGAAGTTGTGATCTGCACGTTTGAAGTTTTTAGAACTCATTTTAGATTCACACTAACAGCTAGAGCGACGGTAACAATACGTTGAAGGATGGGAGGTCATCCCCTCACCCTAACTTACAATGAATGATAGACCGGTTGGAGAGGGCTAAACACGTTTTATAGACATTTCATTTTGACAAAATACCAAATGTTCACAAGAAAAGGGAAATCCATTGATTTCTTTCGACTGATTCCCTTTTTTCAAAGGAAAAACTTTTATCTTGGAATCACAGAAATTTGTACGATTAACTTTTTGATTGCAAAAGATTTTGGTCTGTCGATTTTTATTGTTCATGAAAATAGGGTTGATTTTCAAAATTTTAAATGGCAAAAAACTATAAGTTGTGTGCAAGTCAAAGTTTATGTTAATACTATAGATTATAAAGTGGTAGCCTTCTGAAAGTATATCATTGTTTTGCTAAATTGACTAACAAATCATTCAACTCTGTTTTTGGTAGACTATGTTATTGCTTGAAGAGTGGAACGATGTCGTTTTGAATCAGGATTCCATTTTATTGCATTTTTTTTCTCCCAAATTAGACATAGTTAACCATTGAATAAAAAGTTGATGCTAGAAAAGGTTTTTGTACTGGGACAGGAATGCTATCCCGTCACGCTTGGGATGGTCCCAGTTCTACCCTAGGAAGTGAGCCTGATGGGGAACATGTTCCACTCGACCAGAAGCTATGACGCTGGTAATCGTAACGTGTAACTCATTAATTAAGTCAATAAAAATTATGGCATTATCTTGGGGAAATTACTAATAACAAAATATTGCCGATAACATCTTGCTCTTCTTTGGAACTGGTTACGATCAATTCTTTCAAATGGAGCTTTTCGCACAGTCATAACCACTGTACATAAAAATGCACAATCACCCTCTTCTGCTTTTAACTAATTTAAGGCCGTATGATGTATGTCGGTTTAAATGACAGATGCTCGTATTCAGAAGGACTGACTGAGACACTGCTATTATTCTTTCCTGGTGGGTTGCAGTAAGTATTCAGTATGAAGTTAATCGAGATCCACCCGTGGGTGTCAAACCATGGACCACATATTTGGATTTTGTATTACAGACAATCCTATCGGTTCTCCCCAGAGAAAAATCACTGACAGACCAGATTTATGGCGAGTGCAGTCAGTTAGACTTGAAGATTTCTGAAAGAAGTCAAGAGAAAGCAGGTTTTAAAAATAAATGGATTAATTTGAACAAAATTACTTGATGTATGAGTGCATACATGCCGAAATCTAAAGCTAAGTCAAGGAGGACCGCTCGGAAGGTCGTGAATGAAGAAGAAACGGATGATCTCGCTTCAGACGATTCATTACTAGAGGAAGGTGAAAATAAGTCCCGATTGAAGTCAAGTAGGCCCAAAAAAGACGTTGTAAAGGTAAGCCCAAAGTCCAGTATCAATTCAGTTGTTGTAGGTATGCAAGCACAGTTACAGGCACCTGATAGTTTCGATTTCACGAGTCCAGCGAAGTGGTCAAGGTGGATAAAACGTTTCGATAGATATAGAATTGCTTCAGAATTATATCTCAAATCAGATCGTCAGCAAATAAGCACACTTTTATACACCTTAGGGCAAGAAAGTGAAGAACTATTTGCCACGTTTGACCTTGGTGATGAAGAGGATTTACAATGTGAGGATGTGGTAGCAGCTTTTGAAAACTATCTAGGTCTTAAGAAAAATATTGTTTACGAAAGGGCGAAGTTTTTGAAACGTAGACAGGGAGCAGGTGAGCCGGTAGATGCTTTTATCAATGATCTTCACAAATTAGCGGAAAGTTGTGAGCTAGATAAGCTCAAGGATAGCTTGATCCGAGATTTGATTGTTATACGATTCGTTCTTACACATCAATAGTGTTAATTTCTTATTATATGTAACATCACATCACATCTGTTCTACTTGAGGAACGATTTTTCCCAAGACTGCTGGGAAAATCTACGTGAATCGACAACTTACATCACCTTTAAATCTCATGATATTCCGCCACAGGTTTGTTCAGCATGTGCTTCTCTGAAAGTCAGATCCACTTTTCTTGTTGGCCGGTGTGCATTCGCTACCAGTACCAATTTTGGAGATTCTCAGCTGGCTGATTACTCATCGAATTCATTTTATCCAGTTGACATTAATTTTGACAGAAATTGAGCGTGTGTGTACTTCACTGCCGCTCCACAGGCAGTTATTTGTGGGGAAGTCAAACCCTTCACTGCTGCCTTGTAGTGCGACAGCTACTGCAATAACGGCAGTGACTGAATGTGTTTTCTGATTGATAGAGGCACAAAAGAAGTACCAACTCACCCAAAATGGGCCTACTGACACCAACAGAAAGCAGTATCGATTCGGTATTAGTCTAAGTGATACAACTGATACAAGGGTTGAGGAGGTCGCTCGGCTTATCTGAAAACGAGATGTTTTGACGTGTTTATTGTCTAATGGATCGGCGATAGACTGTAATCGTATCTAGTTGTTCATCGAGGTGGTTCTCTTAATCTAAGAGGGTTCCTCTTTAATAGGCAACTCAGATTGGATCTGGATAAGGATATCTGGTACGGGAATGAGTGATTATTGATCGATGAACAATGAGCTCTATTAGCAATTAGTGGAACTAATTAGTTCAGCTCTCTGGCAACAGATTCGTAATCGATCCCATGGCTGTACAATCTTGGCTTTGTTGTGGTCCCCCCCCCACCCTTGACGGGAATGAGTGAAACAACAGAAAGATGGACCTGATGAGAGGTGGACAGGGAACAGTATCTCCAAAAAAGAGGCTCCCTGATAATCCACAGACTGGTTTGACAGTCAGCAAACTGATTTTAGGTCTAAAGAGTTAGGGTTAAGATGAAATAAGGGTTAAATACCAGTATATAAATCAAACTTGCTTGCGGTTGCTGCATTTAGAGTGGCTATGGAATTTTGCATGGACACATCGCTAGGAACTAAGTGATTTCACACTTCAGTGTTCACACCAATAAATATCGAGCATTTACACCAAGAGGTAACATTTTGCTGATTGAGAGTGTTTTGCAAAATGTTACCATTGCCACTCTATTACACATTAATTAGTCACTCATGTGAACACGGTTTGAACAGTTAGATAATCTACTTGGTAAGAGTAAATGTGGCTCCCTCCATGAAAGTCCTATTGAAACCGAGATCTGTCATTTAGACACGAGTACGTAAAAAAATGTGTAATTGAAGTTTTTTTCTGCAATTGGTAACAAGGAATGGCATAAGGGGATGTGGTGTACCATATCTATTACGTTTGTGAGGTGATGGAATGGTGTAGTTGCCCCTTCCGAGGAGGTGGATGCATTATTATGCTCCGCCACGCTCAGAGGATGAATCAGACGCTTGCAGGCGTCCGGTTCATCTCCCAAGGCGACAGATTCTAACCATCTCCATCACACGTTATAATGCTGTATTATTTAAAATGCCTCACTATCTTCAGCATGTTTTATTATATTCATTAATTTCGTGGGCAATATGAATACAAAATCTAAAGAGGCACTTTTTTTCCAATATACTCATGGAAATAAATTTTTGACAGAATTTATATATTTATATTTGACAGAATTGTTCGTATCTGACATCTGACCGACTTTGATTTGCATTTTGCCTAACGAAAATATATCACACTTCAAAATGATTTTTACTTGAATCAATCCTTAAGGAAATGTTGCCTCCTCAGGTTCCAACCCTCGAAAATTGTTCACCTTCTTTGGAAAACTCTTATTTTTCGTATTCTTTACCTCAGCGAAAATCAACTTCCATAAATCAACTTTTCCTCCATAAATCAACTTTTTCATTTTTTATATCGTTTATTCAATGGTGATTGGTAGAAATTTCATTAAGTTAAACGGTATTACCTAACAATATTACATGTTTCCTGAACACCGTTCGGCTCCACACTCCGTGATTAAATTCAAGCTATCTTAAAATCCATGAAATTTTTCAAAAAGGTTATGCCCACTTGTCTAAAGCCTAAACTATCTCCTTCATATTATTATTTCTCTATTTTTTTAATGAAAATTGTGAACTAAAGGCTTATTAAGAATATTTCTTTGATCTCCTACACCGATCGCAGGTCATTATAAACATAGTCAAAAGACTGCGTAGATATAGGCGCCTGTAGAGGAAAAATTGAATAAAATATACAGGTATTTTTGCTACACTAGGCACATAAGATGCCTATGGAGAGATTTGGAGTTATATAGGTCAGTGTGAGTTTTGTTTACGATTATTTCGAATATGATTACCATCCTGTCAAGCCAGTTTTGGAACAATGCTTCCACAAGTCCTGTGGAATAGAGCATCAGAATACAGCTTAGTTGCTACTGAAAACATTGCTTTAAAATATTCGTTTTAAGCGGTGGAACCATCCTGTGAAAAGTGGTATACCATTTATCGATCAAGCCGAACAATAGAGAAGTGATCCTGGCTTACCTACTTCTTTCAGTTGAAGTAATCAAATTTTTCAAGAATCCTAAACATGCCTTTCATTACTAACCTAAATAATATGTTGGTTTTGAGTAGCGACAATTTCTAACATGAGCCCTGTGCATTTTGATTTGTTCACATATATTTACCTAAGTATAAAAAGTAGATATTGCAATGGTTAGTAATCTAGTGTGTATACATGTAATGTCATTTTGGGTCAGAGGCATCAAAAAAGTTGGTAATTGAAATATTTTCGTCTAGTAGTTTGGAAACACGATTATTTCTCCCTCCTCCCCCCTCATCTATGCATCTATGCATCTTACAACGTAAACTCAGAAATTTTCAGGGGGACACTTTTTTATCTTTGTTTCATAATTTCAAGTTTAGCGTTGGTGAGGTAGTTAAAATTGACCATTGGCTGGTACATGGCTGAGTGGTGAGTCAAACCCTTCCTGTAACTTCCAAAAAGGAATCGTGTTTTTCTGAATCATATAACAGAATAACGTATGTAAATACAGTTGAATGATTCATAATAAACATACATTCATCTCAGGCACCCACTAATAAGAGTGTGGGAGCATGTACACCCTTAGACTACATATAAACCGAAAAAAATAAAATTTCAAAATCCATCCATTCTCATTTGAAGAGGAACTGGACTAGATTGCACTATTTGAACGAAAGCGCGCAATAGATCTCCCCAGGCTCTGTGAGGAATGCGATTGGAGGAGCAGCTGCTCTCTACCATGCTACCGTCGGAATTGCAGTTTGAATTGAGGCGGATCTGTTACGTTGGAAAATCAGAGAGCTCAAGAAGCAAGACAATATTCTTTAAGGAGACAGATTTGGTCCGTAGTTTCTTTAAAACTGTTTATTCCGTTGAAGCTTTTTACAATCTTCTAATTGTCATCGTCAGCTATATCAACATTAACAAGATGGTCTAGTTGATCTGTGTTTGGTTTGCGATCAACCAGACCAAATATTCTTTAGGAAGACAGATTTGGTCCGTAGTTTCTTTAAAACTGTTTGTTCCGTTGAAGCTTTTTACAATCTTCTAATCGTCATCGATGGTCACAAGATGGTTTGGTTGATCGTCAACCAAACACCGATCAACTAGACCATCTTGTTCCTGTTGTTATAGCTGACGATGACAATTAGAAGATTGTAGAAAGCTTCAACGGAATAAACAGTTTTAAAGAAACTACGGACCAAACCTGTCTTCCTAAAGAATACTGTGACTGAAGGAAGGTCAAGTTTGAAGCAAGATAATGTTGGCAGAAGCCCTCAAATCAGTTTGAGCCCATTTGACAATGGGTGAGGGTGTCTGCAGAAGGTAACTGCCATTAAGTCTCATCTTGGCCTGGGCTGGGTGCCACATAAATGCATTCACACCTGTTTTCTGAGTGTTGGAACCTGAGACTGGATCAGAAATGACTGGAGATCTTTCTTCAAACTGGTTTTGTTTGTCATCTCTAGTTCCTGCCTCTGTCCAACAGAAACGCCCCCTTTTCATTTCAGAAGAAAGAAATCAGAATTTCCTTCGTCAAACCACCCCTTTTTTCTTGTTTACCCATTCTAGGGTAAGTCAAAAAATAGCAGATCTCATACTGCACCAAAACCAGTAGAATCCCAGAACGACTTTTTTCCAACAGTCTGAAAGGTGGTCGTGATCGTCCTTGTACACTTTACCAATCCTCAGCCGTCTGAAAACAATGATCCAACCACTGGAAAAAGCTTTTTTGAACTGAGCCAATGAGTACACTTATTTCTAAGCTCACGGCTGAAAAATGCTTTTTGTCGTTTCAACTATTGGTGTTTCTCTGACCACTAAGTCCTATTTCTGTTTAAATAGTTTCAAGTTATATTTTCGAGGTTGCTTATGAGTGTTCGGTATTTACCTATTAGGATGGATAACAATTCAGTACAATTTATCAAAATGAACTGCCTGGATTGCTGCAAACATTCAAAATGAAAAAATTTTCTTCTCCTTGACCGATTGTATGACAGGTGTATTGAAAACGAGAAATTTATTCCATCTGTGTATGGTTTGAATTAGTGGTATGCGTTGAAATCAGAAGAGCATATTTTCTGTTCCCGTTGTGATAGCCCCTATCGATCTCAGTGCAGCCCCTGAATTTCGTCTTGTTATTAAGTTGGTAGTAAAAGGTAAAACTTTTACTGGGGTTTATTATTCAATTGGCTTGCGTTCATGATTTGAATTTATACTGAGCTTTGGAGTGTGCGTGTTTCACAGCTGATAGAGCGATATTGAATTTCAGGAGGCACACGAATATGATCAACTGATCAATCCAAATAGGTATTTTGGTTGAGAACAGATTTACGTGGTCTATGCATATCTCCTGAAATTCAATAATCGCCCTATCACCTGTGAAACACGCACACTCCAAAGCTTAGTATAAATTCAAACCATGAACGCAAGCCAAATGAATAATAAACCCCAGTGAAAGAATTTGCAGCGCAGCGTGGTTATCAGAATGCTTCAACCCGTGTATCTGCTACAAAGCCTTTTAGGAGTTCACTCCAAGTATCCACATTACTACATCACTGGGTTACTGATAGGAACACAAAAACAATAATAAACCAAAATAACGCAAATGTTGTCACCATAAATTGGTCCATAGATCGGGAATGATTTGACCTACTGACCTGGGGAGGGGCTCATTCGATTCCTCGTGGAGTTTTCTTCAAAAAGAGTACAAATTTAGGCCGCCTTGAATTTTTACGAGGTTTTTAGGGATTTTACAAAACTTTGACAACCCTTAAAGGGCCACTTTTTTTTTCTTTTTTTTTTTTTCGGTGGGAGGTGAGGAAATTTTTGAGATCCTTAGGTGGAAATCGGATCTCCTAAGATACCCAAAAGGGACCGTACTTAGGGTTATGTGGGATTCAAACCCACTAAAACCTCACCTTCCATTTCCCACGACGAAACTCAGCCTGGAACTGTTTGGCACTTAAAATTAAGTGAGAGAGCTGGCTCAAGAATTGGGGCGTCGCCGGACCAACATGGATTTTCCTGATCATTTCAGCTTTTTTGCTTCAGCCGTTTGGGAGAAATCGTGCGTACAGCGGACGGACGGAAAAATTTGTATTGCAGATTCGGATTTTACACCCTTTGAAACGTAAACCATGAAATTTTCAGGGGGGTTAGAGTTTTTTTTTTTTTTTTTTTTTTTTTTTTTTCAAGAGCGATTACAATGGTTTATTATTGAATAATAAACCAAAAGGTGCCCTCTGTCATTCTAAAGTTTTGGATGTGAGACTGTCAAAACTTATTTGTTTACTTATAATTAAGCTCTGTATCTAATAAGAACATCCGTTTTGTTCACAGAGGGCTGATTTGAATATACTTGCTGCTGCTCACACTGCTTTCTCATGCCCGACCCCCTCTACTCCCTTTCCCACGTCTTTCCTAAGTTACAAGCGTTTCCCATTTCCACTAATGTAAAACTCCAATACGGACCTCCTCAATCTCTCAAGAACTGTATCACTGAACATAGTTGATACCACCCATCTTAACGGAACGTCATTGTCGTTGTAGTACCTCCTTCAATAAATCACAGTTTTTTAATCTGCCTGTAAGTAGTTCGTTTGGAACAATCTTCAACCCTGTAGAATATCATTTTGTATATAATTTCACAGAATATAAAAAATAGTATCAATTCTAAAATTATATTATTCCTGTTTGTAAATATCTTATGGAGTCTACTATTATTTTTAACTCACTGAATTTATAGATTACAATGTTTCAAGACACTTTTAATGTATTTAGGTGTTGTGAATTAAATTGTAGTGATCAAGCCAAAATTGCCCTTTGTGGTTTCTGTTTAGGCTTTAATTTTATATAGTACAATGTAATAGTTCGAACTTATTTGCTTTTCTATTTCACAGATTAACCTAGAGGTTACTTGATATACAAACAGTACATTTTCTTGGAGTTCTCCGAAACATACTGCTTCCATGAAAACCTGATGGTGGAAGCATTTTTTTGGCTGTAATTTATCCATATTTATTATAGAGTGTGTAATAAAATCCTGATAAGACGGCCGTTTCGTTTCATTGATTCTCCTGAATTGACATGGAATTTATTCAGTGTTGGCAAACAATACAGATACCAAGACAGTGAGTTTGGTGTGAGTATAAATTTGTTTTACGTTTAAATGGTGGTTATAAGGCTCAATGAATACAAGTAGTATTGGTTGAAATCAACGAAAATATTTATGTGTACCTTTATAGATGACATTTAAAGCAACTACGTATTCTTGACCAAAATCCACGTGGAGATGTGACTACTGTGCAATTGAGTACCAACTCTCACAATGAGCATTACTCATTGGTCAATTTTTCCCCAGAATTGTCTCTTTTTCCCCCAAACTGATAAGAGTGAAATGGATTCATTGTGTACCCACTGTGCACTGGTGAAGTCAGAGTCTTCCGTGTATCATTTGAAACTCGTGCATTTACTCCGATTTTATAGTATCTCCGACTGTGTTACTAGCCTCTCGTGACCAGGCTTTCTAGTTTTCCACCCACTGATCACTAACTCTCTCCCTTATGATAACTGATAGTGATGAAAACCATTTCCAAATTCCGATTTGGGGAAGGAAGTGCAGCCCCTTAGAGAGGGGGATTGCCCGTCTGGGTACTGAGAGGCAAGAACATCGCTCAAGAGGGTACTTACTGGGTACAGCTCACCTGACCGTCGACAGCCCAACTGGCTACTCACTGTTGCTGACCCCGTGGCACTTTCTATCAGAGAAGTGAACGCATTAAAAACAGATTCTGGGGGGGGGGGGGGGGAGCTTGGTAGAAGTCGAGAATAGGTGAAAACCCCGATGCCTCCTATCGATATAGGACACCCATTAGGGGGCAAAGGCAGAAATGTGTTCTGTCTAGTTTGCTGGACTGGATGCTCGCTTCGCTTGCATCTCAAAAACAAAAAAATATCCTTCATCAATCCTTTTGGTTAAGTATAGATCAGTTGGACAAATAGATCAGAATGTGTTAATACTTGAGTCTCTGCGTATTGAAAATACTTGCATCGATCTTTATTTTACTACTTGAATTGTTGTCAGCTTATCAAAAACAAAGGGATGTGTGGGAAGCGCCTATTGGCTGAAGGCTTGGAAGGTGACGTCACTATTTGCCAATAACATCATACAAAAGTATCAACATCTGTTCCTAGTACCCAGTCAGGTTGTCGGAACGCTCAACCTATGTACCCTGTTGGGCTGTGGCCTGTTGGTTTCTTTCCCGCTTGTACCCAGTCAGGCATTGCCCAGCACTGGACCCAATGCCCACAGCCTGGCCCTTTTAAGGGGGTCCAGGTTTTGGGTTGCTCAAAGTGTAGGCCCCTGGCCGCCACCTATACGACGAGAAGAGAACCCCCTGGGGGCCCCAGACTGGAAGGGCTGTTCCCCCTCTCGGGAGAGGCCCTCTGAGGCTGGAGTGGGGACGTCGGTCCCACCTCAGTCCCAGTGACCAACCTTCTCCAGCCATTAGTTTCTACGCTGCAGACCAGTTCACTTCTCTCTCTTTAGTCGTTCCCCTTGTGAAGGCAGAATTCTTGCCCCTGTTAGAGTGTTTCATCGTTCGTTAGAAGGACCTCTTAGCTTGCCCCCCGTCAATCTCCTTGTGTAGTATTGTTGGAGTTGTCAACGTGTGTCAGCCCAGAGTCTGGCAAACTCCAAGCCTTTGGTCTCCTACTAACCCCATCACTAAAGCTCTTTGGTGACGGGTGACGTCATTATTGTCGTTGAATTTCGCCACTTCACGGTTTTATTGGTCTAACTATTGGAACATTACACTTACCAGCCTATATTTCCGTTTTACGTCAGTACAATTTCTAATAACTCTAATAACGTTTCGTTCATTTGCTAAAGGTATTTTGTCGTCATAGATATAAGCACAATACTGATATATTCCTAGTACATCTAAGTTACGACTACCATTCAAGATCGTACAAATTGAATTTCCTAAATTTTGCACATATCCTTGTATTGAGGTATTTTTTGTATAATGAATGGCCGTTTGCAATTCGTATTCTTTGTTTCTCTACCTTTTCCTGCAGCTTAGGGTTGGATCAGGTTGTTGGCAAGCTTCCTTCAGGAGATATCCACCCCTCAGGTCAGCTACCCCTTAACGTCAGGTTTTCCCAGGATTATACTATTAACGCTCATAAAGCGCCTTCAACATTTGGTCCGAGGCCATTGGCATAAAGGGGGCTTACAAAAGTTTTAGAAGCTCCCTCGTTTAATTTTAATCTGGTTTACAAGTATTAATATGGAAATTATAAGTATACCCGCTCAAAGCGGTAGAAATAAATCATTCTCAATTTTCCACTGTGGTTATAGTAGTTCGTAGGCTCTTTCTTCTTCTTTAGGGGCTCAGGAATTGTGCCCCTTGGCCTGGATTTTCTTTTCACGGCCCTGTAAAAGTGGACAAGCATGTTAGCGAGCATCTTTTATGGACAGAGACAAAGAATTCGAAAATGGAGCAAAAAACACACTGATAGGAACTGTAATTAACATCACGGAACACCTTAGTATGCCAAGAAACCACTCACTCCTGTAATATATGGAGTCTGGAGAAAATGCACTTCCCATTCAGAAAATCCAATTTTAGCGCTACTCAGAATAATTAAGAACCACTTATCAATGTTGTTATCGAGAAACAACCGTAGATGTCTGTTTTTAGTGAGGGACTTATTACTGATGTTTATTTAAACAGGAGCCGTTTCATGCAATGACGAATGTCACTGCTTCTTTCACTACAAACTCCCATCAATTAAATTGAATTACTGTGTAAGAATCAGATTTTAGCGCTCCTACAGGAATACGTAGATACAATGAATGTTTTCCCACATGGAAATGTTGTTCTCTGTGGAAAATGCGCTTCTGCAGGGCTACGTAAACCACTCAACCATAATTTTAAAAATAATACAAAGAACCATTAACATGTACGAAATAACCAATTTAATGGTAGAATATTGTAAGGAAAAGATGGTGAGACATGGGAAACATTTCTACGGTTTTTAATGTTGTTAGGTTGGTAAGAGATACCTGCCTTCAAGGTTGCTTTGTTTTGTTTTGTGTGTTTTGGTTTTAGGCTCGTCTTCTTATCTCGTACCCGTTCGCATACTGAATCGATCGAATAATTTTGACAGCTACACATTCTTATTTCGAAATCCAGTAATTTTTAACGTGTTAGTTAAGAAAATACATACTGTGTTTCATATCATACAGGTAGTGAAAAGGATTATGACTGCAGTTGGCTTGAATACCGCTGTTGTAACCAACGTCGGGAGTTGGCCGGTAGGGAATCAACCGAACAATAATAATAGAACGACGGCCACGAGTCTTGTCAATCGAACAATCAGCCTGTAAGTTTACTGTGTATAAAATGTGATACAGAGGTTCTCTCATGGCAATGCTAGTAATCAGCGATCCTTCCGTTCCTCACTAATATCGTATATCTGCGTCTTTTATCTTCGATTCCGGTTAGTTCAAGCTTTATAGCTGAGCCTTTTGAGGGCAAAGTATAAAGGGACAAGGTAGTTTAGGTTTGTCCGATTCACAAGGCAAGGGAACTCAAGTACTATCATCAACTGTCAACCTTCAACCAATAATTGACTGGTTGTTAAATAGTAGAAGTGACAAATTAAAAATATTGATAAGATTACCAGGATGTATTTGTCCAAGTTAATAGGTTGTGCCAACTTGTTTGGTAGCTCAGTGAAAACTTCTTTTGTACCATGGCGGCTCCTGCCATGAAACCCAGGGGGTGCACCGAAACCGCGACGGACAACTACGAAGAAAACGTGAGACTTAAATGAGCTTTCCTCGCCCAAATACAAATTTCAACTACCAATATGCAAAGGAGGAGAATTCGTTTAGGTAAATAGCGGTGAAATGAAGCAAAGAGCGAGAGCGCGTTTAGGTAAACAAAACAGCGCGTTTCGGTACGAAGTGATCAGACTGCAACAATGTTGGGACGTTTTTCAAAGTGATAGGGACTTAAATGAATACTTTATTACGTTTTTCAAAGTAATACCGACTTAAATGAATAGGTACTTGAAAAAAAGCTCTGTTTGATTTTTGTTCATTGACTTGTTTTTTGACAACTACCACTACGGTACGTTTTTATGACAATTAACGGTGAGAGTATTAGGTACTTATTGCAATGTATAATCAATCAATAAACACCTACACTTCACCTGTTGCAATGAAAAACCCGTTTTTTTCAACTTTTTACCCAAACTCGTTCTCATTGGTCGTTTTTCTTTACCCAAACGTGTTGTGTTTCCCAAACAGAACGAATTTACCCAAACGAAACTCCCCCATGCAAAGAACATCAATCTTATCCGCTATCTCTATCTATCTCGGCTTCAAATCGTGGAACAAGCTACTCAATCCTACTTTTAAAAGAAGTTCACTAGTAGGTAGGTAAATAGGTACCTGGAAAGAATGAACCGTGTTTCGCATCAGTTGAAATTCATAACTACTCAGCAAGAACCATCGTGGAGGCGAAAGCCCAATTCCATCTTTAACCAAAGCTTCATTCCTATTATTGCAGCAAACAAGACTAGGAGGACAGAAAAGTGTATTAGTTCCTCATATCCGCAGAGCCAATTTATCTTTTCGTAGTTATGAGGGTTGAACTTGCGAATGGGGGAACGATTTCTGCTTGAGGTTTGTTGCAGTCCTGTCAATAGTGGCATTGGGCGCCCTGCGTTGTAACTAATCACTCTTTGCTCCACCTACATTTTAGTGAACTCAGGTTTTATAGCACTTAAGCAGGGTTCACATCCATCCGGATCGTTTGGAAATACGGATAGGGGAAGCTAGTAAAAAGCAGTGGAGGGGATGGAGGGGAATCGGCAGAACACAAGCCAACAAATCGTTTCCCGCGCTTCCTCCAACAGCTGTTTCGGTTCCCGACGCCATTCCGTATGCGCAGTAGTGAACTGCGCCATCCGGAACGAAAATATTTGAAAAATCTGATGCGTACAGTTTGCTTCAAAACTGCCTGTCCGGAAAAAAGATTCCCTCTCCCCAGCTGGTGTCCAACCAATCAGCTGCTCGTATTCACTTTCCGGATGGATGTATTCATTGCGTATTTACAGCTAATACAGTTCAATCACAAGTTTTGGGGGACAATCAACTGATAATAGGATGAGTGTGCTTTGTTGATTCTAACGCACTCTAGCGGGTAAGTGGACAACTTTGTGTGCTCCTGTGTAAGCTCTCTGTAATTTTGCACGCTTTATTTCGGGCCCCCTCATTGGTTCATTCTTTGGACCCGAATCCAATCAAGGCTGTGTTTCCCTTCCATTTGGAGCAGAGACGGGGTTTAGCTTACAGACAGCAAACCTCTAACTCCTCTCATCAAACCCCCCTCCACCATCCTCTCACCCATCCTGAGGCTCTGTTTGGCCCTTGGATTTGAAACTATTTGGCTCTTCAATAAGGATTCATGGGGGAAAGTTGGAAAACAGTATGATAATAAGTTAATTATTATTATCAGGTATCTTTTTCATTTTGGCAAGGGGTCGCAGTTGTGCCAGTCAGTGGCAATGAGTTATCAATATCCCAAAAGCTTCAATCTAATCCTTTCTAAAATATCCGGTTAAGTGTGAAATTAGGCTAACTTTGTCACCATGTAGACGGTATAGAAGTTTGTTTAATAACTTTGCTTGGCTTTTGGTTGGAGTCGAGGCTTACAGAACACGCAGAAAAATTGATCCATCAATTTAACCGTAAAGTTGATGTTAACAATATCGACAAAATACCATTGACGGAATTCCATTGGATCGCCCCACAACTGTCCAAGAGCTTGGAGTTGTACTCGATCCGGAACTGGATTTCTCTGCCCACATTGACGCAGTCTGTATCAAAGGGATAAGATCACTTGGTCTTTTGAAGCGTGCTTCTCTCGACTTCAGCAACCCATCTGCATTGGTGCTGCTTTACCGGACAATTCCCATTCTTGAATACTGCGAGATACATCGCCATAGGTTGGAGCGAGTGCAGAGGTGCTTCCTCCGTTTCTTTGGATTCAGGATCGGAGTGCCTCGAGATGGGTACATGGTCAACTACGATGAGCTGTACCGGCGTAGTGGCTTGGTTCCCCTGGTCTCTCGGAGACTCTCCACGCACATTAAATTTTATTACCGGCTGGTTAAGGAGACAGACTGCCCTGACCTCCTGTCAACTGTCGGTTTCTTGGCCCCAGGACACCGCACGAGGAATCCTGCATTGTTTTTCGTCCCATTCGCCAGCAGGAACTATCTCCTCAACCGCCCTCTTCTCCGAATGCCTAGGGAGGCCAATGTAGTGTGTTCAGTGCACGGTTTTGATTTTTTTGCCGACCCCATCTCATCTATTAAGTTCTTACTGTAACCATGAAACTATTTAGACAATTTAATATCTACATTTGTTCCTTGTTCATGCTTTTTAGTCCTTGTTTGTATGCTCTTGATCTTTATCATTTATGTTCTGTCATTATTGTTTTCATTATTGGATGTTTATTATAGTTTTTAACCTGTATTCCTTGTAACTGGGCTTGACCCGTTGCCATATAAATAAATAAATGAAATCATCTCCCACAGTTTGTACCCAGTGTGGAATTTCGCTTCGTATCAAAACAAACTTCCTTTGTAAAAAAAAACCTTTACTTGAAGGTCTACACTTTTTGAGGTTATTTCCAACTCAACCTTTAAAGGTATTACAGGCTGGTATGGCTGTGGAATGCCAACCCCACCCGTTTTATATTTGTACATCCCTCTGACTCACACATTATTCAGTTTGGACCCTCTCTCATCTAATGGAGGGGTTCCTTATTTATTCAGGTAGACCAAACAACTTCCCTTCGGGTATCTCAAAATAATTCAAACCGTTATCCCAAAGTAATAGAAAAGTCCAGCATTTTACAAGATACGCCATCACTGTCTATGTTCTTAGTAAATACTTTTTTCCAATTATTGTGGTGTCTTCTCTCCTTTCAGGTACCCATTAACGAACTATACATTCGGAAAGAAAGATCCTCTATTTGAGAAAGATCCATCTGTCCCTGCCCGGTTCCAGCGCATGAGAGAAGAATATGACAGAATCGGAAAAAGGAGGTATGATTTTACATCAATAAGATTTTTTTATAATTGTTTAAATAGTGAACCCCTTACAATCTACCAGATTAGAATCTTCATGCAGGACCAAAGTTAACAAAATCGTACTTTCAAAAATCATCCACCAACTAGGGATGTGGTACCGTATTCAAACAGTCCAAGTGGATAGTATTCATGCGTTGAAATATTGAACAGAAAAACCTCGAAAAAGTTTGAAATAAAACGGTAATTTTGTATATTATTTTAATAGGTGACTTTCACTGAATTGAATGATGCCACCCGTGTTGATATAAGTCCATTCGTTTGCTTTTAATCGGGTAAAAAGCGATAAATAAAGTTCTTCTTTGACAAGATGACTAGCGAAAAGGTCTTAACGCTTTGGAAGATGGAAGCATTGTTTGTAGCTGTCCAGTCATCTGTGTTCGACCGTTATCCGATTCAGATATATTAATCCTTCGTATAATCATTCGTAGCAGTTTCACTATCATATTTTCTGTTTTTTTATGCGTAGGTCAGTAGAAGGCGTTCTGTTGGTCCACGAACACGGTCTTCCCCACGTCCTCCTCCTTCAGTTGGGAACATCCTTTTTCAAACTTCCTGGCGGCGAATTAGAACATAACGAAGACGAGGTAGAAGGTCTCAAACGCCTACTCACTGAGGTAAATACACAACAGTAATAGGACATTACAACATGTGATTTTACTAATGTAACACAAAACTTGTAACAGCTGAAAGGGTTTCCTGAAGCCAATAAATAAACGAAGAAAAAAAACTTACTTTTCCTTTCCATTCACTTATAATTTAAGCGCCGTTATATGTAAGTCTGCGTACTGACAAATAAATTCATGATATTTCAGACTTTGGGCAGACAGGATGGCGTGAAACAGGAGTGGGTCATAGAAGACACCATTGGAAATTGGTGGAGACCGAACTTTGAGCCGCCTCTGTACCCCTACATACCCCCTCACATCACCAAACCAAAAGAACATAAACGTATGTTCCTTGTCCAACTCGATGAGAATGGTATGTATGTTTGAACCTAATTTTGATGATAATAAGTAGATACTTTTCAACACCAAAATATTGTTCGTGGCAGTTAATAACCAGATTTCTAACCTGTGATATGGTATTTCTGATCCTTTGCCCAGCTTTGTTCGCCGTGCCGAAAAATTACAAGTTGGTGGCTGCTCCTTTGTGTGAACTGTTTGACAATTCGCAAGGTTATGGGCCCATTATCTCGTCGCTTCCTCAGAGCCTTTCTCGGTGAGTAAATTTCACTTATATTTAAATAAAATGTAAGAAGTACGATCGATCATATTTGATAAGCCCTCAATCAGTGTGGCAAATAAAATTAAGGAAATTTAGCTTTCATAAGGCTTAATCCTTTACTAGTTAACATCTAATGTAGAATGCCAAGTAATGGATTCCCTTGTGAAAGTTTTCTGTTTAAAATGGTCATTGCAATAGCTTCATTTTCTGTGAAAAAAGCTAAAAATCATTGAGGTTGGTCTGTTCATAGTCACTGGATATGGAAGAAATTCGAGATATTGGATTTGAGAAACATCTTGATGCTCGTTTCCAACTTTCTTCAAATTGTGAATGAGAAACCTGAGTTTCAGCAATCAGGTATCATTTGTACCGGCTACTACCGCCACTATGCAATGTAATGTACGATCGACTAGGAGCTGAAATGTTGCCAACCATAACACTTTCTAGATATGTCCATTTTATTCAGAATTGCAAGCTCACAAGCAATGACTTCAACAGAAACAATCGCGACAAAGTTGATTCAGGCATCAGGAAACTATGAATATTTGCAAATGCGCCCACACTACCACAGGTTCAATTGCGATTTATTAGAGAGTTTTTCCTTCCCGCGATCGGCAACTGTAAGGTGCAATTATGCAGTGTGATACTAGCAAACCTAGCAATAGTCGATTGACCTAGACCTTAAGCAACGGGAACGCAGCAGGAGCTCAGAGCTTGAAGCGGTGTGGAAGCGGAACCTGTGGTCTCAAGGAAGGTTTCACTGACAGTGTTATAGAGTTAGCAACTCTTTCAGGAGATTCTTTGGCAATGACGGTGTCGAGCGCATTCTATTGGGATTTCGTCCAACCATCAATCTTCTTTAAGCTCTCTCTGGAGCTTGAATTTGAATGGAGAAAGAGAAAATGACTCGGAGCACTGGGAGAACATTGTCACACAGATGTTTGTAGCAAATTAATTTAGAAAAACGATACTATTCACAAGGAATTGACAGGGAAGGTGGGTGGACAAAATCCCGGTAGAGTGCATTCAGAACCATCATCGTCCTCTTTGCCTGAGAATCTCCCAACTCTTTCAACCTCCAATCAATCGTCTCTGCTTTTTTCAATTTTATTTTGTACCATTTATTAAGCAATGTTTATGATGGAAGTCGAATTGATCGGTTTATATTGCTGCAATCTGATTGACAACGACGACCTCAAAACTGCGTTTGAATGCTACCTGTTAGCCACTGGCGATCAAAATTTACCTGGATCAATGAGGAAAGTTAGTTATTATTCTGTAGTGCATACAGTTTTCTCAGCATTTGTTCATTTGTCTCTACATTTGTAGTATATTAATATAAGGAGATACATGTATGAGTATCGTAGAGTACAGGTTGTGCTGAGTACTGTAGACTGCCAATAGATGCCGGCAGTAGCACCCATTATCCAAATCAGTACTAAGCATAAAATAGAAATTGAAAACCAACTAATTTTCCAATAAAAACGAGTTTTTTTGGGGGACAATACAAATGCGAGTGACAATTGCCGTGTCGACGCTAAGTTGACGATGAGGCAACCTACTCTGATTGAGATGTTCGAGTGAGCATAATTTATAACTCATGTAAACTTCGCTTACGGAAAATGGCGGCTGAATCAAAACATGGATGTGAGGTTATGAAAAGGACCATTTAACGACGTGGCGAGACAAAGCAAGGAGACCACATGACCTCTTGAAAAATTAGCATCTGCCTTTCGTTTCCCTAGGTTTGCGTTCAACACCGTTTGCCACCATAGGGAGGAAAACTCTCTATCGATAGGGTACCTCGTTGAGACAAACCCGCATAATCACTGAAAATACCTTCCAAACCTTGACCAAACTTTTTTTGTTATTGATATTGTTTGGGCGAGACAAGAAATGTACTAACGATCAAAATCTTTCTGTTTTGCTATAAAATATGCACTTTAGCAATACATATTACCTACCCTACCCTAGTGCGAAAGAAAAATTCAACATGTCTGTCAACCAATTTTTTTTTTAGAACAAGGCGAAAATTTACAAATAAATTCTAAAGACAGTCAACTCAATTTTATTGTTTTCTGTTTCAGATTCAACTTCAAGTACCTGTGAACTACCGTGCAAGACCATTAAGGACACATTTGCTCACTGTCGCTCGTTATCCATTGTACATAAGTTCCCTCACCCTCTAAATATAATTGTTCTATTAATTGAGAAACCGTTAAGAAATAGCCCGTTAATTTCTTATCGAATCTTCCCGAAATAACTAGTTCAAAATTAATTTCATCAACTTACAGAATGTTACAATTAGTACCGGCTATTTTTAATTTCAACTCTTTAGTACAACTTCTGCAATTATTTTAGGAGGTTAGGTAGATTCATTTTATCTTAGAATATTGCATTTATTTTCAAAAAGACCCTTGATCTATTCAAAGATATAATGTAAAGCTACTTCGACCATCAAAGTCTATTTTAGTGATTAAGTTTATTATTATTATTTTTTGTAATTGCTGGTAACATGTACATGAAGAGTTCCTTATAGTTGGTCATTCGAAGTACCTGTTGTGATAACTGTCTTTTGAAACTAGACTTTTGTCTGAGGTTTAGAGTATTATTTTAAATTCTAAGATGATGTGATACTTACAATAAAGAATCGTCATTTAGCTGAGTTTTAATTTTTTCCTTTTGAAGATTTTGATGGGAGGGGAGGACCAATATCATGATTTAGGAATTATATTTCATTCTCAAAATTTGGTATTTGTGAGGAACTACAGTAATAGAGATGGTTCGATAGCCGCCTTTGGCGATTTTTCAAAATTGAGATTTTCTTTGAAAGGAGAAAGGCGTCTGTTGAGTGAGGCTTGTTAAAAATTATTTTCAATAAAGAACCCTTGTAATCGACCAAGAAAAACATTTGTTTAAGCCTCCCTCAAAAGTCGTTGGTTCACGTTTCGTGATTCGTACGTTTCAAAAATTGAATTAAAAGAGAAAAAATTCGCCGTCCAAAGCTTTCGAAATTCGTCACAAAAATCCAACATCGATCGGGGATGTGCCAGTAACCTCAGCATCCTGATCAACCAAACCTAAGGGAATTTCAGGACTGATATATTTGCCGGCGGAGAACTCTAATCAGCCTTTTTATTAACAGATCATTAAACACTCTGATTGTCAATTTAATTTAAATGGGATCAACGCACGATTGGATTAATTTCAGCTCTGACGGGATCTCAAAACTTAAGACTTTAAGACCAATTGGGAAAGTTTGGTGCCGCAGAATCAACAGACGGACCGAGTGATAAGAGCGAAATAAGACCCTCACTGACGTTCTTCTTCAATATGTATCGTGAAAAATGGCCGAAATAATATTTCTATAAAATATATCCGGAAAAAACTACAATTTCCCCCCGGTGAATGATAAGCCAGTACCTTAATCAAACGGGAGGGAAAATGCCCAATGCTTTTGGTTGGGAGTAGGGGAATGGATTCACCCCATGGTGTGGAGGAGTTTAAATTTGATGGATTTGTCTTGAAATTATCTGTAGACAATTTTTTAGCGAAGGAAGTATATTTAGCGGTTCACCAACACGATTAGTCTTTACTCAGTTTGGCGAAATGACGAGTAGCGAACGTTTCTCCAACCAGCAGTGGAAACACCAGACTTGCCTCCGCATATATCTGCAACATCGATGAGGTACAATAGAAGGGACACCATTCAGGCAACTAACTGCATATGTTAGCAAGAACTTCTTATGATAAAGCCTATGTTGAACAAGCAAATAATTCACAGGTACATTCTATGAAGGCATTTGAGAGCAATGTTTATCTCAGCAACCAGATCAGTTTTGAACAGTTTAAACGCTCAATGAATTAAAATTATTGAAAACGAAAAGATCAGCGGGTGTAATGTATAACGGTCGACTGATGTAATATTGAAAATATGAGATTCTCAGGAGGTATCATTGGTTTCTTCAATCGAGGTTTAAAATCTATTCAAAATAGAGTGCAATAAAACTTAAATTCTGTATAATTCAGACTTTTCATTATTGAAGCAGTGGTAAATGATACACAAGGGGCTAACTGGGTTTACAAGTCGAAAGCGGGATCTATGCTCCAACCTTCATGAAAAAGAGCTGGCAGAAGCAAAGCTGATATATTGATTTGGATTTGAACTATGTGGATACTAGGAGAAATGGGCGAACGGCTTGTGGATGTCACCTGCCTCTAGCCAAATGCTCTGGTCTCAAAACGACTTAGTCTATTTATTGTTATTACGAGCAACCCCAATTTAAATGTAAATGAACTTGATTGATGTCAATGTGAAAGTTGAGTAGGCGGGAAAAAATTGAAAACCCCGGGATTGTTATAAAATAATAACAAAGAAAAGGTAATTTTACAGAAACCAATTGAATTATTAAACTAATAAGGACTGGAGGCAGCAAACGATTTAAGTATGGCTTAACACGGGATGTGAAAGGTGATTTTGGATCTAGTTAGTTTGAGAAGATGGCTGAGGATCGTAATCCAACTGGGATAGCAACACAGAGACCTGGGGCAGCTAATGGCAGGCGTAGGTTAAACCTAAAAAACCATTTCATTCGAAGCGTATGTTAGGTACAACTGAAGGCTGAATTACACCATTTGAACTAACGCGAGAAATAGGCCTCCATGGGCTCTGCGCAAAATACATTTTGGAGGGAGCATTGGGAACTTGACCAATCAGAAGTGATCAGGAGCAGAAGCTTCAAGGTCGACTGTACTAAAGATAGAATTTCAAGGATTTACAATTTGAATTGAGGCGGTCATGTGAGGGTGACCAATCAGACAGCTTGAAAAGCAAGAAAATAAGCACGCTTATTTCTTTGGTCCCTGCTAGGGGTTTTTATTACCATTGTTTTGCTGACTGCTCATCCCTATTTCTGGTTTAGATTGTTTTTAGTTCTGTTTTGTGCCTATCCTGTTTTCTCAATTATTTTCAAAAGTTACGTTCGTATCAACACTTGATGAGCACCTTATTTAATTTACCTTTATTCACTCAGTTATGACTGAAATGACAAACGTCACAAATTTTTAACTACACTTGTAAGCTCACAGAAAGTTTCTAGTCTGTCATCCATGCACCAATTAATAGGATCATTAGTCAACTGCCGATGGATTTTGGTTGGGCATCGGGTAGAAACTGTCACCATACAGGAGCATCAGCAATACACTAAAGAAATCTAACCTTATGGTTCTTAGGATCATTCAGGATGTTCTAATTTACGTGAGTAGCAATCAAGAATGCAGGCCTTTCCTGTAATTTTATGTGTTCTGGAGCAAATGAGACGAACTTACCTTTACAGGCTGAGCGGTTTTCTTAATCTTTCCCCAAGAAATGGCTTCATCAGGACGAGCTCCTGCATCACTTCCATCAAATTCTGTTGATGTGTTGATGAACACTGAGAAATCAGCTCCATTTCTCTATAACGGAGTAGAAATACTGTGATTGTTCAACCAAATACTCATAACTTTAAAAAATGACTAAAGATTAAATGGCTCGTGGGGTATCTACAGCATGGGTTGGGCTGGACCCAGTATACTGAAGTGTGGCTTGACCAGTTCCATGCAGGACTAGCAACTAATTTTCTTATCTTAGTAATTAATTTCATATTAAGCCTATAGGATTGGATGTATATGGCAATTTTGAGCTTTTCAATTCGTTTGTAAGGTTTGTACATTTGTTTGTTGTATAACTTTGGTGTGGAAGACTATACAAAGTTTCGCTCTCTCATTGATGTTCCTTACAAGTACTGTACATACTAAATAAGAACATAACTGCTAAGAGCAAAGTTTCTGCTAATTTGATCTTTTATTGGTTTGTATTTTACATGATTTTTTTCATCGTTGTTCATTACTTTTGCCTGGTTAGTGAAAATACCGATAGCTATCAAGAATAACTTCTGCAAGGATGTCTCTAAACTTCGAGTGCCTTATAGTTTTACAAGTCACTGACGGTAAGACCTTGATATTGATTGTTTTCATTAATTTCAAGCAGATACTATCTATGAGATTGGTAATAAATACCATGAGATTGGCGTTGCATATGTGATGCTTCACGATGCCTCCTCCAACGATTATCATCCCACTGTGCTCAGCCCTCACAGCCATTTTGTTCAGACGCTTGAGATCTTGAAAGACAAAAGGAAAGCATTAGACGCAAGAGTATCTGGTGATTGGTTACGTAACATAAAATATATTAAAGCTGATAGGTTCCTTATTTACCATTATTTTGTAAATGTACAGTATAAATCTTGCATCTCAAACAGGGAGCGGAAATTCCAAGTGTGAAAAATGGCTTCATTTATACTATTGTTTTTTGTATTATTTGGAGATAGAGATTATCCATAGATGAATCACTTCAAGGGTCTACTTTTAACATTAAGTGTGATGAGTGTGAATGAGAACATGAAATTGAAAATTCTTCCTCAAAAAGAGCAGCTTTTTCCATCTCTTTGACCCTTGGCTGAAACATACCCTGATGGGTTCAATATAATGCCCCTTTTGCTTCCCTCATATACCCTAAACCTTAGGGAATCTTTTATTACTGAAAAAATTGCTTTCAATTCTTCTTCACATCAGTTAGTCATAACACCTCCACTATTAAGCTTTGAAAAGTAATTTAAAGAAATTAAAGCTTATTAATGTTCTAAGTGATTGAATTTTGTATCTTTGATTAAATTCCGTTTAAAAATTAATCTTGATGAAATATATATACATTTTTAATAGGAAATATAGGGGATATCTGTATGGGGGGCAGCCATGTTGTGACGTATCTGCCTGTCTATCCAATCTGATGCGAGTGTGAACACAGCCCATTAAAATCAGTGTTGCCATTTACAGAAAAAAACCTGAGGGCCTGAACTGATTTTTGGCTACAGGAAACTTGACTAGACATTTCACTTGTTTAGGCATTTTCTCCTATAGTAATTTTTTTCCTTTGGGCATTCCTTGTTTTCGTTATCCAAGGCTTATTATGGGATTTGACTTGAAATTCCAGAATTTAAAATTGAGGCCGATTAAGATAATCACTTAAATTGCCACTTGGTAGCAAAGCTTGATTTCAATCCACAGACATCTGGGTTACCACCTACCTAGCTTATGTGTGCTTTTCCACTCCCCACAGTCTATTTGTCTGTGAATCTTTGTCACATCCATATAGCATATATATTTTTTCTAAACGCTCGAATTAAAACTATTAAATACCTTGAAGAATGTCCACAATGAGTCCAGGGTTTTTATAAGAGTGGAAATACATCATGTCACCCAAAGAACCATCTGTCAGAGCAGGGCAGAAGATTGGGATCTCGTTTTTGGCAGCCCAGTAGAGGATTGAGCTGGGGTCATTTATTTCGTTTCCAAGTCGTTCAATTATTGTTGATGGGCTCCAAATTTTCCCCTAAAAAATGTAGGCCAGCATCAAAGGTATCTGTTAATAGGTTGAACGTAACCAAGTAATATATGCCAATTTTATCACTTCATTAATATTGTATAATCAGATATTATTCACTCACATTTTTTCTCTGTTCTTCGAGCAGAGCGTCCAATCTGGGCATAACCCAGTCTTCGAACTTGCAGTAATTATCATTAGGAACAAGTAAGTTACCTGAAAATTAAAAAAGCTGATATTTTTAACTGCCTTAAACTAATCCTCTTTCTTAAAGGTTATGTCATAGAGAACTGGAGGCAGGGGTGGATCTAGGTTGTCTGATGAGGTGAGGACAAGTACAGAGTAGTGAGAACTGAGTTTTTTAGGAAGCGATCCCTTAATTTTTATCAGCAGTGTACTTGGTGGGACTGTGACTAAATTGATGAACAAATTTTTTCTGACTCACCAATACGGTTAATAGCTTTATCACGGAGTGTGCGACCGTCTAAATGAAAATCCCCCACGTATGTGTTACCCAAACACTTGATTAAATCTTCCTCCACACCCCCGGCCGTGGTTACAATGCAATCCACCATCTTGTGCTGCACGAGGAACCTGAACGATCACGTCAAAAATTGTTACAAAATGTACATTTAAGCATGAAAAATCTCTAGTTGAATCCAATTAATAATTCTGTTAGTTAGACAAACATTCAGTTATTTGCATCTAGGGAATAATGCACGATTTTGCTAAATGTGCACTCTTAGGTTTAATTTATTCTATTATACGTTTAGACTTGTGTCTCGTGCGTGTATAGTGAAGAGTTTAGCTTGGCCATCTTCAGTGAGGCTCGGCTCGTCCTCCGTCTCCCTGTGATGGCTGTTCGCCCGCCATGACCGTTCACGTCGTGTAGTATCAGACATCCTAATTTTTAGGGTTTCCTAGCCGCCCTGTCCTGACCAGTAATTTACGGGAATGAGCGATGATCGATGCCAATTGACTCTACTAGCAATTTTTGGAACTAAACAGTATAACTCTGTAGTAACAGATTAGTTGACTGAATAGATCAGGTGACGGAATAGATTAGGTGACTCCCCGAATCCGAGAGAAGCCGAGCCTTACCGAAGATGGCCGAGCTAAGCTCTTCACTATACACGCATGAGACGCAAGTGTCAAGTAGCAATGAAAATTATGTGTATGGAGTGGACATTATGTGTTTCCCTAACAGAAAATACAAGGTGGGCCACGGAATAGACCCAGAAATGAAAAACTCAAGAAATGTTTTGAAAACAACCATTTTTGATTTACATTTTCTGGAAGAAAAATAAAAGCCGTTTCAAGTTTTAAAATTAATCATACATCAATCGTATGATATCCATATTGTTGCAAGACGCAAGTCGATTTAAGATGTGTCTATGTCCTTGAAACCCCACACGAAACAGTAACTTTAGGGATGTGCATCAGGTTTTGTCTGGTTTACCTATCAGGATGGAAATGCGACTCATTAACTGTAAGGTCATTCACTTCGAGCAATCACAGCAGCTCTAGTGCGTACGGAAACGCTGAGGGCAATCCATCCATTTGACATTTGAACTCCTGCCATTTTGTAAACATGGAAAAAATGCCTTTTCGAATTGAAGATCGTGAAATTTTCAGAACTTCAAATTGTTGGCACATTAAGCAACTCGGACTCTGGATGAATGGTGCTATTACTCTCTGGAGTTACAACTGTCCTCCAAAGAGTATTGCATCATGTTTTTTTTTTTTTTAGTACGAAAAGGCAGAGACCCACTGTTTAGGCCAAAGCTCAAGTCCGATATTGAATGTTTCGAGGATATTTACGACCTAAAAGGCCGATGATGATGATGTGTGTTGTTTGATGCGATTACGAGCTGATCGACCCCTGTCCTCTTCGACCCTGCACCCCAAAAAACGTCTGCCAAGTGGGTGTGGCACATAGCTTCTTCGTATCCATAACATGACTGTATAGATCATTGAAAATTATTATTGACTAAAGAATAAAATAAATGCATCGTTCAATGATGGTTCAATATGGTTCGATCCAAGCTCGAGGCAAAAACTTTATTTTCTCTTTATTACTCACGAGGACCATCTTTACATCAGTCGAACAATCCCTGAACATTGAAATCAGTCAAGAACTCCAGAGTTATGGTAACAAGGATCACTTTGGGAGCATGCGCAGAAACTCTATTGATTCGGGGGATCATGAAACTTTAGGGGACCATCTACACATCAAACCGAACAATCCCTGAAAATTTCATCGAAATTGGTCAAGAACTCCCTTTGGAGTTATGCGCGTAACAAGGATTTCACGTTTGCGCATGCGCAGAGACTACTATTGATCCGAGGGTCAAGAAACTCATAGGGGACCATCTACACATCAAACCGAACAATCCCTGGAAATTTCATCAAAATCGGACTATAACTTCGTGTAGTTTTGCCCGTAACAAGGATTTGCTGACAGACAGACAGACACGGAACCAAAATTGTTCAGAATGGTCTAAAATGCAAAATGCGAGTGGAATTTTTGATTTTGGAGACAAAAAAATTTTCACATTCCGAAAGTGAAAACAATGCTTCCGCTACCTTGGTAGACTCAGAAGCAAAAACCGCAAGAGCGTTCGTTAATTTTTTGACAGCGAAAATTCGCAATTCTTTATATCCCAACGATTTCTTATGGGCCTTTTCGCGAAGTTAGGACTCTGACACTCAAGAAATGATATCTCCATATATCTTCACATATATGTAAAAATATCTATCACAAGACGTGGCCATCAAACTCACTGAGCAATTATTATTGAAATAATTTATGTTAGTAAAATATTCACCCATTCATTACCTGATGGAATCTCGAACACCACAGGACACCATGTTGGACGTGTAGCCAAGGAAAACGGTGCAGTTGGATTTCCGACGGATGAACGGATCATCTTCGGTGAGGTCTACTGGAGATACCATTAACGGAAGCTCTCTACAATCCAACTGTACAAATAATCTTATTTGAATCAATTTTATTTATTTATATCAATCACACATTTATTCCAAGAATGTCTTCATCAAATAATTATCCTCAATCAACGTTTTAATCAAGCACACAATATCAAAATTATAATAAAAGAATCATCAGCAGAGTCGAATGTTGGCACAGCTAACTCATATTTGCAGCCACGCATCATGTTGGCTCATCAACTATCATTTGGGTTTGAGAGAGATCGAACGACTAGGACATGAGATGTTCGATGCAACATCGCAAACAATCTTATTGACTTTATAAAAACGCAAACTACAGCCAAAGATATGATGATAATTCTGGGAAACACGTAGGTATATTCGCAAGGATTCATCTTTAAAAGAAGCATCGTAACTTGACGACTATTAGCATGCCAAGTTTCAAAGAATATCTAATGTAGTTCGATCATATCGTGTAAGAGCTGTGAAGTATTGGCAATTAAATTTCGAATTTTCAGGATAATTTGAATGGGAGGAATTTGAATAAGGAGCGAGAGTCATTTTCCGGTAGGAATGCTAGAAGTAACTATTCCCTAATTAAACTGTTCAGTCCTTGTTCGTCGTACTACAATCTTGTCGTCTTTCAAATCTTTCATTTTTCCAATGAAACAGAATTTTCTCTACTCTAACATTATAACTTACCATCCGGTTGACTTCGTCAATGGCCTGCCCAAGAGAGGTAGCCTGGAAGCCGGAGTTTTTATAGGTTTTGAAAAGAGCCTTGTAATCCACACCATTGTTGAAATCATAACCTGTGGAAAATATCGAGGTATGAAGATAATACATTAGTATTAAACTGATTTGATATAAAGCTAGAATGAAGCTGAATTCGAGTTTAAAAAGGAAAGGTTAATTACCTAACGAGTAAGTGAAAGTAGAGGAGTAGGTGATTTAATTACAGATGCAACTGTCGATGATGGGTATTGAATCAAAATTATGATGATATCGCAACGTCACTCCAGAGTAGATTCTGCCAAGAAATATCTAGAGCCTACAGGTGACACTCTCACATTTCCTCAGGTGATGTGGCAGACATTTCCTCAGGTAATGATGGACAGTGGTGGTGTTTGAAATAATGTGGTTTTGAAAAGCCACGTCAGCGGTTATGTGATTCCACAACATAAATAGTGGCAAAAATGTCGGTAGAAGTCGAGAATAGGTGACCCTTTCCTGATGAGAACGTCGACATATTGAAAAACCCGATGTCTCCTATCGATATGTTTTGTCTAGTTTGCTGGTCTGGATGCTCGCTTCGTTCGCGTCTCAAAAACAAAAAATATCCTACATCAATCCTTCTAGTAAAGTATAGATGTATGGGACAAATAGATCAGAATGTGTTAACAATTTTGTTTCTGCGAATTAAAAATACTTTTATCGATATAACGGTCGTGAAAACCATTCCATAATACATGGCAGTGGTATCGATATATTATCCTATATACACATCGATTCTAGTACACATCGATACAGTCTGATAAGAGGAAGGGGTCACCTATTCTCTACTTCAGCCAAAATGTCAACCAAACGAGTAAGTACATTGTATCAGTTCTGTGCTTCGTTGACAAACATTAAACATTTTGTGAGGACGAAGTATCGAAAATAGTGCTCCACAGGAGTTCAATCACGTCATTTTACTCTTTTGTAACCCTTCCCAGAATTCCCACTCACCTGCATTTAAAGCAGAATCAGCCAGTAACAAATTCGAGACACAATTCATGGATACTCGATCAGGGGAATCACAGTGTTCTGTTGAATAGGGAACCTTGGCATCCAAAACTTGAAGGGTCCTCATACAGATCTTGTTTTTGAGTGAGGTTGAGGAGTACCACAGCAATTTCCTAATGTGGTTGTCGTATGAGTTGTTCCGACTAGCAGGAGTTCAAAAGCAAAGTCAATGGCTGCAGGTCCCCCAGAGCTCCCCTTCATGGTTCGCAATAACAGTGAGTCGAAGCGCCTGACCAACGCATTCAGCAGATATCAAGAGGTCATTCATTGGGAGGGAATTAAGGCAGTGAGATTCTTACAAGCGGGAGATATGCCTTCGCTCAGGAATCTTCAATCGCTCCATCTCCGAGAATCACCTGCCTCCAAAGACAATAATTTCACAGGCCTCACCTCTGCACTACAGCTTTGGAGGCCGATAGAATCCCGCGCCAAATCTCTCTCTGACAATCTAGCACCGTGGAATTCGTCCACAAACTCCAGAGGTCGTGGAATTCGACAAACGCGGACAGTTTTGAATGATCTGAAGCGGTTATTGCCCAGTTTCCACGCAAAGGTTGGTTCAAAATCTAAATTTGCCATTTTCACTGAACTCAACGCGGTCGATTTGGTAAGGGTAGACACCAATATTTGTTCTAATGAAGCCCAGAATTTCGAGCAGTGACTGAGCCAGACAGTAAGTCAACCATGCAGCGATACCAGCATGTAAAGCGTATGATAAACCTTAAAATTGTTCGATATCGATTGACAACCTCCTAAAGTCAATTCCTCTTCCAACGAATTTCAATACAATTACATTCTAGCTGTGATTCGTCTAGTTGGCTTGAAGCGCTTTAGTAATATTTTGAAAGATGTACTTCCGCAGCATGGTTTGTAAGACAGAGTGGAATACTTCGAGTTGGATATTAAAAAGTATGAATACATTTTTTTTTAAAGTAATAAATTGTTTCAACATTCTTAATAATTCGAAAACATGAATTTCTTAATTAATTATTAAGACTCACTACCAATTTAAGAGTATTGAGAAACGAGGTACGTTAGCTTGCTTCATATAATTTATTTTTCCTCTTCGATGATTATCATGCAGAAGATTACATGACAACAATTTATTTTTATAATCAATTTTTGAATTTGAATTTTACCGGTTGGTCCAATTATAGAAAATACACCAATGATAGTAGCAAATCATACACCAGACCACAAGCCCTGTTTTAGAATTTATGAACAAACCATGGACAACTGGAGTGGCTTCCGGGAGAGGTTCACTTTGCTTCAAAACAGCTCCTCGCTCGATTTCACTTTTGCTTTTCTCATTCTGATCTCCAACGGCGTCAATTTTCACATTTAAATTCATACCTGCAACAGGTGATAGATGATTTGAGGATAATAAATTAAGAACCCGAAAATTCAACAATTTTCAGTTGCCATTAAAGAGGAGAAATTGTCTTTCTTTCAATTCGATAATTAATTGACGTTAAATCAATCACATTCCAAGAATTTTACACAAATTTAAAACCAGGAACCTGAATTTATATTCAGAAGAATTAAGGTATTAATGTCAAAAGTCACATAAACTTTTATTAATTTATAATAGAAAACTCGAAAAAAAATTTATTTCTTCTAAAATCATAATATCCGCCAGCTTTTTATGTTTCACGATTTGCTGATCAATTGGGGTTCCGTGACTAACTATGGTAATTCCTTGTTTTGTCCAAAAGTAAACCAAATTGTATTCCGATAATACGTTCAGGGGCTGTACGATTTAGCCCCTGGTAGGTAAAATTGATTCATTTATGGATCAATAGAAGCTTAGGCACATGCAAAAACAGGAAATCTCTGATTTATGAGGTGATGGAATGGTATAGTTGCCCCTTCAATTGAGGTGGATGCGGTTTTAATGCTCCGCCACGCTCAGAGGATGACCCAGATGCATGAAAACGTTTGATTCATCTCCCAATGCGACGGATTCTAAAATCGGGAATGGGGAACTAACCATATCCATCACAGATTTATAGGTCAAAATCAAAGCCACAATTCTAGAACTGCTAGCAGTGCTACCATCAAGTGCCATCGCATCATTTATTTCCGTCTTGTTAAATGTAATTGAAGTAGAACAAGAACCCTGGATGAAATTACATATATTTATGTATTTAAGTAGGTCTATCGTGCTGTCTCTAGCAGGTCCATGTTCAGAGTCTGTGATGGCTAGCCCCTAGTTGGTAAAATTAATTCATTTTCGGATCAACAGAAGCGTAGGCACAAGCAAAAACATGAATTCTCTGATTTGTAGGTCAAAATCAAAGCCACAATTTTAGAAATGGCAGCAGTGCTACCATCAAGCGGCATCACACCACATATTTTCGTCCTGTTAACTGTAATTCAAGTAGAACAAGAATCATAGATGAAGTTACAATATATTTAAGAAGGTGCTGTCTCTAGTCAGGTAGGTCAAATTCAAACCACTACATTCCGCAATGAAGCATTTAGCTAATTGTCCATATACTTAGGCATAACTAAGAACTTTTCACCTTACCTCTCGCTAAAGCTTCAATTCTCTCTTCCATGTCCATATTGCCGTTCTTACACGAGTTTGTAACAAACATTATAGTAATTTATTACTCCTCACTTCAATAACAACGGGGTCTCGCCAACTTCAGTAGGTTGATCTTAGCCGATACGTTTCCAATAACGAAATGAGACTTGAATCACAGTCGGTTCTGAATTTTGCCGCATTTATCGCTTAAACTGCACGTTGTAAACTTTGAGAATAAATAAATAAGATGTAAGTAACTCATGCTAACCGGGAAGGGATCTCACGTTATAGCTTATCACTTGAAGGTCAGTGTTACAGGTTGGCCAACTCATTCACAAAATGTGGTAGCATGAAGGTATTGAAAAAATGATAACAGCAGAGTCAAATAAATTCATTTGAAGGCGTTCGTAAATTATGGATTGAAACTGTTTGATTACAGAATAAATAAAAATACTTTAGTGAGGGATACAGGATGGTTTCGTTCATGGTGCCTACAAAAATTTGATTCTACAAAGTTGGCAACATGAAGAAATTTTTGATAACAAAGATAAGGCGATAAGGCTGTTGGCATGTTGATTATTTGTGACCGCCTTCAAGGAGTAACATGCATAATACTTAGCTACGGTATTCTGTGAATGGTATGTTGTGAAATCTTCATAATTATTTTTTGCTTATTGTGATAGTTAGACGAATATTGTATTTGTTCAGGGTGCCCAACACAAGTTCAAACTCTTAGGGTTCATTCCGGAAATAATTTCCAACAAAATACGGCTTTGGCAATTTTGTAAGCGCTTTTTTTGCCGACTCTTTGACGATTCAAGTTTTCATGCATCGATGCTGACATTTTTTCTATGGGTCCGATTGTGTGGGACTCAATTTCGGATGTAGAAACCCTTCAAATGTGTTTTTTCATACATGTTAGTGTCCAAAGTTAGGTGTTGTATTCAAAACATGCTTTTCCAGAATTTCGAAAATGCCACTATTGCTGTAACTATCCCCTGTCAGCGGGAGCTCCCAAGATCCCGTACTATTGTCTACAATTTAAATGTCCTGCAAAGCTCATTTATTACATAATTTTATTATAAAGTTGATGTTAATTTGAAATAAGGAGACCAAGAGATAAAACGTATTCGTTATTTATAATTTTAGTAAAATTTGTATTTACGTATTCATTAGTGCCATAATGTGAACAGTTTGTGGTAGAAGCTAAACGATTTCAAAGCAGTGATGTTTTCAAAGGATTGGGATCCCTATGACCTATGGAAAAGTCTGAATTGGGAGACGGGGATGTATTGCAGGATCCTGAAGGTCCAGAATTTAAGGTATTGGGGTTGCATAAAACGATGTTCAGAAAATAGTTATTCCGAAACGGGCATAAATTAAAAATCAATGGTTATAAAGTAGATGATTGTAAGAAGGTAGGTGAGAATATTTCGTTTCTTTGTCAATTGACTCAGTCAGATTTGACTCAGGTTTTTACAGATCGAGAAACATTTTCCTGTGAACACTGTAAAGTGGTAACGCATCGCCGAACCAATTTCTAGCGTCTGTAAGGCAGTTTGAACTTGGGTCATTGTTGAGACGATTCAGTCGAGAAAAATCCCCGAGCGTCGAACTTGACATCATCGATATTCCTCGGATGAAAACTCAGCTTACAAACAATAAAAGACAAGAGCAATATTTCCGAAGTCGGAGCGATACATGTTGTGGAACCTGCCCCTGGGAAGGGTTGGCCATGTCGAAACTATTGTGACACCTTCACCGAACGTGCTAAGTCACTAAAAAGGACATAACTCCCTTAAAATACTTTCTAAAATCAATGTTTAGGACACCCTTGGAAATGTCGGCAAATTTTCTATCTCTTTAATGAGAAAAATAGAATATAGAGGGGGGGGGGGGGGCTATGACGCAGGCTGCGTCATTGAAATTTTTGTTCCATATTCTAATTTTATTCCATAAATAAACATTCTAATAATAAGAAAACGCAAATAAAATTGACAAGAATAGATATTTTTATTACTTACGCCGTTGTGAAGCATGAAAATTTCATCTACATCGTTCCTCAGAGTGTTTCTCCTGTCTCAAACAATTCAAGTCATGTGAAGGAGCGAACACGCAGCATACCGCTGGATGGCATTGCAGATCAAAGGGGTGGTCTTGCAGCTAACCCACATAATCGCTGAATATTTCAAAATTTTTAAATTTCCCAGAAAAATCCTTCCCAGAATCTCAACACCAGCGGTAGTTATAAGAAAAATATGTTTCACAATGGCATTTTCTTAAGGAAATGACGTTTGAATGAGGAAAAACTCTTTTTTTTACAGTAAAATCGACTTACTTGAAAGTAAAAGAGTTTGGTATCGGATTTTATGGATATTTTTTTCACTAAATCGAATGGTGACTGTCCCGGCCTCCTCGCTCAGAAAATAATGGATTTTCAAGGCTGAATCAACAGTTGCCGGTTTCAGATAATGAAATACTAATCGCTCAGAACTCGAGTGCACTTCGATTCGATCATGGGTTGATCATGTTTCATGTTTTGCCCTTAGGAGACAGGAGCTTTAACGCTCTTTCCAACTCTGAAATTGGTTTTAGAGAGTAGTTCGAGGGTGTTACAACCATCTCGACAGCATGACAGAAAGTTTAACTGTCAAAAAGTCGGAAAAACAATCGAGTAAAAAATACCAGGGAGGCCTTTTTTGTAGGGAAAGAGCTCTAGAATCGACATTTAGAACTTGACGAACTCAAATAGTGACCCCCTATGTATATGTATACATTATCCACCCAATAGTATTGGAACATTAATTTTTTTGGGTTTCTATTAAAAGTCTAGTTATCAATGATTTCTATCATGTTGATTTTAGAAAACGAGAATATTATACATTATGCGGCCTGGGTTGGGATAGGAGATGTCCAAGAAATAGCTGCTACTTCTCGAGACCTCACCAACAATCTGCATTTCTAAAAGGGCTTGTAAATCTAAAATCAAAAATTGCTACATGCAGGATCTAAATAATCTATGGGTCCAAGAAACTGTTGAATACATAAGAGTAGAATAGTTGTCGCCTCACTAGACACAGCAAGAATCTAGAGTTCTGCACAAAATTAAGGATTCGATCAAAACTAGGATGTTTCAGTTAGAGAAAAGATGGAAGCATTTAGTCAGCAGTGCTGAATCAGCATAACATGGAACGTGCTCTTCGAAGCTTAGCATGGAACAGAATACAAATATTTTCAAATTCGGACAAGAAAGATTCACTTGGGATCATTCCATTTCGTGGTTAGCCGAGAGACTCTTCTCAAAATTAAAGAATTTCTCATCCTGCAGAGCTGGCCTGGAACAATTTTCCAACGATACTCCAAGAATTGAGTGGTGCATTTCGCAACCACCGAGTACCTTTAGGTGCAGTTCTGAAGGGGCAGTTTGACACAATGATTAAGCTGAACGTTTAAACGTCGACCACTGGTTTATCAGTTTTTGCGATCAAGTCTCCCGAAAATGTAAAATTGCGTTTGAGTCTAATCGAATTTACCTGTTTTGTAACTTCTCTTCGGCGGTAGAAATCAAACAGCGGAAGAGAGGAGCTTCTGCGCTACAATTTCCGTTTTTATATTGAGAGATGAACAATTAAAATGGAACGAGTTTCGACGAAACAGTAATAGGACCAGAGGCAATAGAATAACATTTAATGTCCGCCTTTATGTCGTTAATAAAACGCTTGAAGAACATGAATATTAACTTTTGGCAATTATAAATGTTTAAGAAATGGGGTTCCACGCCAATAATAATTACTATTATCGACAAGGACAGCTTGCCATTTCGATTTACCACTATGGCTGTAGCAATATATAAGCACTATAAATGTAGCATCCAATGCAACTAATCACAATTAGCCCAGGCAAATTAGGCCAAAAAAACCGCCAAAAAAACCGTGTCTGATTGGTTATTGTTTTAAATTATTTGATAGTCTACAAATGGAACAAAATTATGTTTGCGTGGGGATTTTAAGTATTAGTGTGAAGAATGCAATGCTCCGCGTTTGATGAGGATATGTAGGGAGAATTGTTGGGTTTGTGTTTCTAGGTTGGTTATGGTTAACTCTTAATATTAAAAATATTTGTATTGCCTCGTTATAAATACACTAGCGGGTAAATTGTAGGGCAAATGTGTTGCAACATCCGAGGGACACAATGTTGTAACATTAAAATTAGTTTTTAATGGCATCAACGTTCTCTGTGCTAAGATTGCAAATAATTTACTGATATTCAATATCCATTTTTGTTTCTTTTGCAGATCAGGGGATAAACTAACGGTACCTAACCGAAGCTACTGAACTCTGACTTATTGAAACAAGTCGACAATAAGAAAACCTAATTGAAATGATGCAGTATTCGTGATCACAAGTGCTAAGCCTCAGTCAATCATGTATTATTCCAAGGGTTTACCACGATGGGGTGGGGACTAGAGGCAACGCCATTGTGCGGCAATTCGATGGACTAAGTCAAGAAGAGAACAAAGCTCTGGGTTGAGCAGAAGGGTTTATATCACTGCCTGGTATACGGAACGCTAAGGATTGCGTGTGCCTACCGGACAGTTTCAGAGTCAGCCGTACTTGTACTCACTGACTGCATCCCAATTCAACTTTTGGCTACAGAACGAAAACGAGTATTTGACCGACGTGAAGAAGGAGAAAGAACCCGCATTATCAAAGAAGAGAGGGACCACACCATGGCAAGGTGGCAGGAAATGTGGACTGACGAGCAAAGACGGAGGTGGACAGCAAGCTTGATACCACATGTTCAAAAGTGGCTAGAGAGAAAGCATGGAGAGGTGAACTTTTTCTTAACACAGTTCCTCTCAGGACATGGACAATTTTACTCCTACCTTCATAGAATGGGGCAAGTAGACGATCCAACTTGTCCGAATTACGATTGAGGAGATGACGAAGTGTTTCATACATTCTTCATGTGTCAGCAGTGTGAAACACAAAGAAGATATCTGCAGGATGATCTGGAAATTCCGTCTGAGTATAGTTGCCAAAATGCTTGAAAGAGAGGAGCATTGGACCTCTGTAGCTCTCTATGTCGAAGGCATCCTGCAGAGAAAGATCTCCCTAAAACGAGAGACAGAGGACCGAGAGGAATAAATACATCCCAAGGGCTTGGCCTGAAGTAATGTGTTGAACAGTTCCAGGCCGAGTTCCAACGTGGGAAAGGAAGGTGAGGTTTTAGTGGGCCCTGGCACATGACAACATAACAAATGCCTTAAAATGGAAAATCATTTTCAAAAACCCACAACGAAAATTCGCACGCTCAAGATTTGAAACTGATTGGAACTGACTTCAGAATCTCCATTAAATGCCTCCAAAGCTAAAAATCAGAACTGGTGATCTCCGCTGGGACTGCAGAAAGGCCATTTGCAGAAGCTTTCAACGACTCATCCGAGTAACGGCTGAAACACACGTGTCAGAGGTAAGCTCCAATCTTTTTGTCATAGCATGATGTGAGAGTATGCAGTCACTGAATATAATTCTCGCCCACGGGCAATCGAAAAACAAATTTGCGGGTTTGCTTCCAAGTAGAGAATCTTATAGGAGGTATTGCAGTTTGGCTACAAAAGTAATGGACGCCAACGGCCCATATTTCTGATGGGTGAGGAATTGGATATCAGCTGTTGTCAGCAAAGCGGTTTCCTTTTTTCTGTTTTCCTCTCTCTGAAAGCACAGACTCCTAGAAAGTTTCCCTTGAGCATTGCACGGCTTTGAAGAGCAACACTGCCAACATTTCAGCATAGCAATCCCTTTTGGTTCCAACAAGGTTTGTGTGAAGGGTCTCAATAGCAGTTGTGAAAATTTCCCCGATAGGGCTTGCGTCGCCGGCTATTACATCTGTTTCTAAGCTATGGGTAGGCATAGGACAATGCCTTTAGGTTTATCATCTAGCAATCTCTCAACTTCTTATGGGAGGACATAGAAGACCCTAAAATTGAAGTAAAAAATTCGTTCTTTTGCCCATTTTGGGGTCTACTTGGTCAAACTTCTAGCCAGCCCTATCGCCTAAAAGATAGGGTCTATGTGATAGGGGTCCATGCCGAAAAACTGGTCAAAAATGTGACGAACACTTGTCTTCTCGAGGTTTTTACCGACTTAGGCAAGTGCGTAGTCCTTTTCAAGCAATTTTGGACGCAGAATCGATCAAGATGGGTCCCAGACCAGTTCGAGCTCATCTGGCTCAGAAAATCTCTTTTTAAGGTTGAAAATGTTTAAAAGGGGCGTAAATTACAATTTTTTAAATCCTCAATTTTTCCATTTTTGCATTTTACAACTTGGCGGTCAGAAAAGTGGCGGGCTTAGTGGGGAGGAGTTAGATATGAGGGGTATGCAAAATAATGAACCTTAGTGAAATAATTTGGACCGTTTAAATGTTTGAAACAATATCGTAAATTAATCACCAAACCACATAGGTAAGTTTACCATGTAGGTCGACAAGCCCTTTCAAGCAGTTCAACATTTGTATATCCCTGCCCAATAATTGATTGCAATAAAAACCTAATTTGGTAATCTCAAAAATGGGTTTACGAATTCTTAATTTCTCTCATTTCAAGCATAGAATTTCCATCAAACCCATTTCAAACTTTGAGGGAGGTGAAATAGGTACAGGTTGCAGGATGTATTTACTGCAAACAATTATCTTAAATTGCTTTTTAAGTTGAGATATACTGTTAACTATCTGCTCTTCGTTGTTTTGTAGATATTTTGAGAGAGAGAGAGTGTGTGTATATTTCAAAATCAAACAAAATAAAGTATACAGCTTTGAAAATATACACAAAAAATATTATTGTCTGGCATTAGACATAGCCCGTGTCGCCAGACAAGAGCAATGTTAACCCTCTAAAACAAATAATACAGCTCTTCAAATAGATGCAAACAATACAATTAAAAAAAAAAAAAAAAATGAAATAATTAAATATATTTCAGATACATCTAGATTCTAGAATGGCACATATGCACTTTTTAGCAATGTAGAGCAGTTTTCAGCTCCTAGCCTGGATAAGCCACGAATAAATTCTTTCTTTATAAGTGTCACCAGAATAACAATTTGGCGACTTCATGTATGTAGGTAGGGAATTAAACAATATATGAATAAGGTAATGAGGACCTCTGGTGGTAAGAGTTAATGGGGGGCGGGGTTTACAACTTCATGCTCAAGTAAAAACCGAGTTGGGTACTGGTGTGTGGATGAAGCGGAAACAATGTATGGTTTTCTATGGTACAAGAGGAGTAGATTTTTCACAAAAGTAGTAAGTAGTTTTGCGTTACGGTGAAAACCTTGGCTTCGTCGAATAACTTGTGGGAAGAGAAACGAGGGTGCTTACCGTGCATAACTCTCAAAATCCTTCTTCATCACTGTCTGGCCAGCTCCACCCCAAATCGAGATCGCGTACTGCACAGTGGACTTTACAAGTAACAGTT
Source organism: Creontiades dilutus (assembly GCA_031894815.1). NCBI lineage: Eukaryota > Metazoa > Arthropoda > Insecta > Hemiptera > Miridae > Creontiades > Creontiades dilutus. The sequence continues at coordinate 1,039,802 of JAVIWC010000161.1, forward strand.
ATAGCAGCCTCAGACGCTCCTTAGATATTGCTGGTCTAACATTTTTTAATATCGGTATACATTTCCTCAGTCTACCACACAGATACTCGGCGTGCTTGGACCAATTCAGGGACGCGTCCAGTACTATCCCCAAGTATTTATACGATAAAGCCATTTCTAGGTACGGACATTTACAGTGTTCAGTGCCAGAGCAAGTGAAATGCAGTTTTAAGGCTTGTTCCTGAGGAAGGGCGGCCAAGTTAATAATACACACCATTCGGATGGTGTATTTAATGATCCAAGGTTGTAGTCCAAGTCCTGCTGCTAACTGGTGTGCAGCTCTCCTCTGAAATACGCAACACGAAGTGGGAAGCTCTAGGTCGGTGAAAATCCCTACCGAAAAATTCCTTCAAGATCTATCTGAGGACCTTAGAAGGTTACTAAGTACATAAATGTGGACTCGTCTATTGAAAGTCAACGAGTGGATTATAATATTGAAGGAAACAATAACTTGGCAGTTCTATTTGAAATATATTATGCGTCGTTTACCAGATGCCTTAGCGGGGGACGGATTTATTGGAGGCCTTTGGTTGTGGAAGGTAGTAATGGTGTTCAGATGGCACTGGTTGTGTCGGGGCCTGCGGGAAGTCGTCCAGTCTCGTCGGATAGTAGGAGTACCCTTGGAGCCCGTTGTTGGCCAAACCTCGGGTCCTCAGCTCCCGTTTCATCCGGCAAAGCAGTATGCGGACTGTGAGCCAAATGAGAAGCCCTGCAGTGTACAAGAGGGCAACCGTGACCGCGATCTCGCACCATGATTTGGGTGACGATTTGCCAAAAATATTCAAACTACCTGTGGAATCAGATGGAACGAGCTTTAGTAAGCCTACTAACTACCAACTTGTTCTCCAAACTGCACGTAAGTTGTTGATGTTCTTATAAAAAGTTATATAGATTTTCGAAGTCAAATTCGGAATTTATCTAACAAAGTTCATTATTGTCCAAACCATATTTAAGAATTTCCGCACCCATTTCAGAATACCGTGGACTGAATCATTTCCCCATTTCGTAAAACAAATCCACATCCACATTCCTTTCTCATTTATATTGGTGTACAGTCATTGACCCAAAACCGAGACGAAATCTCTAAAGAGATACTAATGATCAAAAGTTATATAATGTATATGTGTACGGTTTCAAGCTGTAGTTTAGGAGTTACCATCCCTGGCTTTATTTGAGGTTTCCTTCAACATTGCAACGTTGCAAGACAAGTTTTAAGCTGGCCATTCACTAGAGCTCCAAATGGCATGGCGCGTCATTCGTCGAGCCGAATGGCGCGGGGCGAAAACGTCGGAAGTTTACTACCCCATTCGCTATCACGCCACGCCATCGTTCCAATGTTGATCTGACCTCCGAAGTGAAAGTATTGTTCCGCGTTTCTATACACGGGACGAAATCCCTTCTATACTACGCAGCTATTTGCCTCTGCATCAAGAAGAAAAAAACCGAAACGTAAATGGGTGAAACAATGACTGCTCAAGAAAGTCCAGTTTACTCATTTGAACTTATTGAACGAGCTGGGACTTGAACCTGCTGATTGGAGGACTTATTTGAGGATGGATGAGGAGTCGTACCTCCTCCTACTTTGTTCAGTATCTCTCCTGATTGTAAAAAAAGATGCTCGCACGAGGAAATATATCAACGCTCATGAAAGGCTCGTGGATACCCTCGGATTTTTAGCCAAGGGGATGGACAACGAAGATTTTTGGCACGTTTGGAGCGTTGGAGCGGTAATGAATGGTGAATCCCGTCGCGGTTGGCTGCGTGGATTCCCCATTCACTTGAGTTTGGCGGGCCCGCCGAACGTCGTGGCGCGGTGGATTTTGGACTGGTAGGATATCCGACCCGGCCGACCGCTCCATCGAAATCGCGGCGGTATTTCCCACTCACATAGCTATTTCGGCGTGGTACCTCGCCATTCGGCTGGATGGAGCGCTAGTGAATGGCCAGCTTTAGACGGAACCCTCCAGCCAAATAATTATTAACCATAGTAATTAACAGTGTTAATTACTACTTGGTCATGCTGTGTTTATTTATATTTGTTACTATCCATGGAAACTCTGACGTGACACTTTGTGGAATTACGCAGGAAAATCGGTGAATCCAAACAGACTGCCTACGAATTATGAGTTGCCGTACATATTGAATTTAGGCCCCTATCATTTCCTTCATTCAAAAATTATTTATTTTCACATCGCATAGGCAAACGTAAAATGCATCCACTTCTCGTGCTTCTCATGTAGTTGGGAAATGACGATTTGCTTAAACCGAAGAGTTTCATCATGATCACATCATTTCTAGCTGGTGTCCATGGATCATTTTCCCCCAACCTTAGGAACTCGATGCGGAATCTTTCAAGGCTATTAAACACATTTCAATAATCTATGCATTTACGTTAAGGATATTGTGGCTGTGTGCACATTAAACTCCTTGTTTCTACAACATTCCATATTGGATTCCCATGAATTGTCACTATCACGTTGATGAGGACTGCGTGCTTAGTTTCCTGGCCCTATGAACACTACACCGGGTTCCTGATATGAGGCTTGCAGGAACCGAACGCTAACACCCTGTATAATTTACTGAGCGTACTTGCTACTTTAGTACCTTGTGAACAACTACGAACCTGAATCATCTCTATCCAAGCGATTTGTGTGAGCACTTCTGGAGCGACTCTTCGAAATCGGTTCTCTGACGATAGACAACCACTCGGCAAGGTCTTGGCGCCCCAATTGATTCAGTTTATGTCTGAATATTCCTCGCGCTATGTTGGATCCCTCCTCCTCCAATTCAATTTTCTGCCTGATCAAAAAGTATCTTCAGTAAAACGAGTAAATCAGTTTATTTGTATTTCGTTAAGGGTCAAGATATGTAACGGGGTAAGACAAGTTTTTCAGCCACTGTAAAACTTAGGATCCTAATTCTTCATAGGCTCATTAGGTCTGAATCTCTAGTGTACACTGAGTTTTTCTGCAGCAGTATAGTAAAAGCATAATAATTTACGTGTAATTGTAGTTCTCCCTTGCTGATATTCAGTTTTTCTGCAGCAGTATTGTGAAAGCATGATAATTTACGTGTAATTGTAGTTCTCCCTTGCTGATATTCAGTTTTTATGCAACAGCATAGTGAAAGCATGATAATTTATGTGTAATTGTAGTTCTCCCTTGCTGATATTCAGTTTTGTGTAAGTTTAGAAGGATTTTACATTTGCACTTTTTCTACTGTTCGACTGTAAATTTCTGTTGTAGAGAAAATAGTTCAAAATAGAGATGGTGTTGATGATTTAATAGGCTAAGGAAAAATGACAATAGACTCCTCGTTTTGCTATGTACGTCAGTCTTTATTTCCCCCACTCTTCCCCCTTCCATTGCCCTGTTATTTAAGCATTGAAGAAGAATATCGTTATCTAGTGTTCCGCTCATGTCAGGAGTTTAAAACATCTGAAATTCTCAGAGGATCTTTAAACAAATGATTAAAAATGAAAGAATTGTGAAAAAAAGAGTCTTTTCTGAAATTGATCTGCTTCAAACGTACTAATCATTAGCTGAAGCACACCTATTCGAGCAAAATCATGACAACGTTCTTTACCAGTACAAGTGGGTTCTGGCTAAATAAATAAAATCCGCTTTGAGAGAACTGAACATAACAGAGAATTTTTCGAACTAGTCTTAAGGAGCTCCTCAGATGTGACGATAGATGCTAATCGCATTTTTTGAAGGAAATCACAATGATTTCTACTATTTTGTCCTTCTGGGACGAATCCCGACTCATGTACATCAACTCGTATGAACGGTCAATAAATTCCTCTATTTACAACCAAACGGATACGAGAGGTGTCAATCTTATTGTAGTTCTCTCATTACGCATTGGAGAATCATTCGCAACTGAAATGAAGTAGGTACGAATGAATGTGATAAAGTTATAACCAGGATCTCAAAGAAAAAATATTAATACAAAGAAAGAGCTTTTGTTCGAAAGCTAATTAACAACTAGGACCTTTCCCGTTATCGTTCCGCCAGGCCTCTCGGCCGCCCGCCTGCTTCCCCTTCTGCTGTTATCGTTCCACCGCCCTTGATAATGTTATTGCACTGTATATAGTAAACGAAAGAAGAGAATACGTTTAGGTTTAGGTTTAGAATACGTAAAGGTTTATTTTACCCACATAATAGAATAAAATTGTGTCAAATTTTCGTCAATTATTATTAGAAGTTGCCATTCACAATTCTTCACTGGGAGGCCAAAAGATGACAATTTCGTCGAAGGGTCCACTTGCCGGGCTTTAAGGGTCTGGCGCCACATAAATTCGCAGAGGTAGGAATCTAGGAGACTTCGGAGAGTACAGCAATATTGAGTTTGCGCAATATTGCGTAGACTGAGTGAGCAATATTGAGTTTGCGCACACTTTGTGCATATAATTGCACCAATCAACAACTGTATTATGGTTTATACTGAGTTCTTTCTCGTAAAATTTCACACTGACCATTTCATTCGCCCTGTCAATGTCAATAACTGTCAAAGGGAGTTTCGAACCAGTCAGGTAGTGCCCTTGAAGCTCTGCAGCATCCACGTTTATTGCACTGCCACCGGTCTCTCAATCCAGGAACATATAAAATAGTCTTGTTTCCTCCTGAGCACGTCACGTTTTGAGGAAAAATCTTTCTATCTTGCAGAAACCGAACGGCATCCTCTTTCGTTTTCACGGTGTCATACAAAGACAGGAAATTCATTTTTAACGGGAACAGACGATTACGGTCACGAACTGAAACACAACTGACCTCCAATATCGATAGGCAAGATTTTTTTTGTTAAGCCTATAGGAGTTATTATATATTATATTGAACATAACAAATAGTTACATCATACATGTATACAGTAAGTAACTATCAAGTTATTTAGCTTTAACATAATTACGCAATTTTTATGGTGAGAGTTCACTAACTAGCACCACACTACACTATCACATCGGTATCAGCATCCCAAGTCCAAGGGTTTGGTCCTCTTCAGGCGCCGAATAGTACTGGAATTGTCAAGAAGCTGAATAGCTTCCAAATTAGTATGAGCGTGAAGCCGCTGTTCATATCTTCGAGCTAATTTTTTCGCAGTATCTCTTACGGTTTCCACTCTGAGATCTTTATGGAGGTCGTCATTTCTGATGTACCAGGGAGCGTTTACTGCACACCTCAGTACTTAAGGCAAGATGACTCCAAAAACATGACCGACAGATATGACCTCTGATATCAACAATGAAGGATAGAGTGTCATTTTAGAAGTGGCGGAACAATAAAGGAAAAGGTCCAACAACTATACTGTGTGAAGGTAAGAACAAGAGCAGATAGGTGTGAGGGGGGGGGGGGGGGGTCGTGCAAGTGAACCTACTGAACAATACGGAAATAAGGAGGCATTTCCGTCCCGTGAACATTAGTAGCTAGCTTATGTGCAACACGTTTGAAGATTAAGGTTCTCTTTTGTCTATTTATAATATTGAAATGATCTATGTAGCCAACATCAGATACCAGAGAGGTTATAAAAGGTAATCACTGAGCCCAAGGCTTCTGTTCTCTCTACAACCCAGCCCCTTTTCTAAAAAGCCCTTTTTCATTGAACTCCCCATCACTTAAATGCATGTTACCTATACGAGGAAGTTACATGACCCAACTTGTCAAATTTTGGGTGCTATATTAGTATGCGCCCCACAGTCACGTTTCTCTATTAGTACGCGCCCCACGCTTACGTACTCGCAATGTGCCCCTCAGCGGTGTTTGTTTTACATAATCGCGAAGTTGTGTTTCATCTTAGACAACTGTCGCAAGACAACCGGCTTATCGCTAGAACAAATTCGAATGTTCCATTATGATCAACCTATCCCATCTTGTCCTTCAGTCGACCGAAACTTCTCAAACGAACTAGGTACCTACCTACACGGGATTGCTCTGTGTTTATGTTAGTCCTTTACCTATCGCTTACCACCACCGCTGATTTGACCGGAAAATCAACCAAGAACATCACGGACTGGTCCAATATGTGTCGTGAAGTTTGTTCCTCAATCGTCCACAAACGTCCGCAAATGATAGGCACTTTCGACCACCCTATTCAAATTGAAGAATCCCGGTTTGCTGGTAAGCGTAATCGGGGTAGACTGCTGCAGACCTGTTGGTCGCATTCCTGAAGGACGTGAAAGAAGTACACCTACCCTGAACTGTGATAGAGCCTCGACGAAGCACCTTTAAATGAGAATTTCTTGTAAGTACCTTCCACCAAGCTTCCTATGTACGAGTAGCTTTTTCTCGACACGTATATTCTGCGTAGCACTATGGGGTACATACTACCATAGAAACCAAGGGTTGTGGGGCGCCGTAGGGAAGTGGGACGCATAATAATGTAACACCAAATTTTGTTTACCTGATCAGGTCATCCAAACAAGTCACACCTTCTTCTGGGGCTTGACTTCCAAAATCCGCCCTCAAAGTGTCAGCCAGCTGTTGACATTCTGCTGTGCTCAGCTCCCCAACTAGGAATTCAAGTTCCGATAGAGCGATACCTTTGCTTTCTGAGGCTGTGGCAACTAAATATGAACTAACAACTATAATCAGAGTGCTTGTAATCTTCGAGCAAGCAAACATCCAAAGGTTGTGCAGTAATTTCTTTGTATACCTTCGCGTTCGTGCCTGATTTTGGTGTGATTTTTACTGTTAGGCGAGTATAAGATAAACTCAAATCAAACTCCTCATTTGCGATTGCATTGAATACCTGTTACCATGCTGATATTGTTGTGGATTCAATAATTTACTGTGTCAAACTTTTCTGCCATTCTTAGCTTGTTTTGTACTTCAAGCAGACGAACTCGAGGTCTAGATGCCCTTTGGGCGACGATGTTTTTCAAATAATGGGGTCTCAAACAATAGACTTCTGGCAGCCTAATGATTAAAATTTCAACCAGTTGTAATCGTCAGGAGATAATGTCTGTCTTACACAATCTAATCGACGCCCTTAAAAAACGCTGCAAATTCTTTCACTGGGGTTTATTATTCAATTGGCTTGCGTTCATGTTTTGAATTTATACTAAGCTTTGGAGTGTGCGTGTTTCACAGGTGATAGAGCGATTATTGAATTTCAGGAGGCACACAAATATGATCAACTGATCAATCCAAATAGGTATTTTGGTTGAGAACAGATTCAAGTGCTATATGCAGACCTCCTAAAATTCAATAATCGCTCTATCACCTGTGAAACACCCACACTCCAAAGCTTAGTAGAAATTCAAAACATGAACGCAAGCCAATTGAATAATAAACCCCAGTGAAAGAATACTTATTTACCCCAGTAATAATATTGAATAATAAACCCCAGTAATAATATTGAATAAAATTTACCTATATATTATCAGCGTTTCATGCACATCAGAATGCTTCAACCCGTGTATCGGCTATAAACTACAAGTATCCACATCGGCTATCACTCCAGTATCTACATTCACTACAACTCGACGCTATCGGCCGGACATCACTAGGTTACAAACAAACAATAATAAACCAAAAAACGCAAATGTTGGCACCATAAATCGGGCCATACATCGGGAATGGTTTGACCTACGGACGTGGGGAGGGTCTCATTCGATTCCTCATGGTATGCTCTTCAAAAAGAGTACACATTTAGGCCGCTTCGACTTGTTTTGAGGTTTTTAGGGATTTTACAAAACTTTGACAGCCCTTAAAGGGCACTTTAAATTGAGTGAGAGAGCTGGCTCAAGAATTGGGGCGTCGTCGGACCAACATGGATTTTTCCTGAAAATTTCAGATCTTTTGCTCCAGCCGTTTGGGAGAAATCGTGTGTACCTACGGCGTACGGCGGACGGACGGAAATGAAATTTTTTTTCGGATTCTACACCCTTTGAAACGTAAACCATGAAATTTTCAGCCGGGGGGGGTTAGTTAGAATTTTTTTTTCCAGAGCGATTACAATGGTTTATTATTGAATAATAAACCAAAATTACGTATAAACCGACACTTGACTCATAAGTTTATCATGGGGTCACATTCTTCATGAAATACTAGTATGAAATCTACTAGAAAAAGTCTAGTATGATTTCTTTGGAAATTAAAAAAAAAAGTAAAACAGTAAAACCATATTATCTTGTGTTTGTGGTACTTTTATGGGTAGAATAGAGAAAAATCAGATAAAATCAAATAATCTTACAAGTCTTTTGACAAAGTATTAATTTTCTTCATTCCTCTTTAACATAATTTTTCATCCGTTTTGCCTATTTGAAAAACTGTTGGTTTCCCTCGGGGAGATCCGAAGTGTAACGCTCTTTCAAAAGGTATAATCAAATTTGAAGTTACTCCTTCGATAAAATGAGTTATAACCGTTTTAGTGAGTTTAAGTTGACGAAAAAACCTTATAACCGACATAACTCGAAAACTAATCGAGATTTAAAAAAGTTATAGTGCAACTTTTGTTGTAAATTAGTTGTACGAACTGCTCTGTGGTAATGTCAATTGTTAACACCTAGTGTAATAAAACATTATTGAGTGGCTCGGGCGAGACGTTGAACTACGCGGTGGACGGCTGTAGTAACCATCACTGACAGCTTGAGGCATAGTGCGTTACAATTGCCCAACGTGGTTCAGGTCTGAATGGGTAGCCGAGGGCGCCCGGGTTGCCCAGAGGTGGTTTCGACTCTGCGGAGGGCTGGAGACGCTCTTTAGCCGTGATGAAGGCCATCTCCTAGGGGAGTAAACCCCGACAGAAAATCCGGTATCCAGTGAACTGCGAGGAGGTAGCCCCTCCAACAGGTTAGGCGGTAGGCTAAAAACCTGTCCCTGTAAAAGTATATCTGTTACGAAACCCGAAAACGGAAAGAAACCACCGGACTGATACAAACGGATCTCGATCCATGCTTGGAAACGGAAGGAGCAGTATCTCGGACCTTAAGTTTGCTACGAGTTACCTTAAGTTTACTCGGACCTTAAGTTTGCTCGTACATGGAATGCGCAAACTTTACTACAGACTGGGAGGCTGAAAGAGGTCTCCCTCAAAATGACCAAGCAAATTATTCGGGAAGCCAAGGGCACACTGTAGTGCTTTGTAGTTAGTGAAATCTTTGAAATTCTTAGTATAACTTTTTCTGCATTTTGCCAAATTTCCTTGGAAAATGATTTTTACCACTATTTTCCCTATAATCAGCATTCGATTGCTATTAAGAAATCGCCCTAAAATAATTATATTAAAATAAATTGGTCTATCGTTCCAATATGCGGTGGAAACCTCACCACTTAATGAGTAGCGTGTTTGGGGGATCGTACTTTAAGGAAACATAATGAAAACACTACTACTATTTTTGGGGAAAGAAAAGTAAATATTTTGGGGAAAACCCGTATTATAGGAATGTAGAGTTTGGGGAAATGAAAGGTTAAATCGATGTTTATTCATTTGGACATAATATGTATCTATATTATAGACATTTATGAAAAGAGCGCCTTTTCTTCTCCAGAGGAGTACTATACAGGGTGTCCCAGGAGTTATGCACAATCCGACTCCTAAGTGTTCTACTACTCATTTCCGAACAAAAATGCCTCCTAGCAATTTTTTGCCAGAGACCTCGTTTCCGAGTTATACGCGATTTAAGATTTTTTTCGTGCTTTCGATCTTATGTCATCAAGACTGTTACAACTCCCTCAATTTTGGAGATAGCTCAAATTTAATGACACCGTCGGAAAAAGCGCGGAATTTTCTATCTATTTGATGTCAGAAAACTTTTTTAAATTGCATTGAAGATGTGCGATTGCTGCGCGAAATGGCAGTTTTGTAAAAATCTTGAAATCGCCCGTTTTTCATCTCGCCTAGAAACCCCATTAATGCTTGACGCAGAACTGTGCAGGCCAGGTAAAACGTGTGCCAAAATGTCAGCTTTCCAACGGTGTAGTCTTTTCGGTTTTTAAAAATATTTTTAGTTAAGGAAATGGTGTTTAACTGCAGAAAAACGTGTGTTTTCTGTTAAAATTCAGGTTTTTCCAAAAGTCTCGACGAAAAAAGGTTGGAGGCATGTTTGAGTCAACAAACATTTTACTAAAACTGAATTTGGTCAGAATAAAAAAATTATCAACATTGCAACACCCAATCCTACGGTTAAATCAGATTGGGGTTGACAATACGCGGCGCACAAAGCAACCCCTCCTTCAAGACCGGGGGTCGTGCGGGTCATTGCATATCCTGGCCCCTGACCAAGACAATGCCTCCTCCGTAGCTTTCCCAATTTTCAAACATTAGGTATTTTTTAGTTTAGGGTGTCCCAGGAGTTACCGAAGGGTAATCGAAAGTGTCACCATGTATTGGTGTAAAATATAACTCAAAAATAACTTTCCGATGAGGAATTGTTGCCTATCATCATGACGGAAACGTTTTTGTGGTAATCCCAGAGGTTCAAGTTTGATGGTCAATCATAGTGGAACTATGGTTTTTGAGCGTGCACTTGCCCCACTTCTTTCTAGTTGTTTGCCGGTAACAAATGATAATTTTACAAAAATACTCTTCATTAGGTTTTATTATTCAGGGTTGATCCTCTTTGGAGACTCGCTGTACGGATTTGTACATTCGGCTGGGTAAACTGTTCTAGTACTGGTGCTAAGCATTCTGTGGAACTGCTATTGCTCTACTGACGCTTCTTTTCCTGTCAAACTGGGAGGAATTTTCGTTAGGTCCAAGGGCAATAGTGTCAAAGTTGAAGGGTTTCACATTTTTGACAAACTCTCCACGGATGTTGCCGCGTGGGCGGTAGTAAGCGACCACGTACACGAACCCATTGGATGCCTGAGCACGGCCGTAGCCGACTTCGCTGCTGTTGGTCCAGATCATTTGTGAAAAATCGCCTGCAAAATAAGCAATTGGAGAAAATTCTATAATTGCTGAAGTGTGGAATATTATTGGGAACTTATAAATAAGACATTTAGCAGGGGTGGATGCAAGAAACCCAATATAATCTTCTCTTTGTTGGTCAGACCAAAATGAATTTACCTTTTAAGGCGGATTTAAGGCTTTGAAGAGACTATCTGTTCCATTACCTCTTCCTCGTTGTAAAACCTGGCACAGAGAAACGAGCTAAAGCTGTTTTTGAAGATCTGAATATAAACGTGTCCATTCACACAGATTTTTAGTTAGTTTCAAAGCGTCACCGGATGAGCAGAATCTGAGTGAGTGGGTGGGTAAAGCATGTGGAAAGCTTCGCACAGTGTGTAATAAAGTGTCCACAAGTATCTATGCAGCCTACACTTAGTCCCTATAAAGAAAATGGGAATTTGGCTAGAGAGTAGTGGAATGTAAAGATGCCCTATTTGAACCTCTTTGCTGGGACATTCAGGAAGTGCTGACGTCTGCAACAGTGGGTTGGGAAGCGGTAACTCAGTATGAGCATAGTATGTTTCCCCTTCATATCACGGTGAGAGGACTAACCGTGGAGGATCAAGTACTCGTAGCAGCTGGTACTAGGGCCTTCAACATTTTGAGACAGGCAACAGGAGTTTCGGCTTATGGAATAATGATTGGAGTGTGTAATCAAGAAAGAAATGAAGAAATGTTAGAAAGGAAGCTTCCAGTAGAGAGACGAAGTAGTAAGATTATGGATCAAAATAGAAATAAAGATTCCATCACTACACCACCCCATAATACTCAGGCAGTCATCACAAGAATTATGGGGGGGGGGGGGGTGCAACACTATGCAAATGAGCTTTTCAAAGATAGAATAACATCATTCAAAAACGTTAACACATTATGTACACACAAATAAAAAAACGTTAAAACCCAGTAATCATTTCAGGAATGCCTCAAAACAGATTTCGTTGAAGAAAAGTCTTGAAAATAGTATTTTAAATGTTTTGGACCCAATGCAAAAGCTTCATTTTCCAAGAAAATTCGCTAAAATAGCACTCACGATCTAATAACTGTGCAAATGATTACTATTATGAATATCATCTTACATGTACTGAGAGGGATAACTTCTGGTTCTTTTCCAAAGATGAATCGTTTCGATTCTTTATACCAGAACTGTGTGATGTCTTTCGGATCTGGAGCCCATTTCGAGGCGTAGTAACTACCTCCAACTCGACTGTTGGGTGATGGCTCCATCTTCTTTATGGTTGCCATGTTCTCAGCCTCTTTCTGAGCCATATCAGTAAGCTATGAACATTGTTTAAATTAAGCCAAAAAGTATGATATATACACACAAAGAAAAATTTCATGGAACAGAGTTTTCAAGTGAACTCGAATTCTACAAATTAGAAACAGAAAGCGTTCAAGTCGTTGTGATTACTACCATTGGGAAAGTGAGTGTACTCTACAGGGTGTCCCAGGAGTTATGCACAATCCGACTGCTACGTGTTCTACAACTCATTTCCAACCAAAAATGCCTCTTGGCAATTTTTTGCCAGAGGCCCGTTTCCTATTCGCGATTTAAGATTTTTTTTCGTGTTTTCGATCTTAAGTCATTAAAACTGTCATAACTCCATCAATTTTGGAGATAGCTCAAATTTGAATACACCGTTGGAAAGAGCGTTAAATTTCTATCTATTTGATGTCAGAAAACTTTTTTTAAATTGCATTGAAGATGTGCAATTGCTGCGCGAAATGGCAGTTTTGTCAAAATCTTGAAATCGCCTGTTTTTCATCTCGCCTAGAAACCCTATGAATGCTTGACGCAGAACTGTGCAGGCCAGGTAAAACAAGCGCCAAAATGTCAGCGGTGTAATCTTTTCGGTTTTTAAAAATATTTTCAGTTAAGGAAATGCTGTTTAACTGCAGAAAAACATGTGTTTTCTGTTAAAATTGAGTTTTTTCGAAAAGTCTGGAAGATGAATGCAACTCATCGCAGTCGGAAATGAGTTTTAGAACTTGTAGGAGTCGGATTGTGCATCACTGTATCACTAAAAAAGACCTAATGTTTTATAACTGGGAAAGCTGCGGAGGAGGCATTGTCTTGTTCAGGGGCAAGGATATGCAATGACCCGCACGACCCTCCGGTCTTGAAGGAGGGGTTGCTTTCTGCGCCGTGTATTATCAATCTGATTTGGCCGTAGCATTGGGTGTTGCAATGTTGATAATTTGTTGTTTCTGACCAAATTCAGTTTTAGTAAAATGTTTATTGACTCGAACATGTTATCCAGCTGTTGGACAATGGTAGGATATTGGGGTTTGGATAATGAGGGTAAGTCTGGATAATCGAAGATCCGGGAGACGGCTATTGTTTGTGTTCATTTACGATTGATAGCGATGAGTTGCATTCATCTTTTTGCTGACACTATGGACCCTTATCAAACCAGGCTTCCGTATCATTACCAACTCTTCCCTTTCGTCTCTTTCCTTGCTGTATTTCCTTCAGCGAGGTTTTCCCTATTGCATATTCCCATTCATCATGGTGCGCTATAGCTTGGCTACAGATTAGAAATGCCGTAGACGCTGTTCACAAACGAACGGGTTTATGCATCCGACAAAACTAACTTAAATCGTCACTTGAGAGGTCTGGCGTTGTCACTATTCGATTCAGCGAGAAAAGTTACGTACGCCTCCAACCTTTTTTCGTCGAGACTTTTGGAAAAACCTCAATTTTAACAGAAAACACACGTTTTTCGTCAGTTTTAACACAATTTACTTAACTAAAAATATGGAAAGCTGACATTTTGGCACACGTTTTACCTGGCCTGCACAGTTCTGCGTCAAGCATTCATGAGGTTTCTAGGCGAGATGAAAAACAGGCGATTTTAAGATTTTGACAAAACTGCCATTTCGCGCAGCAATCGCACATCTTCAATGCAATTAAAAAAAAGTTTTCCGACATCAAATAGATAGAAAAAATTTCCAAATGTATTCAAATTTTATCTCCACAATTGTGGGGTGTATTCACGAAAAAATCTTAAGTGAGCGATCTGGCAAAAAATTGTTAACAGGCATTTTAGGTTGGAAATGAGTTGTAGAACACCGTCGTGCTAGTTTAGGGGTGTTTGATTGAATTAGGTATTTAAGGAAAAGTCGGCAATCAAGCTAAATACAGACTATAATTAACAACTTTGGCTTAATCCTAAATCTAATAATTTAAACTAAAGTCTCTCCTCGTGTGGTCTTGACGTCGAGAACGATGGGGCGACCGCTTGTTCCGAACGCGAGGGGGACTGCTTTCAACAAACTTAGAGCTAATCGTCTAGGAGTCGTCTGGCAAAACATCTGACTAAATTTTCTAAGCCTCAATTTCCCGGGGGAAGGGCCTTGAGCCAGGTGGAGGGGACATGAGTTGTACCCGAACACGTAGGAGTCGGATTGTGCATAACTCCTGGGACACCCTGTATAGTCTGACAAATGAAGTTGGCAGTTTTCTACTGTAAAAAGAACACGTAAGTGAAAACTCACTTGAGAACTTAATCTTAAACCCTTTGCTCCATGAACAAATCGGTATTCGTTTGTTAGTCGAAGCATCAATTTAAGAAAAGGTTGATCATTCATAGCTTTCGGAAATCTACAAGTAAAAAAGAAGTTACATTTTATATATTTTCACATTTTTATATATTTGGATGCTGAACAATAACAGAATGCTGCGATGAAATTTGTTTGAATGTATAAAGGTACAGTGGCATTTTGTTAATAGTAATAGATTCTCTCGTGAAAGTGCATACTGTTCAGCTTCCAGATTGATACTCTTTTCTTTGTTGATGATGGCTGACTGTTCCAAAGTGAGGGATTTTTTCCTTTCGGCTATAGTCCCAGGGTTGATGAGATTTTTCATGTATTCCTTCGGTATATTTCCTTTGACCTTATAATTGCATACGATATAGGTAACGTTTGACCAGGACGTCGCTCGTCCAACTCCAATGTCAGTTGTGCTTTTCCAAACCATCTGCGAGAAATTCGCTGCAAGTTAAAATCAATTGAACTGAGTCAGGAATTATTTGGTGAACAACATAGAATGTGCAATTTTTCTCTTCTTTGTGAGGCTGACATTTTGTGTTACCAATTTTGGGACTTCAGACAAATATTTTGTTCGTTATAAGTACCTATCTAGAGTTTTGTAACATGGGGAGATGGAATGGTATGGTTGCCCCTTCCATTGACCTGAATGCGGTTTAATGCTCTGCCACGCTCAGAGGATGACCCGAACGTTTGAAGGCGTCTGATTCATCTCGCAAGGCTACGGATTCAAGAATCGGGAAGGGTCAACTAACAATATCCATCACAATTTCAATTTCTAATCTCTATCGATCTCCTGAGGTTACTACCGTTTTGGTTTATTATTCAATAATAAACCATTGAAATCGCTCTTGAAAAAAAAATTTCTAACCCCCCCTGATTATTTCATGGTTAACGTTTCAAAGGGTGTAGAAGCCGAATCTGCATTAAAACATTTTCCGTCCGTCCGCCGTACGCACGTTTTCTCCCAAACGGCTGGAGGAAAAAATCCGAAATTTTCAGGAAAAATCCATATTGGTCCGACAACGCCCCAATTCTTTAGCCAGCTCTCTCACTTAATTTAAAGTGCCCTTTAAGGGTTGTCAAAGTTTTGTAAAATCCCTAAAAACCTCAAAAAAAGTCGAAGCGGCCTAAATTTGTACTCTTTTTGAAGAACTTTCCACGAGGAATCGAATGATGTTAAACAATTCCGTAGGTCAAACCATTCCGAATTTATGCTGCCAACATTTGCGTTATTTTGGTTTATTATTGTTTTTGTTTTGATTGCAGTAACCTAGTGATGTAGTGAACGTGGATACTGGAGTGAACTCCTAAAAGGGTTTATAGCCGATACACGGGTTGAAGTATTCTGATAACCATAAAAAACGCTGCAATCCGCAACGCCGCTTCATGGTTCATGGTTTACGTTTTAAAGGGTGTGGAATCCGAATCTGCAATAAAAATTTTTCCGTCCGGCGGCCTAAATTTGGACTTTTTTTGAAGAACTTTCCATGAGGAATCGAATGAGCACCTCCCCAGCTCCGTAGCTCAAACCATTCCCGATGTATGGCCCGATTTATGGTGCCAACATTTGCGTTATTTTGGTTTATTATTGTTTTTGTTTTGATAGCAGTAACCTACTGATGTAGTGATGTAGTACCTAATGTGGATACTGGAGTGAACTCCTAAAGGCTTTGTAGCCGATACACGGGTTGAAGCATTCCGATATGCATGAAACGCTGCAAATTCTTTCACTGGGGTTTATTATTCAATTGGCTTGCGTTCATGATTTGAATTTCTACTAAGCTTTGGAGTGTGCGTGTTTCACAGGTGATAGAGCGATTATTGAATTTCAGGAGATATGCATAGAGCACGTAAATCTGTTCTCAACCAAAATACCTATTTGTCATTGATCAGTTGATCATATTTGTGTGCCTCCTGAAATTAAACCCCAGTGAAAGAATTTGCAGCGTTTTTGGCCTCGAGTCCTGGACTAACTCGTTCGTTTTTTGACTCATAGCAACATTGTCGTAATTAACATTATTTTTCTACATCGAGGAAGTAAAAATCCAGCTTACCACAACTGATAGGGGGAGGATCCGGTTCCTTATCGTATTTGTAGTGTTTTCCTTCTTTATACCAACTGGCGCAGACACTTTTGGCGTCTGACGCCCACCTTGACCAGTAAATGTTTTCTCCATATTTGTTGTTTGGGCGTATCTCCGCCACGCCGATCATCGTCAGCCTTTCTACCCATTCTTGAGCAATATTGGTCAGCTTCATGTCAAATCGCAATAGGAACTGTTATGCGCTATTAAAAGCAAACAGTATAGGCTAATAATATGTAATGACGTTAGAAAAGGCCTTTTCTCCCCAATCACCACTGCTGCTTTTTGAAAGCTCCGGGAGTGTGATGGATATGGATAGTTTCCCGTTCCTGATTCATGAAACTGCTACTCCTGAGCATAAACTTGAAGTTTTCTAGCTTGAGGGTTAACCTCCAGATGTGCCAGGCATAACGTCTCAGTCCTTGGAAGGGGCAACTAGCCCATTTCATCAACTCCTCATTGTGGTTTGTACTCTTAACACCAAATTTTCGTTCATTAGTTTCAATAATGAACCATTGTAATCGACCAAGAAAACTGGGCGCTAGGTGTTAAGTTTATTTTCTAGTCTTCTAGTTTTCTTACTTTTTTGTTTAATTTCAAAGGAGGAATCTTGTGTAGTGCGCGGTAACAGTTGTGCGCTTGCAACATTTCTTCTCTGAATTGCGCATTCTCCTCAAGATTGATTGCTTTCCTGATCAAACAAACTGAATTAAACGTTCTGATAGCCGTTATGTTCTTCTTCTAGTTCTAATTTCAGTAGTTTCAATCGCTACCTCTACAGAAGCCAACCTTGGGTTGAGGTAGAGGTAATGGAATGGAGTAGTTGCTCCTTCCTAGGGCTTGTTGCACTCGGAGCAATCCACAGTGTTTCGCGGCTCAAGAGGTTATATTTCTCGTGGGGTTTGGCAGGGAGGCAGATGAAAGCAAATACATGAATGTCATTACCTACAATGGACAATGTGTAGAAAACCACGAATAGAACAACTTTAATTCAGCGAGGCGAATGAAGCATCTACCTACGCTTCAATTATGCTGCAATTATCTTACCCTAGGAAGGAAAAACTATCCATTCCATCAAAGATTGCTGAGGTATGGAATAACCAGTATGGAGGAACATCCTTGGGAGATATGGAACTGTGACTTCAGCAGAAGAGCTACAAACAGTTTCTGTCGAGATTCTTTTGACTGTCTTCCAGGTGTTTTTGTCCCAGAAAGTGAGGAAGAAAAACACGCAAGGGAATGTAATGCTCACAGCCGAGCTCAAAAGTAGTTGCCTATTAATTGGATTCTACTTGTTTAATTGCATCTACTATGCTGCAAATTATGAACCATTTCCCTAGGGAGCTGAAGTTCACGGAATTGTCGCCTTCTGAATCCATTAGTCAAAATTAAACAAAGTATGGAGTTCCTCTTTTAGTAGCAGCGGCCTTAAAGGAAAGAATTATCATGGACATGAATCATGGACAACAAAACCTTGGGAGATATGGAACTGTGACTTCAGCAGAAGAGTTACAAACAGTTTCTGTCGAGATTCTTAGCACTGTCTTCGAAGCCTATGGTGTTTTTGTCCCAGGAAAACTGAGAAGTAAAACCTCACGCACTCACAGCCGAGCTCAAAAGTAGTTGCCTATTAATTGAACTTGTTTAATTGTGTGCACCTTTTTCATGAAGCTTCACGGAATTGTCGCCTTCTAAAGTAGCTCAAATTAAACAAACCTCGTTGAGTGTTGAGTTCTCTTCTAGTAGCAGCGACCAAAAGTCTACCACTTTCACCATTAACGGTGCACTGTTGATGTACGTACAATGTCCTACACACCATATGAACCAAGCATATGTGGCCTAGTTTAATCAAGATTCAAAATATTTAATGCACCGATCCACCTCAGAGGATCACAAACCAATTCAAATGAATTATCTCAAGGCTGTTTTAAAAAGTGGTATTGGTATTTGTTTACCTAAATTTACCTCAATCGCGAATGTCACTATTTCGTGATCATTAGTAATAAACCTTACCTGTTGGTTAGACAACTTATCCTATAATTTGTGCTCACACCTTCATCAATAAAATTTCAGAATCAATACTAACAGGAAATCAGTTGCAACACAGTGAATAGACTTACAATTTAATCTGCGTTGTAGGGGCACCGAGAGTTGGCCTAGAATGCTTTCTGAAATTTGAAGAAAATTACACAATGAGGATGATGTCTACTTCACTATGAAAACGTATAGTAGGTAGCTAAATATCTTTGTCATTGTAGTCCTTGTTCTTTTGAAATATTAGGTCAAGTCCAAGACAAGTCTTTGGACTTATTTTAAGCCAAAGACGAACTACAGTTGAATCTGCTCTACCATGCTTTCTTGGTATTCCAAGTAAGACTAGATCCTATCCAGTCCATGGCTGGCTAATCCGATGGACAGGCGACTCCATGGGGGAATGCTTATTATTAACCAAAAATGAATCGTAAAAATATCTGCCCACATGCTTCAAATTTCGTAAATTTTAAGCCGCTTAGGTAGTTACATCATTCGGATTCAACTGCCCCCCCCCCCCCCCCCTAAACTTAGATCCAGCTCCCCATGTAAGACGGTACCCCCTTTCCAGAACAAAAATGTAAAGGATACTCGTAAGCACGCCTGATTTTATCTAAAACTAAAAGTAGATTTATTTAGGTATTAGAGAGTTCCTAGGAGATCCGCCAACACCAATACGAATCCGTAACGCGATACGAACGAGCGACTGCGCATGCGCCGCCAATACGATCGGTCGTATTGCGATACGACGGTGGTATCTTTACGGAAGTTACGATGCCACCGATGCGGTCCGAACGAACGTATCTTTCGTCCTTATCGCAAAGTAACCCGCCATCGGAGTAACCTAGTTGTAAACCGCTTCGCATCAACATTTTCAACGTTTCTACCTAAAAAATTGATTTCTGAAATTGCTAAATTGAAATTTCATGCCAAAAGAGAGCGGAATTTTCATTTTGATTCAACATCATTTTATTAGGTACTTTACAGTTTAAGAAAACACTAAGATTTCGATATTTAGTAGCTACGAACTAACAACTTGTTTTGAGTGAGCCTCTCGCCAACTGTGCGAGTTTTTAAAGAGCCTAACAGCTTCATTTAGGAATTCGCTATTATAAAAACTGTCTAACTACAACCCCAGAATCCCTGCTGTACATTCCTTTTCTGGAGTATGTATTTCCCAAGTCGCTAAGTAAGAAGTTACAAACAAATCAATTTTGATTCCAAGCGTACTTATCTGTCGTAACTTCTGCGGGAATTTGAAGGAGCCTCTGGAGTAAATGTACATGTTCTCTATTAAATCGGAACGAAAATAGTACATCATCCTCGCTCATGTCATCCAGGGAAAATCTCCCATAGAGCAGGCTTAATCGTCGAGATGCTTCCCTTACACTCTCCCGCTCCAAATACGTTCGAAAAATCAACAGCAACTCCTCAGTTGAAATCAATCTGTAAACATAATATTAAAAAAAGTCTGCCACCCCCTGCATTTTTGGTTAAAAAAACGAATGAACGAGAGATCCGAGAGACAAATCCTTTCACCAAAAAGCTGAGTGGTAGAATCATGTTTTTTTTTCAAATTGACTAGTTTGTTATGCTCAAAAACTGTTTTCCCACAAACATATATTAGTGTTAAAATCCAGAAATCATTTCGGATAGCTTCAAAACGGATTTTGAAAAAATGGCTGAAAGGAAAAGAGTTTGGACAGGACGCAGAGGGCATGAATTGAATTGATTGTCTGCTAGCTTTGATGGTTCTCCGAAAAACCGACGAAAAGTCGATTGCTCACGAAACATTCTGAGCTGTGCGAGTTGTCTCCAAATTAATGGCGTGCGCGCAGTGAGCTGGTTCGGGAGCTTTAGCGTGGTCGGGCTTGATGCAGAGATAATAAACCTTTTTGTGAAGAATTGCAGCGTTTTTTAGGTACCAACTTAGTAACTTACAGTTGGGCTGCTGTTGGAGATTCACTGGAAGGTGTTGCACCCATCGTAACTAATTCAACTATTCATGGACTTTTGGATAGATCATCTGTGGATTTTGCTCCCTCGAGAAACGTCCTATATCGAAAACGAGTCGAATCGTCCATTTCTGTTAAACCTACCTTACGCATTGTAAACAAATACTACCACGACAACCATATCTATGATAAACGTACTATTCATATTCGTGAAACCTTTCTAGAAATTCCCATGAATAATGAAGTAGCTGAATGAATAATTGAGTAGTAGTATACTCAATAATTGAGTCAATTATTGACTTGCTAATAGTCTTTGCAGTTTCTCCTAAGAAATTTGAATAATTGGTAGAAAAAAATGCACACTGCTCTTTATAAATATTATAAAAAATACATTGTTTATTCACATCAATATTTCAGGTATCCAGGTACCAGTGTACCATTGTGAGATTTACAGTACACATTCACTAATCACAACAACTTAGTTGAATGGTATAAATTTACAATAAATTTAAATGGTTATTCTAATTAAATCACATAGACTTATATCTATCGAAACAGATCTGAATCCATAGTCTTTAAATAATCAATTTGCTAATAGCTAATAGTGAATCTCTTAAAATTGACGATGGACTGGTGGCTCCTTGATAAAAGTGCATTACATGTCATTAAAAATTTAAGTTGTCTGATACAACTCAGTTCTTTATCATATTTAGTTATACTTTTTTAATGAAACGTAGAAAATAGGAATTTTCATTTTTATCGTGTTAACTAATATACAGTAATCCCTCATTACCTGAAATTTCAATTATCCACGGTATTCGCCCAGTGCTATTAAACCTTGAAGAATCGTGCTGTTTGTTATCGATAGAACATATGCAATTTTGTCTCCAGAGTCACACGAAGATGTCTCAAATCGGGAAATGAAAACGTGTTTTGCCTATTTTTAGTAGAGAAACTGAACGTTTTAGATGAGCTGAAAATTGACAGAGTTGCTTCGGTCGCAAGGAAGTTTGGGTTGGATGAGTCAAGTCTGGGAGAACTCAAGAAAACCGTTTAGAAAATTGGAGTTGGTGTGAAGGAAACGGACTTCTTTGTGTCAAAACTGCTTCTTGTTTTCATTATATGATGGTTGAAAAACTGAAAAGGCATTGAATAAATGGATAGTAGGATCGAACCAGGAATCGAGTGCCTTGGAGTTCTCGAATATCAGTGAAAGCAGCATTAGCATGTTGCCTCTCTAGGGGAAGGTAGTGCAAAATCACAGGAAGATATGGTCTGAAGCAGTGGGAGTGATTTACGAATAGTTGAAGAAAACTTTGAGTGGAACAGCATTATTTGATGACATTTTAGAGCTCCCTCAAAACGTAGAGGGTGAGAGGTTTGCTGAAACAGATCTACAGGATATCGAACAAATGACACAAGCTGAAGACCAGGAATTAACAGTGGAAGAATTGGAGGAACTCGTGACATCTTCAGACAAGGAGCTGAACCGTCTGGAAACGAAGAGGGATATCCTACTGATCCTGAGGCTAAGCATTTCGCCTCAGCATTTCTCCTAAGGGGAAGGTAGTGCAAATTCACAGGAAGTTATGGCCTGAAGTGGTGGGAATGATGTATTCAGAGAAAACTTGGAGTGGGGCTGGTTCGTTTGGTGACATTTTAGAGATCCTTCATAACGTAAAGGATAAGGGGTTTGCTAAAAAGGATCAACAGAATGTCGAACAAATGATCTAAGCTTGCGACCAGGAACTAACTCAAGGAAAACTTGTAGGCACTTGTTACAGCTTCAGACAAGGCAGCCGAACCGTCTGGAAACGAAGACGAATATCCACTGATCCTGAGGCAGGAGGCATTTTGCCTCTCAAGGGGATGGTAGTGCAAATTCTAATGAGGTTATGACCTGAAGTGGTGGGAGTCATGTATTTAGAAAAGGTTGAGTGGAACGGCATTATTCGGTGAAGTTCGATCAATATGATATCGAACAAACGATCCAAGCTTGCAGCTAGGAACTAACCCGAGGAAGAATTGGAGGAACACGTGACACCATCAGACAAGAGCCGAACCGCCTGGAAACGAAGACGAATATCTTGCTGATCCTGAGGCTAAGGCTTAGCCGCTAAGCATTTCTCAGCATTTCCTCTCAATGGGAAGGTAGCGCGAATTCAAAGGAAGTTTGGCCTGAATCGGTGGGAATGATGATGATGAGGTGAATATTTGGAGGAAACTTTTAGTGGAAGAATTGGAGGAACACGTGACGTCTTCTGACTAGAGAGCCGAATTCCCCTAAATCCCACAATAACACTTCTGCGCGGCAACTCAGAACAGATCCAGATCAGATGGTCGACTCGGATTCCCTAATGGAAAGGGCTCTTTGCTTCAAAGGAGTCCACAAGTTGATGCTGCTTACGAAAAAGTAAACAAGGAAATTACTTTAAAAAAAAGAAGAATAATCGAACCCCTGCAACAATGCTTTTTAAGCCCTCTTGAATGTTTAGAATTATACATTATTTTTTGTCGTGTTTAATAAAAATACAAGCCCGATAAGGTCCTGCGAGCAATCTTATTAGCGAATTCTCTCTTCAACAGGAAAATTTTCATTCAAGTAAGGTGCCGTAATTCTCGGTTACTCTCCGGAATTTCACTCCTGCGGATTATGAGGGATTATTGTACTGAGCACCACGTACTGGGGAACTTTCTGTTAGACATTTGATATCTTGAACATTAGGTATAACAATACTGGTGTCTTCAAACTCCTCAAGAAAATTGTGTAATCACAGTAATCAAAATTAGGTAATCAGTACCTAAGTAAAAGTAAATTAGGTACCGCAGCACTGGAAATAAAATTTACTGTTGTCTCATTCTTTTGTATCTTCGAAGACTGCGGATTCGAATAAATAGCTAAACCTAATTCTCCAACTGGGCGGTTCAAAGCCCTGTACAATATAATCACGTAGAAATTTGTTGGAAAGTTCTTAGAATGGATTAGGAAATATTCGTTTTATGTCATAATCATAATATTGACGGGTCTTTTGTAATACTGTGGGCAAGTGGTCTTTTGTATTCAAGTAAGTACATTCTCAATAAGACACCGCCATTCAACTAACCAAAATATGAGATTGTGTTTATAATTTAAGAAAATTAACCTAACGATCAACAGGTGGCTTAAGTCTTGTTTTGATGTTTAAAAAAACTTACAATGTAATATGATACGTTTAAAAGCCGCGCGCACTCGTTTGGTTAAAGTACGAATTGGAGAAAAGAATATGAGATTAGGAAAAAGGTTGGTTCAAGAAGATGCCAACGTTGATGAAACAATGGCGGCTTTTTTCTGGCCAGCTAGGAGAGGCTGCGAATTTTCGGGAGGTTCCGTGTGACTTCTGTGGTACAACGAGACGTCTCTCATTTCTGTTGTTACGTGAAGTACTTCATCCACGTCCCCTCCACTCTTCACGGCAACTGTAAAACAAAATATCCGTCTTTTTGAGCATAATTGGATTCGGATTTAGATTCAAGTGTCACGTACAGGCATACAAGCAAAAGTTATTCGAGCGGTAGGTACAAAATCACTGTTAAAACCTACCATTCAGAGCTTGTTCAAGGTCTTCATTGTCGCTATAGTACATGAAGTTTTTCGAACATATCGGTTCGAGCACCGCTGCTAAAGAAGGCT
Organism: Creontiades dilutus; assembly: GCA_031894815.1. NCBI lineage: Eukaryota > Metazoa > Arthropoda > Insecta > Hemiptera > Miridae > Creontiades > Creontiades dilutus. Next base: position 1,064,023 of record JAVIWC010000161.1, read on the forward strand.
GCACGTTGTAAAAGAAGAGAGGTTGGTGTCTTTTCTTGAAGTCATTGATCAGTGAAGATATTCCCTGAAAAAAAAAAGTTACTCAATGTTATAATAGCCATGCATTTTGAGTATTCAAAGTATTTTATGAACCTAATAGATGACCCTGACGATCTCCCGGACCTGAAGATTTAGTAGCGTACCTACTATTGCTACACCATTATAAAACTCATTGGGACAGTTGTCATGTACTAATTTCACCAGTTTGCAATGACACAAAACTCGATTCATAAGGATAGTTGTCATAAACACTCCGACATGAGGCTAAATTCGACATAAGGACAGGTGTCAAATACTAACTTCGACATATGGCAGGTAGACCTTCACCAGTTTGCAATGACACGAAATTCTACCAAATGAAACGCAAATAGTTACAATAACCTTATAAACGTTACGCAATGTTAACTAAGTAACGCCCACTTAAAATCAACGGCTTTTCTCCGGTTTGTCGAATTTTTAGAAAGAATACAACTATTGCAATGGCTCTAAAAAAAATTTTCTTTTAAAAATGAAAGTTATCGAGAAACTTCTTTATCGAAATCCTTATTGAAGCATCTAAATTGACTCCTGGGTTTTCACTCTTTTGTTTTATATATGTGTCGTTCTAGACGATAAAATTTGAAGAAAAGTTCTGTTCTTTCCTCAAAAAATCAAGCATTACAAAAGAAAGGATAAATTTGTCGGACAACACTTTTCGAGCAAATTAAATTGGTCAAATTTCAAAAACTGTTCTAAAAAAATCACTAAAAGCAGCTGAAAATCGTTAAATGAAAATTTTAAGCATAATTGGAAACATTTATCCACCATAAACTAGGTAATTTAAAAATTGAAACTTTTGCTTAAACTGTACTTAAATTTCATTAAAATTCACTTAAAAACGGTGGAAATTTTTTCATGAAGGTTCATCATTTCTTTGCTGGCCCCACACTTCATTTGCCTGTCGGAAAAATCTCCGGAAAACCATGTTTTGGCACGTTTTTGACCAGTTTTGGCTTAGAGCATCTTTGCTGCTATCGGGTAGGCTAGAAGTTAGGATCAGCAAGATTCTAATTAGAGTCCATGTAAGAAAGAATGGATTTTTTTACATCAATTCTAAGGCGGTTTTTTGGCCTTCACGATTTTGAATTTACGCACATTGAAACGTGAAGTGGCATAATTTTGATGGGTAAATAACATAATTTTGAAAAATTCGCTCATACGATCAGGCTGCATGACTGGAACTTATGATATATGCCGAAACTACAAGCTTCGAACTCCTGCTCCAGAAGAATTGGCAACCCTGTATCATGATGCATAAACTAAAGATTTATTAAACCGATGAGCTTTCAGTTTTAGAACAGACTAGATCTATTTGCTTCTGATAGTTCAACTAACTGCAAGGTATGTACTTACTTTTGCAGTTGTGAAATCAGTGTTTTCGAAAAGTGTGCAGTCAAAGACTATAGGAAGGTTGGATTTGCCAGCCGTTACCACTGTACTCCTCAGATATTCCATTCCTGGGAAGTACACGCTCGAGTTGGGTTTGATGGATATGTACTCTATTCCTCCATCACACTGCAGAAATTGAAACGTGAACATTTATTTCATAATGTTAACAAAACCATTATTAAGATAGAGGAATATCAGCATAAGTTACCTGAAGGTGATTCGTGACGATTTTGGGTCTTGCCGAGTAGATGAGAAGGAGAGCGATGTTGACTCCAACTCCGACCAAAATCCCGATTTCAACGCCGCTCACCAAACACACAATGAAGGTCACCAACATGGGAAGAATGTCCCTCTCTGGAACGTTAGATAAACAATCAAGTCAAAATCCAAAACCATTCCAAATTCAGTATCACCTCCTGTTGTTCGGAGTCGAATACATACATTACATCTTCCTTTGCAGTACGTTTTAATAAAATTTAATACGTAGTAACTAAAATTGTGAAATCAAATTTTAGATACTAATTCTTAGTATCCTTTTCTCAAGATTATAAAGCTCCGAAATAAATTTCACACTATGAGAAGAACGAGCAATCAATATTTCGTCTAGCCTTTCTCCTCTTATACTAAATTTCGCCCAAAAACCATTCAATAAATATTAACCCAGAGTTAATGGTAGTATAAATTAATGGACATCATAAGAACTGTTTTTATGACGTCAAATAGTCATAAAAAGTAACTATTTCCTTCTCGCATAGTGTTATTTTTTGCGCCCAAATTTTGATTTTGATTCAGATTTGTTTAATGACCGGGATTCAATCTGGACGTCTGTACTTGTTCATTCAGAATGTAGGTCACAGTTAGTATAAATATAATATATTTATAAATATATATATTTATATGGCGATTTCTCTAACGTAATATTGACCGTGTCTTTAGTAAAATCGTCTCATTATGGTGCTCTAAAGAGCTTTTTTTGTTATTCAACGTGAAATGCGATAATGAAAAAATGAAAGGTTCTTTAGGGCTGTTAGATAATGAAGGTGACATGCAAAGATAGTCAGATCAGCTGAGAGAGTTCTATGGATGATTTTGGTTTATTATTCAATAATAAACCATTGTAATCGCTCTTGGAAAAAAATTCTAACCCTCCCTGAAAATTCCATGGTTTACGTTTCAAAGGGTGTAAAATCCGAATCTGCAATAAAAATGTTTCTGTCCGTCCGCCGTACGCCGTTCGCACGATTTCTCCCAAACGGCTGGAGCAAAAGATTTGAAATTTTCAGGAAATATCCATGTTGGTCCGACAACGCCCCGATTCTTTAGCCAGCTCTCTCACTTAATTTAAACTGCCCTTTAAGGGTTGTCAATGTTTTGTAAAATCCCTAAAAACCTCAAAAGAAGTCAAGGCGGCCTAAATTTGGACTTTTTTTTTGAAGAACTTTCCATGAGGAATCGAATGAGCCCCTCTCCAGGTCCGTAGCTCAAACCATTCCTGATGTATGGCTCGATTTATGGTGCCAACATTTGCGTTATTTTGGTTTATTATAGTTTTTGTTTTGATAAGAGTAACCTACTGATGTAGTAATGTGGATACTGGAGTGAACTCCTGAAGGGCTTTGTAGCCGATACACTTGTTGAAGCATTCTGATAAGCATGAAACGCTGCAAATCCTTTCACTGGGGTTTATTATTCAATTGGCTTGAGTTCATGATTTGAATTTCTACTAAGCTTTGGAGTGTGCGTGTTTCACAGGTGATAGAGCGATTACTGAATTTCAGGAGATATGCATAGATCACGTAAATCGGTTCTCAACCAAAATACCTATTTGGATTGAACAGTTGATCATATTTGTGTGCCTCCTGGAATTCAATAATCGCTCTATCACCTGTGAAACACGCACACTCCAAAGCTTCAAATCATGAACGCAAGCCAATTGAATAATAAACCCCAGTGAAAGAATTTGCAGCGTTTTACTTTACATTTATCCCTCACCATTAAACATTTCCACGAGCCGATGTGTCTGTATGAAGTTTAACATCAATTCACGTTTGATATCAATATGACTTGAGCTTTTTCTAGACAGCTGTCATTTAATCAACAAAAATGTCATGTTTGTGATTTTGTAAATTAATGGGAAGCCTGCATGATAGTTATGACAACTCACTGCTTGCTCTCCACATGGGCTTGATGACTTCATATTCGATCATGAAAATGACGGCGCAGATGATCACAGCAGCAAGTGACGCTTTCGGGATGTAGTAGAAATAAGGGGTCAACACACCTAGCGCCAGGAGTAGCAGGATTCCTGAAAGTTTAGTGTTGAAGAAAAATTATTGATTTGTTACTTACAATCGTTACTTAAGTAAAGGTCGTACTACTGTTTTATCCCGGTAGGATTTTAAGTGGTACTGCATCAAGCTGCTTGCATTTATGATCAACTATTCCCTAAAGACTGCAAACTTTCAATTCTATCTTAACACTAATACCCACTATTTACTATTTCTCTGAATTACTGTGCTATTCATAGCTACTATAAGGACCAGAAAAACAACCGATCAAATATTCCAACATTCCTTATATCTTTGCAAGTTATTTTACAAGAAAATGCGCTCTTTGCAAGCTAGATTGAAGTAGGAAGATGTATCTTTCATAATGACTCAGATTCGTCGGTCGTAGAGCGGTCACTACACTTATTTAGCTGAGGTTTATTATGTTTATGTGTATGATTGGATTTTAAAACATGTGTAATAAGTTATAACTTATAGCATGTGTAATAATAATAAATAAATATGATGAAACTCTTCCTTGCAGGTGCCTACTGAAAGTGATGTAAAGATTTCTGGACCACCTACTGTAAGCTAGGCAAGTACTTACCTCAAGTTCGATGTATTTATCAATGTACCTGTGCAGTTATGCTTATTTTTATGAAATAAATATCTTTCTAGATTTTGCAAACTTCACATCCCAAACCTCTCCATAAATAGTTCGAGCAGATTGCCTTAAACACGAATCTACGTATTTTGGAATATATACCATACAATTTCATTTCTCTCGGTCGATTTTAATAATGTTCATCACCTTCGTTTTGAAAGCATAATCAACCAGTTAACTTGAATTAAACCTAATTACGCAGATTATGAATATAATGATAACGATAAGGCTGAACTCTGCGCTTGTATTCCTGTAGGGGAACGAAAAAGATATTGTAGAGATCTTCAATCCCTTCGACACGAGGAAGCGTCAATTTATTTTTAAAAAAAATGTTTTTAAATCGTGCAAATATTAGATGTAAGCAAAACGAGAAATAATAACTGAAACATACCAAATAAAACCAATAAGAGAGGGATGGTAATGATGCGGAAATTGTAACCCCTGCATACACAAACAGCTGAGTTCAGCCATATCTTCATTATTTATACCAGCTAAGAAAATTGGGATGCCGATGAAAACATGTTGGAATTTCATCTGATTGATTCGTAGCCCAACAAATTATCGATAGTATTATAACGGAATATTTCTGAATCTATGCGTTTATAAATCACAGGCATACAGGGACCGTCAAAAACAATGCAGACTACATCACTTAAAAAGTATGCGGAACTAATACCCTAACAACCGAAAGGAAAGCAGGGGATTCGCAAATTTGACTAAAATCACCTTACGAGTTGATTTTTCAATCATCAGGATTTCAGATAAAATGTTTTGTAAGCGCTAGCAGAATGGACAATTATACGTTCTTTCCAACGGTATCCTGAAATTTAGATTGAGTTGTGATCATTTTAGTGTCTTTACGACGAAAAAAAAGTTTTTTGAAAGAGGGTTTTCAACGAAGTAAAAATAATTGTTAAGAAGCATTTTCGATAAGAATTATGTTGTAGAAGCAAATCATGAAGTTTGACGTTTCTTAACGTGGGACAACTTGAGATTCAAATACTTGATGGGCGAAGGAAACCTGCAGTGTGAAGGTTGGTCGGGTTTTATCTCTGGAATCTGAATTATGTAGTCAGCATTTTTTCTGGAATCTAAGATGAGACAGCTTAGAATCTAGTGGAGAAAGTAGTTTGATGACATGGCTGGGATCTTCTGTGAATATATGATAGTGTGAGTCCAAGGATTTCAAGAATCTTACGAACTTCATCTTAAGGCACCGCCTGATCGAACTAAACAGGAAAAGGTTGAAAAGATGCTTGTGATAGCGGTACATAAAAAAAGGTCCTTGTACCTGTGAAGACGCCTCCCATAGTTGTTTTGACTCCGCTGGCGTGATTCACAGCCGACCTCGAGAAAGAACCCGTTACGGGCATCGAGGAGACGAACGAGCCGAAGAGGTTGCAGCCCGCCAAGGTGAGCAGCTCCTGGGTCGCGTCCACCGGCTCGCCCCCCGCTGAGGGACGAAACACCAGAACGAAGACGTCAATGACATTCAATTATTAAGGACTACCGGAAATGTGTGGCTAATGAAAAAACCCTGATCTGATTATTTTAGTATACCATCATAAGCCGGGTGGTATACAACCCTGTTCACTTGCAAGTAAAACAAGTAGGATTAAGGGGAGTAAACAAATATTTTTAACCTGCGAAGATAAAGTTCATGTACAAGAATCATGCTAGTATAATGAACATCAACCCTGTAATGATGATGTCCACTGTCATTTGTCAATCAGTCAAGAATATCTGTTTATGTTCAAAATCTCCCACTTCATAATTCCCGTAGCTAGTTGTTTTTCTAAAACTTGAAGAATTGTAGTAATTGAAAGCTATAGATATACTGTACTTAGAATAGATGGAAACGATCCAGTTCAGCAAGTATGATCCAGTAGCGGAACCGGAACAATTTCATAACTAACTAAGTATGATAAGATGAAAGCCATACCGAATGCCTTGGCTATGGCCACGTTGCCCAGGACAGCGATGACCGGCACCAAGATGATGGAAGAGCCCAAATCCGACACCATCTCTGCAAAGTCGATGGTCCTGTTTTCCAGTACAGTTGAAAACGGTGGTAGCTGGAAGGGAGGAATCCCGGATCGGACCTTACCTGCGCGACAAACATACATGAATCAAGACTACCTGCAACTTCTTTGAAAAGATAAATTACCGTAGTTCAGTAGGTCCATTTTCATCCTAACTGAGAGGGGAGAGTGTTCAGATGATTGAAATGTTCGAATAATCTGATGTTATTCAATCTTATCCAAACAATAATGATTAATAATGATAAGCGAACTTGCCATAATTATGCTAATGCAGAACATCGCTATCCATCACTAGTAAGAATTTACAGAACTATATATACGAGTAGTACCAACTGATCACTGACAACAAAATCATTCAAAATGTCTACGTACTTGTTCTCAAATCCCTACAAAACAAATAAGTTACTTTTTCATAACATAAACGATAAGAAACCTTATCATTAATAGAAGAAGCCAGAAAAATCCCATCCTCGCAACATGATCGTATCCCTAAATTTTCTTAAATAATCGAATAATCGAAGGTACCATCACATCTATGTTGAATGGTGATGCCATTTGAGCACTTAGGAGACGAAGATAATGTTAACTATAAACTTCGTAGCTTTTTTAAAACTTTTTCCAAATACAATTCTGGAGCAGAAGAAGTTGAAAGCATTTACATTTTGAGCTCATTTTTAAGTATATTGTTATAATTTTGTTTAATTGTTTCAAAAATTGATAAGATTCTATTGATTCAGAGTAAGCTTGCTTTGAAATGGAATCAGATACTTACCTGTAATTTTGAAGGAAACAGATCCGTGATTATTTTCCAAAACGTATGCCAAAACTGAGCAGAAGACGACCATCAAGGCGTTTCGCGAAGTTGACAGCAACCAGAGCGATTTCGCGATAAAACGCTCTTGTTTGGTAGATTTCAGTTTATCTATGACGTACAGGTCTTTAACTTTCTGAAAATTAAGAAGACATGAGTTGTATTAGATATGATGATACAAACGGATGATTGGAGAGATAAATTTACATTTACGTAGATGTAATAATTTTGTTACTATTTCAGACGTTTCGCGTTGGTCATATTGTCAGTGTGTGTTTTCAAATAGTACAGATCAACATTTTTTTACTGAAACTGGCGCTGAAATGGAAAGTATTGAATTAAATTTCTTTTAAAAATTATGACTCTCTGCTTCTATTACTTATGATTGTGATTATGGAAATGTACGATGCACTTGAAAAAGTCTCATCAACCCCAAAATCTCGGCTATTGAATCAATACACTTTAATTAGAAATTAGTAAGTGTCGAAGAACTATTGGTTTGTAACGAAGATAACCATTAACCATAACCGAACTCAAGATTGAGTATATTTCAAGATCATTACACGAATAATCATATCTTAATGATTATTTGTTGTTACACTCTGATGCACACTAAATATTGATCATCAACTTTCGAGTGCTTTTGGGTAACCTAATAATTTGCAGCGATTCTGCTGTCCTACCTTGCACTGTATACTCATGAGATGTAATTGAGAAGAGAGGTCGAGACTTACCCTGAGAAAGAGGAGTATGGCTATGCAGGAAAAACCTAGCAGGGCGTCAGGCCATCTTGTTTTGTGGACGTTGTTGGCGAACTGTCGTAACGTCCAAAGGAAGTTGCCCGATTCGTAGGAGAGGCCGAGGAGGCCTTTCAGCTGAGAAGCAATGATGATGACTGATGTGGCCGTTGTGAATCCGACCGTCACAGGCTGAGAAATGAACTCAACCAGCACACCTGAACAAGATCAGTGAAAAGATGAAAACGGATGCGTATTGTACGCTCCAGAAGACAGTGTCAGGCTACATAGCAGGCAGAAATTAGAGCTTCTAAGCGAAATAAGGATCTTTGAAGGGCTTTTTATATCTTTCCCCATTGCTTAGGAGAAGTTTTTTAATCGAAATTGGACTGTCTACCATCCCAATCTACGCGCTACATCAAATACAAATCCAAAAAAGTCTTCAGCACATCTCCAGTTCTTCCGAGACCCCCTTAGACATGCAGTCGAGCCCAGGATGACAGAAAAAGCAACGCGAGCTCTCATCCTACCCATAATACCTACCCTTTTATCAGTTGGCGCTTGGATTGTATCAGTCCATTTTACGAAAACCGCCATTTCTGGAGTGTAGACTGCAACAGCAAATCAGGTGATTAAATGATGCATAACGGTACTCACTACCATCGAGCTATATATTTGTTTGTTTTTTTGTTCAGTGGATTTGACTTGTCACAGGTGGAGACGAATCGTAAGCGAATCTACGTTACGTTATTTCACCATGTCATAATCCCTGGGATTTACTGTAGAACATTGGACAGGGGATGTACACAGGAAAGCTGAAAGAAGTGAAGGTAGGAGTTCTATACCTGCTGAGGACGTCAAAGGAGCAAGACGTTTTCTTATCATTCAAATTGCTTAATTAAATGTATCTGGTATTTACCGAAATTTGCCGAGAAATGATTATTTATCTGAAAACTATTTTTTATTATTTTTTTTTAACTGGGCAGGTGCTTTTTAATTAGATGCCTTCTGAAATCAACACCTGAATTTAAATAAACGTCTCCTAGTTTGGCATAGAAAATGTGAAACATGATCTCGAGACTATGGCACGAAAAGAACTAACTGACTTGCTAATGACATCCGCAATTGACTTGAGTAATTGATTCCATTCGCTTTGAATTTCTTTTGTCTCTTTAGATTGTCCTCTCTAGCGCGACTATTTGCAAATAGCCTGGGCGCGCCTATCAACAATGCAACATCTGCTTCGGCGGATACGATATGATAACCCCATGTCTATCAAGTACCGCTCATGGTGCCCTATCACCGAAGTGCTCGAGTTGGGTAACTTTGGGTCATAAAATGTATAGGTCACAAGGTACAAGAGATCTGTACAGGAAAATAAATAATTCGTACTGGTGGCTAATAGAGCTTCTTAAAAGTTAAAACCCGAGAAATGTTGAGATAATTTGGCTATTTTTTTCTTCAATAAATCTTTCAAATATTTTATATTTGTAAGCTGAAAATCTTCGATAGCACTATTTGTTATGTATCAATAGAGACACAGGTCGGTTAGAATTTTCTGGGAAACAGTATTCACATTCTGGAAGTCTACAGGTAACGTTGGCACTCCGAAAGTGTGTAATGTTACTGTTCAAGATCAGCAGATTCTTCACATTTCTAGATTGTACCGATTTACGATAGGTTCACAATATGTTTCGACAAAAAACGACTTCATATCCATATTCGACAGAAAATTACCTATCAGAAACGGGGAGGTTCCGATCGTCCGAGTCTACCCATTTTGAGTTTTCTACGATTTGACCACTGTGTTCCGTAGCGGTACTTCTCAAAACCTAAATATACTGGTGGGTAAGGCATGAACTACAAGGACTGTTTAATATAATAATCTCGCAATTTGTACAAAGAAAATGTTCAAGTGATACATCGATATATGTAACGGGCTGTGCCGATTCCTTGTCAGTCTTATGACGTAACCGTGTGCGTTCATATTATCTTCGATTAAAACGAACTTAGTTCAAAGTGTTTGCGTTTATTTAATTCCAAATTTAAAACTCAAAAGAGACGCCCGTAAGTAAGTTCCTAATCGAAAGAAAATAAGGACGGAAATAGGCTGAGAATTCTAGCGAGAATGAGCAGTTTGTTGTGACACAAATTTGTTTAGGTTCGAGCGTAGAAATAGTTCATTTGGTGCGTGACTAGACTGTGTTGTACTTTACGGTATGTAAAATATCACTCTTTTAAATTGGTTCAGTTTAAGATTCATGACCCAATTTTCTTTACACGGGGAATGTTCTCCGTACGTTTGAGTTTTAATATCCTCAACCATTCCCTCCCACGACCGGAATGCGTTTTGGAACCTATAGCTTAACCAAAAACAAACAAAAACAGGTAAACACCTGTAAAGTGTAAATTCATCTATAGCTTTTCCAAGTCAGATTCAGAAATTTCCAAACCAATTTCAGAATTTTCCATTTCAATTTCAGACTTTTCCATTTCAATTTCAGGATTTTCCATTTCAATTTCAGAATGTGATCAACATCCGGGTGGGAGCGTAAAAAAGGGGGATAAAGTGAAAGAAATAAGTATGTAGCGCACAAAATGTATTAATAAAATTAAAAAATTATCACGAGAGGTGAGAAGGAACTGGTTCATCGAAATTGATAAAATATGCGCATGTTTTGCTTCCGAGTCTGCGAAGCAGCGGAAGCCTTGTGTTCACTTTCGGAAGCCAAACAATTTTCGTTGTCCTAATTCAGAATTTCCAGTCGTATTTTGCGTTTCATAGCCTACTAAACAAATTTGGTTCCCTGTCTGTCTGTCAATCTGTCAGTCCGCATTTTTTTGTTACAGCCATAACTTCCACAATTTTGAATGAATTTAGCTCATATTTTGAGGGATTTTGCAGATAAGGTCTCTTGAGGTCCCATACGAATTTCATCTCAATATAATCAGCGGTACGCTCTGCGCATGCGCTAACGACAAATTTTTAAAACGGGTATAACTTCACGTTAGCGCGTTTCACGTTATCAATTTCGATGAAACAGTTCCTTCTCACCTCTCGTGATAATTTTTTAATTTTATTAATACTTTTGTTTTTGTGCTACCTATTTATTTCCTTCACTTTATCCACCTTTTTTACGCTCCCACCCGGATGTTGATCACATTCTGAAATTGAAATGGAAAATTCTGAAATTGAAATGGAAAATTCTGAAATTGGTTTGGAAATTTCTGAATCTGACTTGGAAAAGCTATAACACAATGTAAGATGGCTTCAATTATTATATTATTAAAAGAGTTTAGGTTGAGAGAACAGCTTGGTTCGAGCACACAATGGATAATTCTTCATTGGATTCGATGTAAACAATATAATCAATAAGAAGGTAGAATTAGTCAACATGGACTGGTTGGGTGACGGCGACTAGGTCGTTCGAAGACGCTCGGCGATCACAGCTCGAATCTGGAGCGATTAGTCGTTAGTTCTACCTTGAGTTTCAAGAGTTGCTAATTGCCAAAAAAAGCCTTTGGCTGGAGAATTCTGATAAGCCAAATTCGTCTGACTTACCTGCTAAAATCTGGTCCCAGTTGATCTTTTCAACTACTATTCGTACAAGTTGTTTGTTGTAGTTATTCGACACGAACTCTAGCGTAAGAAATATAGCGTAATTAGAGGATGGAGTCACCAAATCAACTCCTGCATCCTGAATTAGAGAGCAGACGTAACATGAACAAATGCTGAATGGGGCCGACTATACTCGCGGGGCTCAATGTCACCGATTCAATTATTCTCCCTTCATGAGTAGGTTGTCCTTTAGTGTAATAATTTGTAGCGATTTCCAAACTAGCCGCCTCACGCGACCACTGTTCAGGTCTCGTGTTTTTCACGAGATAAGTAACAACCTTCTTATTAATTTGATTGCTGGGCTTTTGCCAAAATGAAGCTTGATTACTGGGGTTTTTCACAAATATCCACCGAATGCAAGCTGTGGCAATGAATTCCAATGGGAATGATTCGCTGATGGTAGTGCAATTGGACAAGTAGATAAATTGGAACCTCTGAAACGTAAAGGGTGAACAGATTGTAAAAGGAGGAAAATGAATAGTGATACAGCATTAGTTAATTTAGGAACTACATTAAAATAAGCAGGTGAATATCATTCAAATGATACCCGAACCACCAGCGGTTTTGATTCCTTTGGGGAAGACCTACCAGCGCAATAATAAGTTCCGTTAAGTGGAGTTGGTTTAGTACGATTTTGACATATTCCACAGGCTGCCGCACCGTATGTGCGCAATGTATATTACTCAGTGAACGAACGTTCTGAAATCTTATGAGATAACCATACAGCTGACTAATCTCCGATTTGGGATTTCCATCAATTTTGATTTGAAAACAACTTGGCTTCATCCTCCTAAATGCTTAAAGATTTCATGAAACTACATATAGACTAGGGTTCTAACCCCAAAACTTAGTCAATTGAGCATAGATAGTTAAACATGATTCAAGTGTCGATCATATTCGATGTTATGGGGAAGTTACTGTATATTTTTCCCTGATTGCTGAGTAGTTCAAGATGTAGATCCAATTTGTATTCGTATTACAACGGCCGCTAGAATTTTTCAAAAACGTACTAATCAGAACCCTGGAAATGGGGTCAGTTTATTTACAAGCACTTTTTTCGCGGCAACCCATGAAAAACGCCTCCTATATCCAAGTAAACCCCTTGATAGTTTTCCTTATGGATTGAAAAAACATTTTTGCCAGATTTGTAGTGGAAGAACACTACAAACATATCGGAATTGCAAAACATTTTTAATTCTCTAGGTATCTTACCTAGATTCATAAAGGCCATGACGATGAGGATGACCCCAGTCAGAAAGCAAAGGAGAATCGCGTAGTCGGGGTTCCGACCGACCACCTGTTGATTCGTCATGAGCGACATGAGGGCCGTTGGTCCTATCGTGATGTCCTTGCAACCCCCGAAGATCGTGTACACGAAGCATCCCATGAACGAAGAGTACAAACCATACTGCAAAAAAATTCAAAGTGAATTAGTGCCCAATCCGCCTTAAAGGTGCAATACTGCTTTAAAACATTTCATCGTGGGTTATCTACGGATGATCACAGTTTGCTGAATTCTTTTCACTGTTTCATTTTGCTCAATAAAAACAGCATTATAATAACAAAACCCAAAACTTCGTTCCATGACAAAATTTTGTTTGTTCAATTACAAACGTCATTTAATGATGATTTTACCAACTAAAACTGGGTTTTTGAAAACCCATAAAAACATTGACGGAGTAGAAGAGAATGTTATGAAACAATTTTCTGGAAATGGAATAAATAGTATGAAATTCATGTTACAAGAACGTTTTAAAGAATTAGAATCACCATTTGGACAAAATGACTGGTGCTGGTGTTTTGGCGGTATGCAGATTTGGATGGAAACTGAAAAATTGTGTCATAGGTGTGAACTTTTTTTGAGAAATCTATGTTTTGAATGCACTAAAGTGGGGAAATGTACCTTTTAAATTTTTTGTTTTTGTGAAACAGTAAGAAATGTACGTTTTATGAGTTAACTCGTAAAACCAGTGACTAGGAACAATTTTTATTTTGCAGTTTGCAATGTGCGGTTTGTTTTTCTAAGAGAGCTTGTAAGGTTACATTCGGTAACTTCGAAACATCCAAATTGATACCTAACTAAAAGTAGGTAATACAATGATTGTTGGGTGAATATAATGGTTGAAAGGTACAATCCATATCATCACAGATTAATCAAGTCCAATAATTGGGGAATTATTCCTCAACTCAATTAAAAATAAGGAAGGACGCCAAAATTGTGTCCCGAATTGATTCAACATCAAGAATATGAATAACATCTGTTACACTATTGCGACATGAAAACTGTTAATAACAAGAAAAATAATGTTAACAGTTACATCTCAAAAGGGTTTTGTAGATGAAACTGCAATAGAATATTCATAAAAATATCTCATCATTCACTTACGATTTACATGACTTTTTAATATTGTTCAGCCATGTCATGTCATTGGCGTTTGATTTCAATGCTATATAATCTTTTAAACTATTGACTTGGAATGAATCGCAAAGAAATTCTAATAAATTTGGCAACCTCTGATAAGAACCAATTTCATTGGGGAGGCTAAGTTTTGGAAGAAAGTATACAAATTCTAAATTTTTAAAACCATAAACTTTTGTATTGTGGTAAGTAAGTTTAGAATGAAGTTAAAAAGTTCCGAAAACAATAATAATATAGGAAATTTAATTGTGTATCCGAAAATGAAGATAAATGGTGCGCAAATTGAGAAATAGTAATTTTATGAAGGTCGAGTTCAATCGAGAAAACCGGAGGCAAATCATAAATTTCAAAAAATCAGATAGAAATACGACACTTGTTTGGTCGGATTGTTCTACATTTTTGATTCTGATGCAGGTTAATAGAAGGCAAAAGCTGCAAAGGTATCGCATAAAGGTTTACTATTCCTTTGTTTTATTAGACATTTCTTTGTTTATTAGACGTAGTCTATGTTACTTCGACTAAGGTCGGCGCTTCCACAAACTGTAATTATATTCTTGATGAAATATACCGAGCTCATTTATAAATTAGCGCAGTAGATCAATTGGGGAAGAAATTAGTCTCAGGGGTTCGTCAGCTGATCAGTGTGTCTACATATCACATCCATTGTTCGAAGCAAAAGCTGATATCAATAAAGCTACAATTATAGGCTGTATAGACGTAGAAATCTATGAATAGGACAACTGGAATTCAACTAGTTGAAATGAAACATTTCTCTACGCTCCACTTGTCCGAAAAATAATATATGAAAAATGATTTATGAAATCGGAAAGACATAAAAATCCAACTGAACAGTAACAGAAAACAAGGGCCACAAGGGTTTTTTTGAACAAGGAATCATACTTTTGAAGAACTGAAGCTTGGGGATGGCGTTATAGACAGTACATTCAAATAAAACCTACCGTGCTTTTTGGGCTGTCGCCAGCCATGCGGTCTAGGTTGAACTTTAAGGCTGCAACCCGACCTTCTACCTGATCGATTTTTTAAATGCTGAGCAAATGGATGATTGTACAGCAACCCTAATGGTCTCATGTGGTTCACAATAACCAATTCTTGTCTTAACTTCACTTTTTCGATATTTTTTAGAGTTGATTAGTCAAGATGCCGAGGTTATAGTCATATCCCGGATCGATGTTGGATTTTGTAGCCAAATTTCGTAAACTTTGGTCCTTTAATTTCGGAGAAGAGCTTAGCGAGGCGAACGGTCGTGGGATTTTTGTTTTCTTTTAATTTGATTTTGAAATCTACATATCTTCAAAGATAAACCAACAACTTTTCAAGAGGGCTAAAAATTGACTTTCTTCTTCGATTATGAAGATTGATTATTGAAAATAATGAACCAAAATTGTGTCACATAACCGGTTTTATCAAATTTCAACGTTCAAACTGCAATTCTGTTACAAGCCAAAACATCAAGAGGAAGAATATTATGTTCAATTTTGATTAGATAAGCTACTTAGTGCAGATTGCTGCATACTTGTGGCTCCAAACCTGCTAGAGCTGCGTAGGCGAGGGCCTGAGGCATCACTGTCAGGCCCACGGTGACCCCTGCGATCATGTCGGCGACCGCGGTGTCCGTGTTGTATTTTGGAAGCCAGTCGAGGATGGGCACTCGCTTCCTGATCCACTTCCTCATCTTTCCCTGCGCCTTCGTCATTTCGCCCTGGACAACAAATATGCACTAGTCAGATCAATCATATCAGCTGAGTAAACGTTGAGGTCAAATAATGTTCCATGAGTCAGGGCAACGAAATGACACGACCGATTTAATCCGTTAAACCCTTATAACTATGCATCCACCCGACCTAGATGCTCGAGGAGTGTGTGCATCAACTGAATCTGCAGATTTAAACTAGGAAAATGAGGGAATAGTTAGCAAGTGGTACGTTGTATTCAGTAGTATAGTTAAAGTTGCACTTGAATATAGGTGAACTCGTCGTCAATGAGTAGTTTTGGAAACACGAAGCTGTCCGATGCGCGTGAGGAATTCGTGGATATCGATTTGTCCTGAAAAGAGGGATTGTCGAGCATGTAGAACTTGACGGTGTCGTTCGAGTTCTTTGCCGTTTGTACGGCAACATCCAGAGCTGCCGGCACCCATGTCTAGTAGTTGAAGCCTCGTCTCAACTTGAATTTCCTTTTCAATTTCGAGGACCTCAAAAATCGAGGGATGGGTAGAATAAAATTGGTCGTTGAAATGCCTATGAAAGGCCCCTGGTTCGTTTGTCGTACCAAGTTGGTCCATCGATGGTGGGCGTGCCCTTATAGAAAGGGGAAATGGTGTTTCGCTATTTAAATAATAATCGAAAACGTAATCACAAAATGAAATAGCCTCCTTTGATCGAGTTCTATCCGTCATTAAGCCATCGTAGATCACTGTGGATGGACATAAAATTGGCAGACCAAAGAACTTCTTCAACCATTTTCCAGTTTCTGTGTTCAGCTTATATTCTTTCGACAACCGTTACCAAACGTTGTTGTGAAACGGGCAGGCAACGGGTGCACAGGCACTGCAGAGTGAGCAGCTTGTTCGAAATCCAAACGGATTGACGTTATTTGGAAATTAAGGTAGGGCACTGAACACATATGGGTCAACAATTGAGAGCTGGACGTGAGGTCATTGGGCTAATGTGCTCGCGCTTTGTTTACACAGTTTGACCTGAAGTCTTCATTGAGACCAATTGGGGAATATTTTTAACTTTTCCAGCATCGAAATCATCCTTTAATATAAAACGCAAAGTATGTTTCCATCCAGTCCTGGCATAAGTTCCGTTACAAGGAAAAATGTATGGAGATCGAATTTAGTTCTTAAATCTTGAGCTCAGTGATTTTATTTTGAAATTATAATATGTAATTACGTGAGAAAAACGCTGCAAATTCTTTCACTGGGGTTTATTATTCAATTGGCTTGCGTTCATGATTTGAATTTATACTAAGCTTTGGAGTGTGCTTGTTTCACAGGTGATAGAGCGATTATTGAATTTCAGGAGGCACACAAATATGATCAACTGATCAATCCAAATAGGTATTTTGGTTGAGAACAGATTTACGTGCTCTACGCACTTCTCCTTTTTTTAAATGGTTATCAGAATGCTTCAACCCGTGTATCGGCTACAAAGCCTTTTGGGAGTTCACTCCAGTATCCACATCACTACGTCACTAAGTTACTGATATCAACACAAAAACAATTATAAACCAAAAAAACGCGAATGTTGGCACCATAAATCGGGCCATAGATCGAGAATGGTTTGACCTACGAACCTGGGGAAGGGCTCATTCGATTCCTCGTGGAGTGTTCTTGAAAAAGAGTACACATTTAGGCCGCCTTGATTTTTTTAAGGTTTTTAGGGATTTTACAAAACTTTGACAACCCTTAAAGAGCACTCTAAATTAAGTGAGAGAGCTGGCTCAAGGATTTGGGCGTCGCCGGACCAACATGGATTTTTCCTGAAAATTTCAGCTTTTTTGCTTCAGCCGTTTGGGAGAAATCTTGCGTACGGCGGACGGACGGAAAAATTTGTATTGCAGATTCGGATTCTACACCCTTTGAAACGTAAACCATGAAATTTTCAGGGGGGGTTAGATTTTTTTTTTTTTCAAGAGCGATTACAATGGTTTATTTTTGAATAATGAACCAAAAGATGAATCAATCAAAATGCCAACCTTTCCCTACGCACAGGCTTGTAACCTCCAGGGCCAATAATCAAAATTAGCATGCAGCACTTTCTGAAGGAAATTGTGAACAGCATCCTCCAGAGACGACTTCATGCTCTCCAAATTACGGTGCCTTCGGCGACAAGCCATCAACCCAGGACGGGATCAAAGCTGGAAGTCTAATTAGTTATCCAGTTAGTCCAGGCTTGCTGAGGGTGGCTGGACAATCCGAAATGTTCATAATTTGGGAACGTTCGAGCTTTATGGCCTGAACCCGAGTTTTGCTGAAAGACCCAGTGTTTCCCATTCAGGGGCTTCATTACTGAGCGGTGTTTTATAGCTCCATACCTAAGATAAATGAGTCCAGCGTGAACTCGTTTCAGCTGACCAGTTCAATGTTTTTAACAGGACTTATGGCATGACTAGGTATGCAGGTATGGACTAGGGGGAATCCCGTGCTTCGCACAAAGCACAGAGTTCCTACGGCTTCTCCAGTTACCACGATGTTACGCCTATAGTAAACTAGCTGTTAGCAACCAGTCACTAAAGTTCAGGAACCAATCTAATCGGTTGCGAAGGATAGCTCCGTTTATGGAGAAGGAGGATGTTTTGTAGGTTCTGGCGTAGCCTATGTTGTGCGCGGGAAGTCGCTGATCATGTTACGACCGCTTACGTCAAACTCGGTATGACAATTTAGCCATCTAACGTGAACTTAGATCGGTAGAAATATACATACCTAAATGGATATTTATCTCTCTAGGTATGTAGCTGTCTACCCACATGTATGGATATTTTCGTAGATGGATAGATTGCAAGAGACAAACTGAGTTTTATTTATAGAAAGTACGTACGCAATAAACGGCTTAACTGCCAGGCCGATTTCGAGGGGAGCGGTCGTAAAAATTGTCATTTAATGATCAGCGAGTTCCGGCGCACAATACAAGTAGGCTAGGTCAGAACCTCCAAAACATCCTTTAATTTCATGAACGACGCTATCCTTCGCAGCTTGTTTGGTTCCCGAACTTTTGTTATTATGATTACTAACAAGCAGTGTATTAGCGGTGAACAGCAGAAGCCTTGGACATGAACATCATGTTTCGTGCGAAACACGGGTTTCCCCGCTTTAATTATCAACAACGTATCCCATTATTATTAGCAACGGCAAATTACCCGTATGCTTACCTCATGATTGATGTTTTCAGAGTCACTCATGTTATGAGAATGAAGTACGAAGGAAAAATATCATTTTTAAAATGCGTGGCTCCACGAGCGAAGGCAGGAAGCGAACGTTCCAGTTGAAAAGACGCTATCTCAGCTAAAGCTTGCGATAAAGAGCGGCAGATTGATACAAAATAATCGAGAAACGAGCGAATAATTACTCGTAGTTATTTTGGAAGAGCTAATTCGAGATTAACTAGCGGATTTTCAAAGGAACTCCTTGAATGTAAAAATGGAATTTTCTAACTTTTTTCACCGACCAACGCCCCACACATGCCGAACATTCGTCTAGTTGAAGTGGATTCTTTTAATGTGGTCAAAAGCTGTTGACATTCTGATTTTTCAATAGCCCAACCCTTCGATTTTACTGTTTAGCGTTGTGTCCTTATCCCTTACCACATTTACACAATTTATCCAGTATGTTAACATTTCCAACTACCACTAAAGAATCTGGGTAATTATTCTGAATGTAGAAATTGTAACACAAACTAACCAGAAACTGATAGACAGGGTGTAACGCGACACGTGTCCTATCGCTCTACCACGTGTTCTACAACTTATTTCCGACCGAAATTCTTGGTTTATCATTTTTAATAAGAAACATTTGTTATCGACCGCGAAACATTTATTTAACCAACTCAAAGTTGTTGGTTTACGTTTCTAGGTACTTAAATTTAAAAAACTGAATTTAAAAAACCCTGCGAATTGCTAGGTATATTAGGCGTAGTCTGTGATCAAAACTTGACACTTAGCGACGCAATACCTTGATTTTGCATTCATGTTGAAAATACTTGAGCGATCGCCAGCCACTCGGTCTAGCCAGACCTCCCGCTGAACGGAACTGCAGCCCGACCCTCCATCACGACCGATTTACATCACTTAAATGAGCGGTTCAATCCTAAAGGATTATATTTAAGGATTAATCTATCAGAAATAGAAATTTCAAAAACTTTCGATGTAAGAGTGTAGATTTTCTGTTGGATTAAGATAGAAATTAGTTCCCCGAGACCGCTCGGGTTGCAATACGATCATCCGTTCGCCCACGATTTGAAAAACCTCATCTCCGGGTAATGAAAGTCAGTCGTCTTCGGTCAGGTAGACGGTCGAGCAGGAGAAACGGGCTTCAGACCCCGTTCAACGAGAGATCTGAGCTAGGGTGAGTGGTTGGTGGGCGCTCAAGTCTTTTCACATTTAGGATACCGTCAGTAAGACCGTAAAATTGTATGTTTCTTTACTGCCTTACAACAGATTTTCAGAATAAATTGAGCGTGGAAATGGAGTCCAAAAAGTGAATTTTCCGAAAACTACCTGTTACTTAAACACTAGGGTTAACGTACTGGTTTTTTTTTTTTTTTTAGCAAGATTGTGCAGATCTCCAAAAATCTAGCCAAAAATAAGCTTTCTTATGGACTAAAAACCCTGTTTTCCGCATCCAAATTTAACTTTGATTATGAAATTCGATTCCAACAAAAAATGGATCAGTCCGTTAGACAGCTGACCTGTTGACGCAGGTTTAAAAAGACCTCCGCAATCTTGTCACAAAAACTATTAAGGTTACAGAGGAGTAATTTTTGAATTTTGACCAAATTTACATTTTGAACCATTCCTCTCAACCCCTCAACTTTGCCTGGAAAGTTGTTGATGGTCATTAAAAATAATATAGGGCTCCTTCAACGGAATCATCACATTTGAATTTTTATACGAAATCAAGAGGGCTATGACAACTTCAGTGAAGTAAGATGAAACAAAACATGAGAAACATTTTTAAATTATTAAAAAGTGGCATTTTAAAAGTAGTCAACAAAAGTGTAAGGAGGCGCTTTTGGTCGATAATGAGTTGTGGAACACCTGGGAGAGCTGTTGGACACGATTTGCGTTACACCCTGCATGGGCACGTAACCTGATTTCTTGTCTCGTTTCTCGAAGATTTTAAGTTGTTTTAACAAAGAATGTGTTTTAAGATTACCAACCGATTGAAAACCGACTTGAAATGATGTATCGGAAAAACAACATGCCATACCGATAAAAAATCCTATTTCCTTTTTTTTTATTTATTTTTTTATTATTATTGGCTTTGGAACTTTCCACTAGCCACAAGTTCATAAAATTACATTATTTACAAATGTTTTGTGGATTTAATTTTATTCTTATTCTATTCAAATATAAAAATTGCACTGCACTGTATAATCGTATATGACTTTGAATACACAAATGTCATTCAATGATAGTAGATGTTGAAAATTAAAGGGCTCCGTCGTTAGTTGGGACAATTCTGAAAACATCTGATCTCGTTCGCAATAAAATACTGGACAGTCCAAGAAGAGGTGCTCCATTGATCCGGTCGCACACTCGCAGTGATGGCATAGAGATGATTCACGGGAATTGAGACGGTTCAAATATTCATCACATATGCCATGGTTGGATCTTAGCCTAACGATAGTTCTGCACCATGACTTAGATACATTGTTTCCTATGAACCACGGCGAACTTCCGGTTGAAGGGCCAAGTAACACAACCCTTTTACTGAGCTTTTGTACTTCTTTTGCCACTTTTCCTTCCAGAAATGTCGAATTAGTGGATATAAATCAGTGTAGGGGATGAAGATATTGAGTAACCCAACGCCCCACGCTTAGCCAACTCATCCACTTTCTGGATATGCTTTATACCGGCGTGACCTTTGATCCATACAAAATGCAATTGATATAGGGTTATCCGCTCGTCTATGATTAGGCGCTTTCAATATCTTCAGCCAACTCATACTGTCCGTGAAAATAACCCATTTATCGTTTCTCAGACCCGTCTGAGTAACGTGTTTCGCAGCCTGCAGTATTGCTGTAATTTCAGCTGTATAACTCGATGCATTTTGCGGTAACTTGTACATCCTTTCGATCCCTTCATTTGGCATATAATATGCACATCCAACTAAGTTGCCACTCTTGGAACCATCTGTGAATATCCACCTGCTCTCAGGCCACCTCGATTGAGCGTGTTCCATGAAGGCAACGTTGAGCTCTCTTCCTTCTCGATTCATTGGTAAAGAGTATGATACTCTGAGAGGGATGTCAGCCGAAATAGTGGTGGTAATCTGTTAGAATCCACCACAGTTTGGTCAATGTGTTCACCAATGAAGCTTTCTACTACTGGTGGATTTATTTTTCTAATCAACCTTTCGTTGGTGAGGTATTCTACTGACAATGATGCAATATCTTGTAAAAATAGGACTTTCGAGTGATTTTAGTTTCATTAAATAACGATCACCCAACCCCATTCTACGTTGCTCCAAAGGAAGTTCACCAGATTATGCTAATAACACATTTATGGGGGTTGATGGCAGAAATCCAAGACATCGTCTCACACATTTATATTGCAACCTATTTCCTTTAGTAGGATTCTACTAGCATCTATGGAAACTACGTTAAAACGTAGTATCCCGTGCAGTAAAGTTATCGTCAAAATTTGTTGCACCTACCTACTCAGTGAAATATGTCAAAAACAGGGACAAACATGTTACAATTCCCATGTTTCAGTTCTTTCTGATGACGCTGATATAGACGTGATCTTAAGAGTCAGAGTCGCATCTGAACTTTCTTTGTGAGGTCCGCTTTCTTCAACACTTTGATCTGAGTTCAAATTGCGGTTAACCTGTTCGAGAAGAGATCGTCCGCCAAATGTATTTCACCAAGGCGATCCAACGCTGAACTCCGATCGACCGGCGTTCAGCTTCGAACGCCGGATCTTGGCCACACGAATAAATCATTCTTTGTTTTTCAGACGTTTTGTCTTTTTAACAGATTTTTGTTTTAGCTCTTGTGAGTGTTCTTTCCAATATTTCCGACAAGGAACAGGAAGAGCTTGATAGCGATTTTTGAATCCTTCGTCCAAGGCAAGGCTCGGAAGCAAAAGCTATATCTACGGCGATAACTTGTTAAAGATGAAATTCACATTTTCTCTGAGCGTAATTTTATGTGTTTGTTGTTGTGAGTGCCATTTCTGAATTGAAGTCGAAAGGGTCGAAACCTTGTTGACGTACAGGGGATTCCTAGGAATTACGGTTACCTGTCTATTTTAATGGTTTTCAACAACTACAACAGTAAAACTCGAGGACGCCAATAGAAGTTACTGCACCGATTCGTTTGCCTCGGTTGAATGGCATCTGCCGGCGTGGGGTGTAGGTTCCCGTTAGAGTACCTACTTAATAGTAGATAGTGGAAGCGTGGTGTAGATATTCGCTGGAGCATAACAGACCATAATCAACTCTCATTCTTAGTTTGAACTCATTCAGCACGGCTAATGATCCGAAGGACCTTGAGACAACATCGAAAAGTAATTGAACGGTTAGGGCTTCGCGAACAATAACTTCACCATGACCGGCTTATATTCGAAGAGCGGAGGCGGCGGTGCGGTTTTATGCGGAGATGCAGATGCTATGTAAATCAGTTATCCTCAATTTCAAGTAAATATTGAATTTTACAAAAAAGGAAAAACTAAAAAAAATAAAGATTCCGTTACAACTGTGTACGTGAAATTATTTAGCAACAAAATTTGGAAATATCTACTGAATGTCCTTCACAGCCTACTGAATAACGATTCGTCGATCATTAGCCGCGTCCATAAAAGTACGCTCAACACAGCTACAAAACAGAGAGATGTACACATTATCGTTGTGATTTTGGTATTAATACGGATTACTTCAAAACCTGGGTAGCCACGGTGGAAATCAGAAACAGATTGCATTACGGACCGTTCGCATAACTTATCATTGAACTTTTCATGAAAAACACATTACATGACTGGGGCATAAGGTGACTCTAGGCTTATTTACCTTCCTAAACTTCTCAAACAATATTCAGTTTTCACAAGCAGTGATCGAACCGTCAGACAAGGAACAGTCTTTTGTGACGCGCACAGTTCTACTTGAATGGCGACGCTTTTCAACAAGAATATCTAACAATCTAGTGAGTATCAAACTGTCAGATATCGACCCATTAGTTCTGCCAGGTTAATAATTCTTGAACGCTATTAGCTGTGAGAACCGTAGGGTTGGTTGCTTCACTCGTTTTGGGGACAATTTCGGTTAAGGATGAGAACGAGGTCGACGTTCCGTCTTTAATCGTTCTTGTCCGTTGGCTCCATGGACCCAGATAAGGTGAATTACAGTCATCCGCACTCCAAGCAGGAGGATGAAGTTGAGTTCTAGTGAACTAAATCAAAGATTGTCGAAAAGCCTTTGTCGAAAATATGTAGGCTGTCTTCATAAACAGAGCTTATCTCCTCGAACTTTTAGATGCAAATTTAAACGAAAATGTTTGTACAGTAGGTCGGGGACCGCTTCTGAGAGATTTTTGTAAAATCATATAGATCATCGAATTGAAATGAAATGGAACTCAAATGTATTCCCCCTGTGTGATAATAACACGATAAGAGCGGATGTATTAAAATGTAACTGCAAGTACAACTATCCCAATTCAAGTGTACACTTCAGGAATGACTCCGATTTCTAATATATAGTACCATGCTAAGTGGGGAAAATTATGTTTTCAATAATGTGAAAGGGGCAGTATAAAGTGGCAGATTCCGTTGGGTTATGTAGGTACCACGCTGGGATAAGTAGATACCATATATGTGCATGAAATGCAACTATTTTCAGAACATTCTCCTTCAATTTGTGAATTTGGTCGTTCGGATAGCTTTTAATACTGAAACTTCGTTATCAGGTCAGGCAGATGGAGACATGGTAAAAATCCAAAACGTTGTGTGAATTCGAACAACTAAGGTACAGTTTTGGCGCAATGAAAGCTAGATTTAAACAGTGTGCCGCACGAGTTCCCCCCCCCCTCCCCTCCTAAAATCGCAAAAATGGGAGTAAATAAAAAAATTTTGTTTGAATCTTCATATTTTTTTGCAAGGATCACAAATATTATGCGCGCCCCGCACAACATGCGCAAGTGACACTAACTTTCTTATTTTAAATGAGAACCAATTTTTTTTTATTGCGCGCAACCGGTTTAACGAGCACGCAAAGTTGCTGGAAGACTCAATTTTTGCTGGATAATGACCGATATTCATTTAAATCGACTCCGTTTTTATTTTAGAAGCCTGTTTCCAGATTTTGACAGGGATTAATCTTCTAGGTTTGGTCGAAAAATGTGAAAATATGTGATTGGTTTGTGAATCGTAAAAAATATAATCAATATGTAAACAAAATTCGGTCGTTATTCCGCAAATTTTTAGTCTTTAGTGAATAAGTAAAAAATCATCCTAATCTGAGAGTTGAAAATCGGCATAAATGATGATTCTTCGACATGAAACACTTGTTTTCGTGTAGTAAAATGAAATTCAATAATGCATTACTTTTCACTGTACTCATACGTAATTCGGAATACTGATATTTTTATTGAATACATCGAATTACCAAAACGATACTTTTAAAAAATATCGATATTCCTTGCCGATATTGACATCCCTACCTCAGACCTTGACACAGCTAATTTTTTACTCATTTAACCTGAAAAAAAAAACAAGGTTTGGCATCAGGAAAGTAGGTAATTTTTAATGCTATTTTCAACGGCATCCTCAGATTTGAGATTCGTTGGAAAATGAGGAAGTTATGGCTGTTTTTGTGGCGGAAAGTCGAATAAACGACAAAAATCTTAAACCGTGAGTAACTCGGAAACGAAGCCTGTACGAAAATATTTCTGGGAGATAACTTTTGTCAATAATTACTTGAAGAATCTACCCTTAGCCAGACGTTCACCTTTAAGTGGGACACCATCTACAACTATCATAGATAAATCGGCAAAAGTTATATCACTAAAACCGGCAACATTTCGCAGACAGTATTCACGGTTAGGATTAATTAATTATTCACGGAGTGGGTAGTTAATGTATACAATGAGTATCATATTCTAAGGTATTGGGACAACTTCCAGCATAAAACAGATAAATAAGTGAAATTTTGGTTGAATCGTTAGGAAAAACCAACGTACGATGATATTGTCGAAGAGAAGTCCACATTCCTCCATCCCTGCGTTTCCAAGGAGAACTGCCCACAATTCGTTTCGGCGCGTGATTTATCCTCCTAACGTATCGCGATTTGCTCAGCTGAGCAAATACGGCCGAGCAAACTGGATCAAATCCAGTAGAATTAATAATAAATTATTACCTTGATTATGTTTTCTTAAGAAATGCCGGAGGATTGACGGATTGCCAGTATTTCGGTACTTGGCGAGAAGAGGGTGCAAAAGTTAAGGTCGAACCGCCTCACAGTGGCACGAAAACCGAATACAGCGATCTTGAAACTGTTCCGGAACGATTACACTCCACCACAGGAGTGGTTCTAATTAGCCGTTCCAGCTCTTTCGAGCACCGGTAGTTTTTGTTTCTTGATCCACAGAGAAATTAGTTCCCTGAGTCTAATGAGACTGATCCGGTAGTTGTACGAATATCCGATCGCTCACCTATTAGTTGTCTTCAACCCGAGGAATGAGAGTGGATAGGATAAAGTAAGAAGATACTAGTGGCTGTCAACAGACCCAAACCATGTTGGACATTTCAAAACCGGTCCAAATGCTACGTTTTGCACAACGTTTCAAGTCTGCACAGTTCTAAGACTGAATGAAAACGTTGCAAGTCTCTACTAGACTGGACACTCTTGTCGGCGCAGTCTCGTATTTTCCGCTCAGTTTTGTGTGAAATCGCCATGGAGGATCTGCAGTAGTCAATTTTCGCCTGCTGTATAAAAAGAGAGACGAAAAAACCAGTCACGTTTAAAACAGTCACGAAAATGGCTTTTAAAAAGCATTTAAATGGCTTTTGGATTTAACTCGCCAAATACACGGAAAACTTTCATAAAGTGAAATAAAATCAGTCAAAAACTCGCGAGAACATTGCCGAAGATCTGCCAGAAGACCAGGGAAAACTGAGGAACAAAACCGTTTGGAATAAGGAGCAAGTGTCTACACGCAACGACATGTGGGTGATTTCAAAATTCGGGGTTATTTTTTGTAAATTAATGTTCCGATTTCTGCATTTGTTCCTCGTATACTTTCTATGTATGGACCCCTAAGGAAGATCCTGAAGTGGGTGCAAACTTAATCAAGTAGTTTAAAAACTACAGAACTTTGACATTTTTTCGAAATTTCGATTTTGCAGGGAGAATGTTTTTGGGTAAAATTCTACTTAAAAATACAAATTCAACTATTTTTTGCCGTTTTTCGTCATTTTTTTGTACGATTTTTGAAAAATTGTCAGTTTAATGTGATTAAAAAGTGTTGTATAACAAACTCATCCTTTTCTTTAGAATGTTTGATTCTATTTGGCGCATTTATATACAAGGTGGTCCTTAATGAACGTACCACCCTCTATATTTCGTTAATTGTGGGGAAATCAAAAAACTTGTCGAAGTAAACCCCCCTTTCAAATTTTGATGCGTTCAAACCTTTCAAACCCTTTTGTGTCACAAACTAGATGTAGCATCGTCCCTAGGCCAGCGGTCCGACCTTGATGTTTACACCCTGTAGACGTGATTTAGGATTTTCAGATATATTCCACCTTATATCCAAATTTAATTTGGATGTTGAATGTTGCTTCCGTGTCTTGCTTCCGGAACCATAAGAAGAGTTCTCACTTTCCAAACTCCGTTAGGTAATCTCCGCTATTTCAAACTAAGTTTAACCGGTTGGCCAAACACGCTTCCCAGTTTATAGGTGATCAACATCATTGTAACAACAATATAAAATATGTAGTAACTCATTTAATCAATCTTACACTTCATTTTTTTTATCTAAGCGACTTTTTTTCAAGGAGATTGTTGAAATTTGGGCCATATATGGTGTTTGAAAATGTTCAGGTAGCAAAGGGTTCCCATATGAGTCTCACGACTAGAGACTAATTGAGATAGCGGTAAGCTAAAATGATTCAATCAAAATTGATTTGGCTTACTTTGAATAAAAGGCGGGAATGATGAAGACTTGAGCCTACTCTGATTTGCTAGCTTTATATACTTTACCTTTTATACCGTAGATTTCACGATTTTCTGAATAATGACGAAGGATTTGCATATTTAAGATGAATGTCGATTTTTTCTCGTACAATTCAGGACCTTAATCATAACAAACAAAACGCTGTAGCGCATCTTGGTTTAGAATATTTGTCAATATTTTCAAGATAATATTATATTATCAGTTATTGAATTATATTTAGGGCAGAAATGAATTGATTTTGCTTCCGAGTCTACCAAGGTAACGGAAGCATTGTTTTCACTTTCGGAATGTGAAAATTTTTTTGTCTCCAAAATCAAAAATTCCACTCGCATTTTGCGTTTTAGACCTTTCTGAACAATTTTGGTTCCGTGTCTGTCTGTGTGTCTGTCTGTTTGTCAGCAAATCCTTGTTACGGGCAGAACTACACGAAGTTATAGTCCGATTTTGATGAAATTTTCAGGGATTGTTCGGCTTGATGTGTAGATGGTCCCCTATAGGTTTCATAGACCCCCGGATCAATAGTTCTTGTCGAGCCTCTGCGTAGATGGTGCAAAGTGAAATCCTTGTTGCGCTTGTTACGGCGCATAACTCCGGGAGTTCTTGACCAATTTCGATGAAATTTTCAGGGATTGTTCGGTTTGATGTGTAGATGGTCCCCTATGAGTTTCATGACCCCCGGATCAGTAGTAGCCTCTGCTCATGCGCAAACGTGAAATCCTTGCCACAAGCATAACTCCGGGAGTTCTTAATTGATAATAGTCAATAATAATTTTCAATGATCTATACAGTCATGTTATGGATACGAGGAAGCTATGTGCTACACCCACTTGTTTGAAAATGTTTGTTAGTTAGGATTCAGCTTACCAGAGTTCGGCAGAAGGTCCCGAGTCACTCCAACAAAACGTGCTCGATCGACGCGGAAAACTCGACTTGTGTCAAAACAGACCCGCGACGCGGCCACGTTGAGCGGGAAGGCGGACCGAGCTGATATGGTGGGAGAGAGAGATAGAATAGAGCTTGAAGGGGAGTGATAAGGAAAGGGGTG
The DNA here is from genome assembly GCA_031894815.1 of Creontiades dilutus. Lineage (NCBI taxonomy): Eukaryota > Metazoa > Arthropoda > Insecta > Hemiptera > Miridae > Creontiades > Creontiades dilutus. Next base: position 1,093,004 of record JAVIWC010000161.1, read on the forward strand.
AAGGCGGCCTTCGCCTGCTTAGCGCCAGACGGCGTAGCTCTTTGCGTCCTCCGCTATGACAACACCGGAAGGAGCAATTTCTGATTCCGAATTCATTTAAATCTCATTTGAAAATCGCGAATTTGTAGCATTCAAACGTCAAATTTTAAGTTTTACACTTCAAATTCGGTTCTCCGTTTCAAATTGGAGATGTTACACATTAAAGTGGAGGTTTTACACATCGAATGGGAGGTTTTTTATTAAATTTAAAGTTGAGGTGTTGCACATCAAATTGAAGTCTTGCAATTGTGATATGATACTCTCGTATCAAATTGAAGGTTTCCAGATCAACTTGTAGGTTATACTCATCAAGTTGAAAATTTTTCATTTCAAATTGGAGATTTCCCATTTCAAATTTTACATTACGTCAAATTGGAGGTTCCCAAGTTTTTCATTACCGATTGAAGGTTTTACACATCAAGTTGAGGGTTTTTATTAAATTATTGTGTTAATTTCTCAATGAAAATGTATATTTTGTAAATCTCTTAAACTTAGAATCATATTACAATCCTGTCCACATTCATATTAATATTAAACAGACAAACTCCAGTAACTAAAATTAACTTTCATCATCCACGTCATAATTACTTGTGTTGACTCCCTACTTTCTCCCTATAATCCAACATTATCACAATCAGTTCTCGCCGTTCAAGCATTGTTTGTTCTTTCTTTTGATAGTGAAATCGGTTTATGTTTTGAAATACTAAAATACGAATAATAAGTATTAAGAATGAATTCACCTTTATTCTTGAAATATACCATACATTCATGCGAATAAATAAACATCTTAATACACTATTGGTTCAGAATTCCCCTGAACAAAAGGCAATAAAACTCTGCAAATTCTTTCACTGGGGTTTATTATTCAATGATTCATGATTTGAATTTCTACTAAGCTTTGGAGTGTGCGTGTTTCACGGGTGATAGAGCGATTATTGAATTTCAGGAGATATGCATAGAGCACGTAAATCGGTTCTCAACCAAAATGCCTATTTGGATTGATCAGTTGATCATATCTGTGTGCCCCCTGAAATTCAATAAGCGCTCTATCACCTGTGAAACACGCACACTCCAAAGCTTAGTAGAAATTCAAATCATGCATATCAGAATGCTTCAACCCGTGTATCGGCTATAAACCCTTTTAGGAGTTCACTCCAGAATCCACATTCACTACATCACTAGTTTACTGCGATTAAAAAAAAAAAAAAAAAAAAAAAAAAACGCTGTTGTTTTTGTTTCGATTGCAGTAACCTAGTGATGTAGTGAATGTGGATGCAAATGTTGGCACCATAAATCGGGCCATACAAGGGGAATGGTTTGAGCTACGGACCTGGGGAGGGGCTCATTCGATTCTTCATGGGAAGTTCTTAAAAAAGAAGTCCAAATTTAGGCCGCCTTGACTTTTTTTTTGAGGTTTTTAGGGATTTTACAAAACTTTGACAACCTTTAAAGGGCACTTTAAATTAAGTGAGAGAGCTGGCTAAAGAATTGGGTTGTCGGACCAACATGGATTTTTCCTGAAAATTGCAGATTTTTTGCTCTAGCCGTTTGGGAAAAATCGTGCGTACGGCGGACGGACGGAAAATTTTTTTATTGAAGGTTCGGATTCTACACCCTTTGAAACGTAAACCATGAAATTTTCAGGGGGGTTATAATTTTTTTTTCTTTTTTTCTCTTTTTCACCCTAATTGACCTTAATTAAGTACAGTGACCATAAGAATAACAATAAGTGGATAAATTGGAATGTCGCTTGTTCACGATTTCCTTTGAATGAGTGCAGAACACCCCCTCCCCAAAGTACAGTACAACAAGATAAGACGAGTATTATTAATAATTGCCTAGGTACTTGTTAATATTTATTTAATTACAATTTAGAAGATTAAATGTTTTCATGGTAATCAATAGCAGAATATTTCGTTTTTGTAATAATTATTTTTGGGTCTAATCAAATACTTAAAATTCATTTAATCTAAAACATCTCTCTGCATTCATATCTGCAAAATTAACTGCTGGTGTTACAAGTTCATTATTGCAAAATTACTTTCCAGAAATGTGTTGAATGTATTTGAAATGTTTATAATATTAATGTGGTTTACACCATTCTAAGTTAATGCAATGTTTTAATTTTTGTATTTGACACTATTTTGTTTAATCATAAGTCCGTTGATTTGGAGATGTTTATAGCTTAATTTTATTAGGGACAATCATAGAATAATTTTCGTTTCGAAATCATAGATTGGGGGTTTTCTTGAGGAGTTCAATACCAGAAGTAGTATTTTTCTTTTCTTAATTTAGCCGAATCATCCCTTAATTTAAGAAAACATTACTAAATCATTAAGGATCCCTATAATAAGTGAAATTGTGAAGGAAAATCACCCGTTTGACAGTTGCAGATGGTCCGCTCTTCAAAGATGAGCCCAATTTATTAGTACTGCGCCACATTAAGGATAGAAGATTCCTAACGAGGCGGAATGACCAGTTGAAAATACGCTAACATAAGGACACGAGTACATTTCTTTGATTATTAAAAATATGAAGGACTCAGATACCGACTGTTTCGTGTCTTGATTCGTTTACCTATTGAGGAAAATTCCTGAAAAAAAAAAAAAAAAAAAAATTCGGCGGTCTACGACATATTTTTCTTGCACCTTCAGGTGTTGGGAAAGTAGACTACATTCCGTGTCTGGTATCTGGTTTTCGATTAAGGAAAAAGTGGCGGCTGTAGAATTGAAAGGAATTGTTTATAAATATTTACCTGCTTGTAATATGTTAATTGATGGAGGCCGCTTTCTTCTGGCTGTCAGAAGGCAGTGGGGGGCTCGGCTAACCGCTCGTTAGGCGATTGGGGAAATGCGAAGATAACAAAGAGAGTTCACATCCACCTGCCAACTTCCGGGAAAGAGATGACTCTCGTAGGAACCAAATATTATCAATAACGTCCTAAACTGTTTTGGGGAGAAAAAAAAGGAGCCGAGCTCCGAGTGAGGTTAGTGGGACAGGGTGGCCAACCTTTTCCTCCGAAAGTCCGTAAGCGTCCGTTGTCCGTAGGCGAATCTAGAAGTTACGTTAGATACCAAAATTACATTCTGGGAACAAATTAAAAAAGCAACGGACAAGGAAGCGCAGAAAACTTCCATCGAAATTGCCGACAGATGCTGCATGCCAAACATTCCTTTTTTAGGAGTCATGAAAGTTCATATATTTTTGTCTTAGAGGACAAAAATGCAGTGGGACTTGTTCAGCATACCATCTACAAGGGTGATTCCTAAACTAGGGCCAATTTTGATCAGAAAAAATTTGTTTCAAAGTTTTAAAAATTACCGGAATTGTTTTTATATGGATTTTAATTATAATCTCTAAGGCAAAAAGCGCAGTGGCAGCGCATGAATCCCTTTTAAAAGTCCAAAATTTGAATTTGAAATTCGCGTCCATGACAATGTGAATTAGGGCACATGATTATGTTAATGTCCATTACTGTCGATAAATTTCATATCGTTGCAGTAATATTTTTTTTCTTTGGTTGGTAGGTAAAAGGGAAAAACGGCAATGTATTTGGAAAAATCGTTTTTATATAATTTAATTAATGTGAAAAAGTTTTTTAACAAGAATCAAAATATGAAAACATACTTAATAATTCGCAGTAAGTATATTATACTACTTGTAGGCAGTCCCTCATCTATCAGCCTTCAAAGTTTCCCAAATCACATAACTTCCAACTCGAAGTAAAAATGAAATCACGATAACCAATCACGCAAAGAAAAAAGCTTGGTAACAAAAATGAACATTTGTGTTGAATCAAACAAGAGAGATGTGATTGTCTCATTACTGACTTCATGGAGGTTCCAAAGCCCCATGTAACTAAGTAAATTAACAAAATATGAAACTATAAAGAATAATAAATCTCGAAAACTCGTTTTCTTCTTAATCTCTCCTCTTCTGAAATTCTTGATCTCCTCATTCTGCTTACCCTGTAAAACCATAGGTTGCTCGGTCACTGAACAAGTAGGTGGATTCCTAAGTAGTGGTACTCTATAATAATAAACTTGGTAAAAAAAGAAGGTAATTACTCAAGTTTTAAAATCGTTGTGGCACTCTGACATTGCTGTAGTCTTTTGGTAATTTGGAATGTCCACGACAATGTTAAAAACTGAAAGCCACTACAATGTTAAATTCAACTTCAAGATCACATTGTGACAGAAGTACTCATGACTCAGGGTTCCTCCAATGCTCATTAATTACAGCCTTTAACGAAGTTGTGAAAACATGCATCGGATGGAATCTTGGTCATTAAAATGATAGAACTAGATACAACCACGACAATGTCAACGATAAACCTACGCACCTGAAATATTATCTCCGAGAGGATCAGTTAGTCACTGAGTGGCCGTTGGGACGTGATGCTCTTGCGGGCGGGATTGGCTGGGATGCCATCCTTCGTGACAAACATCAACTTCCAAGATATTCCAATTCCCCTTTCCGCTGCATGGGGATCTCTTTCAGCCACGACTCGTTAAAAAAAGTTGTAGACAGCTTTTCGTTGATCATAATTGCTGACATGATTTTACAGGAGCATTGCTAAGCACATTTTCAAGGAGTAAGATCCTCAACTTGAATGAGGAAAAAAATTGCGTTCATAGAAAATTTATAGGCGCATGAAAATCAACTGCTGAGTCGAGTATTTAACTTTTAGACCAACCACGACAATGTGAATAGGTAGATAAATTACCTATTTACTTTTCTTTAAAAACCAAATGGCCATATTGTTGCCAAAGGGTGTTGAAGAGCTCGTCAGAACCTGCAGTTAGGAAAAAACGCTGCAAATTCTTTCACTGGGGTTTATTATTCGATGATCCATGTTTGAATTTCTACTAAGCTTTGGAGTGTGCGTGTTTCACAGGTGATAGAGTGATCATTGAATTTCCGGAGGCACACAAATATGATCAGCTGAACAATCCAAATAGGTATTTTGGTAGAGAACTGATTTACGTGCTCCGTGCTTATCTCCTGAAATTCAATAATCGCTCTATCACCTGTGAAACACGCACACTCCAAAGCTTAGTAGAAATTCAAATCATGAATCATTGAATAATAAACCCCAGTGAAAGAATTTGCAGCGTTTTTTTTTCAAGAGCGATTACAATGGTTTATTATTGAATAATAAACCAAAATCAAGAACGTAGGCCTAATGAGTGAAATATCACAGGTGGTAGACACGAATTTGCCCTCAGTTTGGGAATCACCCACATCTTCAAGAGCATTAATGCAAGTAATGTAGGTCTGTCGCTCAAATTCTAAAGCGGATAGAATGATGATACCATCTTATGGGAATTGTACGATTATTAGATCGTTCTTTAACGACTGCCTTCAAAATTTTAGCGCAATCGAACCTTATGGATTTCAAGATCACGCTTGCCCAGACTGATAAATTGATTTGTGATCATTTCCACTCATAGGGGACCATCTGTATTCTAACCCACACCTTCCCCGAAATTTTCATCAAAATCCAATGAATCCAGAATCCAATTTGCCTTGTCACGAGGATTTCCCGTTCCAGTAAGCTGAAATTTGAACGAAATTGTCAGATCCGTTTTACTCTTTGACTCACAGATATGAGAACGATCGGACCGCCAGAACCTGAGAAAATTGTGCTTGGTGGTTTTTAGTTCTGCGCAGGCGCGGAGATGTATATTGATTTCTGAGCAATAAAACTCATAGAAACCCATCCAGCCTGAACCGGAAATTACCTGAAAACGTCGTACAAATCGGAAAAAATGTAGAAATGGCTTGTTACTCGGATTAAGACAGACACAGACCGGCGAACAAACACAAAACAGCTCAGAGCTTTTTTGCTCGGGTTAGTATTGAGTATTGAATACTCGGAGTTGAATGACATCCAGACCAACACTAATCTCTATAAGACACAAGTCCTGCCATGATGTTCGAATATCATAAAGTGGATAGATGTGACAGTTCGAATGTCTATGCATCTTTTCGTTCCCGCTGTGTGACCTACGGCAATTGTGGGTGGGTTGTACACTCTGGTTAAGGGAAGGAGGTTGCATATCGATGACAGACTCATATCGATTGCATTCTACGGTTGGACCTTGGTGCAAATCAAAATTCCGCATGAGCGAAATTTCGCGGTTGCGAAGTATTGCACCTAAGCACATAGCAGTCATTGATAATTTTAACTCTACCACGACAAGCGAATTTATGTGTTTATTAATTATCAAGTTATCGTCTTTTCGCCAGTTTGGTGCACTGTTGACGTCAGACTTGGCAAAGGAACAAGTGCATTAAACTGAAAAGTTCTATACAGGGAGTCCCAGGAGTTACTCACAATCCGACTCCTACGCGTTCTACAACTCATTTCTGACCAAAAATGCCTCCTAGCAATTTTTTGCCAGAGGCCTCGTTTCCGAGCTATTTTCGATTTAAGATTTTTTCGTGTTTTCGATCTTAAGTCATTACAACTCCCTCAACTTTGGAGATAGCTCAAATTTGACGACACCGTTGGAAAGAGCGTTAAATTTTATATATATCTGATGCCAGATAACTCTCTTTAAATTGCATTGAAGATGTGCGATTGCTGCGCGAAATGGCAGTCTTGTCAAAATCTTGAAATCGCCCGTTTTTCATCTCGCCTAGAAACCCCTTGAATGCTTGACGCAGAACTGTGCAGGCCTGGTAAAACGTGCGCCAAAATGTCAGCTTTCCAACGGTGTAGTCGTTTTGATTTTTAAAAATAGTTTTAGTTAAGGAAATGGTGTTTAACTGCAGAAAAACGTGTGTTTTCTATTAGAATTGAGGTTTTTCCAAAAGTCTGGAAGATGAATGCAACTCATCGCAGTCGGAAATGAGTTGTAGAACACGTAGGAGTCGGATTGTGGGTTAAGTCCTGGGACACCCTACATCACTAAAAAAGACCTTATGTTTGACAATTGGGAAAGCTACGGAGGAGGCATTGTCTAGGTCAGGGGCTAGGTATGCAACGACCCGCACTACCGCTCGGTGTTGAAGGAGGGGTTGCTTTGTGCGCCGTGTATTATCAACCCCAATCTGATTTGGCCGCAGCATTGGGCGCTGTAATGTTGATAAATTGTTGTTTCTGACCAAATTCAGTTTTAGTAAAATGTTTATTGACTCGAACATGTTATCCAGTTGTTGGACAATGGTAAGATATTGGGGTTTAAATCGAGTTCATACAAAGAATTATAGTTTAAACAAGATTGTTAAGATTCAAATTAGAAAATAAATATTTAAAAATGAAAAATGAAAATGAATTTAATGAATGAAAACGTTCGTTTGTGATCAGCGTCGACGGCATTTCCAAGCTGTCCAGCCAAAGTCCAAAGTAGGATTCGGATAGTGCATAACTCCTGGGACACCCTATATAACCTTTAAAACTATTGACTTGAAATGAATCGCAAAGAGATTCTAATAAATTTGGCAACCTCTAATAGGAACCAATTTCATTGGGAAGGCTAATTTTTGGAAGAAAAATAAGCATGAAAATTCTAAATTTTTAAAACCATGAACGTTTGTATTGTGGTAAGTAAGTTTAGAACGAAGTTGAACAGTTCCGAAAACGGTAATATTACAATAATACAATCTAGTTTTTACATAACTAATAAGTGATATTATTCTGACATGATGTTAACTTGATCAAAACATGCAAACGTGAGCAATTTGTATACATACTTATAGTTTGGCCTCCCTACATAATCACTGGACACTGTTACACTAAAACTAGGTTTGCAACACTAATTCATGTTGTTTTTTTCCTTTTCAACCTTCTATCAAGGTGTTCAACGTCGAGAAGACGGACGGCCTCTTCATTGACATGCCCCTGTAGCCTCTGTTAATGGGCTGCAGCAAATCGGTGTATTTCGGTTTGAACCAAATCCAATCCAAGATCACGATGGAGGTTCTCATTTCCCACGTACCAGGAAACATTAAATACATCCCCGAGTACTTTATTTTGACATTTTCGAATCATTGTCCCAGAGCTGGCATCCGTAAGTCCATCCAGGCTTGAGGACTTGCTGTAGAGCATAAGTTTGCTCTCTATTGGCAAGACTGAGCGTCGTCCCATGCCAGTAAAGTTTTTTGTATTTTCTTTTTTTTACATGTGATTTCTACAGCAACTTTGCGTCGAGCGTCATCCCCAAGTATTTTGCCTCGTTGCCGTACGGGATGATTCACCATTGAGAAAAGTCGGAATGTACTTCAGCTGTCGGTTAGTGAAGTCCACAAGTATCGACTTGGTATCATTTATTTTGATCCTCCATTGGGCATTCCATCTTTCAATTTGAAGATATGATGGTTCAATTTAGTAACAAATTCTCTGGGGAAGCGGACAAAATTGATCTCATTTGCATATTGGTAGTTGAAATTTGTATTTAGCTGAGAAAATCACATTTTTATCCCACGTTCGTGGCAGGAACCACCTCTGTTACTGATGATGTAATAACCGTCGAAATTTGTTCAACGCTGTAGCTCTTTTAATTTTTGTGGAAATAGTTTACGTTTTCTTTCACAAACTCTGTGTGTATTTTTTTTACATTTGATTCATCATAACCAGTATCAAAGATTCGTTAGTAGTAAAGTAATAAACCAAACTCAGACGCAGCTATTGTCTGGATGTAGCCGTTTGTTTTATTAATTGCGTAATTTTACAGAGATGCCTTCGATCAATGAAGTATCTATGTCTATACGATTAGACCGTTAATCGATTCAAGGCTGACGTTGAATACAATCGACGCGGCGGATCGGTTGTGTTCTGGATTTCATCACGACCCATTTGCCCTCAAGGGCGCCTCAAGTGATGTTCTCGAAGATTGACGATCGAAAGGAAAGGGCAGATAGGAGAGAGGTAGACAAAAACAGCTTGAAGAATGTGTACATAGGTAAAACGGGACACGAACGAAATGTGAAAAAATTATTTTGTTTGTATTGAAACTCTTGATTATTCATGAATGGAATGGTAGTGACTTCTGGCTGAATTTTTTATTTTTAGCCGTTTAAAACTTTGGTGGTTTTATGTCTTCATTGAGAATTGCGCTCAAAATAAATGATGAAATGAGAGAAGGGAATTGATAAAAACGTTGGGTTAGACACATGGCTTCCTCCTCCAGGTAACAAGAAATGTTTTAGATGATATCGAAACTGATAAAATATAGGCATGTGAAAACGACTCTTGGGACAGATATGCCTCGGAACATGTTCCGTCATGCATCAAATCCTTCAAAATTCTAGTCAACATGAATTACAGTTCTGACGCGCTAATTCAATAGCGGATAGAATGATGATATTATAATAGAAGAACTACAACCTTGAAAATCTTAGTTTAGAGGGTTTTATCTTTGGGCATGCACAGCCTGATGTAGTTTCTGAGCGATGAAACTCATAGGGAACCATCTACATCCTAATCCGCACATTTTCTGAAAAGTCATCAAAATCGAGTGAAACTGTAGTTGTCAAACTTGCTAAAAATGAACTACGGACGCAAGGACACAAATACACATAGAGAGACAGACATACATGAAACGAAAGTTGTTCAGAATCATCTAAAATGAAAACGCAAATTGAAATTTTGATTTTGGAGAATGATTTTTTGTTTAACCACTGAGGCCCTAATGGGCCTAGTGTGGCTGCGGAAGGAGGTCGTTACTTCCGACGCCTTCCCAGGCACATTTGAGGAGTTTACTTTCAAAAAGGTATCCAACTCTGGGAGAAAACGTTTTTTTCTCATTTTTCTATCTCTGAATATGAGTTGAATCAGATTCCCTATCATTTCTGAACAGAACAGAACACATCCACGTCAATGCCGGGGCTAAAGTTACGTGTTTGCATCAAAAGGTAACAAATCCGTCCCCTACATTTTTTCAGTGCCTTGCAATCGAAATGGCACATATCCTCCCAATTTCGTCAGTCGATAAGTCGTGGGTTTTCAAAAAGGCACATATCCAAAAAGAAGCATTGCGCCTTCGTCTTGACGTTGAATATTTACACGAGACTCGATAGATGGCAGGCATGACAAATGGAAATATGGAGTCAGTTAAAGTTTTCAATAAAACCTACAGAATGGAGAATGAATTCTTTCTTTTTCAAAAAGGCACAAATCCATGAGTTTTGATCAAAAGGGCACATTTCCGAAGTGAAAATGGATATACAGCCTCGTGTTTTGGAGAAAATTGATTCATATTCTGAGGCATCTTTATCTGTGCCTTCTCACACATTACTCCGATGAGAAACTGCAGAGAAACATCTCCACTAATCTGCAAATTGTTTTTTTTTTTCACTTCCTGAACATTTTGTCGGAATAGGTATGTGCCTGTTTGAAAGTAAGCTCCTCATTTGGACCTGGGCACTCTGCAGAATCAGTGTACAGCACTTGCACCCATCGTCAGGAACTGCCTGGGACCCAAGCACTAACCGCTTGGTAATTACTGGTTAGGCACATCCCAGTCTGTTGTGACGGCCTAATGTCGTCGACCCCAGCCAAAGCTGACAGTATCGCGTTGCAACGGAAATGGGATTATCAAACCGGCTGCAATGAAAATTTGAGCTTGAACGGACTACTAGACAATGATAAAATGACAGTTCGAAGATTTTGCGTTTGCTGTTGCTCAAAGTGATGTATCAATTTCTGTCCAAGGAAACTTGAAGGGTACCAACTACAGCTAATCTGCAGATGCCCTGCAAGTTTCGTTACAATTGGATGCAAACTGCAGGGACCAGCTAGGATAAGGAAAAAACACTCATAGTCAGACAAAGACGAAACGAAATTATCTCAATTATATTAGAATTAACTAAAATGGAGAATGCGAGCTGGCTTTACCTTTTAGCCAGATCCATCGCCACACACGCATACATAGATAATATGGGGAAAAAATCGCTCAAAATCTTGGATGGGTTTGGACCAGCAAAAATTCATACGCCACAAATAATAATTTCGGAACCCGAAAGTAAGCCCCCCCCCCTCTCCCACCCATAAGTCACAATCTTACATCATTCAAAACGTAATAAACCCATGTGTTAGAATTGGCAGAGTTTGGATTTTTGGACTGATAATATTATAGACTTCAGGCTCCTTAAGCATAAGGATGATCCTGTATTTGTCCTTTTGCCAGATATAGATGATATGAGGAAAAAACTGCTCAAAATCGTTCAAAAAACGTGATTTTTCGAGGTTTTTACTGACATAGGCAAGAGGGGTGTCATTTCCTAAGATTCTGAAAGCAAAATTGTCTGGGATGGGATTTGGACCAGCAAAAATTCATCCGCAACAATTGATAACAATTTCAAAACCCAAAAGTAAGCCCCTTCCCCCCCTCTACCCACAACGTCACAATCGTGCATCATTCAAAACGTAACAAACCCATGTGTTAAAATTTGGCTCAGTTTTATTTTTTGGAATGATAATATTATTGACTTTAGGATTAGGATCTTCCTGTACATGCGTGGCTCGTTTAGGATGGTTTTGTTTCACTCTTCATAGAAAGACGGGCTTTTCAATGACAGATTGGCCGTTAACAGTCAAGAGTAGAGACCAACTTTCCGAAATATAAGAAGAGATGGAACTTAGCTCCTGGAGGTATATGGTGCGATATAAGGGCTGCTTTCTGCTTCCTGAATTATAGGATACCAGATTCAGCGAAAGTGAAGCGGACTAGAAGAAGTGGGTACCGAGCGTGATTAGCAATGAACCAGCCACCGTAATACGAAGTTTGATCAAGCGAGTTTTGTTAGGACGTTATTAATGTGGAAGAATCAGTTCAATCTGTTGCATTTGTTAATAACAAATAAAATTGTAGTGCACAGGTCATCTCTGATTTCATCGCCAATAGATTTGGTCTGGTCTGATAGTGTTGCATACCTACTGTAACACTGGGAGGTGATGGAATGTTCCTTCCATAAGGTGAATACGGATAATGCCCCCAACACTCGGAGGATGTCCCAGATGCTGGTACATCTCCCGAGGCGATACAGTATTGGGAGTTCAAACTAACCATATCCATCACAATACTCTCCAAAAACATGAATCTTCCTGTGTTTAAGAATAAGTACGTAAGGCCTCTCGTCCACAGGGAGTGGAAGCTGCAAACTTAGATCGAATTCACCCAAAAATGCATAACCATCCAAACATGTGATTTTTCGGCAGCCACGGTCATTCCTATCACTCAGCTCCTGCTATCACCTAATGCGATATAAGAGCTGCTTTCTGCTTCCAGAGTAAGGATACCAGATTCAATGAAAGTATAGTTTACTCTGAGAAGTAGGTACCGAGCGGGAATGGCAACTGACATGTGCCAATATACGGAGTTAGATCGTGTGAGTTTTGTTAGGACGTTATTAATGTGGAGGATCCAGTTCAAGCTGTTGCATGTTTGGATAACGAGTTGAGGTGCACTGGCCGTCTCTAATTTCATCGCCAATAGATTTGGTCTGGTCTCATTGTGTTGCACACTCACCAAAAACATGAACCTATTTATCGTTAACAGTAGATACGTAAGGCCTCTCTATCAGTAGAAGCGGAAAGCTCAGTTTGAATTTGTCAGAAAACGCACTAACTATCCAAACATGTGATTTTGGCGCGTTCTCAGTCATTATTCCCGGATCGTTCGTCAGTTTTCGTAGGAACACGGGCGAATCTCATTCCGCTCAGGTTTTTAGCATGAACAGGCGCGAAACAGAGGTTGAAAAATATTATCGACAAGAAGCTGATTTTGTTCAAGAAAATTACGTCAGTTTTCACTTTTGAAAATAATTTTTTTAAGAATGTATTGAAAAGCGTCTTTTGATTTATTATTCAATAATAAACCATTGTAATCGCTCTTGAAAAAAAAATTCTAACCCCTCCCTTGAAAATTTCATGGTTTACGTTTCAAAGGGTGTAGAATCCAAATCTTTAATAAAAATTTTTCCGTCCGTCCGCCGTACGTACGATTTCTCGCAAACGGTTTTGCTCCAGCTGAAATTTTCAGGAAAAATCCATGTTGGTCCGGCGACGCCCCAATTCATGATCCAGCTCTCTCACTTAATTTAAAGTGCCCTTTAAGGGTTGTCAAAGTTTTGTAAACTCCCTAAAAACCTCAAAAAAAGTCAAGGCGGCCTAAATTTGTACTCTTCTTGAAGAACAATCCACGAGGAATCGAATGAGTCCCTCCCCAGGTCCGTAGGTCAAACCATTCCTGATCTATGACCCGCCAACATTCGCGTTATTTTGGTTTATTAGTTTTTGTGTTGCCATCAGTAACCTAGTGACGTAGTGATGTAGTAATGTGGATACTGGAGTGGACTCCTAAAAGGCTTTGTAGCCGATACACGGGTTGAAGCATTCTGATAACCATAAAAAATGCTGCAAATTCTTTCACTGGGGTTTATTATTCAATTGGCTTGCGTTCATGATTTGAATTTATACTAAGCTTTGGAGGTGCGTGTTTCACAGGTGATAGTGCGATTATTGAATTTCAGGAGATATGCATAGAGCACGTTAATCTGTTCTCAACCAAAATACCTATTTGGATTGATCAGTTGATCATATTTGTGTGCCTCTTGAATAATAAACCCCAGTGAAAGAGTTTGCAGCGTTTTTTCATTCAAAACAAGGAAAAGAGGTATGTGTATGGGTATGTAATCGATTTCAAGACCACGCAACAATAAATTTCGAACTCTTTTCTTAAAAATATAATTCACCCGTATTTCCCGTCTTTGTGTACTAAATTGCTTTTATCAATAATAAATCAAGAGTAATGAGTCTAACGCTTAAAATTTTGTCCACAGAATCATTGGAAATATCTTTGTAACGAGTCATCCCGTCGACGCATTTGGACATACTAAGAGGATCAAAGAGCGATAGCCATTCGCAAGATTTCGTTGCTTCGCAGTTTGCAGATTTTCGCTCCATGGACATCTAGCCAAACAGTTTCCAAGTATTGGCTTATTTGAATTGATTTCGCCAACGATATCTCTCTCTACCTACCAGTATTTCTTTATTTGGTTTCAACCATCAACACATGTTCTTTCCGGTTAGGTCTCGCTCTAGGTCAACCGCACGTCCAATCCCATTTTTTTTGCGTGCAGGGATTTCGCGGGGGAGCCAGGGTGAGCGGCTAAGGACGAAGGTCAAATCCAAAGTTTGATCGTTTCTTCCTCCGTTTCAAATGTATTTAATACGAACAGTGCAGTAAATGAAGAAGGTGAACCATTTGATGTGACCAGATTATTTCTCCTGATAAGTTGGGTGTAGCATGAAGCTTCCTCGTTTCCGTAACATCCTAACAGGAATGTTAGATCAATAAAAATTTTTAATTTAATTTAATATTTGCGCATGCATTGAAAATAATTGTTTACCCACTAATGAAATTGATAGAGCATTCTGAAACAAACTCGCACATTCTCTGAAAATATCACTAAGATAGAATGATTTTTTTTTTTTGACATGTACAATTTAACGGTGAATTCTAATTTGAAGGGTACGGGAGAAGAACCTGGTTTGTCACCTGGGGGTTGATTTGAGTAATCTTGAATTGAAAGTTCAAAACGTCCCGTTCTTTCCCAGTCGAGCAAATCGTTCGGGCTCATTTTTCAGTAACAATCCACTTTTTCCCCCCTGTTTGACTACACTATATGAAACCCCTCCACATAAAATAACACAACTGCACCCATAACTCAGATTTGATACAAATGTGACAAACCAGGTTGGTAGAAGTCGAGAATAGGTGACCCCTTCCCGATAAGACCGTCGCCACATTGAAAAACCAGATGTCTCCTATCGATATGTTCTGTCTAGTTCGCTGGTCAAATGCTCGCTAAATCAATCGCATCTCAAAAACAAAAATATCCTAGATCAATCCTTCCAGTAACTGATTTAGTCCAACTGGACAAATAGATCAGAATGTGTTAAAACTTGTGTCTCTCCGTATTAAAAATACTTTTATCTATATAACGGTCGTGAAAACCATTCCATAATACATGGCAGTGGTATCGATATATTATCCTACATACACATCGATACAGTCTGATAAGAGGAAGGGGTCATCTATTCTCTACTTCAGCCAACCAGGTTCTTTCCCCGTACCCTTCATTTGTAATTTTACAGAAAATGAGAGACATAAGGTTTGCTCGCTAGAGAGAATCACACAATCTGGTTTGTAAAATACATTGGATTCCTCATGTGTAGGTACTGTTTTTTCATTAATTGTAATTATTTTTAAAAAACATACTTAGTAGCTCGAAGATATATTTGAAACGTTCTGGGTCCCATCAACAAAAGGTTTTACCGAACTTTCGGATTATAACTTGTCTAGTTTCTATAATAGCCTCACAGTTTGATTGGCAATATGAGTAGGAGCCTATCCATGGCTAGTTGGTAGCGATACATCTGCTGACAGGAGCACAGGCGCATCTCAACCCCTGGCCAAAATGAAAAAGACACCTGATAATAATAATAGTAATAGGTATAATATTATTATAATATCATGAGTAAATCATTATGACAGATGTGAACGAGGGAAATATCATTCCATGGATATTCAAGGTTCTAAAAGGAGCTTGAGAACAACTGCCAATTGACTTTTCAATTCGTAAAATTCTAACACACCGCGGTTTTCCTTTCTCTGGACTTGGACTTTCCTAATAGAGGTGGGTAGTGAGTGAGTGGCCTTGTCTCAAAGAACTTTTCTTTTAAGTGAACTTGTCCCAAATGACCGGCGGAAGGAAGACCTGCAGTTCATCGCAAGATGTTTGCGACAGCATGGCTCCCCGTGGCCGACATTCGAAATACTCAGACGGTCTTGAACTTTTTGTGGCAAGTGAAGTAAAAGACCTGCAGGTCGAAAACGTCTCTTGCTGAGGAGTCTAGGCTCAAGATAACCGTTCACTCTCCCCACCTAACAACCTGGGCAGGTCGCCGTTCCTTTACAGCAGATTCTACTATTCAAATGAAATTGATTCATGAGGACTCGGAAAATGACCTCGTTTTGGTACCAATCATTGTTTTACTCAGAGGTACTACTAATGTAAGGAGTACAGTAGATGTCTGTCATCTACCGAACCCTGACTGTACACGAAGATAATAGAGGTCCCATTCATTCACTAAGTGAATTGCGGAGCCAACTGCCGGTCGCATTCATCCACAGAGTGACCTGGTGAACTTCGGAGTAACTTGCTGGTTGCATTCACCCATGGAGTGAACTTCTGGCCCTATTAATTTGTGGAGTGAACTGGTGCACTTCTCCCACTGATCTTGTCATTGGACCGAGTGACCTGCAGGGGGTCTACTTCCTCAGGTGACCTGCGTTTACACACCTCTATCTCCTAATCAAACAACCTAGAGCCTCCCTTGAAATAAATAAAATAAAATCCGAATCATCAAGAAACGACGGGAAGAAATAGAAGAAGAATCTTTCTTCAAGAAAGTGAAGAAGGACAAAATAAGTGGAAGAACTGAACAACAAGAAGACGTTAATAACAAAAACAAAAGTAGTGTGTAGTCTGTTCTTTGAATGCAGTGGACGTTCGTACCTTGTGTTTATATTCTAAATTCTGAACGAAGTATTTTCTCTACTTACGAATATATGATTTTCATGAGTAAGTTGAATAATATTCTTAGAAAGACGTTAAATGTAGGAATTATTGTCGAAATCTGGTCCGGGAAGGACGATAGTTAACCGATGCAACTGATAACTTATCGGTGACTGTAACTAATGGCTTTATGTTGAAAAGTCAATTGGCAGTTCTCAGCAAGCTTTTTCAAAATCATGAATATCCGTGGAATGATGGTTCTCACGTACATCTGTCATGATGATTAATTCACGTTACTGTATCAGCCAGTATCCAGGACTTGCCGATGGGGAGGCTACGGCCCCAACCAAACTGACAACTTCATTAGTATTCGACGGCTTCTCACGAAAGACGAAGAGTATGCATGGCAAACAGTACAATTTTTCAATGAGTATATGAGCTACCAAAGAACCATGAATAGGCTCCTTTTTATATTAACAATCAAACTGTGAAGGTATTACAGAAATGAGACGATTTATATTGCGAAAGTTTAATAAAACATTTTGTTGCTGAGGGCAAAACGTTCCAAATCTATTTTGAAATTATTAGAAATGGTTTTTTCTTTGGAATAATTCCGTTACACACAAGGAAAAGAACACGGCATATAGATGATAAATCCAATGCCTTTCACGTACCAGATTGTGTGACTCTTTACATGGCCAGGTGCCGGATTAACGATAAATTTGCAAATGTCGCTGAAAGTTGAAAAAAAAATTGGTTTTTAATCGGAGAAATGTAAGTTTTAGAGGCACTCAATGTGGTTTTCTTGGAAAAATTTAGTTAAAAATCCTTTAAAAAAATTCTATGTTGAGAACAGATTGAAATAGAAATATGCACCTTCTCCATTGGTGCTAACAAGTAACTGAGAACTTTACGCACCCTCTGTACATCTTCCCCCACTCTTCAATGAACTCACTTGTTCTTGAACTCGCCACGTGAAATAACTGAAGATTCTTCCTAGCACTCGCTTTCTCATTTCGTCCAACCCCAAACCAGCCGTCACGTTCAAGGAGAATGACCAACAGTCGAACAGGTTTTGATTAAATCGCCTTCACGGCTCAACCCGTTGAGTTAAGAGTGTTGGATTTCACATGGAGAACCCTATGGCTCTTGCTCTTGAGCCACGAGTCTGTGGCTCAACCACGAAATGTGAAGAGGGGTGTGAGAGTGTTCACAAGAGGAGCAAAAACAGCTGTCACTCCTCAGTTTATCGCCAGCCATCCATCGACTGTTTACACTTGACAAACGGTTGTTTCTATTTATTTTATGAATTTATAATTGATGTAGAAGTTGAGTTTTCAATTGGGTTGACGGCATGAGCGGCCCCGTGGGCAAGTTGGGGTACTTGAGCGTACCAGCGTTGTGGTACTCAGTGTGGGAGCACTTGTACCAGGGGCCCCGGTCGGTCTAGGCGTATATGTACGAGCAGCCCCATGGAAATATGGAAAATGAAACCAATAGCACCAACACTTCATGCGTATAGTTTATTGCTCTAAAATGAACACTGTCAAAACATGCAAATAGACAATCATAGTCACATGACTCCCAACCAAAGTAGGTACTTCTGATGGTTTTATGGCACATTTACAAGGTCTTGCACAACACCTCCAGCGCATAACACCATCCGCCAACGCTTTTTGAAAAAGTAAATTTGTTTCCAACATCATTTCTCGATTTACACGCGAACTTTTAGTTAGCAAGGCTACTTCGGGTTCCATCTTCGCGCGGATTCCTTCCAATCATTGGATTCAACTGGCCTGCGGGCCTTTGCTGGAGCGGGGCCGCTCTTACATGCCTATGACCCCAGAACATCGCCTCCCTCCCTACGGGGACGCTCGTGCTCCGTTAATTGACAGCGTGTGTAGCCAACCCGCATTTTGGGCATACGGTGTGGCGTAAACTCATTCTTCATACCACTGTTGGTTGATTGGATGGACCCAATACTATCTGGTACTTTTATTTTTTGGCGTTGAACGAACGGCAGTGATGGAGGTTAATGGCCAAAGCTCGCTTGCGATCTATCCTTCTTCTTCAACTTGATGCAGCTGACTACCAAAAAAAGGCGATCATGGACAACCACGTGATAGAATGGTAGTCAATTGTGGAAAACGCTCTCCATTGCGAGTGAGAGCCTTAGAGCTCCCCTGTAAAACCAGGGTAAGGAAATTAGTTGTACTGTGTTAGAGGTATCAGTCAATTTGTGGGTCGTAACACTCATACAGTTTCTGTTTTTATGTGTCGTGTTTTGTCTGCATTAGATATCATGGAAAGCGGGAGTGAATGATTAAGCATCGTTAGGGCAATAGCAGGAACCCTGCTGTTACAGAACTAAGGGCGTTAGAGTGAGCAACCTATCAGAATATGCCGTTTAATTGAAAATAAATCGATGAGGAAAATCAACCTTTGGACTTGCAATTAAGGAGTTTCGAGTATGAGACTTCGTAAGCCAGCTTTTGCTTTTCGCAAATCCTCCGATAAGTTGGACTTATTCTCCCTTGCCAATGTATTTTACTCTATTCACTTGCTGACAGGACCTTGGATGCTGAAGTATCTACAATTCAAAAGCCTTTATTTTAATTTTTTTCAGGAACTTTGTCACATCTCGAAGTGGTTGAATGCTTTATCATACCACTTTTGCGCAATCTAGGTTCCTCCTTATTATGGATGTGTGTTGAACATTTCTAATTAATGTACCTTTCTATCTTTTTCAGAATTTTGATGTCTTCTACGTTCCCCAATAATATTGTTGGTCGTTGATTCATAAATGGGTTCATCAGATTCGAATGAATTAGCAGTAAGTAGAACATTTTTCAAACTGTGATCCGATGGCAGGTTAACATGCCTGTAGGTAGGTGGATTTACGTAAACCTAGATTAGGTATCTTGTTTCATGTGCTTTGAATACTTTTGATTGTTTTTCATTTTAGGAAACGAAATGGTTTTTCAATGTTTTCATTGAGTGTGAAAATCATCTTGGGTAATTTCCCCGTTAAGCGACATCCACTACTATGAGATGACGAGGGATCATCCCAGAGGGCAGATCCATGTAAAATGAGTGTGGGTAATTACAATATGCTCTTGGTGAATGGTTTTCTTTTTGCGTTTGACAGGAAAAACCCCTTACCAAATTTTAAACATTCTCTTACTGTACTGGTTTTTGAAACTAATAAATATAAAAAAATTCTTTTAAAAATTCAAATTAACTAACAACAGCGACACCATTTCTTATGTCAATGTTAACTAAGTTCAACCAAACAATAACAATATTCTGCGAATCCAATGAAAATGATTGAGACTTGAGATAAAATACCACATTTATAGATGTTTCTATCATACAGTACACTTGTATTGGTAATTTTCATTAATTAACTTAGTGAATATGTCTATATTTCATTATACAGAAATTAGTTATGTAAATTGATTGAGACCATCTGGGTTGTGATCATCCATTCGTTTCGCATTTAAGATGAAAAAAATAAAAAATAAAAATTAAATCGAAGGTTGTCTTTAATGTGAGGATGAGCGAGAGTAGATAGCGACTGCCCTGGAGCATGGTGGATACTGGTATGATAGTATTACTTTAAATATTCGCATTCCAGTGATTTGCGTAGGAAGGCTATTTTGTAAATAAATAAGAAACCTTTGCGTAATAATTTACTGCATGTGCCTATTCACTTTCTCTTCTTTTCTGCAAGTTTTACAATCTGGCTGCTAGCTTTTAGTGCAAAGTGCTAGAATACGGCCTTTTTTTTTTTGTCTAAAAACGTTTTAGTTAATTGCAGAACTTGAGTGGCTGAGGATATTCTGCTATTATAAAACTAAAAAATTCTGCTTAAAACTAAATCGTTCCATCACGTTACAATTGACTCTTGACGATAAGACTGCGAAAGTCCCTTTCATCTGGTATCTTTATGATATAATATGATTTTGCAACTTCACCGTTTTCATGATTTCATGAAACGGTCTGACCTTAATTAACCTTCCTTCGTCAATCAAATCGTATCCACAAGTTTGATATTTTTGCTGTGAATCAACCCATTAGATTTGAGAGTCGTCAACTCTTATTTCACAGTTGTTCTTATTGAACACTAAATTGTGAATTGCTCTCAGATTATCTTCATGAGCGTTTTTTTTTAATTCCCGTCAAAATGAGGGTCATTTACCAACCAATCGCTACAGCTGTGGCATCTTTACAATCTTCCCTTCGTCTATATCAACTCGCGCTGTTGAAGGAGTTTGCTTTGGCCACACATTTTGTAAATACTCAAAAGTCACACCAGAAATTCCCCTGTAAAATACTATAATGTGCTGTATTCCATGTAAATATCGATTGTGTAATATTTCGGACGGGGGAGAATAATTAATACGTTTTAAGAGCACTTTTCGTGAGGGGTTTATATTTGATTCTCAACTTGAGAGCCATCTTGAAGGTAGGAGAGGGCCCCGTAGGTAAGGTGGGGAAGCACGCAGGCTTACCACCTTCACTACACATAAATCGGTAACCTAAGGGATCTACGGATATTACACCTCTCCCCCTTAAGTATGAAATATCTGAGAGTCATAATAATAACATAATTTAAAAATAACAACTTCAATGTCCTTCACAATTTCTTATATAAAATTAATATACTATCCGTAACTTAATATAACATCTTAAAAGAAATGAATACAATATCCTCTATTGATAAATAAGAAATAACTTAAACTAATGCATCTCATCTATAAGTCTTTTGACGGGTTTAATTTTCCTACCCGCTCTTGTGGTAGTAGTAGTAGGTGTTTCTTCACACCGTTTATTCTTTAATTGTGATGGGGTTTTCCCCTGATTTATCTCGTCACTATTGAATCCTAGAAAAGGAGGACTGGAGATAACAGGAGAAACAGACCTACGGGAATGTTGGACAGCGCAAACCCGCTTTTTAAGCTGGTGTACATGCCTTACCCAAGTTTGCTCCAATTCTGGAACAAACACTTTCATCAGTCGAGGCCCTATAATATTTTTGATAATGCCTGGCACCCACTTGTCTCCCCCTGATCGAAAATCGCGAGCCCAAACAAGATCATTTATGTAAAATGGTGGGGGTTCAACACCACCATGATTTTCAATTTGTTTCCCATCCTCGTCGCCACTGTAATATTTCGGACGGGGGAGAATAATTAATACGTTTTAAGAGCACTTTTCGTAAGGGGTTTATATTTGATTCTCAACTTGCGAGCCATCTTGAAGGTAGGAGAGAGCCCCGTAGGTAAGGTGGGGAAGCACGCAGGTTTACCACCTTCACTACACATAAATCGGTAACCTAAGGGATCTACGGATATTACAGATTGAATGACTGAACTCCTAGCGGCAATCTATAGGTTACATTGATTAGTTGAGGCGTTCTGTTCACTTACTAGCCGAAGCATTGCAATCACTTTTCGGAAGAGAGAAAAACTCCATAATGAACATTTCATAAGATCTAGAGATTTATTTCCTTTGTAAATTAGCTAGAATCATAAAAATTAATCTAACAACTTTTTGATAGTGGCTTTTGTGACAAATTTTTGGTGTGCGTAGAGTACTCTTTCATGTAAAGATAGAATGGTAAGCTTTTCAGAGCCGTTTAATGATCAACCAATTTAATCTGCTTCAATCACAGGCTGGTTGCAATGTATTTTTAATGAAAGTTATGCTTTTTTCAATCAGAATTTGAAGATCGCACTCATTGAGTACGCCCGGGGGCGGCCTCTCATATGGGATCGAAGTATCTCTTGTACGAAGAGGGATCGTGAAGATGTCTGGATTCTATTCGCTCAAGGTTTCAACTTGCAAGGTAAGTTCCAACATGAAATGCATGCTCTTGTTCTTCTTTGAAAGTTCCTAAATAAAGGCTCGAGTTAACGGAGTATGGTCCGTTTTTTGAACTGTGGGTTTCTCACGTCTTTTTCAAATTACAGAAAAAAACCATTACTTAAGCCGTTGCAATAACTTCATTTTCTACAGAAATGAACTAGAAGTAGTTTCATAAAGCTTTTTAGATTCATGGGATCAAATACTCCATCAATTTTGGGAGGCTGTAATGAGAAGGCCTCATTTAGGAGTACATTTGTGTTACTTCAAAGCAGTTCTGGTTGAATCCTGTTACAGTTGATATTTTGGAGAGAACATTAAGTCATTTGTTTTTGGTTTTCATCAGTTGCTGAAGTTCGGAAACGATGGGAGGGAATGCGAAGAATGTACTTCCACGAGCTAAGAGCTTCATTGAAAACTGGAAAAAAGAGCGAGTGGATTTATTTTGACAAACTTGATTCTTTCCTTCGTCAACCCGTGGAAGCTCTCCTCAAAAAGGTGAGTTGTAATAACAGTGTGTGTGTGTGTGTGTGTGTGTGTGTGTGTGTGTGTGTGTGTGTGAGACTTTATTCTTCCAGTAGACAAATTGCTGCTCCGTCCTCCAGTCCTAGTCCTTGTACGTGTTTCCTCGGGCCCCTTATCCTCATGGAAACTGCTCGATGAACTGAGAATTGAGTTTTCACTCGTGCCCTCATCATCACCTGGGAGTAGGATTTCGACTACTTGTTGGTTCTTGTGGAAGGCTTAGTGTTCTTTATGTAATGCGCCATCGCATGAAACGACGAGTGGCGTGACGAGTGCTCAGGTCTTCACCAACTCTGTCGTATTTTGCGTGTTTGGCTTGGGCTGCATGCCAGGAGATGGTAGGCCAATCCATGGAGGAGTAAGAGACTGCGTCAGCGTTTATAACGCGAGTATCGAAAAACGCAGGTCTCTCACGGTCCCACACGCCATGGACCTTCATGTCCGCTACCAAGCCGGGGCTGCCATCAGTACTGTCACGTAAAACTGGTTCTGTGACCACGCCGTTCCATGCAAGGCTCGCTATTTTTGCACAGTCATCTCGGACAAGGTCATGTCCCTGTTTGATCAGGCCTCCCTTCATACAGTTAAGGGCGTGATTCATGTCCATGGGACTCCCGCATCCCTTTCGGTTCCCAGCTGTACCGAATGGAAAGTGCATCGCGGAATTGGGATTGTGACAAGTCGAAGTTGTCTGCCGCCAATAAGATATTAATATATCATGTTAGGTTAATTACTAGGGTTGGTGCTGAATAAGTGATATTCCACAGACTTTGACACTAGCGCATCCTAACAATCAGGCCAGGCGTAATGACATGGAAATTACCTTATTGCCATAATGATGTTTGAACTAGACGAAACGGCACCGTTTTACATCACCACTGCCCACAAAGCATGATGATGATGATAATGTGCATATATTTAAGAACGAGAAAACAACAAAATTTTAAATTATACGTCACCTCAATGGCCATTAGGTAGAGGACGCCCGTTACCTTAAAAAATACATTCGAGTATTTTGTATCTGTGGTTCTGAGCTCAATTAGATCCAGTTAATTGATCATTTTATATGATTATTATTATTGTTATAATTATTATTATTAAATTAAACATTCATAGAAAGCATTACATATAGTTATAGCATCAGAGATGATGTATTACAGTATTAGTATTTTTATCACAATCGTTTTTAAATTTCAAACATTATATCCTCACTCCTTCATACCATTCGTCACCCCCTTATTATATTATTCCATTCATCGTATTTCCTTCAAACATACTAATCGACCACAACTCACAGCGACACCACTGTTCGTTTGCACCAAACATCTGCACTAATCAGTTAGAAACTTCCTATACGACCATGCTGTTCTATAAAAACGATTTAAGTTGTGGTAGTATTCTTCTTCATAGAGGATCTTGATTACCTCCTGGGTGGACAGCTTTGGTTTTCCCAAAAATTGGGTTCTTATACTACTGTGAATGGTGCATCTAACCAAACAGTGCTCGGTGGTCTCCTGCTCTCCAAGGTTTGTAATACTGAAAGGAATTGTTATATCAATTCTATCCGACGGGTTACCTGGTCGGATGAGAGCTGGGTAGAAAGCCCCCGTTCTTCAATTATCATTGTTTTTAAATCAAATTGATATCAATATCTAGTATCCACACTATTAACCGAACTCCTTACCTAATACCCCCTGGGGTGCTATTTCATAAAAATAAAGATATTGAAGGAGTACTCTAACCTTTTCCACATCGTGGTTAATAGGAGGCCCCGTAGTTATTCTTGGAGCAATGAATCCAATTATTGAATAAATAACTCAATCTATTACCAAAACCTTGCGTATAATCATTTCTTGAACCTTATATATCTGTATATAAAATAACCGTAGTAATTGATAAGGTCAAAAAAGGTAATAATATCAAGAAATCGTACTCAAGTAAAGATAGAATTGATATAACAATTCCTTTCAGTATTACAGGTTGCACATAGAACATAGGTGCACAGCATTCTGATTTCATGGGCGGCTGTTCATTGGGAGCAACTCTCCCCGCAGTCTCATCACCACCTTCTCCTCACAGCTGAGATCCGAATAGAAATAACTGGCTCGTTTATTAAATTGTTAATACTGGAGATGAGATTGTGCCTGATTTGAAAGCTCAACCATTGGCAACAAGTTTTATTTTTTCAAGTATTCTTGCAGAAATGTCACCCCACACAGCATACTTAGCCTTACCTAATTCCCAGTATTATCCTAATATACGATGCTAGTGTGGAGTCATGGCAAACACTCAAGTCAGCTCCATGTGGATCTGTTACTCTGTGATTCTAGCTGAGGCGTGACGTCAGGTGAACATCAGAAAATCAGCTACATTAAGTTAAGCAAAACGAAAAGTTAAAAGTAAAACCCTGGCCCCATCACTTTTATTACTTTTAATCTATCGTCCAATTAAAATCATGTATTCGTTATACAATTTTTTAAATTTTTTCCTTCCAGTTCTCAGTTAGAAAAGAATCAGTCAGCATGGGATGCATAGAAATTTCCTCTAACGATGAGGAAGATGAACCAGTCGCTGCAGATACACCAGCATCGAGTAATATCACAGAAAAAGAACAGGTCAGACATAAGATGATGATAATGATTTAATTACAACCATAACCTTCCCTACTATTGTGAATACGTCGTTATATTTGTTTTTGCTAATTCGGTTGAAAACAATGGTTACTTGCTTGTAGCTGGGTAAAGATTCGGAGGATAGTTTTTTGAATAGTTTCTGCGTAGAGAATTTCTTCTTGAGTACCCAAAATACCTTGCCTTGAATATTTTCTTTTTCTCCCACAAAAAGGAGAATATTTTCATCATAGATAGGCACCTATTCATTTATCAAGGCTGGTCATTAAGTGTGTTGTTTTGTTCTATGTATTAGTCAATGCCTTGCTCCAGTACTACATCTGCAGTAACAGCATCAGCTGGGAACAGCTCAGCAGACAATGAAGTTGGAAAACATCCTGTATCTCGTCCCTCTACTTCCAATCCGGTATGTTAATGTGCCCTAGGATTAAGTACTACGTCTGTTCACAGAATTCAATCAATGGGATGTTAACCACTCCTTTGAAATGTGGATTTAGATTGATTAGGTTATATTCCATTTGAATAGTTAAATAGTTTGTTACCCATACCTGTATAACAACTGCACCATTTCGAATAAGCAAGATCTACTAGCTGGTCTCTAAATCCTAATATATTATCTTGGTTAATTGGCCCTTCCCAATTCTTGAATCCGTCGCCTTGGGAGATGAATCAGACGCCTTCAAGCGTCTGGATCATCCTCTGAGTGTGGCGGTGCATTAAACCGTATTCAGCTCAATGGTCAACTATACCATTCGATCACCTCACCATGTAACATGGTAGCAGAGTGTGGTTACGACCACTGGCCCTTTTACTATTAACTGTCCTGCCACCCCTAATTGCTCCTATTTCTCCTCAGGCTAAATGCCATTAATTATGACCCCATTGAAAATATTCAAACCCTTACCCTACTCATTGCAACCCCCCCATGAGTCAGAGTCATTTCTCCATTCAGCACCCCAGCTTTTCCCAGAGCCCTGGGAGTGTGATGGATATGGTTAGTTGGCCTTCCCTATTCTTGAATCAGTCGCCTACAGGCGTCTGGCTCATGCTCTGAGCATGGCAGAGCATTAAACCGCATTCAGCTCAATGGAAGGGGCAACTATACCATTCCATCACCTCACCGTTATAAACGGGAATGATTAAATAGTCATCAAATGTTAATGTAATCAAAATGGCTGTGAAAAAAGTATTCAGCCGTACAGCGGGATACAATTTTTAACCATTTAATATTGAGTGAGGTAAAACGTCTTTTTTTATGAATGAAAACAACCTTAAGAAAGCGTAGATTTGGATAAAGTGGGAAAGCAAGTTCTTTCACGCTAACCCTATTATTGATTCTGAGGATCCAACTCCTCATTCGATTAAATATAACAATATAAGCCAAATAGCAATATAACAATATAGCGTTAGTACCAAAATTAGGTTTTGAATGAAGTTTCCTCTATGATTTTTTGCAAACTTCTCTGCAGCTCCTGTAATTATATGTTATTCGGCAAATATTCAACTTTGAATATTAATTTTTACTTTTTTGCTGATTTTGTCAGCAGGCTCATCAGCCATTCAGGATCATAGAGATTCATTGTAGCTGTGAATAACCAGTCACCGAATTGGTTATCACATCTTAAACAAAAGTTTACTAATGTTTTCTCTTTTCAGGGAAATGATACGATAGTTGCGTTCTCGTTCACTGGAGAGAGACTAAGTTTAAAACCTGAACCCCGTGACACCAACGGAAATGAGGTATATAGATAGTATCTTTCCTAATACATCGTGCAAACTGTCGGCATTGTTTGCTGTTCTGATGTGGGTGTTGCCTTATTGCACAACCTCAACTGAACGTGTGGACGCTACCAAGTTGTTTAGTTCTTTTTTACTGTCAAGATTTTCTGTTTTGCGCAAACTAGTAAAACGTATTTCCCTCAATTTTTTTGCAAAATAAAATCTAAAAATACCGTTGAAAATAGCATCAAATTTCCTGTCAGTTTGATACAAAATTTGATACAATAGGAACCACAATTAATCCACAATAGTATTAAATTTGAGAACGATCCCATCTTGCGCAAACGTGTGGACGGTTCATGAGTGAGCGTGTGAACCGGCCTTTATACATAATATCTCGCGTCACCCTCCCGCGTTCCACTCTTGTGTTCCCCTCCTGCTTTCCACTTACGCGTGACATTTTTCGGCTAGTTAGTCCAAGTCTAAATCATGTTCCATGCTGAAAGTTGACCAGGTAGTTGAGGAGAAAAATGAGGAATGTCCAGTAACAGTTCTCACGCAATAGAAAACCCAACAATGACCGACAAATAAGGAGTTATAACTAGGTTCGAAGCCCTAATTTGAACTGTTTGTTCTAAATAAAGAAGTGCACAATTATCAGTGCGCCAAGTTTTGATTCCTGTATAATTGTTAATGCAACATTTAAAAATATGTGAAATGGCTCGTAGACCTTCTCAGTGTATTAATTCAATATACCAGAAAATCGAAATCATCACGTTAGAAGTCATCTTTCGAAGAACTATTGTACAACTTTCAACAAAATTCAAATACTGTTATATTCATTTGAAGTTAAAATTTTTCCTCCTTGCAGTAAGAAATATTTGAGCACTGTGCAGTTTTGGAACTAGCCAATTTTTTGACCAAGTATTGTCAGAACTTCCGATTTAGTATATAATTTTCCCTGCCTTACACCATTATTCTTCATCACTTCCTTTTTGACTTTTTTAGGACAACAATTCATCTGGCCTCAACTCTCTTCTATCTCGCCTTGAAAAACAAGTAAGTTTTTACAAATTCTAAGTTGCTTGTTTTTTAAATTTGATTCCTTAGGAAGTTTGTGTTTTAGCGAGAACTAAAAAGAAATGTCTGCTGTCAATCCATATCGTAGACAAAACTATCCCAACTTTATGCAAGATTTTTGTGCAATTTTTGGAGCGTATGGTTGTACAACTATACATGTACTGTTTTGTTTTGCATTCAATCATTTTGCCTAAAATTTTGTTTTTTAACTAAAAAATTCATCTATATTCCAATAAGCGAGTATACATGCTGTCTAACCAACTGTCAGACGTTTTTATGTAAAAATGGCTTGATTATCAGCTTTATTTTTTATATGGAAAATTGATAGTGATAATTGAGTTGTTTTTCCAGGGAGATATTCTCGTTTCAACAATTCCGCCGAGTGAAAATCAAAGTGATGGAGAGACGGAACGTAACCTCTCATCTCAGAAAACACTGAATTCTTCTTCCACATCTGTTAATACTTCCATTGTGAGTACTGAAAACATAATTTTTAATATTGCTTTTGATGTACGATTATTTGTCTCATAGTTTACTGTTGTGATGAATATGGTTAGTTTGCCTTTCCAGCGTCTGGTACAGTTAATTTTGTGACTGGGTTATGAAAAACGTACATACTTAACACATTTTGTGGTGTTGTCTCAACAGTACACTAGGGGGTGTTGCATGACATTACTCTCATGATTCTCGATAGTTACGTCACATAATCATAACATTGATTTAATTTTATCGATAGTGTAAACAAAACAGACGATCTTTTGCAGTTTTCTCCTACTGTACTCTCAAAGCTTCTATTTTATCATGTTAATCGTTCTTAAAAACTGACGTATACCTATAGAAATATATTTCCTCCTTAGGCGCAAAAGGTGAGCAGCGAACCGGTAAAATTGGTTACCACTGAAGATGTTCGGAATGAACTCCGTAAAATACCACCTTTAAAATTATCCTTGGTACCTCAATCGTCAAAAATGAAAACCAATCCAATGAAGCCAAAGAAACTGTAAGTGAATTTTGTGATTTTCAGTTCCTACTACCCGTATCATACTTTAATTTTAAACCTTAATATTATTATTACAGTATTTATATTAGCTTATAACATACCCCTTGCAATCCGTGGTGCTCGAATCCTTAATGATTGTCAAAAGTCTCGGCCCAACTACACCCTTCCAATATTTCTTATATTGTACAATCTTTCATGGAATATCATAAAAGTCTTTTTATTACTCCAAATGTTTGCTACATAACAAAAAAAAAAAAACACTTCATGAACTTGGAAAACAGCTAAGAGTTCTATTTCATGTAAAACATCAACAAAAAACATATGACATCACACATTCTTCATAAGGATAAATCCTTTATTCATTGGTGGTCGTTGACCATTAGTTATGTGTGCAGAACTGAAAAGTTCTGCCTTCATTGGCTGGCTATGGGGTTTCACAATGTGTCAACGGTCCTACAGAAAAAAAGGCTGCAAATAATCACGCTATAGTTTATTATTTCTGTAGTAGAAAGTCCTAGTACGTTTATGTCTATATCTAAATACATCTTATCACCCAGTTGTTTTCTTACATTAAGCTTAGGATACCCTGCATGGGACACACTTTATACATCATCAATAGTTCTGAGGTGCACAATCCTAGTTTTCACTCTTATAGGCAACTTTTTGAAACCTTGTGTGGCATTGTTCCATGTTAGGTACGGATCTCCAATTTAAAAAAATAATATAGCCTATTTTACTCTGTAAAGATGTACTTAGCTTTATACTGCTGACTGTATTTTAAAATCACTGGGGTTTATTATTCAATTGGCTTGCGTTCATGATTTGAATTTCTACTAAGCTTCGGAGTGTGCGTGTTTCACAGGTGATAGAGCGATTATTGAATATCAGGAGATATGCATAGAACACGTAAATCTGTTCTCAACCAAAATACCTATTTGGATTGATCAGTTGATCATATTTGTGTGCCTCCTCAAATTCAATAATTGCTGTATCACTTGTGAAACACGCACACTCCAAAGCTTAGAAATTCAAATCATGAACGCAAGCCAATTGAATAATAAACCCCAGTGAAAGAATTTGCAGCGTTTTTTAATGGTTATCAGAATGCTTCAACCCGTGTATCGGCTGCAAAGCCTTTTAGGAGTTCACTCCAGTATCCACATTACTACATCACTACGTCACTAGGTTACTGCTATCAAAACAAAAACAATTATAAACCAAAACCCCACTGAAAGAATTTGCAGCGTTTTTTCATGGTTATCAGAATGCTTCAACCCGTGTATCGGCTACAAAGCCTTTTAGGAGTTCACTCCAGTATCCACATTACTACATCACTAGGTTACTGATATCAAAACAAAAACAATAATAAACCAGAATAACGCAAATGTTGGCACCATAAATCGGGCCATACATCGGGAGTGGTTTGACCTACGGACCTGGGGAGGGGCTCATTCGATTCCTCGTGGAAAGTTCTTCAAAAAGAGTTCAAATTTAGGCGGCCTTGACTTTTTTTTTTTTGAGGTTTTTAGGGATTTTACAAAACTTTGACAACCGTTAAAGGGCACTTTAAATTTAGTGAGAGAGCTGGCTCAAGAATTGGGGCGTCGTCGGACCAACATTGATTTTTCCTGAAAATTTTAGCTTTTTTGCTTCAGCCGTTTGGGAGAAATCGAGCGTACGGCGTACGGGCGGACAAATTTTTATTGCAGATTTGGATTCTACACTCTGTGAAACGTAAACCATGCAATTTTCAGGGGGGTTCGAATTTTTTTTCAAGAGCGATTACAATGGCTTATTATTGAATAATTGGTGTTGCAGTCATGGAGTTAAATTTAGAATCACTAACAATCAATTTTTTCATGTTTATACTTTTAGTGCCTATAGATTTATGTTATAAAAAAAATAAAGAATTGTTATCATTGCGGAGTTAAGTTTGGTTGGGGAGTCTCTTCAGTTGGAAGCACTGTATGAATTTATGTTCCCATTATATTTAATCGATTTTTTACTATCGCGTTATGAGAATTTGGAACATTTACTGCTTGTACGGCATTATTTTGTGTGGAATAGAAGAATAAAACCTCCAAGTATAACATATGGGAAAGTTAAAATAGTTTTTCTGAGTTAGCGCATATTGGAAGCTGAGTTCTGTAAATTTTTTGTATGTTATTAGGTTGTATGAAACTGGAGAACAAAGAAAACAGCGAAAAAGAGATTCGGAAACACGAAGGAGGGAGAAAACGAAGAATGTCGATACTCATAAAAGTCTGCGAATGAAGATACAGGCGAACTATGGGAAAAAGATGGGTGACTTGAGGGTGAACAAGTACGTGTATAAGTATATTTATTGTTCAAATTATTCAGGGAGCAACGTGATTATTAAGCTGGTGAAACATATGCAGTATTAACTTAGTATCTAATGTTTGAGTATTTTCAATTGACGCGACGATAATAATTAAGAAATTGTTTTCAGGCCTTCAAGCTTCAATAAGCAAAAGCCATGTCCATTGTCGAAGAAGGGACTAGTAAAAACAGACATCAAACCTTCTACCACACCAATTCACTCCAGCCATCTTGTGAATGACAATGAAAGTATTGCTACGATTCCGTCTTATCCCTCCTTAGTAGAAGATATTTCTGAATATGCCACTCTCGATCCTTTAGAAGACAAGAGAGACAAAGAAGAGGATGAGCCATCCGAGAAAAACAGAATGTCCTGCGATACAGGTTCCACAAACTTGGAAGATAAGTCTAAAGATTGTCGATTAAAAGACACCAAACCTCCCAGGAATCCAAGTATCGATTCAGCTGATGAAATGAATTCGGAAATTATTCGAGAATCAAGGAAAAACTTCCTCTTATCTTTCCTGCCTGATATGGATGAGGTAAGTTGGTAGGTGGCTGGTATCTAGAGATGCTGATATCTTTTTCGCAATTCATTCATTACACTTTAACATCTTTATCCAAAAACGCTGCAAATTCTTTCTCTGGGGTTTATTATTCGGGTTGGCTTGCGTTCATCATTTGAATTTCTACTAAGCTTTGGAGTGTGGGTGTTTCACAGGTGATAGAGCGATTATTTAATTTCAGGAGGCACACAAATATGATCAACTGATCAATCCAAATAGGTATTTTGGTTGAGAACAGATTAACGTGCCCTATGCATATCTCCTGAAATTCAATAATCGCTCTAACACCTGTGAAACACGCACACTCCAAAGCTTAGTAGAAATTCAAATTATGATACAATAAATTAATGAAATTGAATAATAAACCCCAGTGAAAGAATTTGAAGCGTTTTTTTTTTAAATGGTTATCAGAATGCTTCAACCCGTGTATCGGCTATAAACCCATTTAGGAGTTCACTTCAGTATCCACATTACTACATCACTAGATTACTGCTATCAAAACAAAAATATTAATAAAACAAAACCCCAGTGAAAGAATTTGCAGCTTTTCATGCATATCAGAATGCATCAACCCGTGTATCGGCTGTGAACCCTTTTAGGAGTTCACTCCAGTAACCTAGTGATGTAGTAAATGGGGATGCAAATGTTGGCAGCATAAGATCGGGCCATACATTGGGAATGGTTTGAGCTACAGACCTGGGGAGGGGCTCATTCGATTCCTCATGGGAAGTTCTTCAAAAAGACAAATTTAGGAATGTCTTCTTGAGAAGTAGAGTCCCAAATTGACTTTTTTTGAGGTTTTTGGATTTTATAAAACTTTTTTTTATAAACCACAGTTTTTATCTTAATTTCAAACCAAAACCCGAACCTAATCATTAACTCTCCCTCAAAATGATCTAAATTTAATTTGCTGCTTTGGTGAATGTCTTCTTGAGAAGTAGAGTCCCAAATTGTTGATTTGAAAAATGTTAAAAACGTTAAGATTAACCAATTTTTTCTTTTTGATTTTCAGATGTCAGCGGAGCAAAGAAAAATTTTCAAATCCAAGTTGATGAATTTGCTATGCTCGCAATAGTTATTATTTATTTGAATCCAATTTATGCGTTTTTCTTCGTATCCAGCCGATCGATATTTTTTCGTGAGTTAAAACATTATTATGTTATCCAATCTACTTGAGAGTTACTTCGTTGTTGCTCCGCCAAATGATTGCGTACACACCTAAATCATATCTTCCCTAAATCAATGTCTTCCAATAAATCATGAGAAGATATTTATGTATGTTACAAAAATATATTTCCATTTATAACGACATGGGCAAAATAAATAAATATCCGAAACAGAATACAAGTATTTTTATTTATTTTCTCTTATATTTTCATACCTCGATCAGTACACTTTTGCTGATAATATTATTAACAAACCATGAACATTTCATAATCATCATTGAATTAATTTAATTAAATAAAACATGAGTAATCTTTGCCCATAATTTATATTACTACCTACAACAAATGTTTGTTATCGCCTAAAAAACTTCCTAAAAGGGCTCACATGATTCGACGATTTGGTTTCTAACGGCACAATCAAATGATTAACAAAGCTAACAGTTCCGAATTCCTTAAACAATTTGGACGTTTTCAAAATTCATTAGTTGACAAGTTGCAATGTTGATACGTTTTGGTTGCAAACTTGAATCAAGCTCAATTTTTTATCAAGTTTGCTTTTTCTGTTACGCTTAGTGACCGAACAATGCTACAAATGTATAATACTTATGTATTATTGACATTTTCGGGTAAAAGTGAATAAACCGTTCTAGTTTGATGTGACTAATTTTTAATTCAATCTGTGTAAGGCTCGGATGAAGTACCAATTCACAAGGTTACGACAGGAGGAATTAATTAATTTCCACTAGTAACTGGAGAACAAATAGAGATGATTGTTGAATCAGACATGATGGGTGCGATTGTGTATGGAGACCTGTTTATAAGAGGTACTTAAGAAAATAGGTAATGGTTACATGAGTTACGTAAAACCTTATTTAATACGGTTGTGATTGGTTGTTTCGGTTGAGCATTTTAGACGGGAGGTTTTAATCGTTCGAACAATTGTGTTACTTTTCAATTGTACAGGTGCAAATTAAGTGAACCCCATTGCTAGTTGATATTTGGTTTAATTGAGGGAATGTTGAAGAAAATTTCAGGCATCTTTTTGATACGTGGGCTATGATTGTTGTTTTGTCTAATTTAGTTTCGAACTGACATTTTGCTGGGCATTGTCTTTACATGTTTCATATAAAGGGAATACTCGATCCCGTTATTGTGTTTATAAATTATTAAACCAATTATTATCTTGATAATTCAGTTTTGAAACCGTTAATTTTATTGGTAGCCAATTTCGTGACTGTTCCTCCGGTTGTTTTAGTATTCATGGCGAACAAGGCGTCAGTTGCGTTAGAGATGATGTTCCACCCTGTCTCAACATCCGAAATCTCCATGTTTCGACTGCAGATGGCGTAACGAAGGAAATATGTTCCATGGAGTGTTGCGCCATTCAAGAACAGCTCTTTTGTGCTCAAAACCATTGATAACAATTCTTTCGTTAAAAACTCATCTCCCTATAACAAAAAAATAGAATTATAATACAATAAACGTAAATTATCCGTTAATGTGGCACCCTTGTCATATTAAAACTTGAATGAAACATCAGTACTCAAATGTTGGTACCAAAGGAAGTTTAGTGAAATTGTATTTTTTGGTGGTGATTTCCATAATCTCACTAGTAGTGAGTAAGTCTCACGCCTTGTCCAAATTTTCCTCGTCGAATTACGGCATAAAAATAAAGATGATAGGTAAATACTTCTATTTTTTGGAATAGGTTAGGAATAGCGAGGTCAGTGACCTATTGCGTTGTTTATGGTTGCATAGAGGGCCTGCCATTTTGAATCTTAGCAATGCTCCACTGTGATCCGAAGGATTTATTGTCGATTCTATTCTGAGAGGCAGCTTATTCCGTTTTAGTGATAGTGATGAATAGTGTGAGCATCGCCCGCTGATAACAGGACAAATTGGCTTGAGGCCAAGGATTCAAGATGTTTTATTATGATTTAAATGTTTTAATGTTCTGTCTATTTAAATGGTCTATTTCTAATGAAGGGGGCCCCCTCCCACATCCCCCCCCCCCTTCCCTTTGTATTTTTGGAGTTGGTTGGTCGTGGTAGGTGCTGGGTGACCCTTATTTTATTGTAAGCTGAGTTCTTGGAATCTGGGGCGAAGCCCTGGGATTTTTGTTTGTTTGGTCAATGGTCCTGGTTGGGGATAGGATTGGGAAATACACGGTGTCAGGGAGGGGAACTGAGGAGGCGTCAGCCGTGAGTTTGAGGAGGATCACTCTCTTCTCTTCTTGACTCCAGCCACCTTCCAGGAAGAGGCACCCTCGAGGAGGCCAGGGGCCGAGGGTGGCCAACCACCACGCCGCCGTGGACCCGCCGCCTGCATACCCCATACACCAAGGTACTTTGTTGACCCTCTCCTATTTCACACCAGAGTTTTGTTAGAGCTTAGCATTTCTACCCCCCCAGATTCTAGGAATGAGGCTATAGGGGGCCCAGCACGGGCGCCAACTCCATAGGCCATCTATACAGCAGTTTCCCTAATATAACAGTTCAAACAGCCACCGAACTATCGGTGTTCTGAGTTTTTACCAAAGCCCCTCGTTCCTAATCCTTGCACACCCCCCACACGCTCCCATTGATCTATTTACACCTAGTTCAGGGGATAGGGGTAAGATAGGGAGCGCTCAGCAGCTCCGCCCCCAGGCCTGTGCTTCTCCCGTTTTAGGTGCTGCATCCAGGGACTCAATGAGCTCGCCACCCAAAACGCCGTTGTAAGACATAAGATGAGCAGGGATGCTGGGTGCCAGAGTAAGAGCATGGCCTCAGAGTCGCTGTCCTCCCGGGACCCTCCTCGCGCCTTAGGGGAAGTCAGGTTGGCGGCCCGAGGGGGGTGGGTGCTGACAATAGGTATTGACTATCTCTACCAATACAGGTGGGGGAAACTTGGAGAGGATAGAAACAAAAAGTTTACAAAATTGTAAATGGAAGTAAAACACCTAGGAACACGGCAATCGTTAATGATTGAGTTAAATGAAGGTTTAAGGCATTCATTTAAATATACTGCAGTCATATCTGGCGGTGGTAGAGTGTACTGATCAAAAACTATCTCCCTACCTCTCTATAATTTCAGTATAGTTTGTACTTACTGTGATTCTGAAACACACGAGGCCCATGTTTACAGGTGCACACAATTCAAACCTCGGATCTTGAGATACTTTCGTCTCAAATGCTTTGGCCATACTGATCTGTTTCCTTATGAAATTTTGCAAGTTGGATTCCCCGAACAATCTCATAGTAATCCACATTTTCAGTGCTCGAAATCTCCTTCCGAGCGGTATTTCCCAGTTCTGAAAAACAGGAAAATGTCATTCAGTTTTGCAATATTGCTACCAATTACACGTTTTAAAAATAACTGTTTGATACCTTAATCAACTTAAGTGTGAAAAGCGTACCCTGAAATTCGGCGACCAGTTCTGTTGCATTATTTCACTGTAGTGGTCTCTGAGGTAGTCTCTATCCACTGTGAACGCGTTTAGTAAATGAGTTCTATCCTTGATCCTAAAACAGATTTTTTTCAGGTAAGGGAGGATTGTTTTTCCGAAATCAGCTCCCAATTTATTCCGTATTCAATTAATAATCACCAAAAGCATGAGCAGTCGAAGTTAACAAGGAGCCATTTGTGAGGATTCATGTTTAGGCTGTCGCAAAACTCCACTCCAGCAGCCAAATATCTGTACTCCGGACAGACAAATGCTGCTCCTGCAAAAATAGTACAATTGATATCATTACTGCACTTCTACTGTTGTGTCGAAGCCGCCATTCACGAAGGAGCGAACGGCTCAAACCTCTTTAAACCAATTCATACTCCACCAGTGGCTCCGTGCCGCCTTGTCGAATAGCTGGATTTTCGGACAGTGCAAAATTCATGAAACCGCTGGACTTGCCATTTGTGGAGGAACGCCTCCCCAAATGATAAGCCAGGGACAGCACCCATTTCATGCACCACATATGGGCTGCTCGGATATCGCATATTACCTCGCAGTTTAAAATTGACACATCACAGTAAGTGTCAAGCACGGTAACAAGAGTAGAACGGTAGAGGTTATCAATCTGGGGTGAAGGGGACCCCGACGTCACCGGTACCTTCAACAGTCCCTCATTTAAATGTACACCGTACACCGTAGTTCGCTGGTTACATATTGAACCCAGTGACACAAGACATTGTGACCGCGCAACTGCACTAAATAATCTTTAAAACGTCTGCCAAGTGGGTGTGGCACATTGCTTCCTCGTATCCATAACATGACTGTATAGATAATTGAAAATTATTATTGACTAAAGAACTTCGTTCAATTAGGCGAAGTAAATATTGAATTAGGGTAAATTTATTGTTATGCAGGAGCATAAATTGAGAGAATAAAGGGATAAATTGACATTATAGCATTTCGAAAAATAAAATATATGCATCGTTCAATGATGGTTCAATATGGTTCGATCCAAGCTCGAGGCTAAAACTTTATTTTCTCTTTATTACTCACGAGGACCATCTTTACGTCAGTCCGAACAATCCCTGAAAATTTCATCGAAATCAGTCATGTACCTACTCCCGGAGTTATGCGTCTAACAAGGATTTCACGTTTACGGATGCGCAGAGACTACTGTTGATCGGGGGGTCATGAAACTCATAGGGGACCATCTACACATTAAACCGAACAATCCCTGAAAATTTCATCGAAATTGGTCAAGAACTCCCGGAGTTACATGCGTAACATGAATTTCGTTTGCGCGTGCGCAATGACTACTATTGATCCGGGGGTCATGAAACTTATAGGGGATCATCTACGCATAAAACCGAACAATCCCTGAAAATTTAATCGAAATCGGTCAAGAACTCCCGGAGTTACGGCCGAAACAAGGATTTCACGTTTGCGCATGCGCAGAGGCTACTATTGATCCGGGGGTCATGAAACCTATAGGGGACCATCTAAACCCCAACCCGCACAATCTCTGAAAATTTCATCAAAATCGGACTATAACTTCGTGTAGTTTTGCCCGTAACAAGGATTTGCTGACAGACAGACACGGAACCAAAATTGTTCAGAAAGGTCTAAAACGCAAGATGCAAGTGGAATTTTTGATTTTGGAGACAAAAAAATTTTTACATTCCGAAAGTGAAAACAATGCTTCCGCAACCTTGGTAGACTCGGAAGCAAAATTGATTGAGTGGGTGACTGAATCCGAAATGCTGTTCCTGATAATCGCAATGAATTTTGGAAGACGTTTTGGACTTATTTCAGTTTTTTTGCTTTAAACGCCTAGACGATGACGCTTCACAGAAGAAACCTTGCCGACAACGGAAGTTACTAGCTGTTCGTTGCCCTTGCGTCTTTGTCTTTATTCTATTATTCAAAAATGGGTTGGAATTTTTTCAATACTTCTTTTAGTTTTAGGTAAAATAAGGGTGCTTATGAATATTTTTCACATTTTTGTTTTGAGGAGGGTGTGGGGGGGGGGGGGGGTTGCGTCATGAAGCGTGGGGGGTTACCCCTGGATTCTCGAGGGTAGAGTTGATTAGGGGTACCGGTACTCAACTCTCCATTCTGCTAATTTATATTTGGTCGTATGTATTTTAAGATTTGTGTTTGTATATTGTATTGCAGTGATTGTACTGCAATAGGGGGTTTAGCTGTAAAATACTTTAGATAACCACGTACCAGCATATGCGGCATCAATATGCAACCAAACTCCTTCTTCGTTGCAAAGTGGTCCTAGTTGCATGAGATCATCAAACGCGCAAGTCGCCGTTGTGCCTAATGTTGCAACTACCTGAAAATCAAGTCCCAGAAACGTTAAACAGCACCAAACAAAAATTTATACTAGTGTGAGATTTTCCTCTAAGTCATACACATCAGTTTTAGAATGATCTTGTGAGTGAAGCTCTGATTTCATAGAATGGATGGATTTCTGGAGTGTGAAGGCCTTATTTTATTCACTGTGTGAAGTAGCAGTTATTCATCGAAGCCTTTGTAATGCGGTCACAATATCATAGTTTTGCATTTAGAACATAACCGTTAGGTTCAAGTGATGGTTGGATCCATCTGGAAAATCTTTCTCAATCATCAAATCTGATGTTGATATCAAAGACATTGTCATTAATCACTAACACGTCTTCAATGTAGCTTCACCTCATACTTACAAAGCATGGTATTAGACCATTTCTTCTGTCTTCAGCTATGGCCTGTCGTAAGTGAGAAGGCTGGAGGGTCCCGTCTGAATTGGACTTGACCAACCGTATTTCCATGGAGCCCAGGAGTGCAGCTTTTTCCACTGCTGAGTTAGACTGATCTACACATGTGATATGATTTCTCAATTTTTCAAATTTTCATTACTAAGAGATGAGAAACAGTTTAAATTGGAAGTACAGGTGGTACCCAAGGCCGAAGCGCGACGGGATTTTGAACTTTAGGAGAATCCTTAAAAAGGTTGTTACAGATAGAATCCTTTGTACGTACATCATTCTTTTGTCGTACATTTCGTTCGATAACCCATGGAAGAGAGCAATCTACACAAGGAAGTATCCATTTATAGTGTAGGCATCACAAGCCTGTCAATTGTTGTACATAGATTTTTTACTACAGTTTATTTTTGAGTTTTCAGTTTTATAATACCTATTGACAACGTGAAGTCAGTCAGTCAGTGTGTGTGAAAAGTAGCAAACAGAGAAAAAGCTAAACTCGGTGCTACGCGCCTCGCCGGGGGCTGCGCCCCCTGGACCCCCCTTTTGCTTTTATTTATAGCCTGCTGCTACAAGTATAGAAACGTAGAATACGCTTTAGCCTCGAGTGGACGCTGAACTGCAGAACGTTCAACGGTGATTATGAAACGTGTATTAGCGTTTAAGTAACGTACACTAACGATGTTATTGATATGGCTGGCGAATATGGAATCAATGCACGATCCACCACGATAATCCGCATTCTTGTATGTGACAATCAATACAAACGTGCGCAAATCAATAGAAAAACGACGGTTTATTTTATTGAAAAATGAAACATAAAATTATTAAGGTAAATGCAAGTTGTTTAATTAATAATTATTAAGGTAAATTTACGGATGTAAATATGCAAGTTGTTGCTTGGTGATCACCTTTAGTTACCCAATGTGCTTATAAACATCAATTATCGGTGTTTTATGATCATATGATCTGTTTCTAAAGCAGCCCAGAACGTTCTAGACTTTTCCGTGTCACATTTCGTTACGCTCAAGCGTTCCTTTTTTGGCTAGTTAGTACATGGCTAAAGCGTATTCTACGCTAAAAAAAATATAATTTAAAAATGTAAACCCAGAAATCTTTGAAATTAATTATTATTGGAGTCAGATAGCGATATACCCCCCAATAATATTAACGGGGTGAAATTAAGTTAAGGAAACCTATTAAAATGGGATCGCAAGGCAGTGTGCGCGGGGAGATGCAAATTCCTTCTTCCAACTCCTTTGTAGGAAAATATAATGTTTCTCCTTTTTGGAACACTGTACGGTGAAAATGTGTTTGTTTCAAGAACCGCCTCTATTCTCTTTATCACTGAATAACCTTCAAGTTCTTTTCCGTAGTTTTTATCACGTTATTTCATTGAATTTGATCGTAAATCATATTTTTTTCGTCAGGGGATGATGTCCGTTTTCTGACGTATTATGAATGTTGAATTGTTGCCGTTGACAAATTTTAAGCGGTTTTGGCGCAAAGATTATGAGTTATAAATTTAATGACAAATTAAGTTTCCTAAATATTATTCTGCTTCACGAATAACTTTCCGAGTACCTCTGGTTTGTTTTCACTTTCGGTAAATGACCAATTTTTCACTTGCCGAAATCACAATTTTTACTCCATTTTTGCGTTTTTAGGCCACTCTTAACTACTTCAGTTTCGTGTCTATGTGTATACATGTCCGCAAATACTTATAAAAACCCTGATGCCTTTAGAAAATCTGCGGGTAAAGCTCTATGGTACCTTATGACTTTCATTGCTCATGAATCAATGCAATCAATCTGCTAAAAAGTAATGTCCAACAATGTCTCACGTCCCAGTCGTCTGATCTTGCTCGAATGCGGAGGGTGATTAGTCTAATAATTTCATGATAATTTCAACAAGGTAGTACCATTAGCAAGTAGCTACGGCGCATGCGCGCAGGGAAGCCCTTGTCACATACTTAATGGCCAAAGTTTCCACTCGATTTTGATGAACATTTGGAATGAAATGTTCAGAAATCGACTTCGACCGTATTTTGATGATATTTGTGTGCATTTTCAGTATAGTTGCACGGTTAAACATTTGGATGTCCATAAGTTTTTAGCGTAGAATACTCTTTAGCCATGAACTAGCTAGCCGAAAAGTGTCACGCGGGAGTGGAACGAAAAAGGGTATGGTATCCAGGAACGAAAACGGTGACACGAGACCAAAAAACGTAAGAATATTTACATCCATGTGTAGTAGTTGCGACAAACCCGTTTGAAGTGAGTCATTTTATTTATGTAAATCGGAGTTTACATTCGGTTCGACAATGAACGTTCGATGATCATCGTTGAACGTTCAGCGTTCAATCGAGGCTAAAGCGTATTCTACGTTCCTATACTTGTGGCAGTAGTCTCTAAATAAAAGCAAAAGGGGGTCCAGGGGGCTTGCCCCCTGGCGAGGCGCGGAGCGCCGAGTTTTCCTTCGTAATTGATTTCCTTGAATTAAATGCTAGGAAAATATTTATTCTAAAAATTTTAGAGCCGTAGCAATAGGACAATTTGTTAAAATCGGGGAAAAACAAACATTTGTTAAAATATGGCCTTTACGGCTTTTAAGCTCCGAATTTAGTTTAATGAGGTTGATATAATTTGTTGCTTAAAGTTTGGAAAATGTGAGTACATTGATGACAGTTGACCAACCTGAAGAGTAAGCAATCAATTTGGCTTTGAGCAGCCCCTCGTCAGCCTC
The DNA here is from genome assembly GCA_031894815.1 of Creontiades dilutus. Taxonomy (NCBI): domain Eukaryota; kingdom Metazoa; phylum Arthropoda; class Insecta; order Hemiptera; family Miridae; genus Creontiades; species Creontiades dilutus. Next base: position 1,135,392 of record JAVIWC010000161.1, read on the forward strand.
AGGGTGCAGCTTTTTCATGTCCCGCACTGCTTTGTATTTTGCCGTCAACAGGGCCACGAGGATGCCTTCACTCCCTGATCCCTTTCAATTGGAGAAGAAATAGTACATAAATGGTGATAGAAGTTGTATAGTTTGGAAGATAAAAGTATATCTAAAAGGTTGTCCATGTGAAAAACCCCTCCAATTCTACCTAGTTTCGTGGAATAGGGATTTACTTACAAAACACTGAGGTTTATGATTCCTGTATTATACTAACCCTTCTACCTGACTAACTGATCTATGTAAATTAGACGGTACCTCGACCCTTCATATCTTGTCTTGTCCACTATAGATGGCAAAAAAGGTCCATATTTATATTTCAATACATTAGATCGATTAGATCGATAAGGTCATGGATCTCCACACATTGTACTTAATTGACTTTGAAACATAGGCAGCTGATGGAATGGTTTAGTTACCCCTTCAATGAGCTCAATGCAGATAATGCCCGCAACACTCAGAGGATGTCTCAGATGCTGGAAGGCGTCAGGTATATCTCCCGAGGCAGCGGATTCAAGAATCGGGAAGAGCAAACTACTAGATGCAAAAAGACAGTTGGATGACTTTGTCTCAGGTATATCTTCGTGAACACATACTTTTACTAGTCCCTTTACTAAACAGAAGCTGATATCAGAACGTATAGCTGACGGAGCCCCGCACGACAGACCATGGGTCATTCCATGTCCTTCAACATGTAACGTTTTAAAGCCCTCCACAGAACATTGTGACATGGTGAGGCTCTTCGTGTATCATGTACCACAATAATATTACATAAACCTTGAGAAACTCGATTTCAAAAGGAACTCTAGGCTAAGGTTCTCAAGAAATTATGAACCATTCTCTAGTAATTGGCAACCGTAGGGGAACTCACAACTGTACATAATTGTTGCCAATAAACACGACCGACCACCGTCTTCAGGCGGGGATGAGAAGTGTGAGAACTCATGGGGATGGGAAGTGTAGAAGAAGCTCGAGCAGTATAAATACTCGCCCATCGGTTAGGGTAGTCAAATCGAACCATCAAAATCGATTTTGGGATCGATTTCACAATCGACGGTCTCAAATCGATTGAACCAATTAATCGAGGCAAAACAAATTGATTTTTCGATTTTATTTTATTTTGTATCCTAATTTTATTTTATGGTTCACTTTTAAGCTTTCAAGATGTCCAGATTCAAAACGTTCAACGTCCGTCCGCCGTGTCACGCATGCCTCACTGCCTCAAAAATGGTACAAAATTCAATGATATTGAACTTTTGAGCAAAATTTTGATTCGTTTGCACAATTAATACTCCTCAGGAGCCGAAATGGTGCCCGCAAGGTTTTCAGCTTGATCGGACAGAAGCTGTGGAATCCACAGTGTGAATGTTTCACCTTACTTTTTTCGTCCAAATCGGTAATCAAGTAAATTTCTCGAAAGTATCGTACAATTGGGAGTAAAACCTGAAATTGTGTAAACGTATAGTTCGAATATCATCAAAATCGTGCGATAGTTGTCGCCTGCGCATGCTCAAATGAGATATATATTTGATACGCCTATAAATTGTCTGAAAATCGTTTTTATGAGTGTTATGTTTTTCATAAAAATCAGAGGTCCAATCCTTCCTGCGCAAACCATTCCAAATTTCCCATAACTACCGTAAAATTGGGAGTAGAAACCAGAATGCCCTGAAAACTGTCCGAATCATTCGAAATTTAGCAGAACACTCCTCTGGAAGAAAAGGCGCTCTTTCCATAAATGTCTGTAATATAGATACATATTATGTCAAAATGAATAAAAATCGGTTTAACCTCACAAAAAATCGATTAATTGTTTACAAAAGTCGATGGTCGATTAAAATCGGCCCATGAAAATCGATTGTAACAAAGAGGAAAATTGGTGGTCAAACATCGATTTTTTTGTGAAAATCGAAAATTGATTGCCTACGGCTGGCCACTCTAGTTGGTGGACGCCCTTAACTTCAAATTCAACTTTTTTGTTTTTCCATTAACATTGGTTATACAGCCATGTCGTCAAATGTTAGTTACAATTATTGATGTATTCATATAGTTCTTTATACATTTCTAGTTTTGGTAGTGCTAATATGTGGGAGTACTTAAATGGAAGTTCGATCAGAGTAGATAGTTTTTTAAATAAAAGGTATCTTTCTAGATAGAATAGAGGGTTTTAGATTGAATCACTATATGTTCAATCGTTCCACTGGGGTTTCCGCATCTATTACATTGTTGGCTATCCTGAAGATTAAACTTATGCAGATAAGCATCGCAGACTCCGTGATTTGACCTCATTCTTGTGATGGTCCTGGTAAAAGGTTTGGGGACTTGGTGGTGATGGTACCATGGGCGTCTTGGAACATTCGGTTGTATCTCCTTATAAAACTTTCCTCTTTCGGATGCTATGAACTTTTGTTTCCATTCTGTTCGTATGTCGCTGCTGATCCAGGAATAGAAGTCCGAGCTTGGGATGGTGGTTGTATACTCATGGCTCTGTAGAGCTGCTCTTTTTGCTAGAGTGTCCACTTTTTCATTTCCCTATATTCCTGAATGCCCTCTTATCCACACAAAAATGAATTTGATTCTGTCCGTTTTTGCCTGAGCAAGAAGGCCTAAGGTAATCTTGCTTAAGGCAAGAAGGCTTAATAATCAGGGGGTTGTCTGCTCTTTCTACATTATATGAGCCAATTTTCTTGACAGTGCTCATTGAATCCGTGAGGATTGTCCATGTGGTGTTGTTGCTGATATGTTGCGATATTATGTGGTTTACAGTGTTTTATAAACGCTATAGTTTCAGCACTGAAGCTCGAAGTTTGTTTCGGTAGATTGTATGTCATCTGAGTTCCGTCACTTGGGATATAAAACGCACATCCCACACTTTCTCAATTTTTTGATCCGTCTGTGTATACGTTGGTACTATGGGGCCATCTAGTTTGGATATAATATTGTAGTTCAAAAGTTCAACCCTTTCCTTTTTATTTCAGCCTCAAAACTTCGCCTTTAGTTAACGAAACTCCCTTCGAAATTCATCTACCCGACCGGCCAGTTTTCTCCTGGTACCTAGATTCTCAATTTCGGTGGTGGGACGCACTACGCCCGGGATCATTACTTCGAGCTATCCCTCCTCTAAACACCTCTCGACTACGGCGCGACAAATGAGGAGCTTACTTTCAAACAGGCACATATCCATTCCGACAAAACGTTCAGGCTGTATATCCATTTTCACTTCGGAAATGTGCCCTTTTTATCAAAACTCATGGATTTGTGCCTTTTTGAAAAAAAAAAAAAAAAAAAAAAAAAATGAATTCATTCTCCATTTTGTAGGTTTTATTGAAAACTTTACCTGACTCCATATTTCTATTTTTCATGCCTGCCATCTATCGAGTCTCGTGTAAATATTCAACGTCAAGACGAAGGCGCAGTGCTTCTTTTTGGATGTGTGCCTTTTTGAAAACACACGACTTATCGCCTGACGAAATTGGGAGGATATGTACCATTTCGATTGCAAGGCACTGAAAAAAATGTAGGGGACGGATTTGTTACCTTTTGATGCAAACACATAACTTTAGCCCCGGAATTGACGTGGTTGTGTTCTGTTTTGTTCGGAAATAATAGGGGGATCTAATTCAACTCATATTCAGAGATAGAAAATCGAGAAAAAAAACGTTTTCTCCCAGATTTGGATATGTGCCTTTTTGAAGTAAGCTCCTCAAATGTTATCACATTTGCGGAGTAATCGAAATGAGCCCCAAAACTCGGGTGCTCGGCCGAAATGAGCTCTCATATTCTGCCTAACGACAAAAAGGCAAACATATTTGTTTTACTTGACAACTCTTCCGATTTCACATGGAATTCCATATATGTGCTACGCCCTCGTTAACCGTCTAGTTCCCGATGATTCCTTTAGTACATCCATTATGACACTCTTTTATCTATACCTGTACGACTTACTTGAATGATACCTCCACCTAACCCTTCATTTTCCGCCAAAAAGTGGTTTGGGAGGCCCATGAGTTTGGCTAGCCAATCCAAGACTATGACTTCCAGTTCTGTACACGCTGGACTCAACATCTGAAACAAGACGGCACAACGTTGAAGAGTTTGCTGTGTGATAATCGTACTCAGAAAATCAATCGAATAGCATTGATCCGTTTCATGATATTTAGGTGGCTCACTATTACGAATGATGATTCTCCTAATAACTCGGAAAATTACCCGCCAAAACTTAGAAACACGAAAAGAGACAAATACATGAAATATAAATGATGATATCCATATTTAAACAATATATATCTAGTTACTCATTACAATTTAATTCTAGAAGGGCGCAGTTTTATTGAATACACTGCAGTTGCCTGAAAAACTGATTTCTTTCATTGCAAGGATGTTTGCCACAACAGTATCGTGTTTACACGATTTCAAGCCGTATAGCAGTAAGCACTAAATGCACTACATTCTCAAGTATTTAGGAACCTTGTCCATTTACCTTGAGACATTAAAAACTTACCCAATTGAATCCCACACAACCCAGGCCAGCGCTGAGTATTTCTCCCAGCATACTCGGATATGAGTTACCAGCTGGGAAGTATCCATTGTAGTTCGGAGAGTTCCAATGTGTCAACTGCATCAAAACGAGTCATTAAAATGAATACAACAATTAAAGAATTAAAGAAAAATAATATATATTTTTAAATATTACAATTACCCTAGGATTAGGTAATATTTTATCCGTCTAATGTAACTTTTTTATGATTGACGCACGCTTTCTAAAAAATTATTTCCAAAATTGATGTACCTTCAACAGTGCTATACCGGTACAACTTTGGGTGATAGCTGTTTGTAGCCTTGGAGAAAGCTGTACTGAATACAATTTCAAGGGATTGTGAGGATTGACCTTTCCAAGGGTTTCATATAAGCACTAAACATCCGCAAATACAGGGTGTCCCAGTTACTAAGCTCCCCCCCCCCCCCCCTTATTTTCTCCAATTGTGGAAAAAAAATCGGACCAACGCTATTCTTCATAATTTTTTGCGTAGAGTTAAAAATGACAAAATTGCGCAGTGCAATCACTTTATTAGGAGGAAATCATTCATTTTCCGTGAAATCTTTTCCAAGTATTGTTTTCTTCACGAATTATTTCTCCTTTGTGCAGCTAGACATTGCTGCTTACATAATTTTGTGATGTGGAAAAGTTACCTGTTATTTAACAATTTTTTTAATACTTAATCGGGATTGATTCATTATCCTTCATATGAAAATCGAAGATTTCCTATTCAAAAAGAATGGATAGCACAAAATGGATAGCACCACGTGAATCAGCTTTGAAAAACAATTGAAATGTGTGTGCCACACTTGAGGACAACCTTCATCTCAATTTCGGCGCTATCCCTGGGTTGCGCATTTTTAAGCGCTCGCAGAACGAATGGCGCGCGGTCAAAAAAATCGATCGAGGAGCCAAATGTTCATGAAATTTTCCGTAGAATCCGAATCTGAAATAAAAAATGGGGGTTTCCATTTGAAAAAACAAAGTTGATCTTGGTTGCGCTTGCGCGCTGCGCAATTTTGTCATTTTTGAACCCTACACAAATATCTCATTCTGTCATTTTTTAATCCATTTTTTTCGATCGGTTCTAGCTGCTCTGCATATGTGAAAGCCGAACCTTTTGCTTAAATTTTGATTAAGTTTAAGCGGATTAAAGTCGTTAGGTTCCCTAAAAGGTTTTCAACCACCGAACTATTAGTACCATGTGGCTAACATAATTTTCAAGAGACCGTTACGTGTTTCTTAGAATTTAATCACCAAAATTCACTCTAAATTGGAAGAAGACTACAGTAGTGTAAGCGATTTATTGCTAGCGCATGATTTGAAGATCAGTAGTATGGTCTGTTGATGATTATACCTATCATCGATGTTTGCCTTGAATCAGACGTATTTTGTTAGAACCCTCAAAACATTTTAAGGATTTGCAAACCCAGGGACAGACAAGCACGAAACGAAAGTCAATCAGAGAGGTCTAAAAACGTAAAATGCGACGGAACATTTTGATTTTGGAGGAAAATTTCTTCCCGAAAGTGAAAAGAAAGCTTCCGCTACCTACAAATAGACTCGGTAGCAAAAATACTAAATTAATTTCACCTATGTTGGCTATGTTGAAATTTGGATTAATCGAGAATGGATACGGAGATCTTGAACAACTCGTTCTATGAGTTCATATTGGTTCAAGTAGAATCCCCCCCCCAAATCGCAGAGTTTTCGTTTGACAATAGTTTTCGTAGTTAACAACAATATTGCAGAATCATATTTCAAAGTTACTAAGCTCGACTATAATAGTGAAAATAATAAGAAACAGCAAGACTGCGAATCCTACCTATGCAGTACTGTGCGAGTTGCGGACAGGTAGAGACGAGTAAAGGGGCGTTGGTCAACAAAATATTGCTGTTTGCGGAACGGCCTCGACTTCGAATGATTGTTTCGTGCGATTTGCGGACATTGTGCAGCGATCAGATAGATGACAATACGTAGGTAAACAACAACTCTCACTGATGACTCGCAATCTGATGGCTGCAGGATTTTGATATTTGGGATAAGCGATTGCCTACGGGCTAAGCGATGGGCTATGTTTGCCTTACTTCCAGACATAAAACAGAATACGTACGAGCGCTTTGTCACGTCAATTCTTCAGTGGGCGCCAGGGTGGAATCCCCCTGTGACTTTGAGTTAGGCGCCATCAATTCCATTAAGAACATGTTACCTCATGCACCTACCACTACCATGTCTGGCTGCAACTACCACTACAATCAGTCCTTGTGGCGGAAAGTTCAGCAAATTGGGATGGCAGTAGAGTATAAAGAAAATGACGAAACGCGACTAGCTTGCCGTATGTGTGCTGCTTTAGCCCTTCTTCCGCCAGACTACATACAACTTGGATGGTTTTTAATTTTGAATGAAGCACCATCGACAGAAAAAATGAAACTATTTTTGGACTATTTTGAACAGCAATGGCTGTAAATTGAGAAGCACCTCTCAAGTAACAAGTCACAATGCAGCCAGTCCTAAGCCTGAAAAAAAAAGCGAAGGGAAATGTCAGCAACCTGCACGACCGACTATCGATCTTCATCCCACCACTTCAGTTTGTCCGCAAATCGCACGTCCGCAACTTGGCACGTCCGCAACCCGCACGCTACCACCTATGAATTTACATTAATGTAATGTGTTTATTTTATTGTGTTGATGTTCAATGCTATATGATTGGACGCTTACACCGGGTTGAATGAGTCTTTCGATATCTGGCAGGATTCTAGACCAGTCATCTGGGGTCGCTGGGGCTGTGGATGGGATGAGATGATGAAGATATCCAGGCTCCACGCTTGGCAAGACCTGTCTGCAAAGTTGTGAAAGCGGAGTTAGATCCAAAATGAAGTATTATTACCACTAAGGTACCTATTACCTAAAATCTGGTGTGCAACTTATAGGGAACGTTATTTGAAGGTCGATCGCACTACTGTTGTATGTTCTTCAGGTTACAAGATGGTGCCATTTCCTCTCGCTGATCCCAATTACATCTCCATCAAGTAACTTAAGAGATCAAATACCACCTGACAATAGCTACACTAACTAATCATTAAATTAAAACTTTCTATGGTATTGCAATATGGTAATTTTCAAATGAATAATCTACAGTGAGAAATCTATTATCATATCTTTACGACTATCTTAAATTTAGGGTTTCAACTGTTCAGAAATCAGTGAGTGAGCCTAGTTTTACTTGTATATTTCAATTTTGGTTTATTATTCAATAATGAACCATTGTAATCGCTCTTGGAAAAAATTCTAACCCCCCCGCAAAATTTCATGGTTTACGTTTCAAAAGTATACAAATTTTCCGTACGTCCGCCGTACGCACGATTTCTCCCAAACGGCTGAAGCAAAAAAGCTGAAATTTTCAGGAAAAATCCATGTTGGTCCGACGACGACCCAATTCTTAAGCCAGCTCTCTCACTTAATTTAAAGTGCCCTTTAAGGGTTGTCAAAGTTTTGTAAAATCCCTAAAAACCTCAAAAAAGTCAAGGCGGCCTAAATTTGGACTCTTTTTGAAGAACGTTCCACGAGGAATCGAATGAGCCCCTTCCCAGGTCCGTAGCTCATACCATTCCCGATTTATGGTGCCAACATTTCGGTTATTTTGGTTTATTATTGTTTTTATTTTGATATCAGTAACCTAGTGACGTAGTGATGTAGTAATGTGGATACTGGAGTGAACTCCTAACAGGCTTTGTAGCCGATATACGGGTTGAAGCATTCTGATATGCATGAAACGCTGCAAATTCTTTCACTGGGGTTTATTATTCAATTGGCTTGCGTTCATGATTTGAATTTCTACTAAGTGTTGGAGTGTGCGTGTTTCACAAGTGATAGAGCGATTATTGAATTTCAGGAGGCACACAAATATGATCAACTGATCAATAAAAATAGGTATTTTGGTTGAGAACAGATTTACGTGCTCTATGCATATCTCCTGAAGTTCAATAATCGCTCTATCACCAGTGAAACACGCACACTCCAAAGCTTAGTAGAAATTCAAGTCATGAACGCAAGCCAATTGAATAATAAACCCCAGTGAAAGAATTTGCAGCGTTTTTCCTATAATTGCGACTAGTTAACTCGTCTACAGGTTGCTGTCTTAGCTGAATATCTCTCCCCTCCCCCTCTTAATATTCTCAAAAAAACGGTTTAGTAAACCTAGACCTTTTTTCGTTCCTACGTCTACCTTTTTTCGTCTACGGTGTCATTTTCGGGTTCATGATCATGAGCAATACACACTAATTTGGTTTTTTGAAATGAAAACCGTAATTTTGAATTGCTGATTCAAAAGATTTCACCGAAACCACGCAGTATTTGTGGTAAAAGTATACTCAGAATAAGGGCTGTTTTGCATACTATTAAAGCATAATAATGGGCTGAAAAATATAAAATATAAACGCATAGGATTTCAGATAAAACTCGACCTCACAACGATAAGGGGTTCCCATTTGAATAAACAAATTCAGCTGATATCGTGCCCTTTTTCGTTGTTGACGAGAAGCACATTTCCTGCAAACATTACCCTGAACACTTTAAAAACATGAGAAATAATCTTTGTAATACGTATAACATTATTCCTGTAGTTAGTTATCCTATGCGAAGTGAACACGGCGCCGAAGAGCGACCCCACCTTCAAGACCGCCCTGTATTGCGGGTTATTGCCTACTCTTGTCACCATGGTTACAAGACATTCTTCTTTAACTGCAGACCCACTGATCAAGGTACTACCCAACGAACTATACTCCGTTCGAAGTAACATAGCTCGCTGCATTACCTATCGTGTGGAAATACTTGCCTTAGTTGATGGAAATCCTAGGTTTAGTTTTGCATAGACGAAATGACATATATCTGAAAAGAGAGCTGCTTTTCCTACTACGTAGTGGAGTGTTTCACCACCAACTTGTGTTCTTGGTAGGTACTGTTCCTCTCAAAGGCAAATAGAAAAACCTGTATACTGTTACGTTTTGAAGACTAAATAACGACTAGTGAGGAATATACTTTATTATTCAAGACATCAAACTGGAGCGTATAATATGTTTCTTTTTCTTTTTTGGAAACGTTTCGTCCCGCTATGGGGACTTCTTCAGTCCTGTCATTATGTTAGATTAAAGTATGTGTATCCAACCACTTCATAGTAGTCAACATTCATATGTGTTGGAGTGATTTTCTCCTTTTGTGTAAAATCATCATTGAAATCCAGAAGGGAGTATAGAGTTTTTTTGTATGATGTTACAAAAGTATAATATACGCTCCAATTTGATGTCTTGAATGAAAGTGGTCACACCACAAACAACAACCATGACTACTTTATTATTACTGGTACACAAAGCGTCCAATTTAATACCAACTTACAATACAAATTAATACAGACGGCGGTTATATTACGTCTTAAAGACTACGGGCAACGAATAGATGACAACCGAGGTCGAGGGGAAGGCGCGTTGGGCTCCCGTGACAGGACCGATGTGCCGACGTCCGCATAACGACCCCTCCCTATTGTCCCTATCCTGACAATACAAACAGTTAAGCATTGAGAAATCCGCTAACATTTAATGGGACTTATTTCATAGGTTTCTTCTTCAACGAGTACGTAATTACTTATCTAAATTTCCAATTTCGAAGACTCCTGTAATTTGTTTTATTATTTGCGAAGAACCAGCGTTCAGTTTAGGAAGAACAACTACGTTAATCAACATGCAATCAATAACAGAAAAGATTTTACTTAACATCGACTTGAAGAAATTACTGGTACGACCCTAAAACCCTATTAAAACTTGAGCTTTCTAGGATTCAATTATATGGTGTAACAAGGTATTATTCGAAATTACTCACTTCCCATTCTAGGGAGTGAGCTTTTCAGCATGTGGATGAAGTATTTACCTAGCTAACAGTTCCAAAATATGACTTCAGCCTATTTTACGTCACTTACCTCTCCAGTACGGCTTTGGCCCTAGGACCGACGTGAACAGCTTGATTTCGTTCAAAACTGTTTCTAAGCAAGCTAATTGCAATAAAATTGCACATTTGGTTACAGTTGGTGTTGCAATTAGTTATTAAATTTAGCTACCTGTTTCTGATGTTTTCATTGTAGTCTATGATGTAGTCGATTGCCTGTTTGGCGTACTTCCTGAACTCTTCAGGGTCCATTTCGCTCGATGTTTAAATCTCTTAATGGTTTCCTGCAATGTGAAACATGGATATTTACAGTCGAATAATGAAACTAGTGGTAGATGAAGGTATCAAAGTAGATTTCTATAAAACATGGTCCTCCAAATTGCAGCTAGGAACACTCTAGGTTCAGAGAAATATCTTAAAAACTAAACAAGGGTAGAGGTAAAAGGAATTTCAGCCCTTATGGCTCAACTTTGTGATGAGAATGGATAGTTCCCCCATCTCGATTCTTGAAACTTCTGATCCTGAAAATAAGCCTGACGCCTTCTAGTTTCAGGAATGCTGTGGGTGTTGCAGGCGTAGTCACTCCTGCTCTTGGGAGAGCTACTCATTCCATCCCCTCCTTGTAATCACCTTTAGAGGAATCGCTCAAGAACTGCACATTAATTTCAATTCTAGAAACCCTCTCTGAAGTTACGATTGCCACCTGTAGGATTGTAATTATGAGCATAGGAAACCTGCTTTTCCAAAACCATAGCATTCACTTATGTAATTCCACATCCCCGGTGGCAAATTCAAATTGCCAACCACGGAGCTGCAAAGATTGTTACATAATTTAGTCTAGAAAGGTGATTATCCTACTAGGTACATCCTACCCCAACGACATTTTCATACATTACAACATGGCTAGTTCTCACTTAGTTTTTGGTTAATTATTCAATAATAAACCATTGTAACATTCTAACCCCCCCATGGTTTACGTTTCAAAGGGTGTAGAATGGCAATAAAAAAATCCGTCAAATTGCCACGATTTCTCCCACGCTGAAGCAAAAAATCTGAAATTTTCAGGAAAAATCCATGTTGGTCCGACAACGCCCCAATTCTTATTCTCTCACTTAATTTAAATGTAAAAACCTCAAAACTAAAACTCTTTTTGAAGAACTTTAGAGGAATCGAAAGCCCCTCCTCAGGACGTAGGTCAACCCATTCCCTATGGCCCGATTTATGGTGCCAACATTTGCGTTATTTTTAACCTACCGATACACGGGTTGAAGTGTTCGACATTTTCAAATTCTTTCACTGGGGTTTATTATTCAATTGGCTTGCGTTCATGCTTCACAGGTTCGATTATTGAATTTCAGGAGGCACACAAGTATGACTAACTGAAAAATTGAACAACATGGCTAGTTCTAAAACATGGGTTTATTAGTTTTTGAGTAATAATTATTTTTTGAGTAATAATTATTGCTCGTATTATCGTAAATGCAATTATTTGGTGTGAGAGAATTTCTACGGATTCGACCCCAGTCGATTTAGCGTCTAAAATTACACAGAAATGACACCCCACTGTTATATCTCAGTAGAAATTTCGATAACCACGGTGTTGACCAGTTTGTGGTCCATAGTGTCTAAGCGTCTATGAGGCATTCAGCGAGCGGTTCTGAAGTTGAATTCCCACGTTGGAATAAAGTAGTTCTGTGAGAAGTACCTGTTACAGAAATCAAAACCAGAGCTGTTTCTTTTACATCTGATGAGTGAAACAGCGAGCGTATCCCGTTTGGGCGAATGGCCAGCGGTAGTGGTGCGAAACGGGGACCCGTTTCGGCAAACGCCTACGAGCTACAAAGGGCTCGTTTGAGCGAATGTCAACAAGTCAAGTTGCAAACTCAACTCTTCAGTTTTATATCGTTCCGGGTTCATATCTTCAAACGTATACTGAGGGGAAGCCATAACACAATCAGGAGCCAAATGAAACAGCAAACATCACTTCTTTTGGAATGCTGGGAAATGGTCCTGGAGGAAAGACATGTGATCAAGTTTGTCTCTGGTGTCGCCAACCGCTACAAACCGATCTGTGAAGACATGTCAAATGGGGAATCCGGGAATTCTGAATTAACCAACCAGTTTCGAAGCAGCGTACTACATACGCGCAGTTCAATTAGGTGAGTGACAGCATTGATCCTTCCATTCTTGTACTTTTCCCATTTGCCGAAACGGGAGCAGTTGCCTCTAATAGCAGTTGCCGATACGGGTTGTCTTTTCGCTGAAACAGGCTGTCATTTTGAGGCCATTCGCCGAAATGGGAACCGCCCGAAACAGCAGTTCAGAATCAGCCATACAGAGCCAGAGATTCGGATATGAAAATCGTTTGGTGTCGAGTCACATAATAAGAACAATAATCGCTTAAGGGGCGCCAGGCGAAGACGACCTCATATTTCCCAGGTGAAAATATGAATATGGAATGTCAATACCTGCAATAGCGCAATCTACTAGGGGGTGTTTCACAAAGGTTCATCACATTTCAAAAATCTGTATTTTTCGATTAAATGTAGATACAGGAATGGATGACATCTTGAAATGTTTGTAATATTTTCAAGTTTACAACTGTTTTTACAAATGTTCAATGTGGGCCCCCTCCTTCTGCACGGCACACATCAAGCCTATAATGGAATTCCTCCATACTTGCTGAAAGTTGTCACTTCTCGAATGGCAGTAGTTATTCGATTTTTTTAGCTCGTCCAGGTTGGCTGGTAAGGGTGGCACAAAAATTCGTTCTTTAACATATCCCTACAAGAAGAAGTCACAAACAGTGAGGTCTGGAGATGGAAGAGGCCAAGATGGGGGAGCTTAATCTGAATCCTTTTTTTCCATCCACCCATAGTTCGGGAAGCTGCTCGTTGAGGTATCGTCTCACTGCAGAATGCCAATATAGCGGTGCCCCATCTTGTTGAAAAACAAGTGCTGTCTTCCTGTAGTTGAGGGAACAGCCAGTTTTGTAGCGTCTGCAGGTAGGTATTATCCTTTATTGTGTTTCCATCAGTGGCGTTCATTATCACCGCAGCAACTTACAGGGCGGCCCTACGCCTTCCAGGTACATCCTTGAGACCGCTACCGCCACTGAAAAGAACTTGACGGTCCCCGCTTTCGAACGGTACCTGGTTCGTTGACCTGCGACCATCCGTTCCTGAGCTATTTCTGATTGAAATGTGATGAACCCTTATGAAACACCCTGTTTAAATGGACATGACGAAATCTGCGAGTATTACAACTGAAATTCAGCAAGCACAAACCTACGCTTCACTAGGACCACAATTATATTTTGCTCAAAACTTGAACAACGATTTCAAAAGAAACTCTTGAAGCTCAATTCCCCAGGAGCCCAAGGTCAAAAACATGATTAGTTTCATTATTTGTTATAGCATGTATAGAACCAAAGTATTCCATCCACTAAGCGAATCAATTTTTGTCATTCTCAATGAGTTTTAGTTTTGCCTGCAGCTCCTCTCTCGATTTTTTATCCTTATTTTCTCTTTCACTAATTAACGCAATTAAAGACAACAACAATAGTAAAAAATTTTAATCATGACTAGCTTTTATATAAGAAGGATGAGGGAGCAACTAAAAAACGTCAATTGCCCATACTACAAGTATTGAAACAAAGTGAAGGGATGTGTGGTGGCACCAACATGTATTGATGACATAATAAGACTGATGAAGTCTTCGGCGAAGGACGAAACGTATCTGCGAAAAAATAAAGACTCGTGCTCCAAAATAAAGGATTCGAAATGATAGAAATTCCTAAACTTGAATATTTACGCCTCAAACCTCACAATGACACGAGCAATAACGCATTATTCGAAAATAATAATCCCACGTTTTAGAATTGGCGAGGTTTTCTTTCGTTGAAGAATTTCATGTTCGTAGCTATTAAGCTTTTGGTTTATTATTCAATAATAAACCATTGTAATCGCTCTGGAAAAAAAAATGCTAACCCCCCCCTGAAAATTTCATGGTTTACGTTTCAAAGGGTGTAGAATCCGAATCTGCAATAACAAATTTTCCGTCCGTCCGCCGTACGCCGTACGCACAATTTCTCCCAAACGGCTGGAGCAAAAAATCTGAAATTTTCAGGAAAAATCCATCTTGGTCCGACGACGCCCCAATTCTTGAGCCAGCGCTCTCACTCAATTTAACGTGCCCTTTAAGGGCTGTCAAAGTTTTGTAAAATCCCTAGAAACCTCAAAACAAGTCCAAGCGGCATGAATGTAAACTTATTTTAAGAACATACCGTCAGGAATCGAATGAGCCCCTCCCCAGGTCCGTAGGTCAAACCATTCCCGATGTATGGCCCGATTTATGGTGCCAACATTTGCGTTTTTTGGTTTATTATTGTTTGTTTGTAACCTAGTGATGTCCGGCCGATAGCGTCGAGTTGTAGTGAATGTGGATACTGGAGTGATAGCCGATGTGAATACTTGTAGCGTAGTTAGTAGCCGATACAAGGGTTGAAGCATTCTGATATGCATGAAACGCTGATAATATATAGGTATCCAATATTATTACTGGGGTAAATAACTATTCTTTCACTGGGGTTTATTATTCAATTGGCTTGCATTCATGATTTGAATCTTACTAAGCTTCGGAGTGTGCGTGTTTTACAGGTGATGGAGCGATTATTGAATTTCAGGAGATATTCATAGACCACGTAAATCGGTTCTCATCCAAACACCTATTTGGATTGATCAGTTGATGATATTTGTGTGCCTCCTCTACATCTGTCTACCTTTGGCTACATCGTTTAAATTTGGATTTGTGGAAGTTTTAACGCAATACAAGTGCCAAAGGACTTGATAAATTATAGATGTTTTATTGTGGTTCATATTGTTTTATTGAAGTTAAATAAAAAAACGCTCCAAATTCTTTCACTGGGGTTTATTATTCAATTGGATTGCGTTCATGATTTGAATCTCTACTAAGCTTCGGAGTGTGCGTGTTTCACAGGATAGGGCGATTATTGAATTTCAGAAGGCACACAAATATGATCAACTGATCAATCATAGGTATTTTGGTCGAGAACAGATTCACGTGCCCCATGCATATCTCCTGAAATTCAATAATCGCCCTATCCTGTGAAACACGCACACTCCAAAGCTTAGTAGAAATTCAAATCATGAACGCAAGCCAATTGAATAATAAACCCCAGTGAAAGAATTTGCAGCGTTTTTTTAAATCCGAAACTTTTCTCTCTTGTAAGAACTAGTTATTTGAGATAAGTTGACACGTTAATTTCGGGGGCAAGTTCAATAAGTGCAGGAGTTTTACTGGAGTGTTAAGTATTGCTTTGTAATCCTCATAAATTTGTGTCTTAAATAAATTCAGGAATAGATTTTTAGGAAAGTATTGGTATTATTGAAGACAAAGGCAGGAAGAATACAGGAAGGATAGTTAGGTGTTTGGTCGAACATTATGACAACATATAATGGATATAGAATGGAATAGATGTTCAACTTCTAGTCTCAAACCGTTTTATGAAGTTATAAGTACTTAACAATTTTAAAATGTTAGTACCAATTTTCATGGAATGGGTAGAAAATAAGAAGGAACCGGTCACAATAAACCATATAACATTTTGAAGTGAACCCATACAGATAATTTTACTTGTTCGAAGTAGCTAATCATTAAAATTTGAATATATTTTATATCTAGTAGGTTCTGGGTTAACCCAGTAGTGAGGAATGTACCTGTATGTTGTCATCATGTTCGACGAAGATTAAGTACTGTTATTCCACAATCGTTCGCAGTTCTTATCTTTCGTCGTATTTTGCTGATACATATATTTTGTGATTTAACCAAAGAGGTTCGAGATTTGTCCATGGTTATCACATGGTAATAAAAATAAGAGGGCCATGTATGGTACGTTCCACACTTCGCACGTGATCTGAATCGTTTCACTTTTTTTGCTATTCAGAGAACTAGCGTCAATAATTCAACGTGGATTGGCGGTGCGAGAAGCTATTGATATGCTTATAGCTGATGACGAAGACCACTTTCACATCGACTATCTATCGTTTTTTATGGTTATCAGAATGCTTCAACCCGTGTATCGGCTACAAAGCCTTTTAGGAGTTCACTCCAGTATCCACATTACTACATCACTAGGTTACTGATATCAGAACAAAAACAATAATAAACCAAAATAACGCAAATGTTGGCACCATCCATCGGGAATGGTTTGACCTACGGTCCTGGGGAGGGGCTCATTCGATTCCTTGTGGGAAGTTCTTCAAAAAGAGTTCAAATTTAGTCCGCCTTCACTTTTTTTGAGGTTTTTCGGGATTTTACAAAACTTTGACAACCCTTAAAGGGCACTTTAAATTAAGTGAGAGAGCTGGCTCAAGAATTGGGCCGTCGTCGGACCAACATGGATTTTTCCTGAGAATGTCAGCTTTTTTGCTCCAGCCGTTAGAGAGAAATCTTGCGTACGGCGTACGGCGGACGGACGGTTCCCAGATCACGGAAAAAATTATTTAAAAAATCAAAATTGGCATGAGCACACAGTGGTCTATTATCAAATTTATTCGAAAAAAAAATTATGTATCACCCAAATCGCAAAAAATTCTACACCCTTTGAAACGTAAACCACGAAATTTTCAGGGGGGGGGTTAGAATTTTTTTTAAAGAGCGATTACAATGGTTTATTATTGAATAATAAACCAAAAGCACTCGATTCCAGACTTTTGACTTGACTTTTGTCCACCTAAATTGGTGACTTAGCCCACTGTGCGGCGTACGGCGGACGGATCAGATTCGGATTCCCTTTGAAACGTAAACCATGAAATTTTCAGGGGGGTTAGAATTTTTTTGGAGAGCGATTACAATGGTTTATTATTGAATAATAAAACAAAAGACGAGGATGAGGATGAGGGTGCATCTTGCGACACCAAATCTTGTTATTTTTGTACAAAATGTTCAATAATAAAACAAACGTTTTGGTTTATTATTCAATAATAAACCATTGTAATCGCTCTGGAAAAAAAATTCTAACCCCCTGAAAATTTCATGGTTTATGTTTCAAAGGGTGTAGAATCCGAATCTGCAATAACAATTTTTCTCCGCCGTACGCAAGATTTCTCCCAAACGGCTGGAGCAAAAAATCTGAAATTTTCAGGAAATATCCATGTTGGTCCGACGACGCCCCAATTCTTGAGCCAGCTCTCTCACTCAATTTAAAGTGACCTTTAAGGGCTGTCAAAGTTTCGTAAAATCCCTAAAAACCTCAAAACAAGTCGAATCGGCTTAAATATTTACCTATTTGAAGAACATACCATGAGGAATCGAATGAGCCCCTCCGCAGGTCCGTAGGTCAAACCATTCCCGATGTATGGTCCGATTTATGGTGCCAACATTTGCTTTTATGGTGCCTACATCACATTTTGTACAAAAAAACGCTGCAAATTCTTTCACTGGGGTTTATTATTCAATTGGCTTGCGTTCATGATTTGAATTTCTGCTAAGCTTTGGAGTGTGCGTGTTTCACCGGTGATAGAGCGATTATTGAATTTCAGGAGATATGCATAGAGCACGTAAATCTGTTCTCAACCAAAATACCTATTTGGATTGATCAGTTGATCATCTTCGTGTGCCTCCTGAAATTCAATAATCACTCTATCACCTGTGAAACATGCTCACTCCAAAGCTTAGTAGAAATTCAAATCATGAGCGCAAGCCAATTGAATAATAAACCCCAGTGGAAGAATTTACAGCGTTTTTCGTTAATTGTTCATTACCAATTTACATGTATTGGTGCACATCTCCATTTACCCTCATTTAACTACAAATAAACCGCAAATGTGTCCACGATCGCTCATGACCCCCCCCCCCCCCCCTCCCAAATTTTTAATTTTATGGTTTATAGTAAGCTTATTTTGCAAACACACTTTTTTCTTCCTCTGATAATCATTGAACGAGAAAAAATGTTAAAGATAGACCTAAGTTTCATTGAAAATACCTAAAGATTCAAAGATGAAGGTCTTTAGGTAAGGACTTGGCTTTGGTTTGATAAAAAAAATGTATTACAATCTTTAACAGTGACGAGCCCCCCCCCCCCCCCCCCCCCAATGTAAGCCTAGGACCGCCACTGTGTAAGTTTCCCAAAAAACGTTATCGATAATGTATTAAGCCTACTACTGGGTTAAGATAAAATTATCTATGATATACACGATTCAATGTACCTGTCGGCCGTTGTGGAGTCCCTCGGCGACCGTATTGGAAACTAGAAGCCGCCGGTAGAGCTTGCCAGTTTATATACGGAAGAATAACTGTACGTAACAATACCGGCTCCTATGAGTACGCGCAGGTACCCAATTAGTTAGCGGAGTAATTACATTATAAAGCCAGCAGCAATAAGAAGGTGCCTCCGTCTAAGAGAAAGTACCTGGAGGTCCCTAATGAATCCGAAGGGAGAGAGGTGAGTGTAATCAAAGTACAATGCTGACGGGGAAGATGGCGTTCATTGTTCATAAAAAGGGGAGACGATGAGCCTGGACTTGACCCACATTATTGAAAAACGCATTTTCATCCGTCTCCTATGATGTTACGTACGTACTTAAATCCTGGAATACAAACCTGTCTGATTGGGGAAACCTTGTAAGATATTACATCAACAGCACTATTACGTTGACTATTAATTTTCTGAGTTTATACAAATAATAATAAATTAAAAAACGCTGCAAATTCTTTTACTGGGGTTTGTTATTCAATTGGCTTGCGTTCATGATTTGAATTTCTACTAAGCTTTGGAGTGTGCGTGTTTCACAGGTGATAGAGCGATTATTGAATTTCAAGAGATATGCATAGAGCACGTAAATCTGTTCTCAACCAAAATACCTATTTGGATTGATCAGTTGATCATATTTGCGTGCCTCCTGAAATTCAATAATCGCTCTATCACCTGTGAAACACGCACACTCCAAAGGTTAGTAGAAATTCAAATCATGAATCATTGAATAGTACACCCCAGTGAAAGAATTTGCAGAGTTTCATGCATATCAGAATGCTTCAACACGTGTATCGGCTACAAGACCTGAGATAAAAAAAAAAATAAATAAATAAATAAAAAAAAAACACTGATGTTTTTGTTTTGATCGCAGTAACCTAGTAATGTAGTGAATGTGTATGCAAATGTTGGCACCATAAATTGGGCCATACATCGGGAATGGTTTGACCAACGGACCTGAGGAAGGGCTCATTCGATTCCTCGTGGAAAGTTCTTCATAAAGGTCCAAATTTAGGCCGCCTTTACTTTTTTTGAGGTTTTTAGGATTCTACAAAACTTTGACAACCCTTAAAGGGCACTTTAAATTAAGTGAGAGAGCTGGCTGAAGAATTGGGGCGTCGTCGAACAAACATGGATTTTTCCTGAAAATTCAGTTTTTTTTGCTTCAGCCGTTTGGGAGAAATCGTGCGTACGGCGTACGGATGGAAACATTTTTATTGCAGATTCGGATTCTTTACACCCTTTGAAACGTAAACCATGAACTTTTCAGATGGGGTTAGACAATTTTTTTCAAGAGCGATCACAATGGTTTATTATTGAATCTACCTACTTATCTACACCCACATTCTAGAAAAATATAATATTTGAAATAAGATACTGTTTCTGATTCAACGTTTTATGAAAACAACCTTAATTTGATACCCCAGGTTCATAAATTATTTTCGACCTTTTCCCATCTTTTATGAATTACATCAGCTCGGTCACTAAGGTTTGTTATTGCAACTAGGTATGTATTCATAAGTATTTTGAACTTTCTCTGCAACGTTTCGATTCGTAAGATTTTCAACGTTTCCCCATCTGTTAACTCACTACACTGGTGACAGTTAACATTAAGATTAAGATGGTAAAAATCTAGTTCAGGTTTTGAATAAAGTTAAATACCAATCTGAACATGGATAGAGGCGCCTATTGTTTTACTACATGAGAAGGAACCAAGTGCTATCTCACCAATTCAAATATAGCTCTAACCATTATCCTGAAATCCAAACTTGGTGCTTCGAAATAGAGAACTGCAACACCCGACTCAATTCTTATCCATTTCGTACAAACTGTTCACACCAGGGCTTTGAACCCTTATTTTCCGCTCATTGTTAGGTTTCCAATACTAAGCAGCGTCCGAACTGTTACCGGCCGTGACTCATCTTTCTCCTCAATTCCCAGGTCAACTTTTCATTAAGCCGTTTACCTCTTACACCAACTCCTTATCCGACACTCGCACATAACAATGCAGCTCGGTAATTCCTACCGTTCAGTCAAAGCCACCCCTATTTGATTTATACTTTTGGAAACCGAAAGTCCAATGAACTCCGCATGCCCTAGTGCATTACGAGTTTCTATTGGCTCCCCATTTTACACTCAACTGCCCCTTCTCCGGTACATTTTTGGAGGCGGTACCGATAACGAAGTGAGAATTTGTGTGAAATATTTAGTTTAAGGCACTTCCTTCCTACCTCTCCCGGTGAACTGACCTTCCTAAATCTAACCCCTTTATATTTTTCAACTCCTTGAGTTAAGTTAATCGGTGCACAGTGTTCATATAGTATAATAGTGAGATAATTCTGATGAAGTACTCTTAAGATTGTAATTTCAAAAGTGGTGTTTCCTGCTGCAACCGGACCGACAAGACAAGACATAGACAAAAAACTACACTCTCACGAAAAGTAAGAAAAGTTTTTGGTATTTCGATATATTAATCCTTAAGATTGATCAAGATGCGGTGATTATTGGCGAATCCCGGACGATGTTGTATTTTTGAGCCATATTTCATAAACTTCAATCAAGTAATTTCGAAAAAAAGCTTCAAAGGGCGGGACGGATGGATTTTTTAAAATCAGATTTTGGAAATCTATGTATCTTGAAACGTAAACCATCAATTTTTAAGGGCAGGTTAAAATATTTTCTTCTTGGTCGGTTACAAAAGTTTATTATTGAAAATAGTAAATAAAGTTACCTATCTACCTACCTAAGTACCTCAGTAATATTACATCCTAGTGACGGGGAATGGTCAAAGATGAGATCAGTATTCTCTTCAATAGCCATAAAATATGGAGACATGTTCTTCGTTACAAAGAAATGTAAAAGATCAAATCACACATAAATGAACAACAACATCCGAAGGAAGGACGATTCGTCCGTGCGACAATCTTTCATTCTACCTACCCACACCACAAAACCTCCCCGGGAATGTAGGATATCCAGAGACACAGAGAGAATTGAAAGAAATCACGATCTTTAAGAAACCCAAATCATTAAACAACTGCAGTCAGGGCAGCGAATCGGTGCCATACACCCTTAAATTTATTGTTCAACGTTTCAAGTTGGGAAGAACCCAAAATCGAATTAACCGGCTTATCCCATAGATATTTTATGAATTACATTAGGTAATCAAGGGGATTATCAAAGTACATTGAGGTTTGTTCTTTCAACAACAAGGAATATATTCGTAAGTTCTCTGAACTTTCTCTACAACTCTCTTTTTCCCAAAGCCGTCTACTACTAAACATGAAGAGCTAAAATGTTGGTTACAGTTAAAATGAAGATTAAAATTGTAAAAATGTCGTACACTTTTTGGTTCATTATTCAATAATAGACCATTGTAATCGCTCTTAAAAAAAAAAAAAAAAAAAAAAAAATCTAAACCCCCCTGAAAATTTCATGGTTTACGTTTCAAACGGTGTAGAATCCGAATCTGCAATAACAATTTTTCCGTCCGTCCGCCGTACGCACAATTTCTCCCACACGGCTAGCGCAAAATATCTGAAATTTTCAGGAAAAATCAATATTGGTCCGACAACGCCCCAATTCTTTAGCCACCACTCACGCTTAATTTAAAGTGCCCTTTAAGGGTTGTCGAAGTTTTATAAAATCCCTAAAAACCTAAAAAAAGTCGAAGCGGCCTAAATTTGGACTCTTTTTGAAGAACTTTCCATGAGGAATCGAATGAACCCTTCCCCAGGTTCGTAGCTCAAACCATTCCCGATCTATGGCCCGATTTATGGAGCCAACATTTGCGTTTTTTTGGTTTATTATTGTTTATGTTTTCATCGCAGTGATGTAGTGATGTGGAGAGTGGAGTGAACTCCTAAAAGGCTTTGTAGCCGATACGCGGGTTGAAGCATGCTGATACGCATAAAACGCTGCAAATTCTTTCACTGTTGTTTATTATTCAATTGGCTTGCGTTCATGATTCGAATTTCTACTAAGCTTTGGAGTGTGCGTGTTTCACAGGTGATTATTGAATTTCAGGAGGCACACAAATATGATCAACTGAACAATCCAAACAGGTATTTTGGTTGAGAACAGATTTACGTGCTCCATGCATATCTCCTGAAATTCAATAATCGCTCTATCACCTGCGAAACACGCACACTCCAAAGTTTAGTAGAAATTCAAATCATGAACGCAAGCCAATTGAATAATAAACCCCAGTGAAAGAATTTGCAGCGTTTGAATAAGGTGAAATACAAACCTGAACATGGATAGACACGCCTCGGGGTTGAAATGATGTGAATCTCGTTGCTCTCGATTCATGACAAAAATATTTTTGCCATAAAATTTATATTTAGTGCTAAATATGAGTAGTTTAACATACTCAACCTTATGCATCGTTCGGATGATGGGACCCTTGTTTGTATTCAAATTTCGCGGTTAACAAGTCAGTGGTCTTTGAATCGTTCACTGCCTTTACGATCGGTTCTCTACAGATCTGGAAACGCTTCATTTGAGAGAAAAGTTGCATTTGGCTACCACACTTGAAAATATTAAGTTTTATTTTACAGAAAAATTGTGATTTCTTTAGTAAGTTGTTTTACTACATGTGAAAGCCAGTTACGAAGAAACTGTTGGGAGTTAAGAGTTACGGACGCCATATTTGTCTTCGAGCTGAGATAATGGAGTCTTGGTTGTTGTAAACGTTCTGCTGTTGTTTTTTGTAGTTCACTAAATTTGTTTGGGTATAACTATACGAAATTCCGGGAGTGAATAGTTCAAGAAGACATCAACAGTAAGTAAGATGGTTTGTAGATTGAATTATCCACTGATACCCGCATTTATCCGGGAAATTCGTGATGCATTGAAATCATGTTACGTTTTGGTGTCGCTCGCCACACAAATCTTTAGTAGGTAGGCATTTGCCGTGAAATATGAATAAGGACACTTTAGCGCTTCATATTTAATTCTGTAGAAATTATCCTTTTTAAGAATCACGGATTCTGGTCGTAATGTCATGATTTGAAGTTTGTTGGCCCTGTGAGTGTCTTGGGTTTTATGTTGTTTTGTAGTGAATTGGTTTGGTTTCGTTAGATACTGGAACAAAGGGAGGCATCGTGCGTGATAATGATTGTTGAAGTTCACTATCTACAGTGATATTTCTTCTATTCAGGTAGGTATAATTTACGTGCTGACTTTCTTACTATTTTAATTATCGAAAACTTCGGTTGAATGGTGCAGTAGTAAGTTCTAACTTTCACTTGCTACCTATCTGGTTTCATATCCGCCACACATAAACAACATTGAACTTTGTTATGAACCTACACATATTTTTACTACATTTTTCGTAGCTGCTAATGTTAAATCCCTAGTGCAATTAATAGTTATCTGCCTAGGGCGATCAGATATCTGATTAGGCAGGAGGTACGGGTGTAAGTACCGACTTGTGAATAGGAATGTTGTTTCACATTTCATTCGAGGGCTTCGAATCAATGATTTATTTCAGTCTGTACCATGAACAGTTGAACCGTACACCTACACTTTAATCTGCGTGTTACAAAATTGTTGATCGAACATGGGAGATTTTCTGTATCGATGTTGACCCTAAGCTGAACTCAGGGCTTAATAGTTCGGGCAAGAACAGGAAAAAACATTTCAAAAGTATTGGCTCCAGAACCGAGTCGACAATGGCGAGTAATACTTTTCCAAGGTCTATTAGAGTAAGGCGAAATTGAAACCAAACCAACTACGGGAAAACAGTGAAGTTGGCGAGTGAGAGTTCTGAAGCTTAAACATGAGGTAAGCATCAAGGCGTTCCTAAATATAAATGACGTTGACGCATCTAGTGAAACTACGCATTGCTCGACAAATGCAAGGACTGAACAATGACATTAGTTCACCTGGCCTTAAAGGTTGATCTGTTGCATTCACGACTTGTTGCACTGCGTTACTTGTGTCCATTTGTACTTTCCCTTCAGCTAACCCTGCCCATGAATGGTTTACTCTCCGTAAACTAAAAATGTTCTGTTTCGACATGGTCAGAGATGATGTCAGTCCGAATTGTCAACTTTTGGTTTCGAACTTGTTATCTTCGTGGGTAAGGCAATCCATC
Source organism: Creontiades dilutus (assembly GCA_031894815.1). Taxonomy (NCBI): domain Eukaryota; kingdom Metazoa; phylum Arthropoda; class Insecta; order Hemiptera; family Miridae; genus Creontiades; species Creontiades dilutus. The sequence continues at coordinate 1,160,274 of JAVIWC010000161.1, forward strand.
TCTTCTAAAATAAGATAGCTGAGCGTTTTTTCGATCTACTCCTTTTCATTTCACTGGCATTTCATGCCAAATGGCCGATAAATAGTTAATTTTTAATTCCTAAAACTCAACCATCACCCCCACCTTGCCTATTGTGAGCTCTTGTGCCTCTTCTTCCCTTTCACCTGATTTTTGAACCCAGGAGTGTGATGATTGAAGATCCTTTGTCCTTCCTGTTTGAAACAAAATATTGATTATTAACCTAATATTAATGTCAATCGATACACATGTACATTTTCAAACTTGTTGCCGAATTCGCGGATTACTTACTTTCACAACCCAAAAGTCTGTTTTTAATCCTCTAAAACAATTTTAACACCAAAGATACCGTACAATTGTTATGGTTGAATTAACACAATGATGGACGTACATTAATTCCATTTCACCTTTTCAGTTTTGCAATGCTTATACTTCTGCTTATAGCTTTATACTTCTAACATTTTTGAAGTTATGATCGGACCTAGAAGTAAGGACGTTCCAATACCGCTTTCGGTGCGATATTTTGTATCAAATCAATCATATTGATTGATGCTATCGATATGAGTAGTATTGAGTGATTACCTGCACTGTATTGATACAGTAAGCTAAAACACCTTGATAGACTCGGAAGCAAAAATTCCAGACAAAACCAGGCGTTTGTAATAATACAAAAGCTTTATTATAGGTAATATAAAATGAGTAATAATAATAGAAGATGGTTTTTTTCTCCTCTCATGCAACCGCACCACTCTTTGTCATGATCGCTGCCCAGGATGATCAGTTTCTAGATATTTGGAAGAGCTACACAGCTTGGGAAAAAAGCCTTCCGCGTGAAACTGACGTACCCATGATCACCAGGTGTTTTCGTGCCTATTTGGTCTATAATCATAGTCTTAATCAATAGTATTTTTCTTCCCAGTCTCGATGTCGACCTGACTGGTTTGATTCGACCACATCGGAAACACCACCACTAACGTTGCATCTTGTAAAGCAAGTTACTTACTACTTCTCTTGGCAAAACTGATAACTCAAGAGTTTCGATATTGTTGGAAAATAGACGTTACGATAATTTAGAATTATGTTAATCTAAAAATGAAGTACTCATTCGATATCAATACTGCAGATTTTCTTTCGATACTAGTATAATATCTGATAATTCGATACCAGTCGTATTGGAACGTTCCCACGTAGAGAATACCTAATGATAGTTAGTTTTTAATCATCAAACTCTCAGCTAGAAATACTGGCCATCATTGTGGAGATATCCAGTGCTGAAGGAAGGGATTGGAATTCTAGGTTAGATACCTCACTTGGACGTGATATGTCTTATTCTGTTTAGGCACCCAGTGATAATTGTATTTAGATAATAGAAACGCTTTGTTATACTAGTACATAGTTGGTTTTCTTCTACATGAAGCCAGAAATGGTAATCTGCCTTATCAACTCGACCGTCCTCGCGTATGTGGAGTTGACATTGTGTCGAGAAAGGCGAGATGTTCATGAGCCTAATTGCTAGCGTATAGGTTAAATGCAATTTTGTTGCATTTAACCTATATTAAGCAGCCTATGGACACGTGTAAACGCTAAACCGTCCCTTTGTCCTTAATAGTTCGATTCCCTCTAACATTTGATTTGATGAAATTATTTTCGTTTGCTTTTGAAAGAATTGTCAAAAATCATTTGAGTTCTTCAAAAAGTTATTCTGCATTACTATCAACGGTATTTAGCACACGCTCAAGTAGAAATATTATAATTTAAATGAATAACAGGAGTACAATCCAGTTCTTAGCGTCCGTACCAACCAGACAATTCCCCCCCCCCCCTGATCAACACTCCTTCAACTAACCTCCGGGTGGGTTCCTTCCGCCCTTTGTTATTCTGGCATCACCACTTTTCCCTTCGCCCGAGGGGGTCATTCGTGTACCTTCCACCCCCTCCCCCCAGCCGTAGCTTTCATCTCTGTTTACTAGCTCCCCTCCTCTGAGCTAGAATCCCATATTTGTAGGTTGCATAGGCAATTTTCCATATTCAGTACTTAAATGTGTAAGATTAATCATTTAAATGGTAGAACCATAGAGGTCTACTGTCTCGTTTTGTTCTTTCCGAAACCCCACAAGGGGTTGTTGGGAGCGGTTTTCTTGATAATACCTGCTCATGCACGAACCATTATTGTTGTTGCACATAGAATTCGTCAAATTGTAGGAATTGTGTGGGCCTAACTCTAGATGTTCACCTTCAGATCTGGTTGCCTGCAACCGCAGCATCCTGACAAGTGCTTCATTGAACTAAGTGCACTATTTTGTTCATTCGTTACATTTCTAAGCACAATTTTAATAGCTACTTTTCCTTTAGAATCCGTTTCTACGCCTAGATCTCAGAAATCAAGTTAAAGTGCTTTTATTAATCATCTGGTTTTTGAAAGATTGCCATTTAACGTTGGTTTAACTGCTGACCTTAGTAGGTACTGTCACCCTTTCTTGTCTACTTCTTCTTCTTTGATCTTTGAGGAATTTGTTGTTGAAAGTGCTCAATCCTTACTCAGTGTTATCTGGGTACGATGTGTTGAATGTTTAATTATAGCATTTTGCTTTCACTAACAAAAATATTTTTGTTTGTTCGTAGATGGTGAAATGGAACTAGACAGAGCTCTTCGCACGCCTGAGAGCTCCTTCAAAATGTTTCCCACCTTGTGAACATGGTACTTGATTTACAGGCGGCTCAAAGAAAGGTAACCCTTTTGTACATAGACTGTTACATTTTCTGTGTTAACAATGGTCTGTGCTGCCAGAACTTGTTGGCTTAGCGTGGGCAGTGTCATGGGCCGATGCTGCCCTGATTGAAAACTGGGTCAGCATAGTACGTCCACACACTGACCATCGTTAGGACAATGGAAAAACACATGTTAAAGAAAATATCCTCGGAAGTTTATGGGGGAACTGCCATAATTTTCAACGCATTCCGTTTTTTTCATTGAAATGGAATTCCCCAATTTCCTCGTAAGAGATTATTGCACGCTATTGGATGTCTTGAATGTGCTGCTAAATCAAAGGAAACCAGGTTAGGCCAAGCTATGCATGCTGGCCTTGCGCCGTCCAAGCTATTGGACAGTCTTTGCACTCTTCAGCGATTGCCAATCTTTTCAAGGTCTTTAGGTCTCAAAAATTGAGGATTGGTACATCATGACCAAATCTAAGGTAGTTCGACCATTTTGTGGATAGGGCCTTTGGATTTCCTAACTTAGACTTTGGTTAGGCCATTTTGTGGAGAAGTTTATAATACATACTACATGCTGTAATTTTGCTTAATTTCATTTTGACAGAGAAGAAATGTGGTCGTCACAAGGTACTCAACAACACCCACAACAGCAGAAAGATGCTCAGGCCAACAACAACAACCAAAAGACCTTGGGCCTGACATCTGCCATCACTCTCGCCGGCCCAAAAATGGTGGACATGCAACGCACCAAAGAACTGCTCGAGGCTTTGAAGCCCTATGGAGTCATGGAAACGGATGAAGAGCTCAATCACAGGTCTGTTGGGAGTTTGCTGCAGACTTATTTATAGAAAATTGTTGATTAGATACTTGGTGCACAGAGAGTTATCAGCTGCAGTGATCTCGTCTCACGTTGTAACACGAATCTTTTTTCACCTTTCCTGTCAAGAATCTAAGCTTGCTCCTACTTTGTATTGAAATGTTTAAAATGTTGTAGCCATTTATTTGCTGATGCTGTGCATTCTATTAAACAGGATGGAAATTTTGAGCAAGCTGAATCTCCTGGTGAAAGAATGGATCCGCGAACTCAGCATAAGCAGGAACATGCCAGAGAGCGTGGCGAATCAAGTTGGCGGTAAAATCTACACTTTCGGGTCGTATCGTTTAGGAGTTCACCACAAAGGAGCTGATATTGACGCCCTCTGTGTGGCCCCCAGGCATATCGATCGGACCGACTATTTCTCCTCGTTCTTTGAGAAGCTGAAACAGCATCCAGAAGTGTCGGATCTGAGAGTAAGTAGCTATACCAACTATTGGTTGGGGTTGTCTTGTTTACAAGGAATTTGGAACAATGTTAGCAATCATCAATCGTTGTGGAATCTGCTTGTTTGCTTCAAAATTCATGCAAAACTTGATTTCATTATCATTAATTTTATTTTGAATGGCTTGAAGTTGTTAGATTGCTCTTGTGGTGATGAAAGACCCAAAATTCTTCAGCATTCTCCACAGATTAGTTCTGTTGAGGTGTTATAGGTTTTACCAGAAAGGTCTTCAATTTTACTACTGGTTATTGCTTCCGTCTTCTTACTCTATTGTGAAAATTGTGTTCACCTGTCTTGCGTGAATATTTTCTGTATAATAGTAAACTTGGTCCTCAATACGTTTCCCTGAAGATCTGTTGTATTTAATTTGATTTTGCTTCACAGGCTGTTGAAGATGCTTTTGTTCCTGTCATCAAAATGAATTTCGATGCCATCGAGATTGATTTATTATTCGCGAGGCTAGCGTTGAAAGAAATTCCCGATTCCATGGTGAGTATCTATGGCATGGGTTGTACCATTATGTAATTGTAAATGTATAATATAGCAATGTTTGAGCAATAGAATAGGACGAAAACTACGTTTCTCTGTTTTTCTCATAATTTTGCATTTTGGTAGGATTTACGAGACGACATGCTTCTGAAGAACCTGGACCAGAAATGTGTGAGAAGCCTGAACGGATGCAGAGTTACTGACGAAATCCTTAGGCTCGTTCCAGACATTGAAAACTTCAGGTTAACTCTGCGGACCATCAAATTGTGGGCAAAAAGTACGTTTATTAATGCTAATTCTCTTAAAATCAAAAATATTACATTTATTGTGAAAGCTGTTCATAGACATCGAGGAAAAGTTGTAATAGTTCCACCTCCGCGTTTCGTTCGAAGGAACGGTTCAAGTTGGAATGTCACAGCTCTAGCTGTACCCGAATTGTTGACTCAAAATCAATCTATAGAATGACTTCAAATAAAATAATTTCGTATTAACGCTGGGCAGTAGTTTTAGTTACATTAACAATACGTTTGAATGAAGAACATTTGGTTATTTAAATTTTCATGATTTGATTGTGTCGGTTTACATTAACATTTTCCACAATATTTGACCTCTTGTTCTCAGGGCATGGCATATACAGTAACGTAATGGGCTATCTCGGAGGCGTGTCGTGGGCGATGCTGGTTGCCAGGACTTGCCAACTGTATCCTAATGCCGTTGCTGCCACTTTGGTCCACAAATTTTTCCTCGTGTTTTCCCAGTGGAAATGGCCTCAGCCTGTCCTACTTAAACAACCAGACAACGTTAATCTAGGCTTCCCTGTTTGGGATCCACGAGTAAGTTTGTAAACAGTTTTTCGATTGTGTACATCTTTGTTAAGTTATGGATTACTGTCAGTAGTTCGATGAACAGTTCATATCCCCTGCTTTTAATCTGATTTTGTGGAATCGTTGGGTGCACTGTACTATAATCGAGGTCAGGCCCTACTTAGGAGACAAAGGCTTTTCCAATTTAGTTGGAAGAACATCTTGAATGACATAAATTTGAAATTAGCAGTATGATTTTGATTCAAATAGATGAGCTTCGTACACAAAATCCAGTATAGCATTGTGCTGAAACTTATATTTCTTCTCCAGGTGACGGTGGCTGACAGATACCACTTGATGCCTATTATTACTCCCGTCTACCCACAACAGAATTCCACATTCAACGTATCAACCTCTACAAGGACCATAATGCAAGACGCATTCAACGAAGGCCTTGCCATAACAGATGACATTTTACTTGGCAAAGCACCTTGGGACAAACTTTTCGAGATTCCAGTCTTTTTTACTAAATACAGGTAACTGTCAGTCCAAGATTTCTGTTACATTTTGTCAAAAAAAGTTATGTTGTTTTGATTTCTGAGTAACGTATTACTGTGACCTACAAATGTAATAAACAGGATTGCTGTTAACAAAGAAAACCTTAGGCAATTTAAACCTCTTGCCTAACTACTAGCCAAACTTGGTAAAAACTGCTGTAATGCGACTGGAGATGGAGCTTAAGTGGATGTTTGATGGCTTGAGTACCCCAACAAACGTGTATCGGCATTTAATGATTGTGAACAGTAATCCAGTAATCAGGCACTGTTGTCGACAGCAGTTTGATTAGAGCCCTTGTTGTACGAACAAACGATTTTCGCGGGTCTCTCCATCTCAGGAAAAGAACCAGGCTGACAAACCTCATACTGAAAAACTTCCATCCCTAATCAGATCTCGGGTCGATTTCAATTAACCCTGGATTGAGTGTGAAATTCTACCGTTTAATAAATGTTAACATCGCGCACTGTTGCTGTTAGTAATGTTAGTAAAGGAATAACTCAGAGCTATGAGTTCTCTGCCTTTCTTGAAAAGGAATACCAGAGTTCACGAACCTCACAGCTGATTCTTCCTGTTTTAGAGCATGTACCTCGCGAATGACTCCTTATGTGGTGCATATATAGTGCCTGGAACGAATCCAAAAAAAGCTTCTGCCGTATGTTTTATGTTGAGCTGCCTATGCAAGCAGTGCTAGGGGCTCAGCGTGATTGTGAATTTCCTCAAAATGGAAAGGTTGGATTGATGATGCGTGAATGGCCGGCTTTATCCTCCATATACCATGCTGATGTAACTTGTTTTTTTTTTGGCGGGAGAAATGTCACTTAGAAACTCTCGTAAACCCTCAGCTAGACTCATATTTCTCCATAGCTTCTGATTGGCTACATCGACTGCCCGCCACCCTTAACCAAAATGCGTTTTTCTTTCAGACATTTTATAGTTCTCATTGCCTCATCTGCCAACCCTGAGGAACATCTGGAGTGGTGTGGTCTCATCGAGTCCAAAGTTCGGCACCTCGTCGGGAATCTTGAGAGGAACCAACATATCCTTCTAGCTCATGTCAACCCTGAATGCTACGCCGCTCCTCCTTCACCAGACCAGACTTCCGTTCCTCCCACGTCCATGTGGTTCATCGGTCTGGTTTTCAAAAAACTAGAAAACCCCAACGTTGATCTCACATACGACATCCAATCGTTCACTACATCAGGTTCGAATTTCGTTTTATTCACAATATCCATTTGTATGAGACCATATTTACTCTATTAATGTCATCACTGAATTTGTCGTTAACTTGCGTCAAATTTTCGTGGCTGTCATAGAGAAATGAGACTCATCTTTCAATTTCATCTGAAACGTATCATTGTTTTTGAAGTTTTCTAAAATTTGATGGATGAGCCGAAGTTCCTCCTGATTCCAACTATTGAACATTGACCAATCCCTTTGGAATTATTAAAATTTATTCGGAATATGTTGTTTTGATAATCTTCAAAATGAAAATGACACGAAAATCCATTTCATGATTTTCACATTTGCTGATGTTGACATGAAAAGTCCCCTTGAGACTAATATCAACTTTTCTTTCTCACCAATACTATAAACTTTCCTCCATAATGAGTCGAAATTACTTTTCAAGCGATCCTGATTATTGTTGTTCGTTGCTTTGCAACCTCCGATGAATGCAATAACTATTATTTTCGTTATCATTCAAGAGTTGCCCGCTTCAAAGAATTCTGACTTAACACAGCTAATTTAATACTAATAACCAATTCAGATGGGGCTACACGTACTTTATAAGCAATGTTTCTTTTCTGTTTTTCATCTTCTTTACCTAATTTAGCTCTCATTCGATTCGAGATTATGAAATTTGAACGGCTCCTTTCTGGATGTATATTTTCAACTTGAAAAGCTTCGTTATTCAGTATTATTATATATCTATTAGTTACAGATATTTATCTCTAATGTCAATTTTGTTCCACCCAAATGTGCTGAAATTCGGATATCTTGCAGAAAAGCTAATGAAAATTTGGCATTATAAACGAGTAAATGTATAAAATCTAGGTTGTAGATAGGTGTTTATTTCAATTTGTTGAATACATTGCTTTGTAGAAACCGCTCGTTAGCGAGATTCGCTAGGAATTTCAACAAAACCAATCTTCATAAGTACTTTGATCGGTTAACTGACTCTTGAAACTACAAATTTCAATAAAAGCCTTGAAAACTAACCTTATTCTTCAAATTAAGGAGTTGAGGTTATGTTTACCATAAATCTTCAGTCAAGTTTATTTAAAGTTAATGAATCAACATTTACGAGTCATCATTATTTCAGTTCTGTTACAACTATTCTACCAGTTACGAAAACCTATTGGGGTAAATCATAGTTTTTGTATCTCAGGTGAAATGTTTCACCTTTAAAGCTCATTTTATTACTTAAGCGAGTCAATGTGAAAGGGTATGCATACTTTTGTCTTCAGGATCTTAAAAATTATTTAACTCTCTGACACAACCTGTTATGACCTAATGTTTCGATTTTGTATCAATCGTCTTTCCTCTTGAATTCGACGAATTTCGATTGAAATATGTCCTTGTATTGTTCACAATTCTTGTGGTACTGCGTTACATTCTTATATGTGAATGGGTTCGGGCCTTTCTCTTAACTTGACTGTGACTCTTCTAATGCCAATATTGTGGCCTGTTTCAGTTCACAGACAAGCAGTTACGAGTAAGATGATCAAAGAGACGATGAAAATAGAAGCTAGACATGTGAAAAGGCAAGTGTTAACCTTCTGACTCAAGGAGTGTGATGTTTTAACGTTGTTTCACCTAATTTACATTGGTCCAACCTCAATCTTATTTTCTTTCTTCTTACCAAACAAATTCGACTAGTTTCAGGATTAATATCTCAATAATTAAGAGTCAAATAACTTCTTAAATCTCAAGTATGAGTCTCAATAGTGAAATGAATAAACACTGAGGTTCGGCTTGAATTCTTTCGTTTGTAATAAACTTGAATCTTTTCAGATAAATGTGTCACTTTCTTAGCTTCTGTTAGAACTTGGTGGTACGGAGTCGTGATACTTAGTCTTAATTTAAACAGAATTCATGATTTCTTCCAGGAAGACTAATTTTTGTTGTTGTAATTAACTCAAACCGCTACCTGTGGGAAGCTATCCAGATATTCTTAGGTTTATAATTTAATGATGAGATACGTCATCACAATTCGTCCAACTTGAATGAATACTATTTGCCAACTTCGCTTTAATAATACCAATTGATGCGCAAACATGAAATCCTCGTTGTAAGCCTAATTCCTATAGTTTTCATTCGATTTTGATGATATTTTCAAGGAATGTACGGTTGTAGATGCTCCCTTATGAGTTTCGTTGCGCACAAATCATTACTTGGCTGCGCCCACGTAAAATCCACCGTACATAATTTCTTAGGTTCTAATTTTGGAAGTTAGTCGGGGAAGGACGGTCCTTCCACCTGAAATACAGGGTGCGGCAGCATAACTTCCTTTTTTTGAACCTAATAAAACGCATTGTATGAATCAGAAAATTTTTATTCGTTTTTTATAATATAGGCACATACTTAAAGTTTTGTTTTACTCAGTTTTGAAGATCAAATCAGGTAGGTGACGCCCCCCATTCTCCATACACTGAGTTAACCAATTTCTGGCGTTTGTCATGACTCCAGCCAGCATAGCAGGCGTTATGTTGGCAATTTCTTCCTGGATGTTGGTCTTCAAATCTTGTAGGGTCCTTGGACTGTTCACATAAACACGGGATTTCAAAAAACCTCATAGAAAAAAATCACAAGGGCTCAAATCGGGAAGGCCACTCCAAATCGCCCCTAATTGAGATAAGACGCTCTGGGAAGTGTTCCCTCAAAACAGTCATCGATGGACTTAGGGGACATTTGGTTCCAACAAGACGATGCAACGGCACACACTTCAAGAGCATCGATGACCGTTTTGAGGGAACACTTCCCAGAGCGCCTTATCTCGATTAGGGGCGATTTGGAGTGGCCAGTCCGCTCTTCCGATTTGAGCCCTTGTGGTTTTTTTCTATGGGGTTTTTTGAAATCCCGTGTTTATGTGAACCGTCCAAGGACCCTACAAGATTTGAAGACCAACATCCAGGAAGAAATTGCCAACATAACGCTGCTATGCTGGCTGGAGTCATGACAAACGCCAGAAATTGGTTTACTCAGTGTATATTATAAAAAACGAATAAAAATTTTCTGATTCATACAATGCGTTTTATCAAGTTTAAAAAAAGGAAGTTATGCTGCCGCACCCTGTACATGGCGATCTCCCTGCAGAAGGCGTTGATGTCTGGGCGTATATGTCCCTTGAATCGTTGGGCAGACACAACTTGGTAGACTTCTTTTTTTCACGTTGGAAGCTTTTTAATTTATTGAAAATGTGTGAGAATATGACCTTCACCATAACTTACTCAGCTGTATTCCAAATGTAATCGATTTCTTGTTTTGTCTGTTTTACAGAAAGCAATTATCTGCTTATCTGCCTGCTGCGATCTTGAAGAGAGAGAAAAAGGTTGGTAACCCAGCTGAGGAGCATGATGACTCAGAAGAGATCCAAGTCGCTGTGACAAGCTCACCGGTCGAATTGCTTAAACGCGGACTCGGCCCGATCCTAACCTGTTCGGCCGAATGTTTCAGAGAATTGTTCAGTTTCACTAACACTCAAGATCCCAAAAGACTATTCAGCCTAGGGCGAATCCTCAAATGCAACAATTTAAAACCCACTCCTGGAAAATATTGTGGAACCAAAAACCTCATTGCTACAACTTGAAATAATTTATTTTTTATTCAGTTTCTCTTTATCTCACCAGCCTACTTGAAAATTACTAGTGCTTGCAATGGATTGAAAAAAAATACGAAAAAAAAAAATAAACGAATGCATTACATAACTGATCAAATATCAAGGAAGTAAAGGTGTTGAATGGCTTATTATTAAAAAAATGGTTCGAATAAAGCTCTGTAGAACATGATGATTGTTCTGTTCTTAATTATCGATCTAAATCACGTTTTCCATAATTTTGAATTTAGCGTTTATGAACAAATTATGTTGGCAGAATTGACAGTTCATTTTTTACAACATTTAGTACCTTTTAGAATATTATTCAACATATTCAGTATTATGTTTTTTTGTTGAATTGCTGAATCCAGAATGATTACTTGTTTTAATGGTTCGACATTGAATATGTCAATGAATATTAATGGTTTGACAATTAATATTAATTGATAACGAATTTCTTTTAAAATCTTGCCACAGTAGCATGGGTGGCATGTTTGAAGAGATTGTTTCACTCGTTTCAAATGTTTTCAGATCAAAGAGGTAATAACATCTAACCTGACGGATTACATTTCATCAACCTTAGTTTTAGAAGCTGATTTTTGCCTTATTATTAATGCTAATGTATATATGCACATAATAAGATCAAAATGAACCGATCGCAAATCTGAATGATTATATATCGCGTTGTTTAACCTTTCAAATCAACTTATTTAATCCAAAAACTCACGAAGATTTCCTGCTGTTTATCAAGCATAGATCATTCGTTTGGCAATCATAAACTGTTCTCCAGTTCTGGATTGTCAAATGATTGTAGAAACACTTAATTACCAAGTAAAGACAATTGTGTTTTTAGCAATCTGGTTCAGAAGATTAGAGACGCAGCAATTTTCTAATATGTTGAAATACTGCCCTTCATTACTACCCGATTTCTTCAATTGTATAATTATATCGGTAATACTTGTATTTCTGCAAGAACAGTAGTATTTACAACAACATTGTAGTTGCTTGCTTCAGTCATGCTTTTTTCACAATCACCTAACCGGTGATTTTGGTGTAAGATTCATTAGCTGTAATTGATATTGAGAGATGACTATCGTTTGAACAATTTGTATTCCTTGTTTGTTTAGATTTCGATTCTAAGAAATAGCTCTTCACCTATCCTTAAAAACGGCTCGAGTCCGTCTAGTGGAGGAAGCGGCGAGCAACCCAGGAAACGAACTTCCTCAGAGTCCTCTTCAGATTTGCTCAATAAGAAAGCCAGGATTAACGAATCTGCAGAATTGGTATGTACATATTTTTCTACAATTGTATACTGTTACTCACAGATTTTGCTGATGATATAGAGTGGGGTTGACAATCCAGAAGGATGGAGAAAATAAACTACCGGGATGTTGCCAGCATTGTACTAGCCGTTACAGAGTCAATAAGCTGTGTATGCTGTCATGAGCATCGAGGCTCTCCAGAATTACTAGAAGTGTCCAGAAAGGGCTGGCGACAGCCAAGTTGTAGTTCACTGATGGTCGTAAGTTGTTCGATCGTACCTAAGAGGGATCTCAGACTAACAAACCTCAGGATATTGGATTCACTGCCCAGTAAGGGTTGATCCCATAGTTCAACCTTTCATTTCACATGAGTTCAAGTGGTTCAGTGTCTCGACTTGACTTCTAGTTTCATAGCTGCTATTGGGTCGGGTCCAGCTGTCACTCCCTGTATTTATTCTTGCAGCATCTATCTAAACCTGATCTAGCGTCTGGTTGTCTGTCCCAGATTAAATAACTGTGATTTCAATTACATTCTATTGTTAAGCAGCATAACTTCTGATGGATGTGAGTAGATCCCCTTAACTGCCCTCAAGATTATACTTGTTCCTGAAAATTTTCCTGGCTGTCATGTGGGTGTTGCAGGCCAATCGCTTCAGCTTTTAGGAGTAACTACTCCATTATCACTTCGTTGTCTCAAAAATTCCAAGACGAGCGGAAGGCCCTTTAATTCCAGTCAGTCTCTTAAAAATGGAATCGGATGTCTATTTCGCACAGCATATCTTAGCTCGATGCTTGACTGATGATAGCTTCATTCCCCCTTATGCTGGTTTCCTCAAACTTGTGATCTGTCATTATAAAAAGGTGAAACAAACTTATTAGGATTCTAAAATGAAAAAAATGATCCGAATTTGAGAAAACCCCTCCACCTCTTATGAGGTACATTAATTTTGCTGTGAATTTTATCGTGTTTGACGTATACGTATGACTCACGAAAACTGGATGTTTCATAGTTGATGGCCAAAGTTTACAGTTTTATCAAGGTACAACTTGTTAGAGACAAGAATGTAAAATTAATTGCGAACAAATATATCTGGCATAAATTATTTTCTGCAACACATTGGTGCAACTTTTAACTTCATCTGTGTGATTCGTAGGGCTTGCGGGTTTTTGTTAGCTAGAACTTGTCGTCATAAATTATAGGCATGCGTCTTGGCATATCCCCAGAAATACTATTGGCAACTGCTTTCTAATTTTTCTTTCCCTTGTCCGACATATCTCTGGAGTATGAGCTGTGTGTGGATGCCCAAGAGGTGCTTCCTCCTCATCAAACGACAAAGGTTAGTTACAAATCCTTTATTGTGTGCAAGGCATCAGTTGTACGCATACAAAAATTGAATCTTATGGACTGAAGAATGCCTCTGCCCCATCTGCCTCATAGTCCATTCACTAGCATTGTTTTTTGCCATACCATTTGGATTTTGACCAAAGTGTTTTTGAAAAACACTTGAGTTCACAGCAATCCTGATCTCTCTGGCTGTACTCTGGAAGTGTGCTAAGGATCGAGGACTTATAAAAGTTGCATTTAGCCGGGATGCAGTTAATTAATTGACCAATTTCCTCCTTGAAAGTTAGGACACGAAAGGCCCAGTCGGTCACGAATCCTGAAGGACTCTGCTGTCCTGTGACCCCGCTTTGCTAATGCTCATCCCATATGGAATAGGTTCTTTCCTGATGAATGTATGAGATCTGAACCCAAGTGCTAAATAAAAAGTTACCCGATGCTCCTGGAGATTGCTGAAGTTGAGAAAGATCAACAGCAGACGGAATGCTGTCATCACATGAAAGTAATGGCTGTCTATTGAATCTAATAGGAAGATGGATAGTAATTTTTGATGAATAATATTCACATCTTACATTAGAAACTAGTTTACTTTGTTAACGGCAAATGGTGCAAGAAAGTGAAAAACTTGATGCAATCATTGCAATCAAATCATTGCACAGCCCTTGGCTCCAGTTTGTTTGCTGCAAGAGAGTCAACATTTGTACGTTATAATGCAGTCTTGGGAGAAAAAGGGCTTAACACAATCGCATCAGAGACCTCCAGATACGCCTTTGTGCTGGCCACAAATAGGGTGGCATCTTGTTTTGCTCGCTTTTGGGCTTCTTCAACTTCCCCTCGAGGATATCAAGGTAGTAGATGCAGGTAGTTCCCCTCCTTCCCGTTTTGAAACTGCTACCTTTCGGATTCCAGGGTATCCTATTGATGTTGCAATCTAAAGGTAGCCTATTCTCTGTCATGGTAACCCTGGAGGATCACCAGGGGCTCGCCCCACACGTGCAAAACACCCCAAAAGCTGCAAAACCCCCTTTTAATTAGAATATTTCATGGGAGCTTGGCACTCCGTTCGCTGGGACAAACAATCCGGATTCGACGACGGTTATTGCCTCACTGCAATCCAATTTGTATATCGGCTATGTAATGGGTGAACTCACATCTTTTTGATCTGTTTTTGTACTGTGAACAACCCATTATATAAGAAGGGAGTTCTATATTAATAGAGGGGAATTTTTCTCTTAAAACTCGTTTATTTTCAACTTTGAATGATAGACTCTACGGAAGACAGATTTTCCTACCAAAATCCATAACAGCATGAGTTTGTATATTGAAATGACTTCTAGAAACACAATTTAGAAGTGCCCATTTCACGTTTTGAAAAACCGAGTTTTCGCTGTGCACCCTCTTGAAGCTTTTGAACAGAGAAGCCAAAAACGTCCAGTTCCCGTGAGTCATCTTGTTGAACGAGTACCCCGAAAAGCACATTGTGTCCAAAGTAGTGTTTATGGATGGAGGCGCATAAACAATGTTTTCCTACCTAACAATTTCGGTACCGGTAAAGTTTGCTACCTACACGAAAGCCGCTATCTACCGTGCGGAAGCCGGTGCCTACATAGACCGGCCGGTGGTAATGTATGCTACCTACACTTTGACCTGAACCCAACCATTTTTATCGGTTCAATAATCACCGATTGTTTCTGAATCTTATCTCTGATCTCTTCCAATTTGAGGTGAACTATCAGTTCGGTTCGAGACCCTGGTGCGTGAGGCAACAACACTTAATCGAAATGAGTTTGGGCCATCTGTTCAGGAAAATAATTTACGACGACGCAACGTGTGTTGAGTTCCTCAAAAATAAAGGAGTGTTGCCGGATGAACAACAGTTTTGTGATAAAGTGAGGGAAGGTGAAGTGTGTGGGGGTGAACTCAAACAATATCTTAAATCTAGTCGGAAACGGGACAGTGGAGGCAATATTATTAAAACTACGTACCTGTACCAAAAGAGGGTGCCAAACCTTTCATTCAATTAAGAAACCAAATAAATTTTTTACATATAACGACATAAACGGGAACTGCAATAGTGGACTGTCTTTGTGTGAAATCGTAGAAATTGTGTGGTTCTGGAGTAATTTAGTAGGAGTCAATGACGCTTCCAAGTGGTCGGGTAGGAGTAAAGTGGCAATAGTTGACTGGTACAATTTGTGTAGAGACGTTTGCGTGGAAATGTTCGAAAAGAGGGAGGAATTGGTGTAGGTAGCATACTTTACCTGTGACCGTTCTGTAGGTAGCATACTTTACCAGTGAAGAGCGCGTAGGTAGCATACTTTACCGGTACCACAATTTCAACTACCATTTTGTATAATAAACGGTATTATTACTTTACAGCAGGATGGAGACAACAGTAGGATAGACCTGAACAGCGGGGATGATTCAAACTCGTCGCTCTCACTCGATGAATATGGTAAAGTTCATGTGAAAGAGATCATTCATATACCAGAAGGCGAAGACACCTTACTTCCTAGCGAGTCTTGTAAAGTCAGTGAAGTAAAACCTCATATACCCATATCAAAACGCATTTATCTCTAGGGTTCTCTTTGAACTCGGAATGCTGTTTTCATCTTCTTCTTCCTTCCTTAATTCGAGTCCTTCTCTTCGCATCTGTTTTGTAATTCGCAGTATGATTTTAAATTATTGAATATCTTTGGTTTCTCAGATCCAATATTTCTTACCTTCTTCCTCTTCTCACGTGCAGTATTTTCTCTTTAGTACTATCCCAATAGGGTCGCTACTCCTATGTTTATAGTATTTGTGAATAGAGTTGATCTTTCAGCAAATGAAATTAGTCGTTTCCCAAAAAAAATTAATCCTTCGTTGATTTTCAAGTTAAAAAAAAATTAATGCTTTCTGCTTCACGCTGAAAATTTTAAGATTCATTACCTATCTTTGGTCTTCAATCTCTTGAGATACGCTCGAAATTGTAAAAACAATATTTTCGATATTCTTGAAAAACCAAAACCTTTCCAATTAAAGCCAAAGTAGAAGAGGTGAGCGGTATTTCTAAAATGTGCCGAATAAAGTACTTTTTTTGTGTGAAAATAAACCATTCAATCCAAATTTATTTAGCGTGTTTGCTCCCAAACGTAAACTTCAAAGTTGCTATCAAATATTTACAGTGAAATTAAAAAACTCGAGGAATTTGAAAACCCAGGAATAGTTCTAGAATGCCCCAAAACCGATTCCTGCGAAGAAGATTTTAAACAATTTTTGAACCCTTACAATAGTTGATTTTTTTTTTTGCAAAAATTCGCTATAAGACTGATTAAATTTGCAAAAAGATTAATTGTTCTACAAATACGGAGTATTTTTCTTTCCCTGCTACTGATATAAATTGATGATGTAAAAATAATATTACCAATATTCGTCTTCTGCCTTGAGAAAATTGTCTTAAATGAAACCAAGAAGCCTAATTTTGACTTTTATCATTCTTATTAACATCCAAACCTGTATCTACTCACTTTATTCGATATTTATTCAAAGTCACTGATCTACATCTAAGTTATATTCTTGAAACATTGTTTATGCACTCAATTTCAACATAAAATCAATTTTGAAAACAATAGCGAATCTTTCCAACTCTGCACTTTGCTTTCTAGTTATGCATTCTTTGTAAACTATCAATTTTCCCTCTCAATTTCAAATTATCGTGGCTATTCGAACCGTTCGTTTGAAAAGTAATTCCGTTGTTTGATTTTTTTTTTCAGGATGACAAAAATCCTTCCCCCCAGGAAGAAGTAATTTGTATTTAAACGATCTATCGACAAACTCATGAGCTGTTACTTGAAAAACGTAAGTCATCCTTGAGGATATTATAAATTCATATGAATTATTACGAACGCTTGGACATTCAACAGTTTTTCAGTCGAGAGCGATTTGTACAATGTTCATTCAAGATTTTAGTACAGCCTTTACTTATTTGAGTACCTTTTCATTTAACGTTATTTTTTTAAAAAGTCATTGAGATGTTTTCACTTTTCAAACCACCCTGTAAGTTAATAGGGAAGTTCATTGTCTTTTTTTTTTAAATCAGTAAACATGTTTTCCTTGAATTGTGTAATCAAAAATTAGTCGAGTTGACCAGATTTGAGTAGGATTTCTGGGTCTTTTTGGGGTCATGTTTGATTGAGTATCCGATGTAGTTTGATTCTCAGCCATCAAATCGTTCTAATTGTTTCGTTATTATTTTTCTAGTTTTTACAGTGTTATGCGGAGGGTCGGTGTACTTAGTGTGAGTAAAAGCAGTGTCAGTTGCAAGAAAAGGTTGAAATATGTAGAAAATTCTTAATATTGACAATTCTTGAAGAATATGGAAACTTGGAAAAGATCAATTAGGTCTCTTGAATCACGAAATGGCAGGGTAATCCCGATCATGAACCCAAGTCTTATTGTGCATCCCTCAGATTCCTCCTTACTTTATTCTTACTGGGGGAAAGCTTTACTTGTTAAATTTACTTGAGATCATTAGAATTGAAAGAGGAGAGACTGTAAATGTATCATACACATTTTACGGTTATGATGTATCGCCAAAGTGAGAAACCGAATAAGGTGTGCATGTACTTACAAGAAAATGGGAAAGAATATTTGTTTCTATTGTTGCAATCGAAACATTTGTTGTAGAGGGGATGCATGTAAAGTTTCGAAGAGGGAAATCAATTCAGAGGGGCAAATTGCAGGTTTTTGACTTTATTCCAAAACAATTAGCTGCAATAAAAGCGTTGAGGGTGTTAGGGGTTGCTTGAAGCCCTCATTTTACAGAATTGTTAGCAGAAAATCTCCACTAATTATCCTGGAAAATCTGTTGATTCTTGTAACAGTCATCAGTGGATGCAATTTATTTGAGTGGAGAACCGTTAGAATGGATATTAGTGAGTTGCAAGTTCAGAATTTTAACTTGAATGATGAAGGTGGTCCAAACGAAAGGGAATTTCGAAAATTTATTAAAAGAAGCGAGAATGGTTAGGCTCTCCATCAAGTTTCATGATTCAAAAGTGGAAGATGCTCCTAAACTGCTCTAAGAGGGGATTTAGCTTATTGAATTCCATGTAGCTCAGATAAAAACCCATTTTTCTTGGATTCCTGTCATTTACTTAGTTTAT
Organism: Creontiades dilutus; assembly: GCA_031894815.1. Taxonomy (NCBI): domain Eukaryota; kingdom Metazoa; phylum Arthropoda; class Insecta; order Hemiptera; family Miridae; genus Creontiades; species Creontiades dilutus. The sequence continues at coordinate 1,178,740 of JAVIWC010000161.1, forward strand.
TTGTTAAGATCATTTTGGCACCAATTCATAGTTGAAGACTTATAAATCTGCGAATAAAAGCAAAACATGTTCTGTTGGTAATTGTATGGCGAATTCGGTACAATCTCTAGACGTTTATTGCAAAGAAATACGTGTGTTAGTGAGGGAAATAATGTATCTTTTCCTATGCCTGATATAGAGAAGCAACAAAAGTTAAATTGGCTTTTGGTACTTGATCTGGGAATAATATTTGGTCCTATTTCGAAGTGCAGTAAAGATATCTATGTAAAGGCTGGTGATTGTAAAACTCCCGTTCAGGATCAATCTTTTTAGACCTCGTTTTAACGACATTTGAGAGAGTACATGTTTGATGGTAGGTAGGCTAACCAATGATAGTCCTGCACAGGATTTTCATCCATTGAAGCACAAATAGTGATGGAAACTTCTATTCCATTTGTCCATATTACTGGAGCTTGTTGCCGCTACTTGGAAATAATGTCAATAGGTACTCCTGAGACCACTAAGAAACACGTCCTTTTTCGATTCAATGCTGCAACTTTTATTCAACGATAGAAAAAAATGTTTTGCAAGTGGTTAAATAACCATTGAATACGACTTTACTGCAGAGATAACCTGCATTAATTATAACTCTGTGGTTTGACTCTTGGCTAGGCAGAGATAAAACCCTTTGTTATTTTTCTACCTTCCATTAATCAAGCGTGTAGTTACAGAAATTACTGTGGACTCCAGAATTACGAGGTACTTTTGTCGCGATGTATGATTGCTTTCTTTTCATTTTCTGTCGTGCTTTTAGCACATCTGCATAGATTAATACTGATTTTGTGTTTATAACTTAGCTCTTAAAACTTGTGTTTTTAGCTAATCAAATTTCTTGAGGGCTCATTTTTTCAGCTGATCTGGGGTTTATCCGCCTTTGAAACAAACATTCATTTAGACAAAAAAAAAGGACGAATGCCCCTAAAGAATATTGTAGATATCGGACGAAGACTTGAGAGGAATCGGAAAGCACAAAGAAATATTACAAAACGAACCACTCAGAAACGACCATAAAAAGCTGCTCATCATTTTTGCTCCAATAGAAGGAACATTTGAGCCCAGGAAGTGATTGTCTGAAATGATACATGGTATAGAGGAATGTTGATTTTATTTCCAAATAATTATCTTACTTTTTTTAATGCAATGTGATCAGAAATAAAAAGACCGTGGCTCCGACAGTTTTAGGATTACGTTAACACCGATCTTATTTTTTAATTTAATTTTTAAATACTCGTGTACTTTGTTTTCTAAATTTGAATTTTCGGAAAAGTATATAACGTTCATTTCACTAATGATTTGAGTTGTAATTACATAGTTCTGATAAATTTCATCTACAAGGATAGTAACAGGTTTTTACGTGTAATTTATTATTAATTTTTTAATTCATTTTCATTATATAAAAGGTTGTGTAAGCTGTAGGGTCAATATCAAGTAATGTATTTTTTAGGAAAATGTCAACTGGGAGAAAAGGTGTGTTGTTTTAACCAGTTCTTCAATATTTAGCTTCTCATTGTACGATTTGTCGAATGATGCAAATTGAAGCTCCCTGGTGGGATGAAATTGAAAGCTACAAGTTGCTAATCTTCAACTTATTGTTCCTAACTATATTGTAAATGTGCTGTAAATATCTCAATAATTATGGTACCCGATTCGATAACATTTAAAAACTATCAATTTGATATAACTGCTTTGTGTATTGATCTTGTTGGTCATGATAATATGCACTGGCTCAAATTCGTTTTCGGTGTTGTCCATTGAGCCTTTTTCCCCCACTCATTTTCTGTCTGAACCTTCCATAAATGATGGGTTTTATACGATAAAAATGTGAAATTATTTGACAAAAAAGTTGGATTTTGTAACGATGTGATTAATTTTTCAATGGGGTCAAGTCCTGATGATTGGCGCCATTTTGATTCTGTTTGAGGTTATGTTGGAGGTTAGACTGATCATTTTTCTATAGCACTAGGGTCTCTTAAAGAAGAAGAAACGAGCCAAGTTTGATTGGGAATTGACCGAGACAAAATTCAATTTACTACCTAATTGTGAATGATTTATTGTAATGTAATTAACCCCCAATGAGAAGTTATATTTGAAATTGACGGATTAAAATCGTAATAATTTAAACTGTTCAAAAATCGTGCCTCATTGCTAATCTTGCGGTATTTTTTATTGAGATGGGGTAATGGATAATGACACTAACGGTTGGTGTTCCGAGTAACTTAATGGTCTTCAAAGGGTTAATAGAAAAGCCTTGCAAACCTATATTTGTTTAGATAGTGATGAATGATTTGCGTAAGACTACACACACCTGTACTTCCTTCGCCCGTTCGTGGGAATTTACAAAAATATTTTGAATTTGATATGCTATAATTCAAGATTTTGATAGGCCAGTGAGTTGCAAGATTCAGTAATTGAACCGACACTGAACATAAACATTCTTGTGGAAGATGAATCATCCTTGTCTCCCTTCTTACTTAAAATGAGTCTGAGACACAAAAGGTTCAATTCTTTTAAAATAACGTTATAAAATTTAGAAAAAATGGGAAGGCGAAATGTGTGGGGGTTCAATTTTGTTAGTAGTTCAAAAAAGGAAAAGTACCAATTCCGCTTCATGTTAAGAATGAATAGAGCATGCTAAATATAGGGTAACAACGATACTGGATTAATGAATTCGCATGTGTTTCAATTATGTCATTCGACTGTGGATATGCCCCTACAAAATTGAAAAGTTATTTTAGTTTTCAAGTCAAGGTGTAAGTAACTTTTTAATGTGTCCCGCGGTGTCTGTTGATAGCTTCCGGATCACCGTTGCGATTTTATTGTTAAATTTTCTGAATCGAATCATTTTCGGGGGATGGAGTAATCAATATTGAAAACTTCCTTACCCCTTGTTTGAATGCCACGGTCCAATTAAAGTCTGTCACACTCGTGGACACCTCCCTTCGTGGTACGTACTACCTTTTATATCGGATTTCCACGAGGTTTCTTAACTTCTTTCCCATAAGTGTGACATAAAATTAATTGGATGCAGTGTTTTCATGTCGCTTTAGTAACTCCACTTTTTATATTAATTTAGTCTGAAATTAACATATCTCTCCCTTGTTGATAACGATCAAGTGTTCTCTTTTAACGCCGTTTCCTAAAATGAAAGAAAAAATCTTGATGTACCAAATTGTTTCAAGTGTCCATGATTTTGAACAGTTTTCATATTGGTCAAGTATGAAAGCTGCGTTGTTAGTCTTTTTTTTTAACCTATTAAATATTTTTTTCCGTAACACTGGTGTAGTGTTCGAACATTTTTTCTTCAAGTTTGTGCTGAAAAATTATGTCAATTTTTGTTCACTGATTCTAAATTCCAATACTACATTGTAGATTTCCTGTTAATAATCTAAAAACGGACTTGCACCTTCATCGATGGAGTTATTAATTTCAAATTCATGCGAGTGTCTAGGATTCATTCTGTAGCATAATGCAATCAAATCTTAATTACTTGTACTTTTTCATACAATGATTGCCTCCATCGGATGAACTGTACAAATATCGTTAAAATCGAAATCACCTGTAACTATTCACTTCAATTGAAATTCGGTTGGAACGGGAGTCGATCGTAGGGATACTATCCCGATCAATTTATACAAAACAACAAAACTGCTCAATGAAAATGTCATTCCATTAATTTAATTCAACAACACAGTGAGTGGTTTTCTGCAAACCCCGTCCAAAGCGTATGTAATATCCTAAACACGGTTTCTCCACCAGTACTTACAAATTTCGAACCATTGTCTTAACAATAAATCTGTAATAGTATCCAAATTCATACCCATTTATAAAATAATACAAATAAATACGAGAAAAAAAATCTAAGTTAATGTTTGGCTAAGCGTAGTTAATATTCAGTTCTTTTTTGTTATTTCTTTATTTTTTATTTATTTATTGGAAGTTTTAAATTAATTTCCTTTATTGTTGAAATAATACCGGCCTCGTAAAATTCGGAATGATCTCTGATCAATGATTATCTACTTTTGTAGTAAAACACTGTTTACTGACATCTGGACAGTGAAGATGGTTGTTACGGTTTTCACTACTGATTCACGACCAAACGATTTTTAAAATTGACCATTTCATTAGTGGGTAATGAAACTTACGTTGAATGGTTTTTTTTCCTTAGTGAATTGCGGCGAACATTTACAAATTGTTAACTGTAATAGGACTTTGATTATATTTTAGTGTGTAATTGATTTGTCTCCTGTTGTACATATTGTGTATCATCTGGTGAATAAAGTTTTTTTCATTACCCCCTCCCCTCAAAATCATGTTCTTTCACCTCCTAGTTGTTAAAATACCTAGTTATACAAGAAGATGAAAGAACGCTCTAAATCAGTTTACATAGTGGAAAGTTTTATAGAAGTTTTTTCTCACTTGATTCTTATGTTTTCGAGGGTAATGAACACAAATCTGACGTTAGCAACCAAAATTTCTTGCCGCGCATCCGAGAAAATTTGGAAAAACCACCAAATTTTCGCAATTTTTTTAGTTTTTAGCTCATAACTCAGAAAATACGCATATCGAAAAGATTGTCCTTTTCATTCTGAAATTGAATTCTGGGTTGAATGAGTTACTCAAACTTGAAATTTGGTCCAGCAGTATGGGAACAATTGAGAGCCGAACTTCTACCTTTTGGTTTATTATTCAATAATAAACCATTGTAATCGCTCTTGAAAAAAATTCTAACCCCCATTGAAAATTTCATGGTTTACGTTTCAAAGGGTGTAGAATCCGAATCTGCGATAAACATTTTTCCGTCCGTCCGCCGTACGCACGATTTCTTCCAAACGGCTGGAGCAAAAAATCTTGAATTTTCAGGGAAAATCCATGTTGGTACGACGACGCCCCAATTCTCTCATTTAATTTAAAGTGCCCTTTAAGGGTTGTCGAAGTTTTGTAAAATCCCTACAAACCCCAAAAAAGTCAAGGCGGCCTAAATTTGGACTTTTTTTTGAAGAACTTTCCATGAGGAATCGAATGAGCCCCTCTCCAGGTCCGTAGCTCAAACCATTCCCGATGTATGGTGCCAACATTTGCGTTATTTTGGTATTATTGTTATTGTTTTGATCGCAGTAACCTAGTGATGTAGTGAATGTGGATACTGGAGTGAACTCCTGAAAGGGTTTATGGCCGATACACGGGTTGAAGCATTCTGACATGCGTGCTCCGTCTTACGAAATTTAAAATTTTCAAATAGAATATTTTTCCATTGTAATCGCTTGAAAAACGCTGCAAATTCTTTCACTGGGGTTTGTTATTCATTTGCCTTGCATTCATGATTTGAATTTCTACTAAGCGTAGGAGTGTGCGTGTTTCACAGGTGGTAGAGCGATTATTGAATTTCAGGAGGCACACAAATATGTTCCAAATAGGTATTTTGGTTGAGAACCGACTTACGTGCATCAAATTACTCTTTTCGCACACATTAAATTACCGTATTATGCTTAATATGGATTTTTCACATTTTGGACTTATCTTGATCCTGTAGGGCACCACTCAACTGTGATTTTCTAGGTACCCTCCAAATTGAGCATGATCAGATGAATAAGCCATAAGAACGATGGGATTTTGTGCATGGTCAATAAAAACTCAATTTTAGATATCGATGCAGTCTCAGCACCATCCTTGAAAATAAGATCAAAATCGAACTGCACTTAGATTGTATTCAATAGTGACAAGGGAGTTGGGGGATATAATTCCAACGACTGTTTGTTAGATGATAGGTATAATTTATATTATATTGTGTAAAGCAATTTACATGATTCAAATGTTGTTGAATGATAAATTCTTGAAAAGAATCGAAAAACAATTGGGTAGAGAGCCGATGAAGTAGGTAGGGGACCGATGTAATTGGTTCCGTCTGATGAGAGGAAGAGCTCTTTAGTATGTACGAGGTGGTAACATTGTTGAGGATTCTCGGGAGAACAATGTTCATTAGAGGAGCGGACGGTGGTATACGCACGGATGGTAGACCAACAGGAACGGTAGATGTCGCTGGAGTAGTGGCAAGGGAGGCTGCTGCTGATGAACGGGCGGCGGCAACTGAGGGTGTCAGTACCGCTGGTCGTGCTGATAGTAGCCCCCTCTCCCGCCTCCGCGTCCCCCACGACCTCCTCTGCCGCCTGAAACAGAGTAAATTCGAATGAAATCTCTCTAACAAAGGCTCACATTCATATAGAAAGAACATGATCGTGCATGGAACATGCTTGGGTGTACAGTTTCAACTTGGGGCACCAACTTTTATAATATGAAGGGTGCCATTTGCATAAGAGCCCAAGCACCATTGGGAGAATTTTCTGGGGAATGAAAAAACTCATTAAGACTCATTTTCAAGCTCGCTACATTTATTTCCTTAAAAACCTTATTCTCGAATGACGAGTATTTATCACATTGGATACTTCAAAATCATGAAGACAGCGCCTGAACTATCTAAAGGTCCCAAGCGCCTAAATAATTGCACTCTTGTTGAATTGATAAATCTTCAGCCCCAGCCCACGAAGCCAGAACCACACAACAGTGGCTTGAAAACAGCGCTCCAGAGTTCATAAGGGCTTCAGAATAGCCATCAGGAAGTCCCAATCTCAACCCCCTCGGTTTGGCACATTCACTTCCTACACAAGTTCATTTGGTTTTGTGCGCTTAAGGCGCCTAGTTAGGTCTTGCAGATCAAGTAGCTTCATAGCTTTATTGACATGATCTCGTAGTCTGGCTAGATGAGCAGTAGCCCTCTGGTTGTATCGTCTATGCTGTCCACTTCCAGTTTGCGGTGAAGAGCATCGTTTTTAAAGTAAATAGTGGTCAGTGATGCACCGCAGTATGGTATCCTGAAAACGCTGGATAATCAGTCTATTGGTTGGAGCTGTAAAGCCCCACAACTGTGCTCCATACGTCCAAACTGGCTTAAGTGATTGATTATACAGAAGCAGCTTGTTACTAATGGTCATAGAGCCTGCCAATAAGCCAGTAAATTTTCCCAAGTTTTATCAGCAGTTCGGCCTTCTTTTTCGCATGTTCGTTCCACTTGAGCTTGGCGTCAAGCGTCATGCCCAGGTATTTGGCTTCATTCGGTTTCTGCAAGTGAATCTTGTCATTTGGGACCCAGAAACGCAGAAAACCGGCATTCGGAAAAAATGGCGCTAGGGCTTTATGTGTACGGCACAATTCATATGCTCCTACCATACCTACAACATGGCCAACAGTCCAACGGACAGCCTGACGTATGAATCAAGCGGTACTTACAGGTTTCCCAAAATTTTTCTGATGCCCAATCACAAATACTTATAGGACGGGAACTTATTGAGAAAAAAAACAGTCGAATTTGATAGAAGACCTTTTAAAGTAAAATACTATTGATTCATTCATACTACTGATTGTTCTTATGCCTCAACTGAACTTTGGAAATCCAGGTGTAGAAGTATTGAGGTTCATTCCGGAAGGGTACAGTGTGAAAACAGTATAAAATTGATTTAAAAAATTCATAACCAACATAACCTACGGTTGAAATTACTGTTTTTCTTTCACTTGGTTATTTTATTTTTCGAGGAAGGTAAATTTTAATGAAACAGTTTAAAAAAAATCAAAACACTCAAAATCTAAATCAGTTCAATAAATTGCGAATGAAAGTAGTTTCTACTTCATTTCATTGGCTTAAAAAATAACGTAATTGCAAAATTCGATTGATTGAATGTTGATAGCATAAAAACTATAGATTGTCAGCCACAACTGAACATCCATAAGGAGAAACCAAAAAGTAAAAACAAACACTGGGTGAATACCAACACCAAAAACACGACTTAAGAAACATGCAAATTAATCTTTGGAACACAGTTTTAAAATAGAACAGCTATATTAAATCAAAAAGCTGAGAAGATTTTTACCGTGAAAAGTTATTGACACCCCAAAATTTAGAGGGGTGATTTCTATTGATTTTAAAAGCAGCAAAGCCTGCCCTTAAAATACCTGAAATAAGTGTCTTAGGCCAAATTCAGATTCGTTTTGGCATTTTGAATGCAGTACAACTTTTTTTTCGAATTATTAATTGATAATATACGACTCTCTGTTCTGATAACTAAGCAGTTGAAGGATGATTATAATTACTCTAATTAGCTTTAATTATAAGGACCTATAAGCAAGTATCAACTCAAAAAGTGGGATTACAAAATTTCCATGATGCACCTGAAGTAAGAAAGCCGTAATGTAATATTCCGCATAACAGTAATAAAAATAAGATTGCAGTACAATATGGGGGTGAAATAGAAAAATAAATTTGGTTCTAGTCTGCAGGGTACATCCAATAAGAGCTTCCATCAAATTTTAAATGGAAATTTAGAACTGAGAAGTCATAACCAAAATTATGCTAGTTGAGGGAATGGTGTAGTTGCCCCTTCTGAGATTTGAATACGGATACTGCCTGCAACACTCACAGGAAGTCCCAGACGCTAGAATGCGTCTGGTAAATCTCCCAAGGCAGCAGATTCAAGAATCGTGAACGGCAGACTAGTCATATCCATCACAAACTAAGAATAAGTACCTAAAATGGGAGTTAGTAAATCATGTTCTGCAAACGTTACAGCTGCTCAGTTTTTGGAATTGACTAAAAAATTCAGTTAGGCCACTGCTGGTGGTTTTTATTACAAATGTCATTTATGGTGAGAAATGATCTAATACCTAACTATTCAGCAAAAGCGTTTTTGACTTTTACAAGACAGAATCTATGACGTACACACTTGCCTGAAAGCTAGATGAAGTGCAAATGAAGCATTTTGATTCAGTGTGGCAGAGTATCTGTATTTCAGGACAGCAGGATCACAGCACTAATTGCATACCAGACAAGCAACAAATTGGGATTGGAAAGGGGTGGATCAAAATAACGAAATTTGCTAAATGAAGGGACGAAAATCCAGCAATCTACGAATTGCATGCTTTTCCTAAATTTACCTCTGCTACCTTGAAGACCACCCCGTTCTTGATATCCTCCACGATCATTCTGATATCCACCACTGCCACGATCGTTTAGGTAACCACCTCCACTTCGATCATTTTGATAACCACTCCGATCATTCTGATAACCACTACGATCATTCTGATAACCTCCACCACGGTCGTTATGGTAACCTCCACTGTGGCTGCCACGATCTTGGTAATGTCCACCACTAGAACCTCCACCTTGGTAACTGCCGTCATTTTGGTACGTACCTCCTTGGCTACCTCTGTCCCGATCACCTTGGTAACCTCTGTCTCTGTCTCCGTGATGACCTCCTTGATAACCTCCTCCGCCACCACGATCACCTTGGTAACCACCCCCGCCACCTTGATTCCATCCTCCTTGAACTCTTCCGCCACGGTCTCCTCCACCTCCTCGTCCCCCTCCTCTGCCTCCACCACCTGAAAAAAATTGAACAAATCATATACAATGACAAGCAGGATGATGATTATGAGGATTCTAGCTTGCCATACCAACTGAGCAGATTGGTATCTGAGTAATTGGCAGGCCACATGACTCACATGGTGGCACTACTCTGGAAGACAAATCTACCAGAGAAGTGCCTACCCTTCAGCTTTCATTCTTGGCCTTCCAGCCTGGGTGATAAACCACTGCCACCATGAAGCCAACCACTTTTGGGGGAAGGCAGGTGACGCTTTGCTCACATGGCATGTCAGCAGCCTGGGGCTGGGAGAGGGGGATCTTGTGAGGGGGTTACGTTGCTGGGGGTAAAGCAGACTGCCGCTGGTGCCATAGTGGATTGGCTCCAGGGGTGCAGGAGAGCACCAGCTAGGGGGGATCTGGAGAGGTGAACCTACCAGGGAGGGCTTACATCATAATTCAATTTAGCGGCATTCTATGCTGCATAAGGCTGGGTGCACATGAGCTGCAAAGTAATCGGGGCGCTGAGATTTTTTCAATTGGATAGCCAGAAAGACGTTGGGAGTAATGGACCAATGCACAAGGGACTCTGACAGCTATCCAATACCCTCGGCCTATCTCAATAGGTATCAGGGTTGCCACTGGTCTCTCCCTCTATCTGCGTCATATCCTATCCCTCGCGTTTCACTGGCACACACGAGGCATAGGGACAGTGCACATGACGTTGCTGCGTCCGTTCTATCTGGTGCTTCTTCAGAGAGTTTTTGATAACATTCAGTGATTCGTGTCAACGCATTGCTGCCTTTAACTGCCTGGTTTCCTGTTTGATCCATGGGATGGGCCAGGAGTGGCAGCAGGGCCAGCATCTTATCCCTAAGCCATAGCATCATCAGGCGGCGATTCTGTGTTTTCAGCTGGTTGTGACAACAGAGAATCAAGACTTGGATCTTCAGTTGAGGACTGTGTGGCAGCCGAAGCCATTGACTCTTGCAAAAAGGAGAGATATCTCTCATATCTGTATTTTTTCACAACTCCCACCAGTTGACCCGATTTTCCCTTCTTCTTACTCTTTCTTCTTACCCTTCAAGAGTAATTATCTTAATGCATCGCTGAGTTATCAAATCAACGAATAGACAGGCGTTCGTAAAATAATTAAAGAATTTTGGTTCATGTTCCCTCAATTCAATGAAAATGGTGGTGACAGCACCTTTTAAATATCTCTTCGTTAAATGGATGCACAGAACTCAGATGGGTATCAAAGATAGGATAGAAAACAATCTCAGCGTCCCGATTACTTCACAGCCCATGTACCCACTAGGCAGCAGTGATGTGGCCTAAAGATGACAATGGTGGGGGTTGGCCCACTAATGAATAGAATATAATGAACATTGTAATTCTGGATTAGGTTAACGACATTTCTAAGCAGTGAAACACACAACCCCAAAAAAGCTGAAGTATCTGCTAATCCACAAGCATTTATTGTCTTATAGGCAGTGAAAACTAGAGAGACTGCGCGCCCGTTTTTTTCTACCTCAACCTGTCGTCAGAAATGAAAACTCCAGCAGATGAAACACGTTGGCATGTCATTTGTTAATTGGTATCGCATTACATTTTACCCATTACGAATTTTTGATGTTATGTGACGAATTTTTTAGGATGACTCCCAGCCAAAAGACCTATTCATGTCAAAACGCCAATATCATTTGCCAACTTTTCATATTTCCGCTGATTATTTGATATTATATGATAGCGACAGCAATGAATCAGTGACTCCTGAATTTGATAAAAATGAGGAATCTTTAAGAGTATGAAACCAGGTCATTTGTTATTCCCACAATGAAATGATGACCGCAATCCATCATGTCGTTAAATTCAAAGTAGAGGCAAATGAACGATAAGTAAAAGAAACACCACAGCTTTGGATTAAAGCAATCATATCCACATTGCTTTACTTATTAATAAAAACGTAGCAAATCATTTCACAAAGGTATACCATTGTTGTTCCAGCACCACCCCCACCCCACCACAAAATGAAAAATGACGTAAATTGAGATTTAAAAGATTGAAATTCACAGCTGTTTTCAACATTTTTATTCTTAAAATGAGATTTTCTTATTCAAAATGAGCTAACTCTGGCTGAAAGTTAGGACTAACTAGACTTACATGGATTCCATGGGCGAGAGAACGTATTTTGTACTTAAATTTCAAGGTCTTTTACAGCAAACTGACAAAATTTGAGGGGGAATATACAATTTTGTTGCTCTAAGATTTAAAAAGGCTTATTATAGAAAATAATAAATCAAAACTACAGTTTCTATAAAATGATTAGAGCGATTCGAGACTTATGGACCACAGAAACACAGGAACATAACTGTAATAAATGATTTGAAGATTAAAGTTAATCCATCCGAACTTTCCTTTATAGCTAAATAGAGCAGAATAATCCAAATTTTGGCTGAATAAAACTTACCACCTTGGTAGCCGCCCCCTTGGGGTTGATTCGCTCTGGGAGCCCAGCTAGGCATCTCTGGTGGTGGAGGCTGTTGATCTTCAGGTCTGCCTCCTCTGTCAGGTACCTAAGGAGAAATCAAAATTATTAATGTGAAAAATGACTGTGTCTACACTGCGTATACTAAACAAGAAGGAATAGCTTCAATATTGTGCACTAGTAATGTCAGCAAGCAGCAAGATACACTGAGAGGGGCATGGGAAATACTTCTTCTCTACCGAAGACTACAAAGCTTTGTTTTTATGGAAGAAGTCGATGATTGTAATTCAAGATTTAAATGTCTACTTGCTTTTAGAGTTGATCAAGTTTTAATCTGATTTAAACATTTTCAGGGATTGTGAGAGTTAGCTCTTAGATGAAACCCTGAAAATTCCATTTCCGTCAGATGAACGTAGAGGAGAATAGACCGAAACATCGATTTCTAACGGTCGGCGTGGTAACATTAAAAATTTGTGGTTACTACCATGATTGTACCGATGGATTGATGGCAGGAAGTATAGCATCCATAGACATTTGTTACTGTTCTATTTTGTATTCAATTACCTTCACTCGTACTCAGTAATTATTTACGTCTGTTATATAAAGCAAGAAAGCCCATACTGTCCATACAACTCGTAGACACTTAAATCGAAAAAAAAAAAACGGTGCCTTTCAACCGATGATTCATGATTTGAATTTCTACCTGAGTGTGCGTGTTTCACAGGTTGGAGCGATTATTGAATTTCAGGAGATATGCATAGAGCATTTAAATCGGTTCTCAACCACAATACCTATTTGGATTGATCAGTTGATCATATTTGAGTGCCTCCTGAAATTCAATAATCGCTCCATACCTGTGAAACACGCACACTCCAAAGCTTAGTAGAAATTCAAATCATGAACCATGAATAATAAACCCCAGTGAAAGAATTTGCAGCGTTTTTTTTTTCAAGAGCGATTACAATGGAAAAATATTCTATTTGAAAATTTTAAATTTCGTAAGACGGAGCATGCATATCAGAAGCCTTCAACCCGTGTATCGGCTGTAAACCCTTTTAGGAGTTCACTCCAGTATCCACATTCACAACATCACTAGGTTACAATAAAAAAAAAAAAAAAAAAAAAAAAAAAAAAAAAAAAAACAACTCTTGTGCTTGTTTTGATGGCAGTAACCTAGTGATGTAGTGAATGTGGATGCAAATGTTGGCACCATAAAGCCATACATCGGGAATGGTTTGACCTACGGACCTGGGGAGGGGCTCAGTCGATTCCTCATGGAAAGTTCTTAAAAAAAAAAAGTCATTGGTCAAGAACTCTCGGAGTTATGCGCGTAACAAGGATTTCACTTTTGCGCATGCGCAGAGGCTACTATTAATCCGGAGATCATGAAACTCATAGGGGACCATCTACACATCAAACCAAACAATCCCTGTTTGCGCAAATTTAGGCCGCCTTGACTTTTTTTTGAGGTTTTCAGTGATTTTACAAAACTTTGACAACCCTTAAAGGGCACCTGAAATTCCGTGAGAGAGCAGGCTACGGCGTACGGTGGAAAAAGTTTTATTGCAGAATTGGATTCTACACCTTTTGAAACGAAAACCATGACATTTTCAGGGGGGGGTTAAAATTTTTTTTTTCAAGAGCGATTACAATGGTTTATTATTGAATAATAAACCAAAATTATTGCCAGTAAATCACAAGCAACACCATTGTATGAATGTCAACATCTTTGAGTTTTTACTTACCCTTCCAATAATGACTTTGTTGATGGAACTTTGTGTATTTTTTCTCACGCTGGCACTGGAGGTTTTCTCTAAAACTGCCAAATGAGCGCGGGCAGCAATAAGATCGGACAACTTGACGGATGTTGCTGCCGTCAGATTGCTACGTTTGCTACAATACTTCTCCGCTATGTCGTTTTCTTTTCCTTTCATTCGCTCCGACCACTGCGCACAAACGAAATGGATATTTTTAAAAGTGGAACATGAGGCTGTAACTTACCAATTGACTATTTGCGCTGTTATGATATTACTGTGTTCGCAAAAAACACATACGACATACTGTTAAGTTAGAACACTTAGAAACTACTTATTAAAATAACACATTAGATGAACTTAATGGATTATTTTTAGCAGAAAGACTTATCGACACTGGTAGCTCATCAAGTTTTATTAACTCTTCATTCTTAAGGAAAATACAATTACAAGCGATTCCATTCTACGGAATCGTCTTTCTATGTCATCAATCTCTTTAGCTCCAGATTATAATAATATCTAAGAAATCAGTAGGAATACTTGAAAACGTAGAAGAAAAATAAACGCATTAAACAGTTGAACTAAATGGGACCTGATTTTCAACTAATCACACAGCAATATCGCATTATTTTATGATCAATACGAATAACAAAATGGAAAATCGATTTGTCAGTGTTTTCTTTTTTTATATAATTGATTGTACACTTTTATACAAAATATGTGCCCTCAGTTAGGTTCAATATACTGTTCTGATATTCTATGTTTTTCTAACCTAGGAAAAAATCCTCAAAAGCTCCTCAAATGGAATTAGCTTCATTATGTACTGTTAATCGGTTTATTAGCCGCGAAAAATCTCAACGGACATTTCATACGTTCAGGTGGACGGGAGACGGGTAAAGTCTAACCGCTTGACGCCTCTCTGATCTCAATCTTTATCTGAAAACCTTTACGAGACTATAAATGTTTACAAATTGGTTCATGCTTGAAATACAAGTTATAAAAGTACTAACCTGAAATGATTGTATTGTGACGTCCAATCGTTTCAATAACATTTTTCGCCTGTTTTCGTACTCCTCTTGCAGATCCTTATTTACTTTCTCAAGAGCGACCCACTGTTTGTCGGTCAGTTTCCCCGTAAATAGAGGGGGGCTCACCAGAACGTTGGATATCTCTTGTACCTGGTTTAAAAGAGATGCATGAAAATCAATAGAGGATAGAATTCACGTCGATTCCTGAAGTTCTTCACAATGAAAGTAAACACTTTAATGACAAATTATTAAATTCACCTCGTTTTTTATAAAACTTCAGGCCAGAGATGATCTGAATGTGGGCACTAGAAGATAGAAAGGTTAAGACTACAAACTAGGTTACCCTAACCTAACCGAACGGAGCTTTAATCCTATTGGTCAAGGGGTGTGGGGAACATCCAATCATGTGGTTTCTGTGAAAGTGAAAGGAGATACAATTCTATTGGTTGGGAGGTGAAAGGGTTCTTCTACTAACTCCTTTTTTTACAACCATAGTAAATGAATATTCACAAAACAGGAGGATTTACTTTTTTCTATCAACATCAACAACCCATTTCCGTGTGCGACCAGTACTCGTTCAAAAACATGTGAAATGTCATTATTTTACGCAGGTCAATTCACCAATTTCCTAGATAATAGATACAATTTATCAATGGGGTTGGTCAACTAAGAAACCGAACAATTGACGAACCATAAAGAAAAGAAGCATAATGAAAGTAAAACAAATTATACCGTAATTAGGAAACAAACTCATTAAATTCATTGTAACCCCATTTTTGGACACAGTTGTTTCATACCGAAATTCTTGCTAGTATAAGGTGAAGATCATTTTTTTGCCTGGAGATCTTCCATTTGGAATCAGAAAACTTCGGACTACCAAAACTCGGGTTTGCGAACAATGATATCTATTTCTGTTAGAAAAGGTTATCCATTACCAAAGTGCCCAAAGAATTTCGTCCGCTGATCAGACAAAGCTTTTGCCAAGCAAATTAAATCAACGTTAATTGACAATGATTTGTACAGCATTGAGAATTACATCATTTTCGTATTTCTTCATGATAAAAACGTTTTATATTAATTTTTTTATCTCTCCATAATAATAATTGTTTTGGAACTCATATATTATATAAATTCATGCAGAGAGGACTAATGGGTGATAAGAATAACGATGAATTCATTGATTGGATTATGTTTGTTTTTAATAATCGAGCAGAGGAACATTTGTACCAGCATTCTGTCTAGGTTTCCATAGTTTAGTTTGTTGAGTATTTTGTCGTTGAATTTTGCTTCAAGTTTCATCAAATGTACTAAGTACTATTATAAGTACTTTGTGTGAATGTACTTGTGGTATGTGTGGTTGTATGAAAGGTCTTTTCCTGCTATGGCTCGGGAGTGGCTCGGTCAGTCTGGGCGATGGCTCTCCTTAGTTTGCTCTTTGAATCTTTCGAGACTTGATTGGTCAGGTTTCTTGTTGTAGGAGGTTCACCCAATTGTACCTTCCTGCTTTGGATGCTCGGCTTGGGGAGCCACCATGGTGGATGGGTCCTGGGTCTGGCCAAGGTGGCTCCTGGGTAACAGGAAGGTGTGACGGACTACTTCTTTCGCACCCAATATTTGATAAATCATGTAAGCGTTGGAATGCGTTTGTTAAACATGTCTGTATCAATCTATTGACCTGGTGAATAAGTGGTTAACTCTAATTTGTCTATCTTACAGGGGACCGTTAATAAAATTTGAACTTTCAGCTAAGATCAAGATTTTGTAGTAGAAGGTTGACATTTGGAATGAATCATTACAATGTGGTTTACAAGACCTCACTTAGTCATTTGTGCAAAAGGATGGCCTACATAGAAAAATTTCTGACTACCCCAATAAGTGATTTAGCCAACTTACCAGACTTGACCTTAAAATGTTTAACGGAATTTCGCTTTCAACTGCCGGTAGTAACCAAAAATAGAGAAAATCTTTTCTATCAATGAATTTTTGCATTGACTTACCTATAAACCACTAGGCTTATAGATCATATATATCTAGGCTTAGACCAATATATAGGCCAGACTATATAAAGGCTTAGACCAATTAAAATTAAGACTACTACTTACTTTAGAGTTGACTTTTGTGAACATAACACTGGCGGAAATATTGGCAGGAGGTTTAGGGAAACTGAGGGCCATAAGCATTTTCTTCAAGTTGGCAGCAGTAGGCGATTCATTCTGCAAGTTAATAGAAGAAAAACTATTTCAATAAATGAAACACCACGAGTTGAGTTATAAAAATAGATGCTCCTCTAGGTTCAAGTAATTCTTGTTTTTTTTTTCGAGTCGAGTTATTGCATAACACTATTCTGATGGATATCGCGCAAGTAACTTAATAGGTAACAACGAAAGACTTTCCATAAATTGAGTATGTTTCATAAACTGTTTTGTACTGAGGGACATCACGTGAGGAGACTGACGAAACGGCATTCCCACATAATATTGCTGAAGTGCTCAGCACTCAAGTTTCGCAGACTTGAACACTTTGGGGCACAAACCGAACAACTAATCAAGGGCCTCAAACCCCTTACCAAGGGGCTGAATGATTAAATTAATAATTATCCTATTATTAAAATTAATTATCCTTGATTAAATGCAAAACTCTCAGGAAAGTAAAATACGCCTACAGGCTTCCTTGCTGGGGTCCCAAAACCCCGCCCTGAGAGTTTCAGTCCACATCTACAACTACTGAGGGACATCTAGATGACTTCTAGCATTTCTAGTTCTAGCATCATGTTACCTCTCTAGCATAACTAGCGATTAAACTAACTTTGTTCTAAAATTCCCTGCAACAGCTCTTACATCACATAACTTGCATTCACCCTATTACAGCCTTAGGAAGTTTGACTTTCCCACTTAAGAGCTGAGTCTACATAAATTTCTAAACTTCTAATTTTATCAACTCCAACAATTTATGAAGCCACACATATTATTATTTAAATTACATATCTGCGATTTAAATTTCCATGATTGAACCACTAATATTATGGTTTCCTTTCTCCATAAATGGGTTCTCTATTCCAATTTTTATACATTTCTGCTTTGAAATTTCGTCTCAAGTACTTCCTTGCTGTGGTAATAATTGTCAATTATTGACAATTTCCCCTGAAGAGATTGAGGAGTTCTCGGCATTATCATTTTCGAGTATACCTGAATGATTGATGCAAATTTCGTACACACAGCTTGCCACTCGGATGTCAAACCATACCAGAGCCTTGGTGAGAGGAATTTTCGAGGACCCTCGTACAACAACATGAGCGCGACGCCTCTAAGGAAAGTGGCATCCCGACCTCTTATGAGTGTACATCTAACACCAAAGAACACAAAACTGAACCTAACTACCTAGTCAACCTTGTTATTGCAAAATGAACTACCTATTATTTATATTACAAATTTTGTTTCAGCTATCGTAGGATAGTTTTGATTATTCCATGTCTCATGTCATATTATTTGTATTTATATTACTGTCAAGCTCACTCGATGGTGGTACTCCACAAAAAGTAAATTGATTTAAAAAAATTAAAATAGTAATTCGTACTTTAAAATGTTTTCGCGGGACGTGAGTCTGGCATGTTGCCACGTAACCATGACACCCAACGCAGCTCTAAATATAAATCGAAAAAATGTGATACGGTACAGAACAATTTGGCGAAATTATGGTGAGCACCATTTTAGAATACGTAAAAAGTTGATGTATAGTAGTATATTGTGGATTGTGGTGGTCTTGAAGCTAACGCAGTAACTAAACAATTGAATATTAATGGGTAAAAGTGGTGTATTAGGAGATGAATTGTGCACAAAACCGTAAGCAGGAATACAGATTTCAACGATAACAAGGTTTAATTTCGAGCAGAATATCGATAATTTGAATCGATTCATCACTATCGGATCGCTTCTTTTGGTATGTCATTTTATTATTTAATTGCTTCTACTTGGTGTGCCCCCAAAGATGTAATTTCAACTGTTGAAATTCCCAGGGGACCGTATACAATAGAAACCGATCGATCTCTGAGAAATCAGAGCGTAAATTCTCAACTAACTTTCGACTTGGATTCATAATCAAGTGAATAGAGTGTGAACGCTTAAGCGATTCCAAGTCGCGCTAGCAAAGGAAAAATATTTCAATTTCTGATAAATGAAATTGATTGTAAACAACCTCAAACTAACCTATACACTCCCGAATCAATTATTCAAAAATAATAAAAACTAGAACATAGGCGTATTACAAGGATTTCACGCTCGCCCATGTCCTGCAGCTACTAAGTCAGTGATGAAATTTGTATGGGAACATTAAATTGTCCTTTCCCGACAACCCTCCGAATTTGAGTGAGATCGGATGACTACGCCATGAGAAAATGGTTCTATCTTGATGAATTTCTTTTGCGCATGCGTAGAGTGAACAGTGGCCTAGTGAGTACTTGTGTACATGTGCATTTTCAGAAGTAGTGAAAACTGTTTGAGGGATCAAATTTTCGGTAGAATCCGAATCTGCAATAATAAATTCGGGTTCCCATTTAAAATAAGAACATTTGGTTTGCATTCATGATTTGAATTTGTACTAAGCTTTGGAGTGTGCGTGTTTCACAGGTGATAGAGGGATTATTGAATTTCAGGAGGAACACAAATATGATCAACTGATCAATCCAAATAGGTATTTTGGCTGAGAACCGATTTACGTGCTCTATGCATATCTCCTAAAATTCAATAATCGCTCTATCACCTGTGAAAAACGCACACTCCAAAGCTTAAGTAGGAAATTAAAATTATGAATGCAAGCCAAATGAATGAAATTGAATAATAAACCCCAGTGAAAGAATTTGCAGCGTTTTTTTAATGGTTTTATGATTTTATGGCACTTGTGACACGTACATACAGCGTTTTGTTTTGTCTTGGGCCTAGATGTGTCTGCGGAGAAAAACGTTTCTCTTGTGTTCAAGTGTGTTTCCCTTATTCATATGGGGCAAAAATTTTCCTGCCGAACGCGGGAGACGAACCCGAGAACCTGTGGTTGTGAGTACCGCACGAAACCCGTGCGCTGCGGGTTTGTTTTACTTAGTTTATTTATAAAATTGAATGAAAAACCGCAGTGTAAGAATTTGCAGCATAAGATCATGCCATACATCGGGAATGGTTTGAGCTACAGACCTGGGGAGGGGCTCATTCGATTCCTCATGGAAAGTTCTCCAAAAAGAGTCCAAACTTAGGCCGCCTTAGTTTTTTGAGGTTTTTAGGGATTTTACAAATCTTTGACAACCCTTAAGTGGCACTTTAAATTAAGTGAGAGAGCTGGCTAAAACATTGGGGCTTTTTCGGACCAATACGGATTTTTCCTGAAAATTTCAGATATTTTGCTCCAGCCGTGTGGGAGAAAACGTGCGTACGGCGGACAGACAGAAATTTTTTTATTGCAGATTTGGATTCTACACCCTTTGAAACGTAAACCATAAAATTTTCATGGAGTGAATGGAAATTTGAATTTTAAGAGTATTTTTTCATTTTCCGGGATTTTCCCGGGGATAAAAACAATCCTTACGTTCCTTAGTAGCTCGGTGCAAAATCTTGAATGTGAAAATACGAGAAAACAAACCCACAAAAAAATTTATATACAGTAATACAACGCTCAACGTACATTCGGACTATGTACATTTCGGTTAACGTAAAGTATTACTCTTGAAAGTTTTGTCCGCATAATGAATATTTTTCCGGAGAACGTACAAAGTTATGGCGAACATATTTTCCGAATTTTCAATTTGGCGCGTGGAAGAAAATGGTTCTTGGGCAGATTTCGGAGCATGCGTACCAACACTGCCGCAAACCCACACCAAGATGCCTTTGTATCAGTACCAGTGAACCCATTTCTTCTAATAATAATGTATTTGCACTTTAGTTGTCATTATTTAGCAATAATTTTGAAATCGATTAATCGCTATTTCCATTATTTCTTATGGGATTATTAGGTCCGCATATTCTTCAGGAACGAATTATGTACGTTAAGCGGACCACTACTGTTGATTACAGGCTTGGAAAAGAGGTATTCAGTTCGAATCCTACACCCATGCACTTGAAAGTTTAAAAAAAAGTTCTTGTCAACACGATCGCATGATTTTAATTTCACTATGGTTCACCGTTTAGTATTGTTCAAATCTTGAATTTGATTCTAAATTGGGAGATTATTGAGGATCCAAAATGGAAGGGTGACAATCACCCGACGCATCCAGGGCCGACGACGGAAATCGAGAGAGGAGTGAGCAGGCTCACAACGAACGTCGGAATGACGCAATAGGCCTCCGACGTTTCCAACAGTTACATCCTTGGGACCGCTTGAAGAACGAACCGTCTATTCTTATCACCACGTGAGTATTTCAACATCGTTTGCCTCGAAAATTACCCACGGATTTTATGTACTGTCATTAAATTAACGTTTTAATTAATACGATTGGACAAAAAAACATTTTGATCGAACTTTTTGAGCCTACAACATCTCGTAACAAATTTCCATAAAACTAACCGC